>OY728146.1:1339887519-1341137231 GCA_963277665.1 Viscum album
AATCCATTAAACCATTACATTAACATATTAATGAAATAGTGTTATACACATAAACTTGTAACTTTTTGAACATATATAAATAGTAGTAGGTTCAGTCATTAAATTAAGGGCACAAAATAAAGACCTTGCATAAATGTATAGTCTTGAAAACCAAGTCCACAAATACAATTATGGACATAAAAACTAGTTCCACCCATATAATTGTGAACATTAAATCATGTTCACACATAACATATATACCTCATGAGTTATGCATCGTTACCCAATGCATTGGAGGGGGATATAGGTCCCACCCATCTCATAATGAAATCATACATACATGTGCCACAAGATCATAAATAATCACATAATAAATAATGAAATGGAATGAGTTTCATAAAAATGTAATAATATCATAACATGTGGAAAAGATATAGTTTTCATAATAATTTCATTATAAGAATAACCTTGGAAAAGAAGTGGGTCTCTTAAACATCATGTCATCAAAACACAAACCGTGCAGATAAAGAATATTAAAACTATTCTTCAACTATAACAAAGAATGTCATAAAAGATGGAGAAGTATTTTGAAAGGTCACATGGAACATGAAAAATCACTATATAAAACATAAAATTTTTTTGAGGCAATTTTCTTTGAAAAAACAATGAATATATATAAAAGGATCAGGAAAAATCATTTCAAATAGTTCTTGAATAAAATATCTTTTCTGAATTGAAATTGTTTCATTTTCTTAAAATGATATAAAATTTTGATAGAAAATGTTTTATTTGAAAATAACCATGTAATATTTTAAGGGAATCATCAAGGAAATAAGGCTTCATGAAAGGGTAAAAAAATCCATTCATGCTGTTTATGTTAAAAAAATCTTCTCATAGTTTTACACAAAAAATCAAAGAGTACCTCATTATGAAAATGACCAAATATTCCTTTTAAACCATTTATTAAATACTATTACATGGGTAAAAATGAAATTAAAAAATTTAATATGAATAGTGAAAATATTTTAGAAAACTATTTTAATAGACACATACAACCATTATAAGTATACCCCAATAATTACTTATGTATAAATAATCTCAAAAAATAATGATATTGTGAAATTAACCGTTACAACATTATAATTAGTATAATTTCATACCCCATAAAATAAAGAAAATTGAAAGGATATGAAAATACCATAATATTATGGTTAAGTATCATAAAATACATTCATGGGAATTATATACACCATATCGAAGAAACAAGTGGTGTGTGATGCATGTGTCTCACAGAATTAAATGTGAGACAAAAATATCATACCTTAGGTATGATTCCCTCCGTACATGTCCAAAAATCCCATATAGTGGCTTTAAAAATATTATCAACTTATAATAGAATAATAATCATATTTATGATATCATATATGATTCATTTATGACTTTATATTAATTTTTTATTAACAATTTCAAGTTAAAGCAATGATTTAGGTAATAGCCGCTTTGCTATTGTACGTGTTTTGACTTGTTATTACTAATCATATTTCATAGATAAATATTTAATTAAATAATTTTAAATAATATTTATATACAATATATATTTATGATATAAATATATATCAAAGATAGATATATGAAATTGAATTCACCATTCATGGAGACAGTAATCCGTATGTATGCGTAAACACTGTTTCTATTTTATTATAAAAATGAATAGAAGATGGTAAATGAAATATATGTATATATATATATTTTATTAAATTACCATAATTATGAAAAATATTTAATATTCATTTATTATATACAATTTTTATAAAAATTATTTAAACAGTCAATGCAGAAGCCAAATCTCATCGCGTCGTGGAGATGGTAGGTCGTATGTATGCATGAGAAATGATATAATTATATTAATGATAAAAGGTTAAATAATTAGATTCTATATTAATAATAATTGATAAATATAATTTCATATTTAAAATTTAAATCGCTTATGTACATTATTATACCCATATATATAAAGTAGTGATGAAAAACATATTACACCAAAGTGTGGATATGGTAAGTTGTACAGACACATGTGTGGTGATTTCAATTTTTGTAGGATGGATATAAGGTTCAATATTGTTGTTAAATAAACCTAATAAAATCTCATAAGATATTTTATATTGGTGTTGTTAATTTATAATGGAAAAAACTCTTTAAGAGGAAGTAAAATAAGAAATAATTTCTAAAGAATTGGGAGGGGAGATTACCTCTTCTTTGATGATATCCCTCTAGATCTCTTATTAGCGGAACTAGAGTTCGTATTTTGAGAATAAAAGAACCAATAAAATGTGACTAGGGTAGTTGAGTTGGTAAATGAGTAGGTTATGGATTTTATTTAAGGCTCAATGTTAAGTGAATAAGTGACAGGAGATGTTCCCTTTCATAATTGAAGTGAGGGACATTTTTGAAAATCCACAAAATATAAAAATATAATAATATTTTTATATATCTAAATACTTAGAAAATAATCATAAATTAAAATAAGATTAAATTTTTGAACATATACAATCCCTTTTCATTATTTATCATTTTTTTGCTTTTAAAATAATTTAATAATATATTTATCCAATAATATATCATTGTTGTCCAATTTAATATGTTTCATTTAATTTGACATTAAATACATATAGAAAAGTGGTAATTAAAATATAATGTTTAAAAACATATATAATATATATTATTGATCTAGGAAATTATTTATAGACATTAAAGAATCCAAAATATATCAAAATTATTATTATTAAAATCAATTATTATATTTATATGTTAAATAAATAAATATTATTTTAGCATTAATGAAGTTTTTAAGGAAAATATATAACTTATAAAATTTAAATATAAATTTATAAATTTAAAATAATTTTATTTATGTCAAAATATAAAGTTATATTTGTTCATAACTTGGTTTTTCTCTATGTGAACACATAAAATATATTAAATACAAAAGTGTGATACTATGTAACTATATTTGATTTAAATAATATATGATTTATTTTCATGGAAAAGTGTCCATTAAACAACTCAAAATCAATAATAAAGTGATAATGGTAGAATCCTATTCATCTAGTGATTTTTGGAAAAGTTTTGTTTTATTTTAAATCTCACCATTTTGATTTACCCTTAATTATTCTATTGTAATTTTAATTGTGGTAACAAAATTTTAAAATTAAGATGTTATAAAATATTATTTACATGAGGTATGTTATACATAAATGGAATTTGTATGACATTTTATAACTTAACATAATCTATTTTTTTATACATTTTTTTATTTTTAGTTAATTTAATAAAATATTATTTTATAAAATATCATTACTATCAATTTTCATACTATTAAAAACTTTGTCATTATATAAAATCCATAATGGAAAGATAATTTCAGAAAACCATTTAATACACCCATAAAATTTCATATTGACCTATAAAATTCATAGATATCAATAATTAATTCAAATTATATTTAATTTAATATTATTAATATCATTTATTTTATCCTTTTATTAATTAAACAATTACTACACCATAATTGCGTCACATTTTATGTTAATTATTTTATCATTAGTAATTATAAATAAATTATAATCATGTATATAAACATTTTATCTTTCAAATTAATATATATAGTTAAATTTATATTCTATATAACCCATTATTAAAAATGATTTAATTATTGTACTTATGAGTATGACATTTTAAACTTATCTTTAAATAAAATATAATAAATTTCATATTCATACCCATGTGGATTAAAAAGGTTATAATTTCATTTTAAGTTTGATTATTATAAAAAACCACTTATCTAAAAAAATTAATACATGTTTAGAGTAATTTTAAAATTTTAAAATATTATTTTTTCATTTAATTATTCAATTTACCTTTAACCGAGGAAAATAAAAATATACTAAATTTACTACTATGAAAAAATTAAGTTCATACTATTGGAAAAAAAATTCATACTAATTACAACCATTTATATTAGTTTTTTCAAATTCAATTCATCGAAATAACTAAATTAATATTGACACTAATCCCACAAATATGGCGAGAAGGTGGGTAAAAGGGACGTTCAAAAGATCAATAATTTTTTATATCTAATTTCATTATGAATATGATTCAAATGACCTGCATTGGAATAATATAATTATTATTGATCTATTTTGAATTTAAAAAAATCAATTTAACATATAAAAACTATTTAAACCAAAAGTTAGTTTTTATCTATAATGCATTATTTTTCATTATGCATAAAAAAATGAAAATTATCAGAAAAATACTAAAAGTTCACCCTAATTTAATTTTGAAATTCTATATTAAAAAATGTTGTTTGTTGTATCTAATTAAATTTATAATAGTGTATAAAATTAATTTTATTGTTTTCAATAAAAGTACATGAAAAGAAGTTCATTTGAGAAAATGGTAGTTTTAAACATACTAAGACGTTACCAAGTATTATATTCTTTATTATGAAAACCATAATAACCAATATTTAAAAATAATTTATTACTATTGATATTAAAAGTTTTATAATTGTGTTATAACTATATCATCTAAATAATTATAATAGTAAAGTGTTGTTTCATTGAAAAATTTTGTTGTATGTAACACAAGCCAAGTCGGTGTTGTGTTAGTGTAAGATTCACTTTGTGTTGTGTATAATGTAATCCACACATAGTGAATTTATATAATAACCAAAATCTATATTCAATGTTGTGTAAAGTGAAAATATTAACAAGATTAAATTAATTTGAAAAAAAAATCACAGAATCTCTGGGTGTTACCGTTAAGACCTCATGCATGGGTGTAGCTATCCCATGTATGAGGGTAAAAACCAAGTATCTAGGGTGTGATTTCTCTTATTGATATGTGTTTTTATAGATGGACGTTATTTAACCTAGAGTGATACACCTATATTGTTATGTGATTATTGTTATGATATTTTAGATCTTTGACTTGTGGCCTAATATGGAATGAGAGTTGTGTATAAATTCATTATTCTAGGCACTCAAGATTATTATGTGGCATGAATCATTTTAGGAACACACGTGAAAATGGGTTTTGGGTTTGTTGTTGAAATTAAAATGTTTTCTCTTCATTTTGAGATTGAATTCAAAATGGTATCTGATGTAATATTGATTTTTTAAACGATGCAAGATGTGAATAGATAGGTTTATAAGGAGGTTTGAGTAATTAGAATGATTTTACCCTTTTTTAACTATGACATAGATGTATGTTGGTTATGGTTAGTGATAACACCTCTTTTTTGATCATATGGTGGGGTTTGAGAGAAATGACTTGTTATGGTTTATTATGAATCCCTTTTTTTTAAGATTGTAAATTATGTGTTATGTGTCATAATATGTGTGTTTGGTATTGTATAGAGATTCCTCCATGAAAATGATTATTGATTGGATGAATAATGTTAATGGCATGGATTGATCCACCATCATTGGAAACTAAATAACTAATAGTTATTAGTGAGGATGTTAAAGAGAAGTTCCATGAGAACTACTCTCGCTTCATGCAATTTATAGAAAGAGACCCAAAGCATGATGTTAAGAGAATTTATGGCATGAAATGAGAGTTTCAGTTGCAGAAACCTCTGACATTCATTAGAGAGGATGGACCTGAGGAAGATGAGTTTTGTATTGAGTTTATCCATACGATACTTTACCACTTGTAGACTTCTACTGAGAAGAGAATAAAATTGAATATTTACATGTTACATGGTTAGGAAAAGCGTTGGTGGGAAATCCAAAAAGGGTTTCGATAGATGAAGATTATGGAGTGGAAGGACTTTCAGGATATGTTCTTATGGCACTTTGATTAGGAGAATCTTAGGCATGAGAGAATATTTAAGTTCATGAGATTGATTTTGGGGAACATGTTTGTGATGGAATATGCTAGACACATCATATATTTTTAGTTCTTTTCTTCAGTGTTGGTAAGAGATGATGCCATGTGAGAAAATGTGTTTAAGATGGGAATAAATGTGAAATAAGTCCTAGGTGAACATCTTTAGGCTGAATAAGTTTTCAGAAGCAGTTAATCAGGATCTCATCTCTACGGGGAACCTAAATAAGGCTTCTAGTGGAAGATAATTGTTTTCTTCTAGATGATTAAAAGGTATGAATTTTGGGATTATGAAGAATCACTACGATAATGTTAGCTAGGCTGATAGAAAGGATAGTGTCAAGGGGTAAAGATATGTTACTCATGATCTTAGCTGAGTTCACTATCACCAGTGCTGTTGGTCATGTCTATTTCATTTACAGTGACCTCACCACTGGTTATGTGATGATATTGTGGAAGGATGACTCATCTAAATAGGTTTTATCAGAACCCATGATAAACAGGTAATGATGGAGAAGCTAAGAAGAACCAAAGTACAAGAAGACGGACTTCTACACTATACTAGTATAGAAGTTACAGTTATATTATCTATGGTGGGTGGGGAAATGAGCATGGTGATTCTAGGAAAGATCAACCATATTAACAGAGTGGTGAAAAGTAGGGGACTCAGACTATATCATAGGTAAGAGGTGTAAGATAGCTTCATAAAGTTCATCATACACTTGTGGATAGTGAGAATGTACCATCAACAGTTAGAGGTACTATTCTTGCTCCTTATACACTTTCTAGTTCTTTATTTGATAATAGTTCCTCTCACTATTTTTATGCCCAAATTGTGAATAGTTTGAGCTTGGAAGTGGATTTCATGATTTGAGTTAGAATGGTAGATTCAACTTTGGGATTTGGATTGACGTAAATCTTTTTGTGCAGGGGGTGTTCTCTCGAGGGTAGTAAGTTTCATTTTTATGTGATATTTATATCTTTTATATGTCATGATTTGACCTAATTTTGGGTATAGACTAGTTAGTAGCATATAGAGATGAAATTTATTATTATAATATGAGAGTGACCATTATCTATCCTAAGGATTAGAATTTTATCCATCATGGAGAACGGTATATCTAGGCATGCCATGTAGGGCCAGTTTATCGACAACTAAGGGATCTCACTGCTCACATTTCGAGTCTATTGCTGGATGAAAGAGGTGTAATATAGAATTTATTTCCACTAGTGGTGGAAATTTTTCCTGATGTATTTCCTAAAGACTTCACAAGGATTTCACATGATAGAGATATAGACATTACAATTGATCTTATGCCAGTGGTTGATCCAACTTGTTTTCCACCATACATAATGGAATCAATAGAGATTCAAGAGCTTAAGAATCAACTGAAAAGGATGATGGATACATGGTTTATTCATCCGAGTATGATGCCTTGGGGTTATCTAGTATTATTTTCAAAATAGTATGATGAGAAAATGAACTTGTGTGTTGAGTAAAGGAAGTTAAACTAAATGGATGTGAAGAATCAGAATCTTCTTATATGTATCAATGATCTATCTGACCCTTTAAAGGAGGAAAAATTTTCCCTATGATTGAATGGATATTAGGTTACCATTAGTTGAGATTCTGAACTTATGATATACCAAAGACTTCTTTCATATGCATGAATGAAATTTATGAGTTTTTCATAACGTCATTTGGGTTGATAGATAATCCTAAAATAGTTATGGACTTGATGAATAGAATTTTCCCTCCAAACCTAGTTTAGTTTGCTATTATAGTCATTAATAACATCTTTCTATACTCCAAGACTCAGGAAGATCGTGCCCAACATCTTGACATCATACTGAGTACACCAAGAGAGCATCAACTATGTTCTAAGATATATAAGTGTAATTTTTGGATTTCTTAGGTACACTTTATGGGTCATTATCTTGGAGGAAGGTGTGTTAGTGGAACCAGAGAATGTTCATGGAGTTTTATCTTGGGAGCATCCCAATAGAATTTTTGATATCTAAAATTTTATGGGAGTATAAAATTATTATTATATGTTCATCTATGAATTTTCCCAATTGAAAGCACAAATCTAGGGCTTGACTAAGAAGGGAGTAATGTTTTAATGGGTGGAAGCATGCAAGAGTGATTTCTAGGAGATGAAGAAGAGTTGGAATAAAAAACCAATCTTGATCATACATAATCTAAGGGAGGATGATAAAGTTTTTTGTAATGATTATAGGATAGGGAATGTATATATTTTGATGCAGGAAGATCGAGTTTTGGTGTATGGGTCTTGGAATTTGAGGCCATATGAACAGAAGTTCCTGATTAATGAACTTGAGACAGTAGTAATGATTAATTATTTGAAGTTTTGGATGTTTTATCTTTTGGGTTTGAAGTGTATTGTGTATAATGATAAAAATATTTTAAATTATAACTCTTTGAAACAATATTTTAATCTATAGTAGTGGAGGTGGGTTGATTATATGAATTTACTTAATATTTTTTTGTAATAAATGGATGGAAAGGGAAACAATGTTGCTGCTTCATTAAGATGGAAAATCAGATTTAAGATGTTCGGTTTTCTAGTTTTGAGTGGGAAATCATGACTTTAGATGAATAGATGCATGCTTTAATTTAATATATTTAGGATAAAATTACACTTATATTATTTTTAGTGGAGTCTAAAATCTCAATATGGATTAGGTATAGGATGTATGAGGATCTAGAGTGTTTAACCTTTAGGAAAAACCTTAAAGGTGGGGAGTCAACTTCAGAATGGACTATATATGAGGATGAGATTATCTATTTTAGAAAATAGGGGGTTTTCCCATGATAATATGAGTGTATATGATGTATGAATTTCATACATCTAAGGGGAAGTACATCCAAGTGTGAATAAAATGTACCGCGACCTATGATGATAGTTTTGGTGGCTAAAAATAAAAAAGTAGATAGCAGTGTTCCTAACATGATGTTGCACATGTCAATAGGTGAAAGAAGAGCATCAATGACCTGTTGGTTTAGTACAAACATTTACAATTCTATAATGGAACTATTTTACAATTACCATGTAATTTGTGGTATGTCTCCCAAGGATGCCTCCGAATAGTGACACTGTTCGGTTTATTATGGACCATTTTAAAAAAGGTTTCACAATTCTTACCAATGAGGGAGACTTTCTCAGTGGATTATTTTGGAGATTTTTATATTCATTTGGTAGTCCATCTTCATGGGGTTCCATATACTATAGTTTTACAACATGTGTCATGTTTTACATCATGCTTCTATTTGGTATTTAAGAATGCACTTGGTACACATCCTTTATTGATTATGGTATTCCACCAACATAGAGATGGTAAATCCAAATGTACTATACAAGTTATTGAGGATATGTTATGCGCATGTGTCATATACTCTGGTGGGTCTTGGGAGACGCACCTAGATTTTTTGGATTTTTCCTATAATAATGGTTATCAGGGTATGATATAAATGGATCCATATGAGGAACTTTATGGTAGGAAATACATAACACCTATATGATGGATAAAGGGAGATGAGTTAGAGTTTTTTGGATCGAGTCTCATGGAAGAGACACCAAAGTAGGTTTAACTGATTTGAAATTATATTACTACAGATCAGATCAGACAAAATTATTATGATGATAGACGTTGATGACCAATAGAATTTATAATGGGTGATCATGTATTCTTTTAGGTGTTTCTTAGATTGGGTCACTATAGGATATGAAGACAGGGAAAGCTGGGGAGCAGGTTTTTTGGACTGTTAGAGGTTGTGGAAGGAATCGGGCCGATGCTATACCAATTGGATATTCCATAGAGGTATAGTTCTATGAATGATGTTTTTTATTTTTCACATCTTCCTCGGTATCACCGCAACACTTCTCATGTGATCAATGGGGATGATATTGAACTTGAGATCGATGCATCCTATGAAGAGCATTCAATACATGTGTTGGATTGAAGTGAGAAAGTGTTATAGGGGAATATCATGCTGATAGTTTTCATATTATGATAACATCACCATATTTATGAGGAAACATATGTGAGAGAATCAGATATGTAGGATCATTGTATCAATATTTTTGACTCACAATCTTAGAGATGATTGGGAGTATAATATATGGGTAAGATGTTATAATCTGAAGAGATTGTAAGATCTCAAAAATCTCTCAATTTGTATAGGGATCATTTTAATGTTCTATTTATCCTTATTTTGATTGCTATTTTTTGGGGTTTATCATGGGTGTGTTTGGGTGAAATTGGGAGATTTTGGAAAGAATAAGGTTTATGTACAGTAGGTTCATGGTTTTCCCAAACCATGTGCCCAACCTAGAAAACTGTGCAAACCAAAACAGATGGGATTCACATGGTTAGAGCATGGTTTTTCAAACTATTCTCCCTCTCAAGAGAAATCTTGCTACACTTCTTGGTGACATGAATGGTTAGGGAACTTAGATAGGGGAAACCATGAACCCTGTATAAGAAACCATGTGCATCATCTTTTACACCCCTAAGAACTAGATTAAACATACTTGAACCTCAGAACTTCCCCCAAAAAAGAACAAAACATCAACTTAATCATTTTTTTATTATTTATGGAGGCACAAAAATAGATTCCAATACCTATTGAAATATTTTCTAGACAATTTGATACCCAGATTGAAGATCTGCACCCCTCCCATTAAGAGTCTCTAATCCTGATTGGTCTCCCATCCTTCTCCCATATTTCCCTCATCCTTTTAAGGGATGTTTCCTTTGTTTTTTGGATATATATCTTGGTTTTACGGGTGTTTATTCATTTTATCTTTTATTTAGGATTCAAAATTAGATCTATTCCTTCATCATGTTCTTGATCATTCCTCTTGAATTGGGGATTTATATTGGTGATCATTTGTTACTAATTTTGAAGTAGATTGTCTAAAACCCAATCCCATAGTCTTGATTTAATTACACGTATATAATTAAAGAATTTAAATTTCCATGATTGGGAAACTACATTTATAATTGAATGGATTTGATTTAATTACCATATGAAAATGATTTGAATCAAATTGGGGAAATAAAAATTGGAGGAATTAGATTAATTAATTAGTTGATTATTTAATGAAATGTTGGGATTGTAGAATAAGATTAATTAATTTCTAAATTAATTAAAGATATATTGGTATTTTGGATTTCTATTAATTAATTTATTTATTAATTAATGGGTGATATGATTAAATAATGATTAATGGTTTAATAATGATTTTTTATATTATTCCATGTGAATTAAAGTGATGAACCTTGTTTGTTTAATGAATTTAAATTGTACACTTTAATGATAATGTTTGAAAATAAAGTTAATTAATCTTAAACATTATTTTTATGAAATTGTGATACATATAATGTTGTGATAAATGTGATATTAGGATATATGCGATATTGGGATATATGTGATGTATGTATCTGGGACATAGACTATTTCTTAAAAAGTCCATAGTGATAATACATATGTGGGACATGGACAACAAATTCAAAAGACCATAGTGATAAATTGAGTGTGAGACATAGACCACTACTTCAAAACCCCATAGTGATAAATCTTGTGTGGGACAGAGGTTGTTGCATCAAAATCACATAGTGATAAATGAGTGTGGGATAGATATTGATTCATAAAAATCCCATTTATATGATTACTTGATAAATGAGGTGGGACACAGACTGCTACTTAAAAAGCCCAATTGTGTGATTGACTGATAAATGAGTTGTGGGCCATAGATGCCGCTTTAAATACCTATAGGGTCCTTGGAATAGTGATCTAGGTCCAAAATATTGGCATTGGACTGTGGTTCCAATTGAACATAATATGAATTAAAATGAAATGATAAATGATAACCTTAGTATTTTGATAAATTATATCCCTTGAAGATAGTTCATAATCAGGCATGGTCCAAAGACAGTATCATTAGTTTGGGTGTCCTTGTGAACATGGGAGTCTATGTGGTTAAATAAAGAGTAATTAAATAAATGTTAAATATTTTCTATATTTCTTGTAATTTATTATTTATAAAACTACATACATAGTTATTGAATAGATATTGTTTTATATTCCATTGGTGCTGGCCTACTGATTTGTACTCACATCCTTCTTTTAATACCTAATTTTTACCTAAATAGACTACATGATTTTAACATAGGATAAGGGAAAAGGGCCTATGTTAGATGTTTGAGGTAGGTTGGATCATGGATGAAGGAACCATAATTGGTGTTGGGACCCACTTAGTGTTGTTAGAGTCTTTATTTTGGGGTTTTCATTTAGACACATGAAACTTATTTGGGACTGTATATCTACTATTTTGATCTAGATTATGTATTCCTATTTTAGTCATCATGTGATATGGGTTTGGTTTTGTCATTGGTTATGTCATTGGTTGTTGTTTATATTACGTCATATAGTGTGAAACTTTTATAAAGAGAGTATAGTCTCCCCCTGATCGATATAAGATCCCCAGTGCTAGTCAGTCGCCTATGACATATGGGGAGGTAGGATTGAGGTCACGTAACTGACCGACTTCATGAATCGGTGTGTGACACCAATATTGGGATTTTAAAATTATATAGGATTTAAAGTACATACATGGAAATCCTGAACATGAGCTGAGGGTTTCTCTTCTCACATTTACTTTTGTGATACATACTCCATATTCACCACTAATGTTTATTTTGTGGTGTATATACTACCATTTAATTCCTTTTGTTAACATTTTCCAGAAAATTATTTTTGATTACAAATCCATATGATGTTATACCTTTCATGAGTCTTTGATCGAGATATTACAAAAGAAGTAAGGGATTCTGTCTCAATTAACCTTCATTAAGGCATATTTTAATGTTATGAACCTCATTTATTTTATACAGTGTATATACTGCCTATTTTAAATAAAATATCTTAAATCATTCATACATCATGGTATTTTAAGTTTCAATTTTAATTTTTCCACACAGGGGGATTTTAATTGATTGTTACTAAGTGGTAAATAATTTCATAAATAAATTCCTTTTAATTGGGTTATGTTACTTATTCATTGTGTTTGATGTTATAATATTATGCGTGTAACGACTTCTTATTACATTATGTATTATGTTCAATTTTTATAGGAATTAACATCTAATATATATAATTTCTTCATTTATTAATTATTATTTCAAGGTTATTATCATTCCAAGGTTCTATTATATCAAATTGTCTTCTTTGTGACATCTGTTATGTTATACACCTTTCTTACTTTCTGAGGAGTATCTATTTCCCCTTTGATATGTTATATCAGAATATCATTATGTTAATGATATTTAATGTTCATATTATTTTATTCCTTCTTCAATATTATGATCATGGAGTTACCAAAGTGGCAAAGTATTTATGATAAAATATCCTTTATTTTTAAGATTTTTTATGCTGAAGGTTATTTAGGAGGAAATAATATGACATTATTTTCTTGAACCAAATTTATTTTAATATAATTTGGTTATTCATGAAATTTTCATGTAATATTACCATTGTAATTTCTTCGATACAAAAAAATTTATGAGATAATGTTTTTAAGAAAATATGACCTCATTTTACTCTTTGGTTGAAAATTATTTTTCTTCCAAATACATGTTTTCTAAAAATGTTTTACTATGAATATTTAATTTAATATTTACCCATATTTTATTATTATTTTTTAAAATGAATCATCCTATCATTTTCAAAACATGGAACTATCAAAATTTTAATTAAAATGTAAAATTAATCTTTGTTTTAACATAATCAACATGAACTTAATTTTATTCCATCATGACCACTAAATGTTTCAAATTAGTACGTTTTAGTTTCAAAGTTTATTTTAAAAGAAATGTTTTCTTTAACATTTGATTTTAATTTAGATTATAAATAAGTGTTTTAAAATGGAGATTATAAATTTCTTAATAAATGTTCCAAGTGATCTTCCAAAATAATTTTCTATATTAGATAAAATCTATTAATGTTACTTTATGTGAAAAGGTTATCTTCATCAAGAATGTTTTTAATGAAATTTTAATGGTATTTCAATTTATCAATGTAAAGAAACCTTCATGTTACTTAAAATTCATTGGGGATATGTTGTACGAATATTATCCTTATTCTTTCTTTGGATGGACTATGAGATTTTCATGGAACCCGATTCTTTCCATGGGTTAATCAAGTTATGACAGAACATTGATTATTATTATAATTGAAAAGTGAAAGACTCTAAATGTTTTATTCATGAATTGTACTTTATCATTATTTATGTTAAATGGGTGACCCCCAAAAAACTCATATGAAGGGTTGAGCCCTATTATAGTTCAAAAGTAATCCATTTATAAGTTATAAAATGGGTATACCCAGATAGAAATAGGTGATCCTAATATAGAATATACAATGGGTTCACCCATATATTTTTCTAATGAATTGTTTAATGATCCTTTTATTAATAAAAAACAAGGGGGGATTTACCATAGGGTTTTTTTCTATGGATTTAACTCGGCTTTACTTATTTCATACATAGGTTTAAAATGGATTATGAAGGCAATGTTCCAAATATACCATCACAATATCATTATTATTTCTATTGGTTTTCCATGTTTTATTTGATAAATATTGACATCACATGGATCATGAATATTGATTCTCATTAATCTTTAATTTTTTAAAAATTTATTCTGTGCCATAGGTATAATAATACATGTTTGGGGGGTATGACTTCTCTTTTGTTTTGCTCATTTACATTGATTATGTCACCATACACTTATGACCATATTATTCTCACAGATTACATTTAGTTATTAATGTTTAAGTTTAACCTTACTAATCATTTAATATCACCCTTATTATGTTTTATTTTTTCTAGGTTATCAAGAATGATGTTAACTGAATTATTACTTGAGGTTTTTTACATGGATGATGATGATGACTTAATTTTAAATAAGAAAAAAATGAGTTTTGTGGGAGGAACACTCACTTGAAGACAGGGGTTTATTTCAGGTAATATTTTTTTCCTAATTATATAAAAATATAAACTTAATAGATCATTGGGTATTTAAGTAATCCAATTTCTTTTTTTTATTCTATAAGATTTAGATGGAAAATATAGTTTCACATTTATCGGTATCAAGGATAGAAATGAAAAGTTCATGTTTTTAACACCAGATCCAAGAATTTGGTTTTAGGGATGTTACACCAAATGTAATAAAGTGAAACCCTTGTTATTAAAAAAGTAATTTTTGTTGAATATGGAAAGGGTCTTTATAATTTTTCATAATATGGTTACTATGATAAATATAATTGAATGATAGATTTTATTGTTTATAACATGATATTAATATCGAGACAAATATCACCTTCAACAATAAAAAATGGTTCATGTCTATTTTTCAGGGGATAAAGGGGTTGAAGGAAGGATTTGAAGTCTTGAGAATGGGTGGATAGAAACCTATAGCTATTGGAATTGTAGGTGTTCAACCATATAGATAGTGAGATGCATCGGCCAGATAATGGTCTCCGTAGTTTAAAATTGATATGTTATTTCCACTGGATCGCCAATGGGTTCCCACAAGATGATTGACGTTCTTGGTAGAGGCTATACCAATATTCTATAGCTATAGACTCACTGGCGAGTCTCTACTAACCATCTGATTAAGTTTCAAGACACGGCTTTTAGTAGGTATTGTTGTGTCTTACTTCCCCAGAACCCCCACCTTATTATTTCCCCTCCTCCCATGAGCATAGATCATCCCATACAAACAATATAGAGCCCCCTTTGGTTATTTTTTTCTCCCAAAAGAAATTCATGGAAGATCTAAGTTCTATTCATATTTGTGATAATCTTTTAGCAAGTTTGAATCCTCTTGGCCTTTGATATCTCTTGTCTCTCTTAATTTTTTATACCTAGAGGATATTGTAGTAATTTGATTCATTCGATCTAGATTGGTTGATATAGACTTTTTATTATCAGATATATTCTTGATTCACTTGATATATATCTTACTTGATTCAATATTAACCATTATAGGCTAGAAAAAATAAATTAATTACAATTTGATCTCATATTTTCAATGTTTGGTATTTCTATTCCATTTACTCTTCCTGTGATTCATGTGATTCTTAAATTCTAATTTATTCCATTTGAAAATTCTCAATATTGGATTGTTGATTTTAATAATAAATAAACCTTTTAAGGAAAGTTTTATTTATGGTGAATGGTTTCATCTAGATAATTTATATTGTTTTTTGAAATAAAACTACATTGCTTTCTAATGTTGGGGGATTTGGTATTTAAAATGAAAAGACTAATATTAATGAATTATTTTTGTTTTTTAATGTTAAATTTAAATGTTTATGTGTGAGTGTTTCCTAGAAATGAGTTTTTTTAATGTTTTAAGGAATATTTTTTGACATTTTTTTAAGTAATGGTTTAAATGATATATCAAAAACATTTATGGGTATTGATTGGAATTTCATGTTCTTTGATTAATGTTAATTTTTACCTTTAAAATGTAAATTATACTTCTATAAAAATCTTTGAAGGAACCCTTATTTATGGTTTTCCTTGATTAATGGTGCTTGGTACTCATGATTATGAGTGTTTTAGAAGGGTTTCTACTATATATATAAGAAATAAGTATGAGGGTGAGATATAAAATCTGTATGCCTTGTAATATCAATTGTGTATGATGATAATATTATAGATACATTTTTTGATCCTTTATTGGAAATGTATATATATTCTAGGTATGCGCTCTCCCATGAAATGTGTAAATTGATTTTGGAAGCTTGTGTACTTTGTTGATTTGATATTTTCATGTAGCTGGTCTTGAGTTTTATTTTCTTTTACTTAGAAAATCAATAATGTATCTTGGATTTACCCATAACATATGACCTTGACACTTTTCATTGATAATTGAATCATGTCATTGGTTTTTTGATATTTTTTAGGCACTGGAGTGTCCATGTTTGAATTTATTTATTAGTACATTTTTTTGTATCTATAAGACACTATGATTTCCCATATTTATTCTATTTATATGTTGAAAAGTTCTATGATATGTGGTACAAAATAATAAGTTCCTTATGCATCATTATCTATAACATGTGAAATAGGTTTTTAAATATTTTTATAAAAAATGAATTTTTTTTGAAAGGTTTTCTAAGGTTTCCACTAGATATTTCTAAATGGTTTTGAATGGAAAAGGCGATGGTTGGAAACTATTATTTCTGACAACTTAGTTTTATGGATTTTTGTTACCGTTTAAAAATAAATAATTGTTAACTTCTTTATTTGTAATTGAAAACCATGTTTCTTCATCATTGTATTCCAAACAAGTATATTTTAATTTTTAGTATAGCTATTTCTTAAAATTCTTTCTAGGATTCAACTTGGATCTATTATGGTCACATACTATATATCTCATTTGGTGTATGTTGTCTTTACATTTCCATAGTTTGTTATTAAGATTTGTTTAGATTTTTTATCTGGCTTCATGATTTGTGGGATGATGGTAGGTGGTTTGGTACATAGTGGGTGGTCGTGGAACACTAGAAGATGGGATGTGGTAGTGTTGTTTTTAATTTCTATTCATGGATACATATATATCACCTCCTATTACCAAAAAACTATTTTTATTTGTTTATTAAATTATTTGATGTTTACACTATAATATTTGTTGTAGGATATAATTTTTTTTGAGAAATAATTCCAAAATGATATTTCTTGATGACCTGGAACTTTTCACCACCCCATAGAGATTGAATAATCCCTTCGGGATAGTGGCATATCAGTTTGGTTTTCAGTTTAGATGGTATCCCAGGTCAGTTCATTACAATATATATCTTATGGGAGGTGTTTGTAAAAAATTAATCATCACCATAGTAAACCCACCACCATAGTTTCCACTAAAATATGACATCACATATTTTTGATGATGTAAATAATATGCAACTAAAACTGTAAACAACTACCAAGAAACCTTTATTAGATTCTATTATAGGTAAGGTCACTATGAGGTTCTCACAATATATGATATCTATTGAGATATGGAAGAGAATATCGATTTGTGATGGAGAATGATCCATATAATAGAAAATTCAATGAAAATTGTGAAATGTATCATAGTGGTTATAGTGTGAAATTTATATAAGAAATATAGTTGTCTCTAAAGGAAAATAAGAATATATTTTATGAAAATAACTCTGAATATGGTGACCACTATATTAGTAGTGTCTGAGGATATAAATCTTTATATATTTTATATAATAAAAAATATATATAATCTACAAGATTATGTAGAATTATATATTTACACTCAATTAGAATATTAGAGGAGGAGGATGAAAAATCTGAATAAAAATTGATATCATTTTTTATATGGTAGATACGTATATAAAATTTCCACTAGGGTATAAGTAAAAATAAATGTAATATATTACATAAAATGTGATCTTGAATTAAATAAATATATAAATATATATAAATGTATATATAGTTTATATATCCTATATAATATACTTTACTTTTATAATATTTTAGATAAAAAATAATTGGCTATGATGAATTTCCTTGTAAGGCTAATAATAATCATGATAGTGATTCAAGGAATAATCCTCCTTATAACATGATATTTACCATGAAACAATAAAAAATCTTGGAAAATAGTATGATAGATTTAAAAATCATGACTCACAAAAGATGCATGATAATCAAAATGACTTTTTTTTTTCTGAAATAGACCTCATTTGACAGGGCTACCTACCAAATATAAGGCATAATAATGGCTCCAATGAAAGGAAAACTAAAAAAGAAATTATATCCAATAATTTTGATATGTATAGTATCATTTGAGATAAAACACTACCCAATTCATTTGGGGGATTTTTTATTTTGGATCCACCCTAATCCTGTTGTGTTCTACAATCAATACAATACTTCTATGTGATCATAAAATAAATCCTTCAAATATTGTATTAAATGAGTGATTATCTAGTAATTATGGATATATGTATTAAGATAGTAAATCCCATACAAAGTGATAATAATATATATATATGGATAACCTTCTAATAAAATATTGAAGTATAGGGTATTCATAATATTGATATGCTAATAGTAATTATACAAAAAAATTATGTTAAAAAATTCATATAAGGGAATTATAAAAGTATTAATTAAATATATCACAATATATAGAGAGGTCATGGTAATCAATCCAATGGAGTCTTTATTTTTGAATCCAAATGATATGTAATTTTTCCTTTAAAAAAAATACCCCACTGACCCCACCCAAATAGAAAGTAACTACTTTAAAAAGAAACCATATCACCCCATAATAAAATACAAAGGATATTTTTCTAAGTGAATTAAATAAAAAAACATTTACAGAAAATGTATTATTATAAATACTTAAAAATTTAATATAGAATATAATAAGGAGTGAGAGAAAGGTAAAAAATGAATATATACATTGTAAAAAAATAGTGAAATGGAAACATATATATTTTTGGAAATGAGTATATAAATTATGAAAAGATCGGGCCCACCAACGTCTCTCTTAAGCCAATAGTAAGACAAGTGTGACACACCAATACCATCTCCAATGGTCCTGGGTTTGGTGGTTAGAACTGAATTTCCATATCTCACAATATGGGAGGACTTAGCCTATATCAACATGTAATTAACGCATATATTCAATGCATAAAATAACCAGAAACACCAGTATATATATATATATAACCAACTAAACAGGATACAACACGTGATAGGGAAATATAATACAAGCGCAATTCCACACAGAAAAAGACCAATGTAAAAAACATAAAAATATCATATGAATCAAGATTTCACATGAAATTATAAATATCTTCCATGATACACATACTCATTTATTAGTCCATACCCTCAATGGTTAGCACATCGATCATGAACCAACATGCTCCATTTTGTATTTCCATGTGTCCCTAGGCGTAAGATCTGAACTATTAAAAAAAGATATACATGTACCAAAAAATATATAAACCCTACATCACATGAGCAAACACATCATGTGTAAGAACATTATGCATGTATGGGTGAGTATAAACATACCTAGTAAGATTCCCCAAAACCACAAGGGAATGAAATGAAACCTCATAGATCAAAAATTCGAAAAAACATGGTATCAAAAATTACATCAAGGAAAGGTATAGGTATTTTAAATAACTATATGTATTAGGGATAAACATAAGTACTCTTAATCTCAGATATCAATTATAAATCTTTATATCTCATTATAAATCATATATTATTATAGAATCAAAAATCCCACAGTGTCAGAAGTTGATAAACCTATGGTATGTAAAATATCAAAGGAATCCTAGGGGTGCACGAGGAATATAAATTTTTAAATAATATAATATTATTAACCACTAAAAATCCAAAATTACCACTAGAAACTATAATTGGGGACTCACTACTCATATAAGAATGTGAATCAATTGAGGGGGGGGGGGGTACAAAAGTATTTCATCTTTAATTACTGATACCATGTTACCATTCTAATAATAGATAATAGAACCAAAAAAATTACTAAGGAATGATTTTGTAAAGTGAGTACTAAATCATATAACTATAACCACCAAATATATGAGAATAACCACATCACATTACAAAATATTTAGTGGATGACCCTGATGTCATCAAAGGATAAGTTTGGACAAGGGGTTACAAAACCCAGTAGAGGACCCTCTCCTTGTTTGAGCTCATGAAAGGGGGTAATCGACTACATAGATAGATATCCCGCATCCCATGTATGTGGGGTTTAACCAAACCTATTTGATATGTGGGGGATCTACACACTAGTATAAACTCTCTACCAAGGGGTACATACCCTTAGAATGATATGATATCCCCACCCGAACCTCATCATTAGATATATATAGATTTATTATAGAACAATATATCTCACCCAAAAAAATTTTTAGTTGAACAAAAGGATCATTTCATTGTGATATTCATGGAATAATTCTCAAGAAGGGATATTAATTTAATTAGATATTTTAGAGGATGAATATTTTAAGAAAAAATATCCCACATAATCTAAAGTGGGAACATGGAAGTCCCAATGTCCACTGTGTGGCACAATATGAGTAGTATGAAATTCCGTACTAGAATTTTCAAAACAGACACCATGTTCTAGGAAAATAATTCCCAAACTATATCGATTCCCTACCAAATTGGATAGATGGTTCACTTAACAAGTTTGGGTCTCACATATTGGGATGAACCTATTATGGAGGACCATTAACTACCTAGCCCAATGGGGGTAGGTCCTACTAGATCTTCCAATGGGATAATCTAATCAAATATAATGGAACCAACTACTATGTGGAAGGTGTGATGATTTATGATACATGAGGATGACATGGATTAGGCTAGCATATTTGCTTCCCCTATCCACCTTCCACTCACTACACCACAACCCAATCCATGACCACTATTTTCTATAGATGACACTAAAATTACTAGCCATTAACATGGATATACTCCTTACCACAGACTACTATGTGTAGGATACTTATAAAATAAAAACAATTCCACCACCTATTTAACCATCATTCTGAAACATCTATAACAAGATGAGAATACCTTCCCATATACGCCCCTACCACATCGCCACCACTATTTCCTCTATCCTCCTTTATGGAATAATAGTACAAAAAATGGATAAAATTAATAGGACACCTTCTCCATTATCCTTGGATAAATCTTTCTTGAATATTTTTTATGGTTCCAAAATTAATCCAATATCAATTTCCAAGACATTGTAATTACAGAAAATTTAAATCACTAGAAAAAGAGATGGTTGGTTGTGAAAAAATAAATTAGTAGAAGAAATAAAAGAGAATAAAGTTTTATGGGATTAATAGTAGCTAATGAAAATATCTGTCCACCCTTCATCAGGTGAGAGTTCTCCAAAGAAAAACCAATCATGAACTAGGGGTTTCAATTTGTTAAAAAAATATACTAAATTATAAGAAAATGCTTTAATGAATTATAAATCACGAAAAATCATTTTTGGAAGAAAAAATGAACAAAAAAATGATCCAAGTGACTTAACATACATCATTGATGAGAAAGTATAAAATCAATTATTTGTTAATGCTTTGGATCCAATAATCTTCATGGTGTGATTGAATCATCAATTACATCATGGATTTGGTCTTGTTTCCTTGATTTGATAGCATTTCAACCAGGTTACAGTTCCCCAACTTCTTCCCAAGCATGTGATTATTTTGGAAACCACGAAAAAGCTGAAGCATTAGAGGAATTATAATAAGGTATTTATTTTTAGGGGTTTTAGGGTTTCACCATCCTTAAATAAATTTTTTTTATTTAATCTCATTAATTGACACAAAAGTGATAGAAATTAAAAGTTCTATAATAAAAGGGAATGTTAAAAACCCTCTAAGTTAATACCACTATTTAAAACTTGACCACAACATCAGTTTCCCATATAAATCCCTATATAAGAGAAAATACAAACAATTCACTAAAATACAGGGTCGATTGAAAAATTATATATGGTTTTTAATATATTTTATATGGTCTTTGAATGTTTTAAAATTTAATAATGGATTAGTGTCTCATATAAAAATTAGAATTTAATATATTATTAAGGAATAGATCATAAAAATCTAGGTCTGTTGAAAATTCATCCAGAAATAACTCTCATTACAAGTGGTATAGATACCAAATGTACACATTTTTCAATATTTAGAGTATTCAATTTTAGATCCATAATAATTATTTAAATGATTCATATTAGATTAAAATGGAGTGATCCCTCCTCTTTTATATTTTATTTTTAAAACACCATAGATACATATAGTACATATGGATTTACATAATGGTATGTGATATAATTCCTTGAATCATTTAGAGTTTTTTGACATAACAATGACATTTTTAATGTTTATAATGAGATCAAATATGTATTATATCATACTAAAAGATCAATTTAATGATAAATAATATTATAAAATTATAAATTCACATTAAATTTAATTTTTAATGTGATTAAAATATAAAAATAATTTTATCAAATTAAAACACAGGAATATAAACTCATACACCATATGGATTCATAATGTAGATACAACCCTTTAAACATTTAAAAACATTCACAGTTGAAGATTGAATGATGTTAAAGTATTTTTATAGGATATATAGGTAGGAAAATATAGATTGTAATGGAAAAAATGAGACAAATAGTTGGTACTTATAGCTGTGAAGATTGGGATTTAATGGAATAAGAATTGATTATTTTATTTTATCATTTTGTCAAGTGCTCCAATACAACTTAAAATTTTCCAGTTAACCAATATGTTAATAAAATAATTATATTGATAAAATTAAGATAAAATAATTAAAATGAAATATATTTTTATCATCCTTTATCTTGTATTTCATGTTCAATATATTGTTCCAACTTTAACCATTTTTAAATTTTTTTACATTTTTTTAAAGGATTATTAATTATTACTTATTAATTAATAGAAAATATTTGTTATTAATATATAATAAATTTAAAAAAATTAATATCATTGTGTTTAGAAATATATAAATTAACTATTCGTTATATATTTAATAAAAATATAGTATTTGGGTAAAATTAATTTAATTATTATATGATTTTTCTTATATAAAAATTGTTATAGTTCATATGTTCAATGTGTAAAATGGTAGGAAATTCAAGAATGGAATTTTATAATAATGATAAATTTTGTATTTCCACTATCCTAAAATTTTTATAATGATGTTTCTATTTGATCCTTAGATATTAATGTTTAATTTGAAATTGGTCTATGTGAAATCCCCATGAAGATACATCATTCCACTGACTGGATAAATGTGTTTTACATAAGATTATTTTAATAATGAAATCCATATTTTGATTCTTATATAGAAAATGAAACATTCCATTTTCCTGAATTATGTACACTAACTAAATCACTTACATTATAACAAAAATATATACAACGGTTGAAATTCCAAATTATCCAAATTATTATCAAATATACAATGATTATTTACCCATTTACAAGATAGATATTTGTTTCAATACCAATACCTAAAATAATACCTATATGAATAAATTTTAATTAATAAATAATAAATATTATATACTTTATATTATTATTCACTTTATTATAATTTTTATAATTTTAAGGCACAATATAGAATATAACTTATGAAATTTTTATATTATACTCTGGTTATTCATATATCTCTATTAGCAATTGTAACCAAAAAAGGTTTTATGAAACCTATATTTTTTTTGTTTTTTATTGCATAATTTTACATTAATGAAAAACTAATTTAATGATTATAATACATTTTCATGTATTACCAATTTACACCCATGTTTGATTTGAATAATAATAGTATTTTTGAGTCGGACTAAAAGTATGACTTGAAGAATAAAATTATAAAAATAGAATTGGATGGATTTAATTTTGAAATTACAAGGAATTTAAATTATAATATGAAAATGAATGAAACATTTAAACCTTAAATGACATGTTTGATAGATATAGATGAAATAGAGGTAGATAAATATCATCACATAATAGTTGAATCTATTAAACTTGGTATTAGGTTGTATAAAATAATTTTTTATAGAATATGTAACTTTTTTTCTCATTAAGGAACATTATGGTTTACAAAAAATTATTCATAAGTTTATTTTTATATGTAATATTTGAAAAATATATAAATTCATAACAAATAATATATGTTCAATTTGTATATAACACATTATCTGTTAGGATAAATGGTCTATAAATAGGGTTTTTTTATCGTGACCTCAATTGGGGAGATCACTCATAGATTAATTGAGAGTGGATGAACCAGTTAGTGATTTTTTATTTAATTCTCTTAAAACCATAGTTTTATTTAATTAAATTGACTTTATTAACAAACTAGTTCAATTAAAATCATTGTTAAATGATATAAAACAACCGAGAGAGAAGGGAAAGTTCATTTTTAGATTTCACATATAAAACATGAATTACTAAATCCTTAGAATGAATTGAAAACACCCTTCATTATAGAATATACTAGTAAAACCTAGTGAACAAAAATGATTATATTATATTGTTTCACTTGATAAAGATGATGTATCCCTATAAATCAATTTTTATTGTACATATATAATGAGAAAACCATTACAATTATCATTGATGATATTTTTTTAACATTTCATATTCTCACTGAAATTATGAAATTTCAATAAATTTTCACTACATCAAACTATAAATTTTTTAAAAACATAATTTAGACTATAATTTTGTTTTTCAAAAACTACTTTTATCTAACCAATGAAAACTTACATATTATTATTAGTTGAAAATAATCATTTATCTATACATAACATACCTTAATATTGAAAAAATAATGTCTTAAACATTAAAAAAATATCTTCTCTATTCTATATTCTACTTCTTGGGTTGATTATATTCACTCAAAGTTTCAAAACAAATGTATAACATATATCTTTACACATAAATTTCTTTTGTAAAATTAATTTTGATAATATATATAATATTTATATAAATTAAGAAAAACAATGTGATACCTTCAGATATGGAATGTTTCTATGATTTTACATTAGTAAAAAAATAAATTTTTTAAAAACCAATTCCCTAAAAATCAATATGTTTTGTTGAAAACCAATATAAAATATTTTATTCACAACCAGAATATTATATTTCAAATAATTTCATAATGTCTTCCTAATTTAAAAAATAAAATCTTTTATTGTCAAAAATCTATAAAAATTTTCCATAATATACAAATCATTTTGACTAATTGACCTGAATATCAAACCAGGAATTGAAATTTTTGGATAAATTGCATTTCATATTGACTAGAGAAACCTAAATGCTAAATAAAATATTAGAACCTTGATGCGTTTTTTTCTTATTTCAAAAATTGAAAACATTTTTTAATCCAAAAATCAAAACCCTGAAAAATTTATTAAATGATTAAAGTGTTTAGTAATACAATTTCATTGAAAATCATCATACAAAAAAGTATAAGAATAAATATATGTAATATTATGCATTATAGCTCTAAAAGATCACATATTACAACCACATTAACTTCAAAACTATTATAAACACTCATGGAACATATTTGAAATGTTTATCAATCTTTCTTAACATTTTAAGATGATTTTTAATTTAAAATAATATCATCATAGATCATGTATTCAAATTAAAATAACCATACATGAAATTTTTTTATCATTTTAAATTTCATATTATACGAAAAATCTTATACAAGACCCAAGTAATCACCCTATTTAGATTTTTTATATAAATAATGAATCAAACATGAATCTCAATTCTAAAAATATATAAACATTTAATTTCATTATAAAATGATATAAAATTAATAAGATATTTTCTTAAACTAATACACCCATGAAAAAAGAAACAATAGAAACCAAATCAGAACTCTCAAATATTAATTAAAGTAGTGATAACTTATAACAACTCACTTGTTTATATCATTGAGATTTAAATTATTCAGTTATATTCCTATTGAGAAAAAATTTCTTATAAAATATAATTAGTAAAATATATTATTAATTTTTCCTTAATAAACAACTCACATCACCTGATATACTAGATTCTATATAAATTGAAGAAACCATTAGAAAAAGTTTAATTGGGCCAATATATACATGTATTGATTTATTATCAATTAATTTAATACATAGGTCTTCTATTCCATAAATTATCTAATCAATTTTGTTGATATGTTGCATTGCCTATGTTTTGAACAAATTTCCTACATGAAGAGTCAAAAAATAGATCAAAATACATAATGTCATCATTGTACACATGCATAAATTTAAGATTCACAAGCATACAGACAAATGTGAATGTTTAATTAATAAATTACTCTTTATAATTAAGATATTGAATATATTTTCACCATTTATATAAAACACATTAATTTGGATTCATGCAATTATATCCCCCCTTGAATATTATAATCCAATGAACTTGAGATAAGGGTAAGAAACACATACCTCAACCTTGTGATTCATGAGTTTGAACTCCCATTTTCTCCCCAATTTTTAAAATTCATAATCAGATGATGGTGAAATGAACACTTATACTGGTTTCTACTATATAGAAATAATTTATAACATCTAGATACCATTCTACAATTTTTATAAGATATAGTTGTAAATATTTTCAATATTCATTATTTAAATGAAATTAACCAGTTTCCTTGATTTTTTAAATGAAAATTGATTATAATATCATACTAAAGTACAATTTTCTTTCTTATAATGAGGCCTTTATGATGAATCCCTATCTACATCGACTACGACATCACTTGAGTCACAAATATATAACATATGATTCTTTTCACTATAAAGAAGATATATCCTATAATCGAACTTTTAATTTATGTTCAGAATGAAACATCATAAATGATGTATAGTCTTGGAAATTCTTTTTAATACTTCATATTTTATTTACATAAACTATTCTCGAGAATAGTTTTCATGTGAATTATGAAAATGATATTTTCATTGGATGATTAGTATACCAAAAATATATCATATCTCTAAGAATGAAATTATGAAATAAATTCTTCATCAATGCACCAAATTTTTGAAAACAAGCTCATAATTTCAATTAGAAATATCTTCAATTTAAATTATTGTATTTATTGAATTCATTTTTTATATATTTATGTAAAGGATAATGTCAACTCAACGATTTACAAGAACTAGATACTCCATACATGCAAAAAAATTTGAGTTTAAAGCTTTCAAGTCTTACATAAAAGCATAAAAATACATATCCAATATAATCACATGCCCAACATATTTACTTTATATAAAGACATTAAGATGTGAAATACAATCCTCATCTTCAATATATTTATTACAAAATGTTCGTTTGACATAAATATAAAACATCTTGTTTATTTGTTTTGTGGAAATTATAATAAGAATTATTATAGTTTAATATAATTCTAGAGGAGAATTAATCTCATAAATGTAACATCCTTTAACTTAAAATTATACATAAAAAACTCATCACACCTTATTCCTAGAAATATCACCACTTTCATTTAGATAATATCAAAAAACATATTTTTTTTAAAATAAAACTATTATCTCTTTTCCACAAAACCAATAATCATATTTAATATCAATTAATAATATCAAATTACTCATTAATCACTTACAACCTTTTATCATGCTTCTATTCTTCATAAATAATTTAGACTAACATGAGAAAAAAATTAAGTAGGTGATGTTTTCATAAAATATATAATTTATTTATTTATTTATTATGATTTAATAAGATAATAATTTGCAACAATAAAATTAAAAACCCTAAAAAGTTGAATTAAATAGAATTATCTTTAATTAAAAAAACATAATAAAATTCGTTGCACACCTAATCACTAATTTTTAGAATTTTTTGAATGACTAGTGTTTTGTTTAATAAAAATAACACATTTTATTCCTATTAAACAATCTTATTATTACCTCATTACTCAATAAAATAATATTAAAATTGTTTAACATTTAATAGAGAAAAATAATAATTATTATTTAAAAAAAGTATCCTATTCTATTTGTTGAACATTACAAAAATATTTCATCAACACTACACTTATCAAATATTCACATGATTAGACCTTTCCTCTTAATTACACAAGAAAATTATAATACATTTATTTACATAAAACTATTGTCCATAATAAATACATCTCATAAGGATATGTACTCAAAATTCAATATTTCAGTCACAAATTAGAAAATATAATCACTACTTCAATCACCCATAAAAAAATGAGATATTCCATGTTAAATCAAAAGGGTATGATAAATATCAATTTGTTTGTTATTTATTTCAAAAAATCATAATGTTATATGATATATGATTCACATGACTCAAATAAAATTCAATGATGATCTAAATAATCATAAAAATTTATAATTTTATACTTTACCATGTTTTATATTATATATTTCTTCTCTAGAGACACACTAATTCTATTACTATTCTAAAGCACTTAAACCTATCATTAAAATTAGAATTATATGAAATAAAAAATATAAATTTGATCTAATTGACATCATTAATTAATATAATAGAATAATTTTCTTCATGTATTAATTTATACTAAATCAATAAACATATATTAGAGTGAATCATCTCTAAGGGTGGAGGCAGTTGAACCATACATTTGTTTTATATTGAAATAACCATATTCCTCTTTTGACATATAGAAAACATAAATTAGTTTCCAATTATCTATATAATAATATTTATAATAGATAATTATTTATAAAAATTGTAAAAGGTTATATATATAATGTGACCTTGTCTTTGATTATACAAATTATTTTCTTCCATCAAACACAAATAATATGATTTTTAGACACATAACAAAGGAAATAAATTACTTATATCTTATTTTTTATTAGTTAAAATATAACCATCCTTCAACTGAAAAATAAATAATTTATAATTTTATAATATCTGTTTATTTACATCATTATAGAGGAAAAACACTATGTCATATGGGATAAGAACCATTAATAAACAAATTGATTTTTGATTTCATATAATAGCTACTAATTACTGTATATCAAATGCATTGTGTCATGAAAGATTCAACATTAATAAATAGAGTAGAACCCAATTTTCACCTATCAAATCCTTAAACATAATTTTATCCCATTTAATTTGAAATTAGTTTCCGATATCTAATATCTATGGTCATATATTTTGAGAAAACTTAGGAGAAATGTATATAAAAAAATCCATATATTTCTCATTAAACTTATTAAAATATAATTTTGGGAATTATTCACATTGTAAAACTCTAGTACCAAAATGATAAAATATTTCATATAATTAATTAGTTTTTGAAACATTCCAAAAAGTTCATTTTTTAATTATAATTTTTCTCCAGTTTTATATCTAAAATTAGACATTTCTTCTGAACTTATTTTCTCAAGTTTTTCATCCCCTTAAATCCCACCTAATTTATCTTTTAAAATTATAAATCTTTCATCAATTTAACTAAATATTTCATTATAAAATCAAAAAATAAATATAAAACAAACAATATCTATAAAATAATATTTTTTTTCAGTTTTTGGGATTTTGAATTTTAAAAAAATATTATTTTCACTTAATAAACCATTTTCTGAAGCATTTCTTTAGATAAAAATTATAATATAATATAAATTATACCAAATTTATGTAAATGTTTTTAAATGAACATTATATTCAAAAATTATGAAATATTTTGAAATAATATTCTTATATTAAGACGAGTCAAATTTCGTGATTTTCTTTTTTATTTTTCACACTTTAGATCCATTATATTTTTTTATCTTTATTATTATCTTTATTAACACTGGGAACATATGAACCTAAAAATAGGGTTCATTATAATTAATATGAACGAAAATAATTATTATATTTTTCACATGTCTTCATAGCAGACTTTAATAATTCACGAAACTTTATATAAATACTTTTAAAAATAAAACATGCACTTCATAAAATATTTTTATATTCTAATTCCTTATATCAAATAATTTAATGTTTTTATATTTCACTATGAATTAGTATCTTAGTTCATCATTCTTATTATTTTCTCATATTCATGAGACTATAATGATTGTTTTCTTCCTATATCAACATCAACTCCTTCTCACATGGAGTCTTCTCAACATCATTTAATATTTTATTACAATAACCATATTCTTATTCTATCCTACTAATTTAGATATCACTACTAAGAATTATTTAAATTATTATTTTATAATGAATTCCATGTCATTTTATACATCATATATATTGATAGAGGACACCTATTTATTAACATTATTATTTATAATTATTTTTATCTCATTTCTTTGAAAAATAATAAATCACACTGTCATCAATTTATTATTAAATAATTTTAGAAAAAAAATTCTTTTTGTTAATAGAAGATGATCTAATATAATTTCATTGGATTGAAACTGATAATTTTCCATTTATATATTTTCTTCCTTTTAAAACCTTTCTGATGACTCATGATATTCATTATCATTAACAAATTTAAGATTTATATAATGGTAAAGTGATTAACTTATACAATATTCAAACATTCAATATAAACAGACCATAATATTTATTATTTCCTTTTAAAACATTACCTATGATAAATGACATGACTTAATCGTTCTTTATCTTAATGAATTCATTCACTACTGAATACTCTTCATCACCATTATTTATTGTTGTCATTTCATTCTTATAGGAATTGTATATAATTTAATTTATATTTTAACTTTACTACTTAAATAGAGATCCTTTCTTTATCTCCTAAAAATAAAATATACTATACATGTCGTCTTGTGGGAATATATTTAAACAAATATATTTATATAATTAAACAATTTCATCAAAATTTTTTATAAAAATATAAATTATTTTCTTGATAACCATAGAGTATTCCAAAGTTCCTCTCGAACCTCATATATATCTCACCACTTCATTAATTATTGTAAATAATTGATCCACTTATTTTCCAACAAAAATAAAATTTATTTAGATTGGGAATTCTTTTACTTCCTTTACTCTAAAATTACATTCCTATATTTTCTACATCTTATTTATAATATAATTTTCTCTCTTTACCCCCATCTCATTAATTAATTATGTTTTTTAATGTTATGTTAAGATAATGTTTTCCAAATATATATTAATGTAAATTTTATTTCTATCAATCGTATTCATCGTATCACCATACTCAACATGATTCCAATATTATATTATAATATCTGTAACATTCATAAACAATAAAATATGGTATGTAAAAAAATTTATCATTCCAAACATTGTAATCATTCATATCATGCGATTTAACCCATTTATTATTCACTAAATTGATATAATTAATAGTGAAAATAAAATTGAAAAAGAAAATTATCTTAAACATTAAATAAACAAAAAAAAAAGAAAAAAAATCAAAGGAAATGTTTATTGGTAGAATATTAAATTATGGGGTCTTAGTTGAAGAGATCATACAAATATTTTCTATAAGGGGAAATATTGGTGAATGGTTTTTCTCTAATATTATTTTATAATGAATTACTCAACTATAAATAGATGTTTCGATTAACAAACAATTATTGTTAACTTTATGGATTAATGTTATCAAATAGAATATAAAGTGGTTCATTATCATTTAAAATATTCACCAATCAAACATAAAAGTATAGGTCATCATCATAATAAAGAAATTTCCCTAGATGTGAAACCTATTGAATACAGTTGTGTTGAGTATGATCATGAAATAAATATGAATGAAGTATCCTGACTTATCATGACATCCAATACATATAAAATAATATTATTAAGCCTATCAATAAGGAATATATTCTAATATACACATTATCATCTAACAAAATATTTAATATACCATTATAAGTTAGCAAACCATGTCTCCCAAGAAGTCACATCCTAAGGACCAATGTAAATTATTGATCTCCATGGGATAGAGATTAGAACAGGTGATACAAATTTTTTTTTAAATTATTTCACCATCTAAATTTGATAAGTAATATTGCATAACTTTTCTAAGATTATGGTATGATGTTTTCAGACATTGGATAAACATGTGATCAAATAGAAAATTATAAATAATAATCCAAACCAAAACGAATAAAATAATGAAAAACAACATAAATAATTACAACAGTGCATTTATAATAAAATATAAATAAGATATAAATAAAATTCATATAAAAAACAAGATCAAGATGTAGTGTTAAAACTGATACGGTTGATACCTGATATTATAATCATCCAAATCCCTAAACAACATCACACATAACATCCCATCAAGATCTAAGGTAACCATAAATATATATTATTCATAAAAAAAAGAATAAATTGACTAAGGAAAACCAATAATGGATGTTGACCCCTTCCCTTTACATGTATTATATATAACTAAGTCTATGTACACATAAATGTGTATATGTTGGGTGTGACGTAATCCCTAGAGTGATGCCTCCAAGAATCAATAAAATTTACTTTATAAGTTAAGTTCTGAATTCCGTTTTGAAAAATTATTTATCAAAAATATCCTAACTATCTTTACCAAGAATAGGCCTAAAAAATACAGGGAACAATAGCCAATGTGTACTCTCAACTAGTTTAGAAAAAAAACTTGATTTCCCACAAAACTACAGAAGGACCCCATATAAAACAATTAAATATAAAAAATAATGAATTTAAACATCAACACGTAAAAATAAAACCCTAACATCACCTCAAATTTCCTTCTAATAAAAGTTAATTTTTACAAAATGACTCATCAGGCACCATTTTATATAGGATTATCTAATTATCTTTTTTTGGAATAATTTTTTATAAATCACTGTAAACTAAATTTATATTCTTTATGTTATATACTATATCAAAATACAAATACTAAAGATTTTCTAAATAATATATATAACTACATGTCTCTTATTTTTTTATAGAATAGATACTTTAGGCCATTAGGATCTATATAAATTATAAAATTATCTATAAAGATGCAATACCTCAAAATTTTCATCACATACATTAGGAAAATTAACTCAAATTCACAATTAAAGTAATTTTCCAGTTGAGGGTGTAACTAGTGGGAGGCATAAAATACTATCACATTGTTCTGTTGAATCAAAACACACCCTAAAACCATACATGAAGCATTATAATATATTTTATTGACCTAAATATGCTTATAAAGAAGGAAAATAATAGTAGATACAAATCACTTATTCAAATAATGAATGAATTCTGGAACTCATCATTCTTATTTAAATATCACACTATTAAAATTCAAAGATATTAACACCAAATAAAAATTTGATAAAACAAAAAACCCACCACTAAAAAGCCCTAATAGATATAGAATAGTCTTAATTTCAAATAATTTCTTATGTTTTAACAAATATATCATTACATTACTCTTTAAAAGAACTAAAAAATTACCTTTTCAAATATATCATGGTCCTCAAATCAAATATATTGAGTCTTAAAATTGTATTCGGTCAATGTGGAAAATATAAAATTACCCAATAATGTTCCTTAAAAAATAGAAAAATGTGTCAAATTTTCTTCCATCATTATTTAGTATGCTAGGATATTATCAAACAAATAATAGAATAATTTTATTAATGAACCTAAGGATGATAAAATTTATAAGTTCCATAAAGAAAACATGATAATTCACGATCTTTAATGTAATAGATAGTTACTCATTATTACCATCTCTATTTCATAGTATAAACTTAATAATCGAATCTCTCTTTACCCTCAATAAAATACAACATTATTTATGATAAATTTTTGAAAACCATCTCACAATCTTAGGTTAGTCAAAAATATAACTATTCTAAATCAATGAGTTTTTTTTGATAGTCACCTAGTTGTTCCTTTAATGATCACTAAAAATTTAGGGAAAATTTTCTACCATATTATTAAATATAATTAGAACTACCCCTGGTGACTTAATATTGTGTATAAAATCCTTTTTATTGATATATTTAATATCAAATTACAACTCTTTTATCCCAACTTGGTCAAATTGATATTATGTTAAATTGATGATACCTATCACAAAAAATAAATTTATCAAGAGTTAAACATATAAATATTTTGGATGTCTTGAGAAATAATTTTTATATTAATCTTAATAGTTTTCCACCACAATAATGAGTCAATACATATAACTCTATTTAATATCATCCAATAACAAGATTGATAATTTTGACAAGATTTTCCATATATCTAGAGTAATGTGTCCTTTTTTACCCAATCATCGATCTCACTTTTGATGTAATACATGAGTGTTTCTATTAAGAAAATATAGAGGAAATTATAATTGTAAAAATAAATTTTAGATTTATAGATAATCATCCAATCCTTATATTTTTTTTGAGTACATATAGTTGATGGATAATGAAATGCCACATGAATTTAACATCAACAATCCTAGTACAACATATAATAGTGATTTTATGTAAATAAGTAATAATATTGTATTGAAAATAATAATTAATAAGTCACATTAGGTGGTATAAAATATTTTTAAAAATAGGTATCAAAACAATCCATAACAATAGGTAATAATTGATTATATAATTTTTATAAGTCCTTGTACAAAATTTAGAATTTTCAAGTTAATTATCTACCTAATAAAATATGTTATTTTAATGTTTTTCTAAGACTTAAATTTGTGAGGTTCAACCTTCATCTAGATTTACTCTTCCTAAATATGAAAAATATTCCATGTTCAATTGGAAGTACTATATTTATTTTTTTATAGTTTAGATGTTTGAGCATCTCATATTGGATGTTTCTTCCATATTTATATGTTGATAGAATCATAAGAATAGGGCCAGGTAGTCACTATACACTCCCACATGTTCCCCTTCATGATATTTCAATATTTTTTTTATTACCAAAAGAATAATAAAGTTTTCTATATTTTGAAAAAAAGTCATTCCCAATCACCCTAGACATTTAAAATTCATCAATCCCTACATTATTAAAAAATAAATATTTTTTCCAGTATGAAGAAGGGAAATACCTTGGATAAAACATAAATATATAAGACTATATAAAATAAAAGTTATTTAAAAGTATAATTTTGATGATTCTTAATTGAAAAAAATATCAATTCAGTTAATTAGGTTTTGTACTCCCTCAATAAATATTTACAATATTCTTGGCCTTTATATCATTAATATTATCGAGTATAATTATTAATTGAACATTCCATAAAAATATCCATGTGATGTGTTTTTGAAATGTTTCTTATATAATACAATCTTACCATTTATATCATGTCCCATCTAACATGTAATTTTCAAATTATATATTGGATTTCTTTGGTGTCTAAATAAAATCCAATTTTTGTTTAATTTTATCTAGCCACTCCTTAAGTTCCTGAGGCCCATAATATCTATAGAAACATGTCAGGTACTATTTAGAAAATTTATTATCATAGACTACCAATCAATATTGATATATATTTTTTCCTCCAAGGGTTTGGATGGTAAGGAGGACATAACCTATAAGATATTGAATTTTAGTAGAGTTCCCATGTGAAAAACACATTCATATCTTCCTATTTTTTGGTTCACAAATGTCTTTTTAGTAGGAATTTTATATGATAAAACATTATATAAAACATGATCAAAATACTTATCACCATCAAATAACATCAATACATAATAGAAATGATGCTAAATTTATCCAAATTAAATAATAAAAAATAATTTAAGTGAGTTTAAATCATAAAGAATAATAAATTATTAATATTTTTCTCAAACATATTATTTGTATGAATGGTTTATTGAACCATTCACCAGTACATACACAACCAATGGATATCTAAATACTGGGTCACATGGTTACTGAGAAAAAACTAAATCTAATGCGAGGTAACTTTTGAAGCATTTATCATTGAAAGAATTTCCATTTTAGAATTGAAATATCCCAAACCACCCACATGAATCTATATAAACTAAAAAACATTAATTAAATTTAAAACATCCAAAAAATGATTAATAATTTTCAAATATGAAATTAAAAGGAAACTACCAATGGTAATAAAAGAAATTTCATGAGAAATAGTTGGGTCTAAACTATCCTATAAATACATCTTGAGTTTCATAGATCATATATTTAATATATCATTTCTCATAAAATAAAAAGAAGGAATTGATGCAATTTTTATTGAATTGAATTAAGGCTATATATCAAGTCACCCAAGTCATCATGACATTTTTCCCAAGAAACATTACAAATATTCATGATCTAGAAAAAATAACCAAGGGAATTTAACATACAATTTTTTAATGATTTCTCTCTCTAAATTTGAAAAGTAATGTAGTAGAACCATACCAAGAAATCCATTTCAAGTGTCTATAATTTGGAAATCCATGATTATAAATAAAAATATAAAATTAATAATTCAAACCAAAAAAATCATAATAATGATATATAACATAAATTATTTCATTAGGGAATTACCAAAAAAATACAAACAAGCAATATATAGTATTTCATATAATAAAAATAGATCATGAAGTAAGGGTATAACGACCCAAGTATAATATACATAGATATTATATCCATTTTATGAATATTTGACATATATACCAAATAAACATGCCCAATAAACATAAAGGTTTTGTGTAATTGGAGACTAGATAAAAATATTTTTTAGTTCATTCTTCATCATCTCATACATCAATAGCTACATAAGATTACCATATTTACTCATCAACAATAGTATCCTTGTTCATAACCTAGGGAAAAATTAAAGAATATAGAGGGGTGATCCTAGATGGTTATTAACGGTAAACAAGGGATATATTAATTAATGATCATATATAATCATATCATGAGAATAAGCGTATGAGGGAAAGTTATCATCAATTAAAAATAGTAATAAAAATTTCATAAACCCTAATAATGAGAAATGGAATAAAAATTTAGTATGTCATAAAATTGGGGAATCATTAAAAAATAAATCAAGATACATGATTTAAAATAATAATAATATAAAAATTTCATATGATTGAAGCACCATTACATGCCTAGATACCATATAATATGTCAATTATAACTACCAAGACCATTATATTATAGAGAACCATGAATCATCACTTATTTCACATATCATAGTGGACCAGGAATCCATACCTATTTCCCATAGTAGATCAAGAAAATCAATATATTTCCCATAATTATTTCATGATATTTAAGACATTACCCAATTAATTTGTTATCTATATAATTTTATCCTCACCCATTATATAATGAAAACCATATATATGTGTGACACGAGATCATAAAACATTCATCATATCAATATAGAATAACCCATGGGAGAGAAATTTGCATCATAAACATTTTATCATAATCGAAATAAACCATCTTGATATATGATAAAGATAGTATCATTGGATAATATTCCCAACACCACATAAAAATCCTTAAAGGATGATAATAAATAAGAAAAATACCATTAAAAGACCATTCAAATATTTCTCTAATTGTATAAAAATATATTTTTCATTATATATATTTCTAACTAAAATTAAAATAAAATTTTTATTTAAAATTTTTATTTTAAATAAATAAGGAAACATGTTAAATAATCCAAAAATAAAATAACTACAATGATTGTGAGAAAACATTTTTATATCGTATACATTAAAGAAAACAATATTTTCACACATTTATAAAATTTGAAAAAATAGAATTATTTAGAAAAAATTAAAAAAATATTCTTATTAAAAACTTTATAAATAAATTAAAATGCAATGAAAATTTCATTTTTTAAAACATTTCATATGTATGTAAAAAATTTCATAAAATAATTTTGATTATTATGAACACGAAAGATAAATTTCATTAACTAGATAGGAAATAAGGTCTTCATTTATTTAAAAACATTTTCTTAATAATTTTAATTAAAAAATAGAGGAAAATTTTATTAATACATGAAAATTCATGGAATAACCAAAGGGGAAAAAATATATTTGGTTTTAATTATAAAATCTATAAAATTTCCCTTAAATTAAAGTTTAGCATAAAATATCCTGAAAACAAATGTGATGTAACAGAATTCTCTAACCTCAAGTCAAAAATTACTTCATAAGAGCTCCAACATCTTGTAAAATAAATGTAAAATTATTATAAATATATATAAAAAATTACTTTTATTCTTATAATATTTTATATTAACCACTTATAACATTCCATAAAAAATTTATCAATAAATTATTATTAAAATAATTGTATAAGGGTGTCAATTAGTTTGTTTTTCATATAAATTTTGGTGTGACAGTTCAGGTTCATGAATCTTGGTCATGGTAATATCATCTAAAGTCTTTTTTATACTATATAAATATAATATAATTTCATTATACACATATTTTTAACTATCTGTTTATGTTAGTGATAGATAATTGAAATAAACTATTCCGAGAGACGGTAGTCCAAACAAACACATGAATGTTGTTTTCATCTTCTAAGTAAAATAAGGAAATAATTATATATAATATATTATAATTTAAGAAAAATAATTATATCATAAATATCATATAAATTCATTAAATATATAATTATAATTTTTTTGAGGCGGTGATTGAAAATGAATCATATTTCTACGTGTATGTGGCAGTCCACACATATGCATGAGCGATACTTTTATTTCCCATTTGATGGAAAGGATGTGTAAAAAGGTAGAAACATCATCATAACAGCATATCAATGTATTTATGATACTAGATACATCATTTTATTAAATATAAAAAGGTTTAGATGAGGATGAATATGAAATAAAATTGAATTTTCTCGGTTAATACTTTAAAATCTTCTTTGAGATACCTTCTTTAGATTACACCATAATATTTAAAAGATTGGTCATATGAAAAAATAGGATATATGATGTAGTAATGGAATATATAAAATTATTTGGTTATATATTTTCTGAGATAATAAGATCATGATGTGTATATAAGAGAGGATTGGTAGTGCCATTTTATATGTGATGAAGAGAACAACATGGAATTTATTTAAAATTCAGATATATTAATGTATTACTCAAAAAAAATTTCTCAAAAATGAATCATATTTGAAGATAAGATGATATAGAGTTCAAATATGGGAATAAAAATTTATTTATATTATTTTTAGGCTATTCTATCTCTTATAATGTTAGTTTTATCTCATTTAACATGATTTAACTCTTACCACAGTAATTTCATTTATTTACAAAGATACCATTCATAATGAACAATAATTTATGTGGAATAATTATAAATTTTATAAATTATGATTAAAAATATGGGGTTAATTTTATCAAATTAATTTTCTATGATTTTCAAAATTAATTCAGAAAACCCAAAATAAATGTGATGGAAACTAGTTTTCGAGAGAAATGTCTTTTTAAGTATAAAAAAGTTTTAATAAAAAAAATAAAGTGTAATATTGAATCACATGAAATTAATTAGATTATTTTTAATCAAAATGAAATAATTAAATATTAAATCAAATCCCAAATAGAATTTTACATTGTAAAAACATTAAACAGAAAGAAAATTTTTATAAAAATATTTGGTATTTTTTATTATTCACCCAAAAATCAACGTTTTCTAAAAATTTCCAAAACTAAACTTATGTTAATATTAAGATTATGATTTAAAAAATTATATTAATTTACTTTAATAAAATTTATAAACATTGTTTGAATTAATTGTACGGTATGTACACAAAATGAAATGAAACCCATTTTTGAATAAAATATAATCATGAAGCATACAATTCCTTTACTGAAAATTTATTACTTATTTATTATGAATTAATCATTAAATTTGAGTTATATAAATCCTTTATAAATATTTTTTAAAATGTGGCTATTCTTATTCATACCTACAATTTAACATCTATGTTATAATAGACACAATTAAATGTTAATAATTCAATAGTATATAGTGGTTCACTTAAACTAGGTGTTGCATGCAAATCATGATATCAAAGAAATACTTTTTATTTAATGTGAAATATATCAAAAAATATTTGTGTGTTACATTGTACCCCCTTATATTAATTTATCCGTCAAAACATTATCTATCTGATACATATAAATGTGAATATTTATACTTCATCCCATCAAGGGGTTCCAATGTAGCTTTATAAAATTTCACATTCCTCTAGTTAACTTTAACTAGGTGTGTAGTATTTTCTATATCACATTATCTCACGGAGACAAGTATTTTACTAGTTTTTCTTTATAGGAAATATCATGCTTCAGTACTAGAAATTTTTATTTCAGTATATGTCAAGGATTCCATATGTAATTCATATGGATAGATACATAAAATACATCGTGAACTTGATATAGGTTTGGTTAAAGTGAAAATAAATAATAAATAAAACTGATATGATCAAGAATTTTGGAGGGAATAAAATATCTAGGGCTTATATTTCCATTATTTCCAAATATAATAACCTTATTCCAAGTAGATATTCATTAGAATACATTGTCACCAACTTTGACCTCCAGATCTTAGAAATTCTTTAAAGTTTAATGTTTTTATCGATTATAAGATACCATAATTTTTTTGAATGAATCTATCCTCATCTTTGATTTACTCGTTCTTATCAAGCCACAATAACATTATTTCTCAAACATAATCTCAATATATTGGAGTTACGCATGTCCAGCCATATAGGGATTCATAAGGACCCATCTGAATGGTTGAGTGAATGATATTGTTATAATGGAATTTGGAAGGATGATGGTGTTGATCCCAACCACCATTGAAATATTTTGATAAAGATATCAACATTTATTATATAGTTTTTGTAACATCCCAAGTAAATAAAGAATAATACATTTTTATAATTATTAATATCTGTGAATTAAATATTAATTTTACTTTAAAGGGGTTGATATGTTCGATAGCGTACCCCATACACAACAATGAGTTTCTTTGAAATCATACATTTCATACAAGGCCGAGTCATACTAAAATAATAATAATATAATATTATTATTTCAAATGGTAGTTAATGCCTAGACATTGTAATGGAAGAAATTAATAGAACTAAATAAAATATGACTATACATGTTTGTTAAATGTTTTTTTACATTTATTCAATAAAAGTTAGAGGCTTGAAATGTGAATTAATCTAATTTTAAGCATAAATACTCTAATATTATTTTAAAGGTCAATTTACAACCTTTTGATAGAGAACCCTCTTTAAAATTTAGTTTTGGTCACTTTTATATGTTCTATTTGACTAAATAAAAATCTTCTTTAGAATTGGGACATCAAAATTCACTTTGGGTAAATTTTTGGTATTTTTCTGATAAAATTCATTTTTTTAATGAATAGTTAAAAATACTGTATTTTAATTCAAAACCTCTTTTAATATAATTTATTTATATGGTTTTATTATCTTTTTAATTGGTTTTAAAGTGTAATTATATCATATTTTTACCATTTAATTCAATTTTGGTCATTAGAAGTAATTTCACGATAAAATTGGACATAAACAAGCGTCAGTCTTTTGATAGTTATTATTTCTTAAAACACGATTTTTGTTTTGACAACAAAAATTAATTTTAAATTAATTAATTCAACTTTTATGTATTGAATTTGGTAAAATATAATTTTTTTGGAATTCAAAATATCAATTATATCTTAGGATGAATTTTTGGTATTTTTTCTGAAAAACTTCAATTTTTGATGAATAGTGGAAACACTGAGTAGTAGTTAAAAAGCAGAATTTTTCATTTAAATGAGATTTTACCACTTTTTTGAATTGAATTTAAAAAATCCAATATACATGGTTGTTATTAGTAAGTAAAATGTGGTTCAATAGGATTAAATATTTTTAATGAATAGTAACTTTTGACTTTCATTTACCGTGGTTAAAGGTAAATAGGGTAATTCAAGGTAAAAATAATATTATAATAATAATATAAAATTATCTTAACACTTGTCCTAACCTTATTGTACAAGTAATGAATGATTGAGACAATCCTTGGGTGAGAATTCTGGCCTTTGAAAGCCACTTGGTAAGACAATTTTATTAATAACTTTTTTTAAAGTAAAAATAAAAATATCATAACATGTATTATCTTGCTAGAACAATTTTAATATGGGGTTACATAATTTCTATAATTGACTATAAATATTCTTTATAAACATAAAAATATTTCTGACATAATGGTATTTTTTTATAATTTTAAGACGTCAAATAAATTCAATTATTTATGACACAATAATGATGTAGTGTTTACCTTATTAATAAATGATTTAAATAAATAAGATTATAAAGATTAAAATAATATCCAAAAACTATACAATTATTATTGAATTATTTTATTTAGACCATCATTCATCTTATCTTCATCTCTAATAAGTTTTTTACATTTAGAAACTGAAAATCATTATATAAAAAAAATAATATTTTCACACATTCCTAAAGAGCCCCTCCCCCCCGTTAAAAAAAGCCGTAAACTCTAACCCATTACTCACACCTCTCAAGACCCTTTTCTCATCCAACCTCTGCCAAATAAGCTCTCAAGATCCCTATATTCCTCTTATAATCCTTAACTTAGGCAGAAGGCACTTCAAGAAACCCTTTTGGTTTAAACCAAAGGGAGTTACCTGATATAATGGTAACTTCTTCTCTTAAGTTCTTTTGTTTTATTTTAATTCTACAACCCCCTAAAATATTTTTATTACTTTATTTTAAAACAAAAAAATTATACTAAATATACTATGTTGTTTTTATGAGATGTATTTGAACTACACTTACACACACATCCATTTATTGGGTAACAAACATACTCTTTCTGTGGATGTCAAACTAACGCCTCACGAAATGATGATTACTCAATCTTCTCCTACAACCTCTTATGGTGGCCATTATGATGGAAATGTTATATATATATATTATATTTATATTGTTTCTATGCTTATGTATTTTTCATTTATAGAATACCTTTATGGTTTCCATAGTGGGTAAATACGATAATCTCATTTGAGGAAATGCGGACTACCGCCCCCTCAAAGTGACATGACTTGTTCATGCCATACGTAGAACATATAAAGGATGGAGTTACTGAGATTATATATAAGATATTATATTGGAATTATAATATACCAATTTATGATTATGTTTTTGTTCCATTAAATATGAAATAGAAATAAAAGTAGCGTTCATGCATACGTACGACTTACCCTCTCCATGAACGGTGAATTTCATGTCTTAACTCCAAATGTTATGTACTATTATTAATACATGTATATAATGGATATATATGATATATAAATCATTAAAATCATTCTTGATATAATGAACATTTGACCACATGATCTACTTGTAATTATAAGAAGTCCATTTTTGACTCAAGTAACAAATATCAACTAAACAACCATTATTAGCTTAAAATGATTACCTAATGTTTATAACATGGTAATACGTGATTTAAAAGGAATTATAAACTTGAAAAGGGTTCTTATTCAAGTAGAAGTTAACTTTGGTTTATTATTCAGGAGATTAAAGAACGAATGGGTCAAGTCAGACATGAGGTAAGGGACTTCATCTCAATCTTTGTTCATTGAGGCATATTTTATTTTAAACACAACTTTCTTTTATACGCTATATAAACATATTTGAATTTTCATTTCATTCAAAATGAATCTTTTTCTATGAGGTGTTTTCCTAAACTAAAAAAAAGATTTTTTTTAACATAAGCGATGACAACGACCTTTTCGCCGCTGTGATTATTATTTGATCTATGGATTACGTAACAAGCCATAATGTTTTTAAAAGGAAAATAAATACTATATACTTTTTTTTACATATTTTGGTATTGTAAATGGTTTTGATAATTGATTTGTTATTTCAATATATTTAAAATATATATTGTGATTGAAATGTGTAAATGTTATCTTTCCTTTGTGTTTTTTATGAATATGTTATGGTTCTTGGGCATTGTTTATATATAAGGGTGGTTCCATGATAATCATAGGGCGGGTGAGCCCAAGATAGATCTCTAGTGCATTGGGTAACATGACAGAGGTAAACATGAATGTTTCTACTAAGAGATTTAGGGAATATACTATGATGGTTATTCCAAATGTAACTCTATATGTAGTTGTGAAAGTTACAATGTATATATGTTATGGATGCCACAAGTTACATTTATTATTTTTCTTTACTATGTAAATCTTATTATTTCATGTGGTGTGTTAAAGTGCTTATGTTATGTATGTATTGATAAACTAATGTTATCTTTATTTGTTTTATAACCCTTATTGAAATTTTTATGCTCATCCCATGTTTTGAAATGTTTTTCCCAAGACTTAAAGATGAATATGGTCAAGGATGGGATCAAGGAAAAGTCATGCTGTCTAAAACATGGGACTAGACATGACTCTTTTTTAAGATTTTTTATTTTATTAAAAAATGGAAACTGACTAGAAGTGTCTACATTTTAATTTTTGTGATGTAATCTAATAGTTATGGCCTAATTCTCTAAAACTCTTAAGCATGAAAATATCTTCAATGTGAATTATTCCTATAATTAAAGATTATGTAACGTTTAAGGTCGGGTCCTTATTGTTGGTATTAGAGTGTGGTTTACATAATTTTAGAAGTTATGATATTGTTATATTAATGTACATGAATAAATTTATCATAATATTAAAATGATATAGAATTTACAAATTATCATGTTTCTTCACCTAAGATATTTCTGTGTTCATAATGGTTTTCTATAGAGGAAACATGGAAACTATGATGGGACGACATCAAGAGGAAGACACCCTTCCAAATCAGCAACCTGAGATAGTCACAATGAAAAATGAATAGTTTGTTACAGTGATGAAACAATTGACTCAGGTTATAAATGGTGGTGGTATCTATGCATGAGATCAGCCAGATCAACCATAGAGTAACATGTCAGTAGTTGATGATTTAATGAGGCAACAACCCCCATCTTCCAGATGATCATCTAACCATGTGCTGTATTAAGGTTTGATTAAAGAACTAGAGAAGATATTTTATGTCATGGGGTATTTAGAACATCAAAAGGTTAGTCTTGATGTTTACTGTTTTGAAGATGAAGCTGATCAGTGGTGGTCGATGGTGAAAAATATCAGGGACAATGAAGAGATATATGATCTTGATTAGTATGAATTCAAAGGTATGTTTCTTGAGAAATATTTTCCTATGGTGTTTCGTCTTATGATGGAAAAGAATTCTTGGAATTGAGGTAGGAGGATGACTCAGTGGCTGGTTATGAAGAAAAATTCACTGAACTAGCAAGGTTTGCTCGATATTTTATACAAGATCGTCATAGTAAAATCAACAATTTTTACTCAGTATTGAAGCCAAATTATAGAAGGTATTTAGCTTCTCATGAGTTTAAAGTTTATGAAAAACTTGTTCAATGTGTAGAGAAGGTGTAAATGGATTTTGTCGATGATTAGGTCTTCTTTGACAGAAAATAGAATAAGTGGTCTAGGTGGCAGGCAAAAAGGAATAACTCTTCAAAAATATAGGATGGTAAGAAAATCAAGTTTATAGTTTTTGAAAATTATGGTGAAAATCATGTTGGGGAATGTCTTTTGAATCCGGGAAAGTGCCACCGATGTAGTAAAATGGGACATAAAACTCATAATTTCACTGAAAAAGATCAGGATAATGGTAAGACAAGATATGATTTACAGTCAGTAAAATGTTTTAAGTGCAATGAAATGGGTCATCATGCAAATGAGTGTTTAAAAAAGAAGATAACTGAGGGAAAGCAACCAGACTACAAGAAAAAGGGGTGGTGAAGTTCTTTGAAACTACTTCAGTAGATGTTGGGCCATCAAATGAAGTAGTATCAGGTACACTGTTTGTTTTTTTAGATTATGCCAATGTGTCATTTTATTCGGAGTCTATACATTCATTCATTTATGAGACGTTTTCTAGTAAATTGTGAATTACATCTCAAGATATGAATCCTTAACAAATGATAAAAAAACCGGGGGAAATGTTGAGATAAAAAGAAATTAAAAGAACCTTATTATCCTTGTGTGTGGAAAAAATCTACCTGAGAACCTTATTGTTTTTCCTATAGTAGAGTTTGATGTTATTTTGGGTATGGATTGGATTTATGTTTGTCATGCTAAGATTGACTGTAGAGCTAAAGTGGTTTATTTTCAGAGAGATATTCAGTTTGTGTACAAGAATGAACCCTTACTTTTGATAACCTATCATGAAGCTGAGAAACTTGTAAAATATAGAAATGAATGTTACCTTGCACATATTATTGAAAACAAAGGAACTAAGTAGATTAATGATGTTCCAGTGGTAAATGAGTCTCTTGATGTTTTTCCTGATGAGTTGCCTGGTATTATACCTGTCCGGGAAGTTAAATTTACTATTGACTTAGTTTTTGATGCTAAGACAATTTTAAAACACCATTATCAAATAGCTCAAATTGAACTTTTAGAGTTAAAGAATAAATTTTAGGAGTTATTAAATAAAGGTTTCACTCAACTTAGAGCATCACCATGGGGTTCTCCTGTCTTGTTTGTTAAAAAAAGATGGTTCAATGAGGCTTTGCATTGAATCTAGAGCATTTAATGAAATCACTATTAATAACAAGAATCCTTAGCCTCATATAGATGATTTGATTGATCAGCTCCAGAGAGTTCAGTATTTTTCAAAGATTGATTTGAGGTCAGGGTACCATCCTTTGAAAGTAAAGAAGGCAGACATTCTGAATAACACATTTCATACTAGATATAGCCGTTATGAATTTGTAGTTATTCCTTTTAGGTTAACCAATGAACCTGCTGTATTCTTGGATCTTATGAATACAACTTTTTTTGAGTTCTTTGATAAGATTATGGTTGTGTAAATTGATAATATTTTGGTTTATTCATAAAGTAAAGAGGAGTCTGAAAGTCATTTAAGGGTTGTCTTTCAAACATTAAAATCAAAGAAAATGTAGGGGAAATTCAGGAAGTGTGAGATTTGGTTACAAATTTTTTTCCATGGTCACATTTTTTAAAAAAATGGCATAACTGTTGATCCTGCTAAAACAAAAGTAGTTGAAGAATGGCCAATACCCGCAAGTATAACTGAGATATGTAGTTTTCTTGTATTGGCAGGTTATTACTGAATGTTTGTTGAAATTTTTTCATGGTTATCAAGTCCAATGACAAAGTTAACTTGAAAAGGTGTTAAGTTATTATAGAAAATTAATGTGATGATTGTTTTCAAGAATTTAAAAGAAGATTGGTGAATTCTCTAGTTTTGGGACTACTTTCTAGAAATGATGAGTTTGTTATCTGGATTGATGCTTAATTGAAAATAATTGGCTATGTCCTTATAGAGAATTATTAGGTAATTGCTTATGATTTACGTCAGTTAAAACCTCATGAGTTAAATTACACTGCACATGATTTGAAATTAGCTTCTGTTGTTTTTGATTTAAAAATTTGGGGCATTATTTGTATGGAGTGAAATGCGAAATATATACTGGCCACAAAATTTTGAAGTATACATTCATTCAGAAAGAATTGAATATGAGATAGAGGAGATGGTTGGAATTAATCAAGGATTATGATTTCACGATCCATTACAATATATGAAAATAAAATAAAGTGGCTGATGCTTTGAGTTGAAAAACTAATGCTTAATTTACCATACTATGTTTGGAATTAGATCGTTTGGTTTTTTATTTGATGAACTTTGGAATATTAGTTTTTGGTGCAGGAAATTCCACTATTTTGTTTCAGGTGTCAGTGAGATCATCTGTATAATAATGAATTAAACAAGCGCAGAAAGAAGATAGTGAGTTGCAGAAAAAGGTAGAGTTGGTTCAGAAGGGTAAGTTTCCTGATTTTAACATTGATAATGATTGTATTGTGAGATTTCAGAAGAGATTATGCATGCCTTGGGATTAACAGTTAATGAATGAGTTGTTATGTGAAGCTCATAGTTCTCCATTTTCAGTTAATCCGATAAGTACTAAGTTGTACAAAGAACTTTGGGAGTATTACTGGTGGGATTGAATGAAAAGGGATATTTCTGAATTTACTATGAGGTGTTTGAATTGGAAGTTGGTTAAATTAGAGCGACAGTTACCTAATGCGATGCTTTGGTATTTTCCGATGCCAGAGTGGAAATGGGAAAACATATCCATGGAATTTTTTTGCGGGATTACTGAAAACATCTCCAGGTAATAATGCAATCTAGGTTATTTTTGATCGGTTGACTAAATATGTTCATTTACTTCCTATTTGAGATACTTTTCCTCTAGATCAACTTTCTCGGTTGTATGTTAAGGTGATAGTCGGGTCGCATGGAGTTCCCCTCACCATTGTATCTGATTGTGATTCCAGGTATACTTCTAACTTTTGGAAAGTCCTTCAGAAATCATTTGGTACTAAATTAAATTTCATTACATATTTTTATCCTCAATTAGATGGGCAAGAAAAATGAATAATTCAAACCATGGAAGATATGCTACGTGATTCTTCACTGGATTTCCAGGGAACTTGGGACCAACATCTTTCTTTGGTTGAATTTTCATATAATAACAATTTTCATTCTAGTATACAGATGGCTCCATTTGTGTCATTACGTGGGAAGTAGTGTCGAAATCTAGCTTCTTAGGATGATGTAGGTGAAAGGAAGTTGATGGGACCAGAATTGGTAGAAGAGATGGAAGAAAAATTTTAGTTGATTCAGAAGCACAACAGAAAAACTCAGAGCAGACAGAAAAGTTTTGCGGATAACCGGAGGAAAGACCTTTTTTGAGGTAGGTGATCATGTCTTTCTCAAAGTTTCTTCATGGAAGAGTCTGATGTGTTCTGGTAAGAAGCGAAAGTTGATTTCAAGGTTCATTAGACCTTATAAAATCCTAGAGAAGGTTGGATCCATTGCATACACAGTGGATTTACCTCCATGTTTATCCCAGGTAAAAAATGTTTTTTCATGTTTCAATGATGAGAAAGTACATGCCAGATCCATCTCATGTTTTCATCCTAGAGATAGTTCAGTTGGAAGATAATCTCTCTTATGAGGAATAGTCAGTCCAGATTCTTTACCGAAGAGAGAAAGTGTTAAAGAATAAGGTAATTCACCAGGTAAAGGTTTTGTGGAAAAAAACCATATGGTTGAAGACGCAATGTGAGAATCTGAAATTTTTATGAGGGATAAATACCCCCACTTATTTGATAAGTGAATAATAATTGAGAGGACACAATTTCTAAAAGGGAGAATGATATAACATCCAAAGTAAATAAAGAATAGTAAATTTTCATAATTACTATTATTTGGGAATTAAATATTAATTTTACTTTAAAGGGGTTACTATGTTTGATGGCATACCCGATACACAACAACGGGTTTCTTTGAAATCTTGTGTTGCACACAAGGCTGAATCATACTAAAATAATAATAATATAATATTATTATTTTAAATGGTAATTAACACCTAGCCGTTGTAATAAAGAGAATGAATATAACTAACTAAAATATAATTATAAATGTTTGTTAAATGGTTTTTTACATTTATCCAATAAAATTTAGAGGCTTAAAATGTGAATTAATCCGATTTTAAGCATAAATACTCTAATAATTTTTAAAAGGTCAATTTACCACCTTTTGATGGTGAACCCTATTTAAATATATTTTTGGTCACTTTTATATATTATGTTTCACAAAATAAAATTTTTCTTTAGAATCAGGACATCAAAATTTACATTGGGTAGAGTTTTGGTATTTTTCTGATAAAATTAATTTTTTAATGAATAGTAAAAAATACAGTATTTTAATTCAATATTGCATTTTAATATAATTTATTTATATTGTTAGATTATATTTTTAATTGGGTTAAATGTTTAATTAGATTATATTTTTACTATTTAATCCAATTTTGGTCATTAGAAGTAATCTCACTTTAAAATTGCATATAAACAAGTGTCAATATTTTGATAGTTATTATTTCTTAAAAACACGTTTTTTGTTTTCACAATGAGAATTAATTTGAAATTAATTAATGAAACTTCAATGTATTTAATTTGGTAAAATAGATATAATTTTTAATTTAGAATATCAAATATAGTTTAGGCTGAATTTTTGGTATTTTTCTGAAGAACATCAATTTTTGATGAATAGTGAAAACACTGAGTAGTAGTTAAAAAGATGAATTTTTCATTTAAATAAAATTTTAACACTTATGTGAATTGAATTTTAAAAATCCTACATACATGGTTTTTATTATTAAGTAAAATGTGATTCAATAAGATGAAAATATTTTTTGGTGAATAGTAGCTTTTGACTTTTATTTACTGCGGTTAAAAGTAAATAAGGTAATTAAAGGTATGAAAAATATTATAATAATAAAAATTTACCTTAACACTTTTCCTAAACTTATTTAATAAGTAATTTCAGACTAATAAAATCCATGGGTGATACTTTTGTCCTTTGAAATCCACTTGGGTAAGATAATGATATTAATAAATTTTTTTAAAGTAAAAAATAAAAATATCATAAACATGTATTATTTTGATGAATTTTTTTATGTGGGGTTATATAATTGATATATTTGCCTTTAAATATTCATTATTAATCTAAAAATATTTCTTACATTATTGTATTTTTTTATAATTTTTAGACATCAAATAAATTAAATAATTTAGGACACAATAATGATGGAGTGTTTACCACATTAATAAATGATTTAAATAAATAAGATTATAAAGATTAAAATAATATCAAAAACTTGTAAAATTCTTATTGGATGATTTTATTTCGACCCGGAGTCATATTATATTAGACTTTAATATTTTTTGGGCATTTAGAAACCGAAAATCATTATATAATAAAATAATACTTTCACACTTTCCTAAAGATCCCCTCCTCCCCCTTATAAAAATCCCTAACCTCTAACCCATTAATCACACCTATTAAGCCTCTTATATCATCCAAACTCTATCCAAATAAGATCTCAAGATACCTATTTTCCTTCTAGAAGACTTACCTTAGGCATAAGTAACTTCAAGAAACCCTTTTGGTTCAAACCAAATGGAGGTACCCGATTTAATGGTAACGTCTTCTCTTAAGATCTTTTGTTTTATTTTACTTATCCAACCCCTTAAAATCTTTTCATTCCTTTCTTTTATAACAACACTAGTATCTTTAATATAATATGTTTTTATGGGAAGGATTCCAACTACACTTACACACACCTCTATCTAATGGGTAAATAACATACTGTTTCTGTGGACGACAAACTAAAGCCTTTCGAAATGATGCTTGTTAAATCTTCTCCTACCACCTCTTATGGTGGAAATTATGATGGAACTATATTTATATATGATACATATTATATTTATATTGTTTCTATGATTCTGTATTTTTTATTTACATAATACCTTTATGGTTTCTATAGTTGGTAAATACAATAATCTCATTTGAGGAAGTGCGGACTACCGCCCCGTCAAAGAGATATGACTCGTTCATGACATATGTGGAAAATATAAAGGATAGAGTTACTAAGATTATATATATGATATTATAATTTAATTATAATATACCAATGTATCATTATGTTTTCCTCCCATTAAATATGAAAAAGAAATGAAAGTAGCATTCATGCGTAGGTACGGCTTACCATCTCCATGAACGGTGCATTTCATTTCTTACCACCAAATGTTATGTACTATTATAAATACCTTTATATACTAGATATATATGATATATATGATATATATGATATCTAAATCATGAATATCATTCTAAATATAATGAACTTTTGACCACATGAACAACTTGTAATTATAAGAAGTCCATTTGTGACTCAAGTACCAAATACTGAGAAAACGACCATTATTAACCTAAAATGATTACATAATGTCTATAACATGTTCATAAGTGATTTAAAAGTAATTAAAAACTTGAAAACGGTTTTTAAGAAATTATAAATTAACTTTATTTTATTATTCATGAGATTAATGAATTAACATTTCAAGTCGGACACGATGTAAGGGACTTTGACTCAATCTCCTTTCATTAAGGAATATTTTGTTCTATACACGACTTCTTTTATATGCTATTTACACATATTTGAATTTTCATTTCCTTTAAAAGGAATATTTTTCTATGTGTAATTTTACTAAACAAATAAAGTAATATTTATTTTTAACGTAAGCAGTGACAATATCCTTTCCGTCGCCGCGAGTATTATTTAATCTATGGACTCCTTAACAAGCAAAAATTTCTTCAAAAGAAAAATAAATATCATATACTCTTTTAAATATTTTTTATTGAAAATGGTTTTGATAATGTATTTGTTATATCAATATATTTAAATTATATATTGTGATAGAAATGTAGAAATTTTATCTTTTTTTTGTGATTATTTTTTTTATGAATATGTTATGTTTTTTGGGAATTGTTTACATATACGGGTGGTTCCGTGATAAACCTAGGGTGGGTGAGCCCGAGATAGATCTCCAATGCATTGGGTAGCATGCTGGAGGTAAATGTTAATGTTTCTATTCAGATATTTAGGAAATAATCTATGATGGGTATTCCAAATGTAACTCTCTACGTAGCTGTTAAAGCTACTATGTAAATATGTTATGGATGCCAAAAGTTGCCTCTATGATTTTTCTTTACTATCTATATCTTATGAGTTCATGAGGTATGTTAGATATATTATGTTATGTATGTATTGATGAAATAATGTTTACTTTCTTGGTTTTATAACCCTTACTGATCTTTTTATGCTCATCCCACATTTTGAAATATTTTTTCACAGGATTTAAAGTTGAATAAGGTCGAGGATGGGATCAAGGTAAAGTCATGCTATCTAAAAAATGGGACTAGAAATGACTCTTTTTTAAGAGTTTTTATTTTATGAAAAATTTAAATTGAGTAGAAGTGTCTACCTTGTAATTTTTTATATGTAATGTAATATTTATGGCCCAATTCTCTAAAACTCTAAATATGAAAATATCCTTACTGTGAATAATTCATTTAATTCAAGATTTTGTAATGTTTAAGGCTGCGTCCTTATAGTTTTAATGGTTTAATCAGACTAATAATTTGTATATGGATGATATACAGTACTAAAACTGAACAAAATATCATGATCTTATTGAATATTTCTCCAGAACATTGAAGAAATAAACAGATCCTAATTTGATACAAATAAGAGTAATAATCCATGAAATCTGACCAATTATTTAATGCGTATCTAAGTTAGTTCCTCAAGAGAAAAATTTTATCTAATCATAATTAAATGTGATTACTTAATAATCATATTTACAATAATGAAAATAACATTATGAAATTTAGAATTCATTTTCAATCCTGTAACACTATCCAGGGTGATTTTTTCCCATTTTCATTCAGGTATGGGAAAATATTGTAACATCTTATTAGAATTTTATATCTCAGCCTCAAATCTGTTGACATACCATGAATCAAGATACATATTATGAAATATTCCTTTTCATTTATCCCCACCAAATATTTTATTTTATATCTCTATACATCCTTGTACTTTGAGGAAAAATAGATAGTTATGAAAAATGATTATCATGTAACAATTTTTTCACTAATTTTAGAATTTATTAGATATATGCATTATTACATAACCTTATCAATCCAATAGAGTCATGGTTGAATTTATGATTATTTATCACTTTCTTTTGTAGCTCTGTATCCACATGCTACAGTTCTTTAATCCACACATAGATATACTATTGTAAATTTACATGATAATGATATGATTTTCCCTCTTTTAGAAATATTCCATGTTTCATATTAAATAAATCCATATGCATTTGGTCTCATTAAATATTCCTAATAATAAACTAGTGCGGTCCTTCTAGCATAGAGCACTAACCACATTATTAACATTCCCTAGGTTGTTATGTATTAAGAAATAAAAATATTTAATAAACTCTTACCATATATAATAGAATATATTTAAATACTTAGGATTGAATATATACATCAAGATTTTACAATCAATATATTTATCAAATCTACACCTATAAAGATAATCCATCTGTATATTCAATGAAAAAATTACTACTTCTAGATCCAACTCATGGAAAAGGTAATTTTTATCATGTATTTTCAATTGGTTAGAGGCATATTATCTCACTATATCATTATATATAAGTACAAATACCTGTAGCAATAACAAATCCTTGTCCAATATAATGTAGTAAGAGCATATGTACACTGACCAAACTTCACATAAACTCCTTGAAATTCTCTTCACATTCATCTTTCCATAAGAACTTATCTCTCTTCTGTGTCAAATTGATGAATGGATTCGAAAATCTTGAGAAATATCTCAAAAATATTGGATAGTATCATTGTTACCATGGTTGGTCTAGGCCATTTTTCAATAAGTTTTACATTTAAAGGATCCGTCAATATAACGTACCTTGAGAATATATGACCCAAAAAATAAATCTTTTATAGAAAAAATTCACACATGGTAAATTTTTCATATATATTCTTCTTAAATAGTGTCTTCAGAACAATTCTATATTGATCTTCACAGTCTTCATTAATCATAGAATATATAATAATATAATATGTTAATACTACAAAAAAAATGTTTAAGGTAACATATAAACAATTTATTAATTAAATCCATGAGGGTAAAATAAGAATTAGTTTATGTAAATGTAATAACTATAAATTAATAATTCCCACACCTTGTATGAAAATGTGAATTAGGTATTACCTTCTTTTCAAAACTTAATTGATGATAAATATAATGGTGGTAAATCTTTGAAAGTATTTTTCACCATGAAATTGATAAAAAAAATCATCGATATGGGGTAAAGGATACTTATTAGTGATCATGATATTGTTAAGTTCATGATAATCATTGAAAAAACACATTGACCCATATTTATACCTAACAAAAATAATATGCGTACCCCATGGTGATGCACTATGACATATAAATCCCATTCCAAGACTCTTTGTAAGTTTCTTCTTCAACTAATTCAACCCCATCAAGGCCATTCTATATAGTCATTGAAATAGGTGTAACACCATGTATAATCCCTATAGAAAACTCAACTTCATTATTCATAGGAATTATTAGAAAATATTCAGGAAATACATCAATATAATCCCAAACAATGGGAATATATTTAATGTTGAGTTTCTTCCCTACCATTTGAGTTAAATATCCCTCATAAATAGGTGGTATTCCCTACATAATAGAAGTAACGAAAATTAAATGTTCATATTCCACCTCGCTCTAAAGTAAAATCATAAGACGATTTAAAATTTAAAATTTCACTTCCCTTCCTCCACATTTTACACAAGATTTATATAGATATAATAAATCCATTATAAAAAACAAATATAATTCTACAAATGGGAGAATTAAAGGATTTCCAGGAAGCGCATTCCCACACCCTTCTATCAGAGAGGTCTTACAAACTTGATATACGATCATCATACCATTATGGTTCTCATCTCTAACTCAATATCTAATTATTTAGAATACGAATTGTAATTCATATAAAACTTTCATGAAATAATGAAATCAAAATAACTATGATCAAATAAGATACATTAGTTTTTTATCATTCTTATCACCACAAAACATCATCACTCTATCATTATTCCCTCATTAAATGAAAAATGGTTTTCATGGCCGTAAACATCATTAACCAGAGTGAGTAATCATATATTCATGTAAATCATCCATAAGATATCCTAAATAATGACACTATCTTATCAACCTATGACACTTAATGTTTATCCTATATCACATAAGGTTCAATATATTATGTAAACTACTCACATATTACTCACAATATAATCTCAAAAAATAACTAAATCGAGCTCTAATACCAACTATAGAGACCCAAAAAATATACATAGATATTACATATTTTCAATCAATATTCAAGATATCTAACAAATACATGTTATCAAAAACCATAAAGTATTATTTTATGTGGATATTTGATATATAAAATCATATTTAAGTATAATATCCATCATATAAAACATATTTCTTTATATAAGGTAACCTTATAGACTCATCAAAAATAGTACACTTCTTAATAACCTGTGGGAAAATTGAAACATAAGAAGGGGTGAGCACAGATTCTGAGTACGGGTAAACACGATAGATATCAAAAAACAATCATATATAAGTATACTATGAGCATAAGGGTGTTAGAACATGTTATTATTAGAAGAAAATCATACCCTATAATTTATAGATCATAATCACAAGTCATGGAATTCAAAATTAATATGTCAAAATATTTTAGAATCATCAAAAAAATATTCATGACTATGAGTTAAAACCATAATCATATCAATATTACATAATAGTGTGGCATCATTATAGACAAAAAAGAATAATAGATGTAATAGATAACTATCAATACCATCATATCATAACAAGTCAAGCATTATAACCTATTTATTATATTATAGTGGACCATAAATCCCAACTTGTTTCCCATAGTGGATTGAGTACATAATATTATTTCACATAATTATATAATAAGATATAAGGCTTTACTAAATTAATTTTTGGGCTATAAAATCCAAGGACCACCCATAAAATAATTAAATATATACAAATTGACAACACAATGTAAGAACCTGGACCATATTTTCAGGTATGTTTTCCTTTTCTGGTTGTTTTTTTATAAAAATAGGTTTTTATTGATATTTCCGAAGTATATGCCGTGTACTTTATGAGTACACGCTGTGTACTGTGTTGCCGTAGGAAGCCGTGTACTGGTAGTGTAATGGCTACACACACAGCCGTGTGGGGGTGACTTGGAGGCCGACTAAAGCGGAGTACCGAAATGGCAAGTATATTCCATGTACTGCCAAAGTATACACCGTGTACTTTCTTTTCATTAATTAAACGTACAGGGGTCACGTCTCATCACCAGAAACATATTCTTCTATGTTTTGTTTGACTGAGAGCTCCCATACGATCGTGATATTCCTCTGAGCTCCCGACTGAGCATTTGATATCTGATTAAACCACCGTTGATTGTGTTGGAATCACCTCAGTAATCTCTCTCTTATTCTTGAGCTTCATTTCACGATTCCTCCTCTTTATCAAGATATGCTATGTTGAACATTTCAGATGTTTTTGTAGATCTTCGACTTTCTAAGGTGATTCAAGCCCTGTGATTCATGTATAATGATCTCCTAATACAGAGTTAGGTGGTTTGTGCCATTCCGTTAAAACTATTTGAGAAATATGTGAAATTTTGACCAATACCCATGAACGGGGTATTGCATGTTTACCGTTTTACCCTTGTTAATTACCTGTCATGCTAGTATTCATGAGTAGAGGTTATTTGGATATGAATAAGGTCGATTGCTATGCTTTGGATGTGATTGCCCATGCATGTTCGGTTTACAACCGTTTGGTCCTGTTGGCCTGTTAGGCTTCCTTGATGTTCTTCCCATTCCTAGTACTGTAGGATGAAGTGTTTATTGTAATCTGGAATGGTTAATCTACTATAGAATGTTATCCATGTAGTATGGAGGTTTACTTTGTCCATATTGCACTGTTATGCTTGTTTGACTTACACAGGGCTGTGGGAACCTGATATAGTAGACTATAAGGGGGAATTGACCAAGTGAGATTCTTCAGAGCGTCTTTAACCATTGTCAATTATAAGGGGAATTGACCGTGTGAGCTTCCTCATAGAGTCTTTAACCATTGTTGACTATAAGGGGAATTGACCGTGTGAGCTTTCTTAGAGAGTCTCTAAACCACTTTTAGATATAAGGGGAATTGACCGCGTGAGCTTCCCCATAGAGCCATTTATCACTGAGACTATATGGGGAATTGACCTTGTGAGCTTCCTCAGAGAGTCCTTATATATTATTATAGTGGGACCATAGGGGATATGTAACGTCCCAATGTTATTAAATAGAATTTTTCTTCTTATAAATATGTCATAAAATCACATGAATACACAACATAATGAACTACTAAGTGCTAAGTGACCTTTAAACATAATTTTTTCACTTCTGTGTTAGGAATTTTAAAAATCCGACATACACGGTTGTGTTCAAGATGATTTCTGGAGTCTAATGAAACAATTTTTTTGGTGAATAGTAATGTAACCCAATGAATAGTAACATACCATTATGAATATTAATATGATCCTTATGAATAGTAAATCATCCAACATAAGAGTAACATTACCCATGAATAATTAAATAAAATTTAGACATCTTAGAAAGTGACAATTTTACCTCAATAAACGTTTTGGTATTTTTTAAGTCATAAATAATTAATTATAATTTATTAATTAATTTAAAATAAAATTCATTTTTTTAAAATGTGTTAATTAATTATCAAATCAATGTCTTATTGTTTTTAGATAATTTTATAAGACCCTATGTAATTTTTGAAAGCACTATAAAATCAGTTTCAATTTTAAAAACTGTTTTTTAAGTAAATTAGGATTTTAATTAAATATTAAATTAATAATATTGATAAAATTATTTTTGAAAAATTTACTTCATTTTTGGATTCTTCATATAAAAGAATTTTTGGGGTAAATTTTTGGTATTTTTCTAAAATACTTGAATTTTTGGTGAATAGTAAAATACATTAATTTATCGTATAAATACACTATAATTAAAAACCACTATTTTTGACATCACAAGTGATGTAATAACCCAAATCCTGAACTCACATGACTTATTTAATATTCTTGGTCATTTATGACTTAATATTCTTTGTCATGGGAAGAAATAATAAATTAATGATTATAATAGTATGAAATCCCTCCTCTCCTCTACTATAAAACCCCCCTTCACTCCCTCTTCTATCCACTCCTCTCAAGCCTTGTTCCTTTCCATTATTCTGACCAAATATCTCCCCAAGGTCCTCCCCCACTTCCAAAAGCTCCTATCCTTCTCAAAATACCAAAACCTTTCCCCTTAATAGGTTTTCAAAGGAGGAAGTCTCAAGATGTAAATTCCTCTTCCCAATTTCTTCTTTTTTTATGTTCTTTTCTTTTTTATTTCATTCCTCACCTACCTTCACCATAATAGTATTATAAATCCAGTAACATACATGTACTGGAATTTCTTCATGCAAGTGGTATATTTCATTTTCATCTCTCATTTCCCCACCCTTTTATTTGAATGAAATGAAAGAACCGTTTGAGATGTGCTATTTAGCACATTCAAGGAAAACATTTTATAAATTTCTGTTATTATCATTAATTCTGGTCATGAAACCATTTGTGTTAAGGTTGAACCAGATTATTATATATTTAATATATCCTATTTTTGGTTATGTAATCCTTTGGTACAAATGGAATTAAGTTATACTTCAAAACACATTCTTTGTAATCAAATCCACCAATTAACAAAAATGGTTATCACTATGGTTATATATATATATTAATTATACATCACTCTAAGTAACATAATTAAAATTAAAACCATGTAATATACCAGATATAAAATAAATAATATAACTTCAATTTGGGAAAACATCTTTCATCTTTCATATAGTCCATAGTTGAATATAAGTGAACCGATCTTTTAAATCCAAGTAAACAAACGAGCCTGAACATTGAAATTGAAACTTGTACCTAATAAAAAAGGTTTTGAATGAACTAAAAAGGGTTAAAATAAATATATTTATGATATAAGAGGTTCTGGAATTTTTAATTAATAACCCTAATTTGTTTATTCAGGTTTTTAATAACAAGTGGATAACACCAACTGATTTAAGGTAAGGGATTCTCCCCTTTTCACTCTTAAACAAGATTGTTCTCAATGCTATGCATTTTTGTGTAATACTAAGTGATAGGGTATGTTTATAAACCTTCCCCATACTTCCTTAATGTTTTATATGTGATGAGAAACCATTTATATCTCTCCTCAATCCCTCTTAGTTACACTCGATACCTTGTCGATAAACCATAATGGATTCTACCCAAACTTCCTTTATTCCTTCAGGTTGCTCTATCATTCTTTTTACCAAAATATATTTGTATTTTAAATTTATGTAGAACTTAAACATTATGATTATATGCTCCAAACTCATGTTCTTTTATCCATCTCTCATTCTCTTTCAGAGATATACATGCCTTTAAGTGAATCTGTCCTTGATACTTCCCAATAAACACACTTGTTTTAAAGGAACTTCCTGAACTTTTACCCAATTTCAAGTGCACTCTATATTCTGTTTTAAGACACAATTGTTTTCATAAATTCAGAATTTTTATTATGAAAACCATTTTGGTTCAATTATGGTTTGATATAAAATAATTTATTCTTTAGTATTTTAAATTTTTATAGTACTTTCTTTAAAACCGCACAAAAATGTTTTAATGCTAATGTCTCTCAAATACATTTCTTATGTGATGTCACTTCTATTTGTTACCACCTACCATGTTTTATGCCTAAATTTCCTTATGAACGTCCATGTATGTTCTAATCCCCATATTTCATGCACACTTTCCTGATACACTCATTGATTATGCTTTATGTCATGATTGTGGTACCCAATTCTTTCTATGGGTACCCTTATGTTTGTGTATGGTTGATTATGTATGATTGTATATGTGGTAAGAATATTTATGTGGAAAGAATATTCCTGAAAATGTTGAGATGGGTGTGCCCAGATAGCACTCCAATGCAGTGGGTAAGGTTAAGTATCATGAGATGCGATGTAAAATGGGATTGGCGGTTAGCCTTGACCTGTACTAAAATGGTAAATGGGATTGGCGGTTAGCCTTGAACCGTACTAAAGATATGATTTATGATTCTGCCACATTTATATTATTCCAGGTTTATATGTTCCCATTCTTATATTAAATTATTTTATAAGTTTCATGATTTGGATATCTTTATGTTATGCCTCCTTACTCATGTGCTTGAGATGTAACCTTATGTTCATTCCCTTACTTGGATTTTTAGCTCATCCCTTTGTTCATGTGTTCCCTAGGGTACCCTATTTGGATGTAAGAGCTCAAAGGAAGTTAGACTATCTTTATGGGGATTATATAAAGAAGTTTTTTTAGCTCCTTGTTTTATTTTATATATACCTAGTCTTCCAAGACACTAGACTTAACGATCCTTTGCTTGTAGTCTGATGATTAATCATTCTTAAAATCATGAAATGATTTATGTAAAAGGCTCAGGTTGCTATAGTTGGTATCATAGGATGGTCTAGTTATTTTTAGAGATTAGGAATAGAGCACCTCAGTGAGAAACTTAAGGATGAGACCAAGTATAAGAAAACATTCCGAAATTTTGGTGAGTATAGAGTAAGTGGTTTATCAAGAAAATACATCCCAGTCTAGATATGAGAAGGTAGAGGTGGCTCTGGAATAGATGTATCTAGGGGTAAAACCTGAAAACACCTCTTTGAGCTAGACTCGAATGGGAAATAGTGCACGATAATAGGCCTTGTTGCACTCTTGGTTACGACACTCCTGGGGGATATGCTTCACTAGATTCACGAGCTTAGTACAAACCATTATTAAGGGAAAAAAAGAATCCCATAAGAATATAAGTTAAGAAATAGATAGAGGATAACCTAGATATAAACCTAAGCAATCACAAATCAGGATATACTTCTTATTTATAAGTTTATTATTATATGTTCAAAGGTTTTTTTATTCTCAATATATATGTATCCAAGACCTCTAATTATATGTTCCTTTTCATAGTTAATGGCTGGAAATAGAAGAATACGTTCCAATAACTAATGTGATAGGTAATGTGATGATTTCCATAATGACATGCCTGATGTGATGGAAGCGGGTGCTCAAAACTTCATGGCAGTACTTTTTCAGCTGGATCGAGTTATGAATAATAACATGAATCAGGTAGAACATCTCCCTCCTCCAAGGAAAGAGAAAGTTTCCATAGAATCATACATGTGGAAAAGGCCTCCCATGTTTAGTGGGTCTTATGATCCCCTCCTTGAAGAACAATAGATTAACTCCATTGAAAATATTTTCTTTGTCCTCTAGTGCTCGGAAGAAGAGAAAGTTGTACTGGTAGTCTATTGCTTTGATGGAGAAGCTGATTAGTGGTTGAAACTGATCAAGAATACAAAGTACCAAGAAAAAATTGATTCCATAGAATGAGAGGAATTCAAGAGGATGTTTTTCAACAAATATTTTCCTCTAAACCTCTATCTCAATATGGAAAAGGAGTTCCTTGGACTCAAGCATAAGGAATATGAGTCCATCAGGGTGTATGAATCGAACTTTAAAAGGCTTGCAAGGTACGTCTTTGGCATTGTCATGAACATTGAAAGCAAGGTGGATCACTTATTTAGCAGATTAAAGCCGAGTCTATGAAAAGAGTTGGCGATTCGAGACTTCGACAGCTATGAGGAGATTGTCCATTGTGCCCTCAAGGTTGAAATGTAGATTGGAGATTCTCAGTGGTCTCATGGGCCTAGTGAAAAGAAGTGGAAAATAAAGAACAACATGGGTGGTTCATAAAACAAATCCCATGATGGAAAGAAGCCTCACTTTCCCCTTTTCAAAAATTGTGGGAGGAAGCATCTTGGTTACTATATCAATAGAACCAAGAATTGCTTCAAATTCATAAAGTTTGGTCATATGGCCAAGAAATACTAAAGGGATATGAAAAATCCTGCTAATGTTGAATAAGAAAGGAAAGTTCAGATCAACACTCAGCCTGCAGTGTAGTGTTATAACTGCAAGGAGCTTGGGAATTATGCAAACAATTTCCCTAAGTTGAGGGTTTTTGGAGGAAATCAAAAACAACCTCCAAGGAAACAAGGAAGGGATTATGCTATCACTACTAATAGGGTGGAGCTGGAAAATTATGTGGTGACAAGTACGCTTGTTATTCATTCAAGAATAGTGAACATACTATTTGATTCTGGTTCTATGCATTCTTTTATATCTTCCATGTTTAGTAGAACTATTCAAACACCACCTAAAAATTTGGAAGAAAAGTTATCTGTGAGAACAGTGAATGCAGAAATTATTGCATCCATGGTTTATAACTCCTCCCTGATTAATGTTTGTGGACTGAACCTCCCAAAAAATCTTGTCATACTTTCTTTAGTGGAGTTCGATGCTATCCTGGGCATGGATTGGCAATCTTTGTACAATGCCAACATCAATGTTCGGGAAAGGGAGATCACTTTTCACATCCCGTGGAATCCTCTGATTCTTTACAAGTGTATGGAAGAAGATGAGTCTCCTTTAGAATATTTGTCTCAAGTTTGGATACTACTTCCTTGTGAGAAAGAATATCTAGCTCAAATGATAGGGATAAAGGATAGAATCATTCATGAATACATGCCCATTTTGAGGTATTACACTGATGTGTTCCCTGAAGAGTTTCCTAGTCTTTCTCTTGACTGAGAGGTTGATTTCTTAATTGAACTTATCCATGGATCTCTGCCAATCTCAAAGACACATTACAGAATGGCCATCGTAGAGCTAGAAGAGATGAAGAAGCATTTACATGAGAATATGGAGAAGGGTTTTATATGCCCGAGTGCTTCACCGTGGGGTGCTCCAGTCCTCTTCATCAAGAAGAAGGATGGATCAATGCTCCTCTGTATTGATTATCATGAGCTCAATAAAATCACTATAAAGAACAAGTATCCCCTTCCACGGATTGATGAATTATTTGATCAGCTTTGCGGGGCTAGTTATTTCTCTAAGGTGGACATTCAGTCGGGATATCACCAACTAAAGGTGAGGAAGGAAGATATTCCCAAGATTGCCTTTAGAATGAGATATGGACACTATGAGTTCATAGTGATGCCCTTCAGACTCACTAATTCTCCAGAAAGTTTCATGGATGTAATGAATAGAGTCTTTAGAGATTACCTCGACAAATTTGTGGTTTCCTTTATTGATGATATTCTGATATACTCCAAGAGCAAGGAGGAATATGAGGAGCATTTGGAAACATTGTTAAAGAATTTGTGAAAGGATAAGTTGTATGAAAAGTATAGTAAATGTGAGTTCTGGATGGAAAAAGTATCATTCTTGGGGAATGTTATCACCAGGAAAGGGATATATGTGGACCCTTCCAAGACGAAGGAAATTGAAGAGTGGATGAGGCCAACTTCTGTAACGGAGATCCGAAACTTTTTAAGTCTAGCGGGGTATTATCGACAATTCGTGAAGAACTTTTCATGATTGTCAAACCCAATGACCAAGCTGACACAGAAGGGAGTAAAGTTTGTCTGGACATAAGAATGTGATGACTGTTTCAAGAAGTTGAAAAAGAGGCTTATCACTACGCCGGTACTCACACTCCCTTCAAGTGGAGAACACTTTGTGGTGTATATTGATTCTTCTAAGAAAGCCTTAGGCTGTGTGCTAATGGAAAATGATAAAGTTATAGCCTATGCCTCAAGAAAGACCAAAGTTGACAGAAGAGTTATGCAGATAACCATTTACAAGACCTTGAGTTCAAATTTGGAGACATGGTATTTCTATATATATCCCCATGGAAGAAGGTCATGAGGTTTGGGAAGAATGAGAAGTTAAGTCCCAGGTATATCGACCCCTTCGAGATCCTTGATTGAGTCGGAGCTGTGGACTATCGACTGGAACTTCCACCTATCATTTAAAAAGTACATGATGCCTTCCATGTATCCCTATTAAGGAAGTACATACCATACCATTCACAGGTACTCTCTTCAGAGGTGGTACAGTTGGATGATGATCTCTCTTACGAGGAGTCTCCAGTGAAGATCTTGGACCGTAGAGACAAAGTTATACGCAAAAAGACTACTCACTTGGTCAAGGTACTATGGATAAACCATAAGTACGAAAAGGAAACAAGGGAATTGGAGGAAGAAATAAAGGAAAAGTACCCACACCTATTTTTTTCATAGAATGTAAAACGAAATTTGGTGGGAAAAATTTCATAAGGGGGGAAGAATGTAATGACCCAAAGTTTTTCAATGGAATTTCCCTTCTTATAAATATGTTATAAAATCACATAAATACACAACATAATGAACTACTAAGTGCTAATTGACCTTTAAAAATAAGTTTGTCACTTCTATGTTGGGAATTTTGAAAATTCGACATACACGGTAGTGTTCAAGATGATTTTTTGAGTATAATGAAACAAAAATAATTTTTGGTGAATAGTAACATACCCCTATGAAGATTAACCTACCCTTATGAATATTAATATGACCCTGATAAATATTAAACCATCCAACATAAGAGTAACCTTAACCATGAATAATTAAATAAAATTTAGACATCTTAGAAAGTGACAATTTGACCTTAGTAAATGTTTTCATATTTTGTAAGTCATAAATTATTAATTATAATTAATTAATTAATTTAAAATAAAATATATTTTCATAAAATGTGTTAATTAATTATCAAATCAATGTATTATAGTTTTTAGATAATTTTATAAGACCCTACATAATTTTTGAAAGCACTGCAAAATCAGTTATAATTTTAAAAAATGTTTTTAAGTAAATTTTGATTTTAATTAAATATTAAATTAATAATATTTAGAAAATTATTTTTTAAAAATGGAATTCATTTATGGATTCTACATGTTGAAAAATGGTTTGGGTAAATTGTTGGTATTTTTCCAAAATACTTGATTTTTTGTGAATAGTAAAATACATTAATTTACCGTATAAATACATTATAATTAAAACCCACTATTCCAGACATCACAAGTGATGTAAGCACCCAAATATAGAACTCACATGAATTATTTACTATTCATGGCCATGTATGACTTACTATTCGGTGTCATGGGAAGAAATAATAAATTAATGATTATAATATTATGAAATCCCTCCTCACCTCCACTATAAAACCCCCCTTCACTCCCTCTTATCTCCACTCCTATAAAGCCCTTCTCCTTGCCATTATTATTTCAAAATATCCCCCCAAGGTCCTCCCCAACGTCCAAAATCTCTCAGACTCCTCAAAATTCCAAAACCTCTCCCCTTAAGAGGTTCTCAAAGGAGGAAGTCTCAAGAGGTAAATTCCTCTTCCCAATTTCTTCTTTTCTTTTAAGATCTTTTATTTTTTATTTCTTTCCTCAACTCCCTTCACCATAATATTATGATAAATCAAGTAACATACATGTACTGGAATGTCTTCATGATATTTTTATATTTCATTTTCTTCTCTCCTTTCCCCACCCTTTTATTTGAATGAAATGAAAGCACCGTTTGAGATGTGCTAATTTAGCACATTCAAGGATAACAGTTTATCAATTTCTATTATTATCTTTAATCTTGGTCATTAAAACATTTCTGTTATGGTTGAACCAGATTATTATATATTTAATATATCCTATTATTGGTTCTGTAATCCTTTGGTAAAAATTTAATTAAGTTATAAAGCAAAACACATCCTTTGTAATCAAATCCACTGATTAACAAAAACGGTTATCACTATGGTAATATATATAATAATTAGAATTCACTCCAAGTAACCTAATTAAAATTAAAACCATGTAATCTATCGGATATTATCTAAAGAATATAACTTCAATTAGGGAAAACCACTTCCATCTTTCATATAATCCAAACATGAATATTAGTGAACCGATCTTTTAAATCCAAGTAAACAAACGAGCTTGAATAATGAAATTAAACCTTGTAACTAATCCAAAAGGCTTTGAATGAACTAAAAAAGGTTATAATAAATAAATTGAATATATAAGAGGTTCTGGAATTATTAATTAATAATCCTAATTTATTTATTCAGGTCGTTAATAAAAAGTGGAGAACACCAACAGATTTAAGTTAAGGGATTCTCTCCTTTTCACTCTTAAACAAGATTGTTCTCTATGCTATTCCTTGTTGTGTAATACCAAGTGATGGGGTATTTTTATAAAACATACCCATAATTCCCTAATGTTTTTTATGTTATGAGAAACTCTTTATCTCTCTCATAAATCCCCCTTAGTTTCACCCTATACCATGCCGATAAACCATAATGGATTCTACCCGAACTTCCTTTTTTCCTTCGGGTTGCTCTATCTTTCTTTTTACCAAAATATTGTTGTCTTTTATTTTAATGTAGAACATAAAAGTTCTGTTTATATTCTCCAAACCCATGTTCTAAGATCCATATCTCATTCTCTTTTAGGGATACACATGCCTTTAAGTGAATCTCTCCTTGATACTTCCCAATAAACACACTTGTTTTAAAGGAACTTCCCAAACTTTTACCCATTTTCAAATTCACTATATCTTATATTTTAATACACCATAGTATTTGTAAATTCAGTATTTCTATTATGAAATATTTTTTGGTTCAATTCTTTTTTTTATATAAAATAATGTATTCTTTACTATTTTAAAAGCTCTATAGTATTTTCCTTAAAACCACACAAATATGTTTTAATGATAATGTCTCTCAAATACATTTCATATGTGATGTCACTTATATTTGTTAACACATACCATGTTTTATAAAAAAATATCCTTATGAACGTCCATGTATGTTCTAATCCCTTTCTTTCATGGACACTTTCATGATACAATCATTGGTTATGCTTTATGTCATGATTGTGGTACCCAATTCTTTCCATGGGTAACCTTATGTTTGTGTATGGTTGATTATGTATGATGGTATATGTGGTAAGAATATTTATGTGGAAAGAATATTCATGAACATTTTGAGATGGGTGTGCCCAGATAGCTCCCCAATACATTGGGTAATTTTAAGTCTCATGAGATACGATGTGAAATGGGATTGGCGGTTAGCCTTGACCCATACAAAAATGGGAAATGGGATTGGCAGTTAGCCTTGACCCATACTAAAGATATGATTTATGATTCTTCCACATTTATATGATTCCATGTTTATATGTTCCCATGCTAATATTAAATGATTTTATAAGTTTCATGCTTTGGATATCTTTATGTCATGCCTCCTAACTCATGTGATTGAGATGTATCCTTATATTCATTCCCTTACTAGGCTTTTTAGCTCATCCCTTTGTTCATGTGTTCCCCAGGGTACCCTATGTGGATGTAAGGGCTCAAAAAAAGTTATAAGCTATTTATGGAGATTAAATAAAGAAGTTTTTTAGCCCCATGTTTTATGTTATATGTACTTAGTCTTCCATGACACTAGACTTAACGATCCTTTTTTTTTACTCTCAAGATTAATTATGCTTAAAATCCTGAAATGTTTTATGTAAAAGGATTAGGTCGCTATAGGATAGGCTGTGTGCACTTTCCATAGGGTTACCTATTTTGATTTTAGCTTCCTATTTGATATGTGGAATTGAATTCTTTGAAAGTTTGGATTTTTTTTATTTCTCTTTTACTTACCTCCTTCTATATTTTCTCACTGACTATTAGGCATAGATCTTTGGGTGGTTGCCTAATGGGATTTAGTCTCACACCTTGTTTGGGTCATGCTTTTGGGCCAAAACAGATTACATTGTTGTAGGTATAGATAAGGGAAAACACCATTATACTTTAGGTTCTTTATTGATGGTGGAGATGGAGAGCATGGGACCATGCTATGGCTTGCGATGATGAGGAGTTGTTTATCTGTTTCCTTTCATAATTTGGTTTAGTAATATTTTTATTCTAGCATTGTGATTTGTTTGGATGCTTTCATAGACATATGTATCATGCATAATTTATATATGTGCTCCAGTTGTTTCTTACTTTCAGTCTTCCGCTGTTTACTCTTGTATTGATTGTTACAGCTTCTACTATTGTATAATATTTCCTTCCAATGTGTTACTCATCCAATGAGGTCATAGATTCCCCACTATCACACCCAAGGCCCTCACTAGTAGTCGGCAGCCTCTGGCATTCGGGGAAATGTGCTTGAGGCCATGTGACCAACAAAGTGCAGGGCACCTCTGGGTGGCTCCCAAAACCGGGATGTTACAAAGTGGTATAAAAGAAATTCTTTTCTCTTGACTTACTGTTTGGAGCCTTTTGCTAGGGATAGAATGTAATAGGGACTTGTTAATAAGCTATTCCTGGGAGTAGATAACCAGTGTACAGGGAAAATCCAATCTACCTCGTTTATTGCAATTTTTCTAGTTTTGAATGTTACAGTTATTTTTATTTTCACCATTGGGTGACTGACATGATTTGTGAAATTTCTGTTGATGTTATTGGGGTTCTATTTTGGTTGCAACCCGATGAGATGCAGGTATTCCATCTGATGCTTCATATAGTCACATGCTATAAATCACATGTCATGCATTTTTGCCATTCCTTTTAGGGTGAATTAGCGATTTCATGTTCTTGTGATAGATTTTTTGAAAGATATGCATGTTTTTTTATAGTTTCCTTGATAGATACCTGCTGCTTGATATGATATTGAATTTGTGTATGGTTTGTTTGAATAAATTCCAAATTTTTGTTCTTGAGGTGTTATGGGCCCTCATGGTTCGGAATTTAGTGGATCATTGCCTTTTTATGCTTGTTATAACACATATAAGATGCCAAGCGTTGATTCGTGGGGAGTATGGACCCTCACGGATTAGAATTTGTCACTTTAATGTTTGTTTCTGTGTTTTTATGGGATTCAGAGTAATTTCTGAGGCTTACTGTCCGAAAAAACCCAGAATACATGCGGTGTAGTTTTGACTACATGCCATGTGTTCTTCTATTTAGGAAGAAACTATTATTATTAAGTACATACCGTGTACTGTATGTACACGCCATGTAGTCTCTAGCTGTGTCATAGGCCATGTGGTCCGATACATGGGATAAGGAAATACTAGAGTGAACATGCCATGTACCATTCATACACGCCATGTCGTGTTGGCCCTATGTCCACCCGTGTGACTAACAACACAGATTGATAACAAATTAATTTATACACACCGTGTCAGCCTTGAACATGTTGTATAGTATAACCCAGGTACCCGACCATGTCACCAACAACACGGGTCAGTGTTATCCTTTCTAGTACACCCCATTTTTATCTTGAACACATTGTGTAGTCTTGTCTTAGGAGAGCCCTGTGGCTTAACCGTGTAGAAGAACTCGGGAAAGGGAAGAGCATTCATGTACAGACCTTGTGTGAGGAAACACGCCATTTGTTTGGGGTGTTACACGACTAGTGTTGGAAGAAGTACACACCATCCGAATTGCTTAAGGGAACACACCGTGCAGGAACTATACACGTCGTGTAGTCATGTTTTGAACTACTTGAAGGATTTATTTTTTCCGTTTCCTCCTTAAAATTATAGATTTTAGTCCTTGATATTATTGATCTATGGTGAGCACTTGACCTTGCAATGTCATGCCACCGAGACGTCCTACGGTTGTACACCAGTTTCCAGGCGGTGATCAGACACTGGATATGGCTAATCAGGGACCACATGCAGATCCTCCAGTTGTGCCAGTTTTGGCACCAACCATTATACCTGACACAAGTATTGATGCATAGTTTAAATAGGGTTTCATGAGGATGATGCAGACCTTTCAGGGAGTGCTTCCTTCTGCCCCATCGATGGAAGAATTAACATGGGTCTTTCAGCAGCAACATCCACCCACTTTATCAGGGGATGGAGGACCCGAGACTACAAAGTCATGGCTAGAATCCATGCTGATGATATTCCAACATCTAGATATATCTCTAGAGAGGAGGGTGAATCTCTCTACGTACATGCTCCGAGACTCCACCAAGAGGCGGTGGGATGTGGTCTCATAGGTGGGGCACCAGTAGAATATGGCTTGGGATGAGTTTCAGCGCTTCTTCTATGATTACATAAATCCAGAGACCTTGAGGGATGATCAATACCAAGAGTTCAAGATTTTGGAGCACGGTACTCTTTCTATTTTGGAGTATTCCTCTCGCTTCACCAAGCTGTAGCACTTTATAGCCTTTCTAGGGGGAGATGAGTTGTTTCTTGCAGGGATGTTTGAGGATGGTCTAAGGTAGGATATCCGACCTCAGGTGAACATCTTCAGGTTGACTTCAATATCCTCTATAGTTAACCAGGTGCTTATCAATGAATGTAATATGAGGGATTATGGAGTTTTGAGCTAGGGAGGCTCGATATCTAGAGTTAGTATACCGCATACTGATAGCAAGAAGCACCATTGGGAGATTGAAACTGGATATCTGAGTAGGAGGGATGCATCTTCTGGTAGCCAAGTGGTGGGATACCAGTGCAGGAGGAGTGGGTATATGAGGCCAAATTCCCCAAGAGACCCAGTAGACTACCGTTATTCCAACAAGATGGGTCACCTTCAGCGTTTCTGTCAGATATTTTCACCAACAACTGGTGACAGTGGTTCTTATATGGCTCCTCGTATAGGAGCAACGCCACTAGTTTCCCACCAGTTTAGGAACAAGGGTTCTTCTGACCGTTCAAGATGAGGTGGTGGTCATGGACATGGTAGCCAACCACCAGTCTTTCAGTGACAATAGGGTGGACTAGATCAGAGTAGTCAGGTAGGGTTTTAGGGCCGTGGTATAGGCTAGACATTTACAGTAGAGAAGACCCAACAGGAGCAGGATCCCATACCTCTTATAGTTCGAGGTATGATCTTAGTATCCTCAGTTTTAGCTTCTGATATTTTCGATATAAGGGCTTCCCATAAAATTATATCTGTTGCTGTTGTGGATAACCTTGTTCTCTGAATCTTTTCTTCTACTGATATCTTGACACTAGACACTCCGTTGGGGAATAGAATGTCTAGTGTACATCAATTCAAGAAGTACCCTCTAGAGGTTGGTGGGTGTCCCTTTTTATCGAACCTCTATGCCATAGTGATGACAAGATATGATGTCATCTTGGAATGGAATAGTTAGTTCCATTACAGGTACTTGTTGACTATTATCGCCGAAGGGTGAGTTTTAAATCACTAGGGGTAGATCTTTTCTACACAAGGGTGAGTGGGATGTTCAAGCGAGGAGAGTGGGACCAGAGCATCATGGGTTGGGAGGAGTTATAGCCCAGATTTCTAGTCTATACCTGGATAACCTGGGGACTTCACAGTAAGAATTTTCTCCAGTGGTGGATTATTTCAGGGATTTATTTATAGAGGACTTTTCAGGTTTTCCTGCAGAGAGAGAGGTGGAATTTTCTGTTGAGATTGTTCCAGGTGCATCACCGGTGTCTATTCCTCTTTATAAGATGGCCACACTAGAGTTAAAAGAGATCAATAGGCAGTTGGTGGAGTTGCAGGAAAATGGATTCTTCCAAACCAGTACATCTCCTTGGGGTTTTCTTTTCCTTTTTTCAAAGAAGGAAGACGGTACCCTAAGACATTGTGTGGATTATCAGAAGTTGAACCATTTGACAGTCAAGAACCGATATCCATTACCAAAGATTGATGATCTCTTTGATCGGCTTCAAGGAGACAGAGTATTCTCAATGATTGACATGAGATCCGGTTATCATCAGTTTCATGCTAGACTATCTGATATACCTCTTACAGCTTTTCGAAGTAGGTATAGTCTACACGAGTATATGGTTATGCCGTTCGGCCTCACGAACATGCCTGTAGATTTCATGGCTCTAATGAACTGAGTGTTCCATCCATACATGGATTATTTTGTGGTTGTCTTCATGGATGATATCCTGGTGTACTCTCATACTCGACACGACCATGCTACCCATCTTGAGATCATTCTGAGTACACTGAGAGAGATTCAGTTATATGATAAGCTCTCAAAATGTCACTTTTGGATGGATATGATTCACTTTTTGGGTAATGTTATTTCAGAGACAAGAGTATCAGTAGACCTAGAGAAAGTGAGAGGATTAGTTTCTTGTGAGCAGCTGAAGAACGTCTTTGAGGGAAAAAGTTTCATGGGGTTGGCTGGGTACTAAAAACGCTTCATATAAGACTTTTAATGCCTATCAGCACCACTGACAGGTTTGACTAAGAAGGGTAAAAGGTTCTTGTGGTCAGATTCTTGTGAGTTAGACTTTTAGAAGCTGAAAGGGAGATTGACTTCCGCAATGATACTAGTCTTTCTAGAGCCAGGAAAGCGTTATACTGTTTACTGTGATTCATCAGGTATCGGGTTGTGAGCTGTTCTTTTGCAGGGATACGGAGTCGTTGTGTACGGGTCTTGACAGTTGAGGCCACATGAGTGGAATTACCCGACACACTATCTTGAGTTGGAAATAGTTTTTCATGCCTTACATTGTTGAAGACATTATCTGTTGGGAGAGCGTTTTGTTGTTTTCACCGACCGCAAGAGTCTCAAGTACATATTCTCTCAGCATGATCCAAATTTGAGATAGCGAAGGTGAGTTGAGTATATTTAGTCTTTCAATTTTGAACTTGCCTATACGCCTGGGAAAGGCAACTCAATGGATGATGCGCTGAGCAGGAGGACTCAGATACAGGCACTTCGGGAGGCCAACAGTGAGTGATAGCTTATAGCACTATTCTCTGAGATGCATTTGGAGGTACACGACAAATAGGGGAAGATGTTTATTTCTTCTTTAGCTGTTACCTCAACTCTTCTTGATCAAGTGCTAATGATGTAGCTATCAAATTCAGAAGGCCTAGTCTTACGAGAGAGAGTGTCAGGAGAGGGCCCTATTCCTGTATAGACAAGGGGGGAGGATGAGATCTTTCATTTCTATGAACACGTATGGGTTCCAGTAGAAATACGTGAGGAGCTGATGTAGGACTTTCATTCCTTAATTTTTGAGTTCATCCTAGCGTCAACAAGATGTATCATGATCTACACCCCCAGTATTGGTGGCCAAGCATGAAAAGAAATGTTGCTAGTTTTGTCATGAGGTGTTCCACCTGTCAGCAGGTGAAGGCGGAGCATCAACGACTAGTAGGGATTTTACAGTAGTTAACCATTCTTGAGTGGAAGTGTAATGATGTCACAATAGATTTTGTGACTAATTTTATGAGGTCTCCTCAAGGGAGTGATGCAGTTTGGGTTGTCATTGATAGACTTGGAAAGGATTATCACTTCTTGCTGATCAAGGAGACCTTCAATGTTGATGAGATGGGGCAGTTATACATCCAATAGATTGTACACTTATATGGAGTTCCACAATCCATTTTTTCAGACAGAGATGCTCATTTTACTTCTCAGGTTTTGTAGGGGCTTCAGAAAGCATTGGGTACACTGGTACTTTTGAGTATAGCTAACCACCCCCAGTCAGATGGCCAATCCGAGCGTACGATTCAAGTGCTTGAGGACATGATATGAGCATGTATTCTAGATATTGGAGGTTTTTGGGAGAATAAAATACTTCTTTTGGAGTTTTCCTACAAGAATAGTTTTCATGAAACTATTCAGATAGAACATTATGAGGCTTTTTAAGGTAGGACATGCCGATCACCCTTATGTTGGCTGGAGGTAGGAGAGGCATCTTTGCTGGGACCTTGTCTTGCTTAGGAGACCATAGAGTAGATAGAGTTGACTCAGAAGGGGATGGATACTGCATAGTGTTAACAAAAGTCTTATGTTGATTAGTGGAGACGACCTCTGGAGTTCAAGTTTGGGGATCTAGTTTTCCTGCGTGTCACACCATGGTTGGGGCAGAGAATAATTAGGAGACAGGGTAAGCTTCCAATGAGGTACATCGGGCCATTTGAGGTTGTGGAGAGAGTTGGGCCAGTTGCCTATCGGTTGTAGTTACACTAGAGGTACTAGGATATGTACAATGTTTTTCATGTTTCTCAGCTCCGACGTTACTTTTCAGTCCTGTCTCATGTCTTTTAACCCAAGGTGGTTGAGCACGATGTGGATGCGTCGTTTGAGGAGCATCCTATCCAGATTGTGGATCACAGTATGAAAGTTATCTATGGCCAGTCTATTCCTATGGTAAATGTTAAATGGAAGAACAGGTGAGTACAAGATGAGACTTGGTAGAGGGAGGTTGATGTATGATCATAGTGGCCGAAGCTGTTCAAGGATTCTTCTTATACGCCGCGCTAGTGAAATTCAGGGAAAAATTTCATTAAGGGGGGAAGTTTATAAGAACCAAAACCTTCTTTTCAGGTATGTTTTCCTTTTCTGGTTCTTTTTGATAAAAATAGGTTTTTTGGAAATTTATGATGTAAATTCCATGTACATTATGATTACAAGCTAGGTACTGTGTTGCGGCATGAGGCCGTGTGCTGGCCGTGTAATGGCTGCACACACGGCTGTGTGGGGGTGACTTGGAGGCCACCTAAAGTGGAGTATATAAACGATAATTACATGCCGTGTACTGCCAAAGTACTTTCCATGTACTCTCTTTTATTCATTAAACGTACCGAGGTCACATCTCATCTCTAGAAACATCTTTTTCTAGGTTTCATTCGGCCGAGAGCTCCCGTACGGCCACGATCTTCCTCCGAGCCCCCGACCAAGCATCTGATTTCCGATTCGACTGCCATAAATTGCGTTCGAATTGCCTCAGTAACATTTATCTTCTTCTTGGGAATCGTTTCATGATTCCTCCTCTTTCTTAAGATATCCTCTGTTGAACATTTTAGACGTTTTTCTAGATCTTCGATGTTCTAAGGTGATTCAAGACCTGAGATTCCCATATAGAGATCTCCCAATGCCGAGGTTGGTGGTTTCTGCTTTTCCATTAAAAGTTTTTGAAAAATATGTGAAATTTTGACCAATACCCTTGAATGGTGTATTTCATGTTTACTATTTTACCCTTGTTACTTTCCTATCATGCTAGTATGCCTGAGTAGAGGTTATTTGAATATGAATAAGGTTGATTTCTATGCTTTGGATGTGGATTCCCATGCTAGTTCTGTTTACGACCGTTCAGTCCTATTGGCATGTAAGGCTTCCTTGATGTTCTTCCCATTCCTAACACTGTAGGATGGAGTGTTTATTTTTATATGGCATTCTTGATCTGCTATAGACTGTTAGCCAAGAAGTTATGGAGGTTTACTTTGGTCGTATTGCACTGCTATGCTAGTTTGACTTACACAGGGCCTTGGGAACCTGGTGTAGTAGACTATAAGGGGGAATTGACCGTGTGAGCTTCCTCAAAGAGTCTTTAACCATTGTTTACTATAATGGGAATTGACCATGTGATCTTCCTCAAAGAGTCTTTAACTATTGTTGACTATAAGGAGAATTGACCATGTGAGCTTCCTCAGAGAGTCCTTTTATATTATTATAGTGAGACTAGAGGAGATAGGCTGCGTGTACTTCCCAGAGGGTTAATTATTTTTATTTTAGCTGCTTATTTGATATGTGGAATTGAATGCTTTGAAATTGTGGAATTGTTTACTTCTCTTTTAATTCCTTCCATATTTACTCACTGATTGTTAGGCATAGATATTTGGATGGTTTCCTACTGGGATTCAGTCTCACACCCTATTTGGGTTATGATTTTGGGCCCAAACAGATTACTTTGTTGCAAGTATAGATTAGGGAAAGTTACCTTCAACTTCAGGTTCTTGATTGATAGTAAAGCTGGAGTGCATGAGGCCAAGATATGACTTGCAATGTGGAGGAGCTATTTATCTGTTTCCTTTCATACTTTGGTTTAGTACTGTTTGTATTCCATCATTGTGATTTGCTTGGATACTTTTCGAAAAATATTTATAATTAATCATTTATATATGTGCTCTAGTTGTTTCTTACTTTCAGTCTTCCGTTGTTTACTCTTGTATGGATTATTACAGCTTCTACTGTTGCATATTGTTTTCTTCGACTGTATTACTCTTTCAATGAGGGAATAGTTTCCCCACTATCACAGCCAAGGAACTCATTGCTAGTTGGGTGCCTCTGTCATTTGAGGAAATGCGCTTGAGGCTATGTGACCAACTGGGTGTGGGGCGCCTCTGGGTGGCTTTTGGAATCGGGACATTACACATAATATCATACAACATTCATCATATCATCATAACATAACCTATGGAAAATAAATGGGTTTTATAAAAACAAATAAAGAAATAATAATGGTGGTATAATTGATTATATCCCTAGTAATACAACCAATTTTCAAATATTGATGAAAAATATGAAAAATACCTTTAATATATCATTAGAACATTTATTTTTAAAACATGAGAAAATATCCAAATTCTTTGATAAAATTTTAACTATAAATTCACAGAATATTGAGGTAATACATATCTTTGGAAAAAAATAAAGAAACAAGAAATGAAAGCCTCAAATAAATCAGTGGTCATGATGGTGGGGAAATACATTTTAACAACAAAAAATTTTATGATATTTATATTTTTAAATAAATTTAACTTCTTCAATAACTTACATTACCCATAACACCAGGCTTATGAAAACTACAATATACAATAAAATATTATTATTTTAACACTAGACATTAGGTTAGAGATTATGAATAAGATTAACTAAATTAGGAATGTATAGTTTAGATATTTGTAAAAAACGAATTCACTCATTACCAATTAATTTAAAATGAAAATTAAAACTAATTAAATATGAAGGAAATATTTTTAATTTTTATGATATTAAAAGTTTTTTGTCTTAATAAATTAAATTAATTAAAATTAATAAATGATACTAATGAAATATATATATTATATATTCAGTCATATATTTTTGTTATTAGTTTAATATATTTTAGAGGTATAACCGAAAAACAAACCCAATTTTCGTATAAAAACCCATATTTTTTTAAGACTATTTTACCACATTTTAATGGTGAGGGTATTTTAAAATAATTTTTTACACTTTTATAAATTATATCTGACTAAATAAAATTTTTATCATTAATATTAATATAAAAATATAATATCTATTTGGTATTTTTTTTTGATAAATTTCATGTTTCTATTTATTGTAATAAAATATTTATTTTTTAATTTAAAACAACATTTTCATCTAATTAATTTATAGTGTTAAATTATATTTTTGATAGGTTTTAAAGTATAGTTATATCATTTTTATTTGTTAATAAAATTTAGGTCACTCCATTCAATTTAACATTGAATATGGCTATAAAAAAATTTCAATCTTTTGAACGTTTCACTTTAAAAACTGTTTTTCTTATTCTGTCAGTGAGATTAATTTTAAATAAATTACTAAAATTTGTGTGTTTTTAATTATGAAAAATGTATTACATATTTTTAATTAGTGGTTGATAATTAAATTAATAGGTTTATTTTATTTTTGGGCATTCTAAAGAATAACATTAGTAATTTATTATTAACACACCTAATTGTAAATCGAGTAATTCTGGGTATTATAATATTATAAATTTTAGAAAAGTACCCTAACATATGTATAAATATCATTGGATATATTGGTGTTAAAAAAATCATCCCTATTAAGAGATTATATGCTTTTTAATCTAATTGGACAAGGTTCTAATTTTTATTATATTTTATTTAAATATAATTTGAAGAAGTCATACTCATATTTTTAATAACTATATCATTTTAATATATCTTTAAACAGAATATAAGTTGGACTATAGATAATACGTAGAAATATCAAATTATAATTATAATTATGAATATTTATATTTAATTTTTAAGAAATAACTAATTACCATAGTGCCTTAAGTAATGATGATGTAATAATTATTTAATTAATGGAAATATCAAATAAATTGTATTGAAAATATTAAAATACACATCATTGGTTATAATTAATTTCATCCCAAAATTAAATATATGACTGATACATATTATTTAAGTATTAAAGTTTTTATTTATACATTTTCATGTTGTTATGATATTTTAAAAATGTCATTTAATTAATTGTCTCAAAAGTGACACTAATGATATTTTAAAATAAATAAAAATTTATTAGATAATATAAAGTGAATAAAAATATAAAATTTGACAAATTTAATGAGATAAAGTAAAAAATTTCACCCATAAATCATTTGAGTATTTTTTAATATCAACTATATTAACCCATAAGTAGAAAAACACATGTTGTCATAGTAAGAGTTAAAAATATTAAATAATGATGAAAAAAGGATAAGAGAATCATTGTGACCTAAACTTGTTTATAAATTATTTGTTGAGATTATTTCAACCCATAATTATATTTATTATAAATAAATTACATTGGATCCATTTTTAATTAAATATTTATTTATATTAATGCAATATTCTAAGAGTTTTTATATGTGACCCTCACCGCAATTGTAAAAGGTAACCTCCTACCTCATTTCTTCACAACACATTGTGACTTTTAGACCAACAAAACCATTCCCATATACCCTAATGAAACCATTACAAAAGTTTTTGAGGTCTTTTTATTCCAGAAATACCAACTCTAGAGACCTTACTAAGTGATCTAAAGGAATTCCACCGAAGAAGAGGTAATCATTTAACCAATTTATTCAAGTTAATTTCCTCCTATACCTCCTCTTCATGATTTGTTTCCATGATAAAGTATTAAATAAAGTGTCATATATTTGTTTTTATGTTATTATTATTATGTTACAACCATATTACATGATTTATCCATCCTATGAAAAATAAAATCATCGTGCGTGCGGATGTATGACTTACCGTCTCGACCCTATAGTGTAATTTGTTTTAACCACCATTTTACATGGATGTATATAATGATGGAAATAATGGATATAAATAGTACTTAAGACTTGATATTTATTCTTTATAATTGATATATAATCCAATTCATTACCCTTTCACCATTAATAGAATGATATCGCCACTCATACGTACGTACGACCTACCATCTTCATGATGTGATGTGATTCATTTTCCATGTTAATTATTGAATAACAATTATAATAACATATTTAATAATTAAATATGATATATATGAACTTAATATAAGTATGGATATAAAATAAATATATCCCATTTATAATAAATGAGATATATATTACAAAACATACATAAGAAAATGAAGAATACGACAACCGAAATAAGGGCAGTAAGAGAATATTAATAACAAAATGATATAAGAGGATCATACGTGATATAATAAATATATATATGGTTCCAGTATAAATTAATTACATGATTTAATCCATTATATTAGAGTTTAAACCACATTGGATTAATTTAAAGTACAAGGTAATGGTGAATTTGACAATCTCATTATTATTTGGGGTTGTATATACATAAGTATCTATTAGGGATTATTTATCTTCCATATCCATGTTTCTTATAAATGTTTTCATTTTTTACTATTATCCATAAAATTCTTAATTTTTTTATTCAATTTTTTTACTTTTTATAAAATGAATTTTATGGAATCTTCATTTCATTTTCTAAATGAGGTACTTATTGAATTCTTGACAGAAATACCAAAGGAATATTTTTTTAACTTTTGTAGCATGAGAGGCTATCTCTCCCCTTACAAAATCTTAATGTTTTTAAGATTCATTTACATGTTTAAAAGTTTATTTTCAATGGTTTTATTAAATTTTCCATTCTTCTAAATAAATTATTTCAATTTCAAAAAAGGGCATTTCTCTAATGATTTTTAAATGTTTCTATTTGTGTATTTTCATCTATGTAGAAATACTTTGTTGGATATTATGATTGATTGTAGTTGATATATTATGATACAATCTACCATATTTTATTTAAGGGTTTATTATTAGTTTTAACGTGGATGTCATATTTTGATACCATTCATGGTTAATGGTTGAATTATAGTCATTTCATATGCTAGTTTTTCAATATGAATGTTTATGTTTTTTTATGTTTATCCATTTTCATAGGAGGAATTAATTAGACTCAGTAAGTGATCAGTGATTCCTTCTATATAACCTTGAAGAATCGGTAGGTCTCATGAGAAAAACTAGTTTGGGTTTTGGCCATGGCCATACCCATTTATGTATGGTGACTTGGCCAAAGAGATGAAGGTATGTTTATGATGTCCAGAATTATGAATTTTCCCATTATGAGATTTTTTATTGATATTCCATGTGATTATTAGATTAGTATAATACACATGTAATTATTTATATAGAATTATATGATTTTCATTTATTCATGCTATATTTTTCTCAAGATTATGTTTTAACGGATTGTGTTTTTGGTATACACATTTTTTTGGGGTTTATTCTTATTATTGATAATAGATTTTTCTGTGTGCATATCCTTACTAAGAAACTAAGATCACCCCTTACTTATGTTATATTTTTCCAAGGATAAAAATATGTATATTATGACTGATATATAGAGTTAATTTCGAATAATAATGGGGTTATCCAAATATTATCTCAGTTTTATTTTATATTTGTAATTAAAATGTAAGGTTTATATATATAATCTAGTTTACAAAATTAGTAAACCAATTAGTCCTTTGGGATTCAATTATCATATCTATTCAAATTTAATAACAACACCAACTTAATGATACTAGGGACGAAGAAATTAAGGTTCATATTAGGGGAAGTTTAGTATAAACCTTGGAAACTAGATTTAGAAAATACATATTAGGGAACATAACCCTGAGATAGATTTTGAGAATAAGTATAGAAGATCATCCAATAATATTGGTGAGGTAAATATTATCTGAGTCTTCCTACCAATAATTTCCTATCTGGATACTATAAGTGGATGTGGTTCTAGTAAATATCTACATAGGGGTAAAAAATCCAGAAAATGTGAATCAGGACTGACTCAGTGTAACCTGATATATGACAACGAGCTTTCTATAGAGTTGGTTTAATAATACCGAGGGATAATCTTATGATAAATCCCATTTTATATACAAACCATTTCGAAGGATTTAAAACTAAATATGTCCCCAATGAAACCATTTTTATGATTATGAGATCAGCTATACATGAATTATAAATTTATGTTACATGTTTTACTAGGTCAAGATTAAGCATTATGATTCGTAACCTAATGTAGTGTATGATATTATTTAGAAATGGCTTATATTTGAAGGAATAGAAACCTCACCAGTGCATCTAATACATAAAATAAGAAGGATCATATCCTTTATAGCCTTAATTAAATCCTTCAGAGGGAAATATTCTCCCAATCCTTTTCATGATATGGGGGAATAATATAATGTATTAATGGGATACAATTTTTTCCCAAGTATTATAGTTTTTGAGGGAATCACAAGTACATGAGTACAACTGGTAACAAGAAGGATAAAGGAAAGAAGAGAATGAAGGATTTTACAACATGTGACAACTATGGAAGGAATCACCTTGAGAAATTATTTAAAGGATTTAGAGTTTTTTATAAGTATAGATATAAGGTTTAGCAGGTAATAGAATGGAAAGGGAGAAAATAAAAAAAATTCTATTCAATGTTTTAACTATAGTGAAGTCGGATACTATGCAAATAAATGTCCCAATCATCAGGTGAATATATCATAGGAGAAGATCACGAGTCATGAAAAAATATTATGATCTTACTACATATGAATAATAATGATTAATGTCACTATGATTGTATTAAAAAAAGTAATTTGAGTATGTTATCAATGATATAATATTTATATGAATTATGATAATAAATAAATATTATAATATAATACTCTTTCTTTAAGGAATTAAAAGCATGAAAATTTTGATTATGATTTTTATGGTGATAAAATATTTTGTATATTACAATAACATAACCATTACATTGTTTGGTGAATTTGATGTTAAGATTTATTTAGAAAATTTAGAGAAATTTATTATTATTAATTTAAATAGATGTATTTGGATGAGTTTTATGGTTGGAATAGATTAAGTTGAACCTTGTATATTATTTCTTATGATTAAATTATGATTTATAATATTGGATAACATTTCTTAACCATTCTTTTGAAAACATTTGATTTCCAATGGAATTAATTGTAGATCATATGATTCATAAAAGTGCTTCAGGCCTAAAAAATTGTTCTTGAACGTTCATTTTAACGTGTAAGGGAAGAATTAAAAATATATTGAAGTAGAAAAAAGTATTATATTATACTCCTGACAATGAACTAAATCAATTATGTTTATTTTCTCATGTTTTTATCCTGATTAAAAAATAATTGCTCAACTAAAGGAATAGAATTTGGAATAAAAACACTATTCATTTAATTTTTTTACTACCAAATAAATGAAATCTTTAAACTATCAAAGATTTACAATTTTGTGGTGGTTTACTTTTTGATGACCATGTTTTCTAACACTATACATCAAAACATTAAGGTTTTATTTCTATTCCATGTCTTGGTTTTCACTTTCCACAATGTTATCCCATTTTAAAGCCAAATTATGTGGTAAACCTCACATTTCCCATTCCCTTTTATTAATTGAATGTTTTATTAACCCTAATTATGATGTGGGGTTTCCAAAAAAAAAATCATGTGTAAAACTTTGAATTTTTAAGTGAAATTTTAAATCGAGAGGATGAAATTTATTTAAGGATGAGAGAATTTTACACCCAAAGATTTTATGATATGTATCTTTTTAAATAAATTTAATTTCATTGATATCTTACATTTCACACAACATCAAACTTAAAAAAACTTTGGTATAATATTAAATTTTAATATTTTAACAGTATCCATTAAGTTAGTATTTTTTAATAGGATTAATAAAATTATTAAAATATATTTTAATTTTTTTGTAAAATGAATTCATTAATCAACAATTAATTATAAATTAAAATAAAAACTATATAAATATAATGAAAATATTTTTATTTTTTATGATCCCAAAGGTGTTTTATCTTAATAAATTAAATTAATTAAAATTATTAAATTATATTAATGAAATATATTTTTTATAAATTCAATAATTTTTTATATTCATCCAATATATTTTATAGGTATAAAATAAGAATAAACACAATTGAATTCATGAAAACCTATATTTTTCTAAAGGTAGTTTTACCATCTTTTGAATGGAGAAACTATTTTTAATCTAATTTCGACAATTTTATAAATTTTATTTTATAATATAAACTTCTTAATTTAAATTTTAATTTAAAAATTAACATTGGTTTAATTTTTGGTATTTTTCCAATTTGTTTCATGTTTTATTGAATAGTAATAAAATAATGTATTTTAGTTAAAAAAGATTTTTTGGATAGATAATTTATAGTGTTAAATTATATTTTTGATTGGTATTAAAGTATAATTAGATTTATTTTTTTTCATTTAATAAAATTTGGTTTATTTTGATAATTTCTAGAATGCATTTTTATATAAAAACATTTCATTATTTTGAAAATTTCAATTTTAAAAATTAGTTCATCTTTCCCTCAATGAGATTAATTTTAAATTAATTACTACAAATTCTATTTTTAAATTATTAAAAGTATATTCCATATTTGGAATCAGTTGGTTCAAATTATGTAAATAGTATTTTTTGGGCATTATAAATTATAAAATTTTCAATTTATTATTAACATAGTTAAATGTAAATCATGTAGTTATCAAGAAATAAAATTTACAAAATAGAAAATTAGCCTAAAACTTGTTAATATATCATTTTATATGTTTTTTTAGACTAAAATAATATCTTTTACATGAAGATAACATTTTTAATAAACTTGGATGAGAGTACGACATTTATTATATTTTATTTTAAGAGAAGTTAATGATTTCATACTCATATTTTTAATAAATAGTTCATTTTTAATATAGGGTTATATAGAAGATAAATTAAAATATAAATATTAATTCAAAATATAAAATGATTATCTTCATCCTGAAAAGTTATTTTTTATTTTTACAAAATAAATATATACCTTAATTTTCTATATAATGATGATGCTGTAATTATTTAATTAATGGAAATATCAAATAAATGATATTAAAAATATTAAAATAATTATCATATGATAAAATTAATTTCATACAAAACTTTTACAAATGAACTATACAAATTATTTATGTATAAAATGTTTTTTTTGATGTTATAATGCTGTTATGATATTTTTAAAAATTAAATTAATGAATAGTATCATAATTGACACTAATGAATTTTTAAAGTAAATAATAATTTATTAAATGATATAATATTCATAAAAATGTAAAATTTGGAAAAATAATTTGTATAAAGCTAATTTTTTTTATCCATCGCTCATTTTAGGTTTTTTTTTTCATTTCACATTAACTATATTAACCAATAAGTAATAAAAATACATGTTTTCATGGTAAGATTTAAAGAAAATTTCTAAGGGTTTAAGTAAAAATGATAAGGGTAATAATTTGACCTAAATATATCAAAAAATTATTTTTTGAGAGTATTTAGACCCATAGTCATCTTAGAATCAAAATAACTCACTTTTTATCTATTTGAAATTGAAAACTAATTTATAATAATTTTTTTTATAGTTTCCAAAAGTTACCCCACCTCAATTATATAACGGAACCACCTCCCTCACTTATTTACACAACATTAAGCCTTATATATCAAAAAAACCCTTACCATTTTCCCTTTTAACATCATTATAAAAGTAATATAGGTATGGGTCTTCAAAAAGGAACAACTCCAGGTCAATTGGAATGTGATCAAATGGATGTCCACCGAAGAAGAGATAATTATTTTACCAATTAGTTCAAGTTCATTTCTTCTTCTACTTCATCTTCATGAGTTGATTCCATGATAATGTAATAAATACATTAAAATATATATCTTGATATATCAGTATGATATTGTGATAACAATATTTCATTATTTATCTATCCTATGATAAATAAAAGCACCATGAGTGCATACGTATGGCTTACCATCTACACGACATGGTGTAATATTTTTTCATCACCACTTTAATTGTATGGGTATAATGATGGAAATAATAGATATATATAGTACATATAACATTATATTTATTATTTATAATTAATATACCATCCAATTTATTACCCTTTCACTATTAAGAGAATGATATCGTCACTCATGCTTAAGTACGACCTACTATCTCCACAACATGATGTGAATCATTTTCCATTTTAATAATTCAAGAATAATTATAAAAATGTATATAATGAGTAAATATGTTATCTATGATCTTAATATAATTCTATATATGAAATATATTTATGATAGTCCAAAAAAGTGGATATATATGTAAAACATTCATAGGAAAATGAAACAGTTAACACCCAAAATAAGGGTAATAAGGAAATATTAGTAATAAAATTATATATGATAATTATATATGATATCATAAATATGTATAAGGTTATAGTATAAATTAATAAAATGTTTTAAACCAGTATACATGAGGATAAAAAACAATCAAAATAATTAAAGTACAAGTTAATGGTTAATTTCACAATCTCATTATTATTTAGGTTTGTTTATATGTGTGTATCTACTAGGGAATATTTATCATCCAGGTCCATGTTTCATACAAATGTTTTCAAAAATATTTTCAACACTATCCTTAAATTTTTTAATTTTTTACCGTGTTTTAATTTTTATAAAATGGGTTGTAAGGAATATTTTTTTTATCTAAATGAGGTACTTTATGACTTTTCGGAAAAAATATAGAAGAAATGTTTTTTAACTTATATAGCATGAGGGATTTTCCACCATCATGAAACCTTAAAGTTCCGAAGCTTCAATTACAGGTTTACAAGGTTTTTTTAAATGGAAATTTTTTCTTTTAAAATTATGTATCCTTTTAAATAAATTATTTCAATGTAAAAATGGGAATTTCTCTCATGAAATTTTTAATAATTTTATTAGAGTATTTTAATTTTTTTCAACATATATTATTGGATCTCATGACTGATTGAGGTTAATATATGATTTATCATATTTCATATTTTATTGAATGTTTAATGATTAGTTTTACTATAGATGTAATATTTTGATACCATTCATGGTTTATTTTTTAAGCATTCAAATTTCATATGCTCTTTTCTCAATACAAATTATTTTGTTGTTTATGTTTGAACTTTTTTATATTATGAATGCATTAGACTTAGTATGTGATAGGTAGGTCCCATTATAGACTATTGGTTCATTAGTAGGTCTCATGAGAAAAAATATTTTTGTTATTGGATATGACCTTACCCATTTATTAATGGTGTCTTGGACGAAGCCTTTATAGTATACTTATGATGTCTGACATTATGCATTACTTCATTATTAGATTAGTTATTTATATTCAAGGTAATTATTCGATTAGTATAATATCCATGTGATTATTTATAAGTAATTATACGATTTTTATTTTTCTTTCCATATTATTTCCAAGATAATTTTTAAATGGATTGTGTTTTATTTATACAACTTACTTAATGTTTAAGCTTATTTATAATTATAGATTACACTGTACACGTACCCTTACTGAGAATCTAATATCAACCCTTTATTATGTTTTACTTTTTATAGGATGCCAAGATGTATATCATCACTAACATGTAGGGTTAATCTATGAGAATAATGGTGTTCTCAAAATATTATCTAAGTTAAATTTTAAATTTTAAATTTTAATATAAGCTACATGTATATAATATAGTTTCGTTAGCTTCTAAACTGATTGATTAATTGATATTTGAATGCTATATCTATTACAATGTAATAACATAAGGTACCATCTCTAGGTTACCTGGTTTTAGGTCCTTACATCCATTCATTACATATACATAAAATAAATTTTTTTTTACAATTTTTCAAGAAGTAAGAAATTACATATTCATATATTTTTTAGAATTATTTAATTTAAAAAAATTGTAAATAATGTCAAAGGTAGTGAAAATGAATTTTTTTAAAACATTTCAATTATATTTAACCAATTTTATAAAAAAAATTCATTTTTTACAAGGAAGAAAATGATCATCGACCAAAGAGGAAATGAGATCACTGTTTATTTAAATACATTTCTCAATAATTTAAGAACAAAAGAGTGAAAAATTGTAATAATATTTGAAAATTAAAGGAATAAATAGAGAATAATAAAATATATTATTTTTAAATGATAATATCTTTAAAATACCCCTCAATAGAAATTTCTCATAGATAACCCCAAAGAGAAATGAAATTGTAAAAAAATATAATACCTCAGTTTGAAATTTCATTGTTATCATATAATATCCCATATAATAAATTAAATTGTTTTATAATTATATAATAAAAATTAAAATATTTATAATATCTTATAAAACCCACTTATAAAATTTTAACACCTCTTTATTAATAATTATTCAATTAAATCATTATTTTTGGGTGTTATTATTTTCTTTTTTCTTATATGTTTTGGTTTAGAAGTTCCAATCCATGAATATTAGTTCCATACTATCAAAAATTATAATCATGATATAAATATTATATATATATATATATATATATATAACTATCCCTTGATGGTAGAGATAGTGAAATTAATTACACCGTTCCTGAAGATGGTAGTTTATACGTACACATGAATGTAGTTTTGATCTTCAAAAAAAGAAGTAATAAAAGATAAATAATATATTTTAATTATAGAATAACAATTATATCATATTTATCACATATATTCGTTAAATAAATTATTCTAATTTGATATTTGAGTCTATGATGGAAAATGAAGGATATGTGGTAGTCTAAATATAAACACGGGCGATAATTTAATTTCCTATTTGATGTAAAGGAGGTGGAAACAAGACGTTCCATCATAATAAAAATATCTTAGTATATTAATGGTACTATATAAATCATTTTATAATGGATAAAACATGTTTATATAATGTTAAAGAATAAATAAAATTGAAAGTAAGATTTAAACATATACTTTGAGATACCTCCTTTGTCTTACACCTTAAGCCTTGAATCATTGTTCCTAGGAGAAGTACATTTTCATGAACCAAATTGGGTCTACATTGAACTAGTCACCTAAGTCAGCTCACAATATGGCCCGAAGGGTGTTCTCAATCCCCACAGACTGACAACTAGTTTTTGGCACCAAATTAAAACAATTTGGAAATATATTTTCCCATAAATAAGTGATAAATAAATAAATATAAACTGAACAAAACAAATAAACACTACCAATGGAAATAAGATAAATTCACAATTCCAAACATAACTCCAATTGACATTGTGGGTCAGCACCTAACATGGAACCATTCTTGCTGTAGGATCAATCCAAAATTAGAACTTAAAACTGAAGAGATAAATTTGGTGTGCGCACTAAGATGAACAATATAAATTCCAAAGAACAACAATGCCCTATGACCATACCATTAAAAAGAAACCAAATCCAGACTCTTTGAAAATAGGACACAATAAAATAATGATTTTCATTATTTTCAAATTCAAGTAACAAGTTTAAATTTTTATGTAAATTTCTTCTATTCCACTATATTTTCAAACTAGTTTCCAAGCATGCATTAGTATTTAAAAATGAAAGGAAAATAATGAAAATTAAAAACATGGATTTTAAAAAGAATGAAACAATATTTAAGCAACTAAAATTGAAATAATTTCACAAATACCACTTCATAAGAGAGAACCATGGTCTATCCCAATAGGTGGCTAGCACAAATGGGGCCCTAGGAAACTCGATCCTCGGTGAAACATGGATAGGAAACCACAACCATCAGTTTTCTCATGAATTATCCACAAGTATCCCCACATAACATAGTGGTCACCAATAATCATAATCATTTAGTTTGTGTTGTAATAATAACTCATTATAGACAAAACTAGGACAAACCACTTCTGAAACATCTAGGGTACTAGTCCAAGTCTAGCCACCTAGGTACCCGAGGTTACCCATGTGATATATTCCAAATGGTATTGAGGTTTTATAACACAAACATAAATAAACATATAACTTTATTTAACTAAAAACACATTCTACATCCCACCACTGATCTCCGTCCTTAAGTACATTCTCCTTTTTACACCACACACCAATGAATAATCCTCAACCGTATGCATATATCACAAATCACATACTAACACTTACATCATATTTCTAAAACTAGGGGGAAAGCCTCAATAAGGATTTTCAACTTTCTCAAAACATTCCCAAAGTTCCAAATGGGACTCATATCATTACAGTGAATATATTTTATTTAAAAAACATGTTCATCCAACACTTTTAAGTTTTAAAATACATTTGAAAGATAAAATATATAATAAAATCACCACACATTTAAAACTAACTTGAAACCATACCTAAGTAGAATCAAGTATTTTTAAAACAACAATTTACCATTTAGCCATGAATTTACACTAAAATACATACACTTCCTAGCTTACCAAATCATGGAATTTCCCTCTTTTAAAATCATATAATAACTCCTATTCATTCTAAATCAATTTTCAAAACTACTATACATGAAAGACATTTTGGTAAATAACCACTACACACAAAAAATAATTTTAGAAACCACTTTTAAAGATACATCATTTAGGAGTGATTGAGGATTATAAACGTAATATATTTTCCAAAACAAGGTTGAGAGAAACGATCAAAAAGAAAGAAACATGTTAAAAAATTATACAAATTATGAAAAACAAATGTAGAACCATTTTTATCAATCCCAACCATATTGAATGGCTTATAAATATACTACATAAATTTAAAAAAAATTTCTAAAACAATAACGAAATTATTGAAATCAAATTAAAGGGTTAGTTAAAGGGGATTAACCTTATGGTGGAATTATTTTAATACCTAGTACTTGACAAAAAGGTAGCGACCACTCACAGCTATCCCACAGTCAAATGCACATACATTCATATATATATATATATAATATCTTAAATCCAATACACCAAAAATTAAACTTCAAGGGATTATAAAAAATTGAAGACCCTAAACTGGATGTTGAAAAACCAAGAAACCTTAATAATACCCACATCTGATGGTGGAAGAAAAATAAAACATCCCGAACAACCATTCCTTCAGCGAAGGCTAATAAGAATTCATAAGAATAGGTCCTGTGGGACAATTCACAGAACCCTAAAACACAAAAACTAAAAAAAGAATCAAAACCTAACCTATGGGTTTTTTCGAACCTCACCGGGTTCCAAAGGAGAAGAAAACCTCCAATAAAATGGAAGAGATGGGATATAAGGACCATAAATCTATGGAATGATGAGAAATCATGATGAAAATGGCCGTGGAAGGAGGGAACAAGAGAGGGAGGTGTGCCCGCAACATGGGATTTTTCCAGGGGTGCATCACGCCATTGGGAGGTCACTACCAAGGAGGGTTCACGTCATAGGTGGTCCGGCCGGGGGAGCTCGAGAGTGGGGAGGTTACGAACATGTAGGGTGTGATCGAGTAGAGATTGCATGCTATAGAGAAATTTGGGAGGGGTTGGGGTTCTGGTGTGACACACTCCAATAGGGGGAGAAGGGAGAGAAGCCCCATCCATTGAGGGATTAAAATATAACCTAAATAAAATAAATTAGAAAATAATTATAAAAAAAAAAAAAAAAAAAAAATTAAATTAATAAAAATATAAATAAAAATATTCTAAATAATAATAATATTAATAATAAACACAATAAAAATCTTAATAATAATATTCATAATAAAAACAATATTACAACTATTATTATTATTATTACATTAAAATTTAAATTTATTTTATTTTATATTATTTTTCATTTAATTTTATTTATTTTGAACCTCGGGTAGGCCGCATGATCTGCTAGACAGTGCGCTAACCATAAACACCCTACTGGAAAGAACAGACACATGTACGAGCTTGCCACACAGTTTGAGAAATCATGCACCGATCGTGTTAAACACCTCTACCCAGTTCCAAAACCAAACCACACGATTTTTTGGTTAAAGTCACACATTTTTTAAATCATGCTCTGCCCGTGCACCAGATGTTACCTAGCCTAAAACACTCATATCTCAATAAACAATCAAAACAATTCAAACTAGGAATCAACCTGAACTGGGACAAGAATTTCCAAATCCAATAAAATAATAAAATAAAATAATTTCAAATTTTATGGTGAGACTATTCTCCCAACCAAAAAACACTTTACCACTAAAAAGTCACCTAGCCAAATGAGGAATGAAACTCGAGTTCGAAACTGAACTTGGTCAACAAAATCACATACTCAACGTGAATTTTCACTCCACCGGTCACACCTGATCAGCTCTGAGGGAAACTACAATGGGATTATCTATCAGGAAACTATGAGGGTTCTCCCCACTACAAGAACCTAAATAACACAACCAACATTTAAACTATCAACATGAGATAAATCTAGAACTAATAACTTAAACCAAATAGAAAATCATCAATAAAGGCCAAAACTACCACACATAATTATTATCGAAGAAACCACAACAAGATTCGTGGTGGGTCTCCAAAAAATTTAAGAATCGTCCAGTTTAGGTCAACCAGTACAGACCGACACTAGAGTTTTCTACCCAAACTAGAAACCATTGAAACATGGGAAAACCCCTTGAAAGAACTCAAATAAAATAGAAGTCTAAACCAGTATTCATTACGTTCACAAGATATGGGTATCTACAAGATGAACATGATGTAAAACATGAACAATCATAAAATGATATAACAACACAAGAGAGATAAACATTGAAATATTCACAATTTAATAGATATAACTACTAGAATTTCAATAAAATGAGGTCACTATTACTTCTTATAACCAAAGTGGAGCATTCAAATAACAAATACCCCAATGAGGAAAAAATACCACTACACCTCTTATAAGAAAATAGAACCTCCAAATATGAGAAAGCTACAATAGATAAATTTAAACTATCACCATTCTACCACTTGAGACAAAAGTTATACCAAGGTTATCTAGACCATTGGTAATTTATATCTGCGTGCAAGCTTCACTTTAAGGCTGATGGTTGGAGCTTTGATTTTTGAATCATCTTCTGCATCAGAGTCAGAATATAACATCCTTTAGTCGAGACTCCTTCTAAAGCTGCTACTAGAGGAACATATCCAAGTGTCCCAAACAACCATAGTAATGGAAAGCCTTTAGAGGATAAATACAAGGAGTTTTAAAGTACCAAACTAGCCACACTAGAATCAAACAATAGAGTGGCCCGACTAATAGAAGATGGAGTTGACAAGAATAATTTTCTAAAATTGGTTCCCATGGTTCGATATCTTCACCAGACGAGTAATCTTCCCAAACAGCAAAAAGTATTGGTCCTTGAAACCTGATCAGAGACCCCACTCAAGAGAAACATTAAGTGATTCCACAATGATTCATCCATAGAAAGGAGAACAAACCCCTTCAAAAGGCTAACAAAGGCCTTTAGTATTTTTTGGCCTTTCTTGACATTCATGAGATCTGCCACTTTCCTCAACTTATCCACCTTAAGTATAAACAATTAGAAAAAAGTGGTCCTAAACACCTTCAAAGAAATTTTATCATGAAATGATGCTAGGATCAACTTATTCAATCAATTTAATGTTAATCCTTCAAATAAACCCAAAACCACATGGAAACTCATAGCTTTGGGAATTTTTAATAACCTAAAACCACGAATGAATCCATAAATCCATTTGGAAACTTCCAATGGATCATAATTTCTGAATTACATGGGAAATGTTTTAGAACAACTCAATTCAACCTCTATAATAGGAGTCTGGGTAGCACAAACAACTAGAATAGACTCAATAGAAACCTATGGGACTTTTCTAGGTGGAATACTAAAAAAAGAAGCACGAAGCCGAATAAAAAAAATCACATATCAAAATTCCACACATCAATCACAGGACAAAACACAAAATCAAGTCACTAGTTCAACCCCATTTTCAGAATTTCAAAACTAAAAGACCATGACAAAGGATTATAAACATCAAAAGAAAAAAACTAAACAATTTCCCACTCTCTTATAAAAACATTGAAATCCCTCTTTTTGAAAAATATTTTTCAACAAAAAAACAAATTTAGTTTCCACTATTGGCATTCCCAAAAGTATAACATGTATATATCTCTGTGATAGTTCAAGCACCTATGCCCAAATACAAAAAACTATCCACTCTCCACATGTGTACACCCACATATGTGATCATTCATAGAAATACCAAGGTTCAATTAAAAAAAATTTCATTCCCAAAATAGACCAGTCAACATAAATCCAAAATCACCAAGAAACTATTATTTCACTATCCAAGACGTCTTTCCAAAACCCAAAAACATTTTCAAAAAAACATTCCATTTTTTCCTCTTTAAACCACACATTCCACTAAAAGAAATAAGTTTCCATTTCAAAATCCACTTTCCACTTCAAGGAAAAATTTACTTTTGGAATACCCTTTTATATGAACTGTTTTCAATTTTAAAATCTATTAAATTCAATCCAAAACCATGTCCAAACATAAGTCACATCAATACATCCAAAAAATATGGAATTAGTGGCTATGAAAACCCAGAAGCATGGATTAGATGACCATGATCTGAGTGAGAATCCACCACAGGAAGTATCCTCAACTTTTCAATTGAGCTATACAAGGGTCACTACTACATGAAAGTTCATCACGTAATAGCAAATCAGTCCCTTTTTCATCCCTTATCCACATATTCCAAACAAAATAAAAATTGAAATCCCACACAAACCTTATAAACTCAAGGCTCAAGATGAGAAAGGGTTTATGATCTCATTCCCATACCTACATCTCGAGTCTCGACAGTCTTAATCTCCAATATACCTATCAAACTAAATAACAAAGGCCTCATATAATACTAATTTATCATAATACAACCCAGGTAAACCCTGAACCGGTCACCCGAGTTGTCCTGAGGCAAGGCCTAAAGGGTATTCCCGATCCCCATGGGATGGAAACTAGTTCCAAGCACCAAATTAAAATAGTTGGGAATGCTTTTGGACAATATATAAGAGATAAATAAATAAATTTAAATTGAAAAAATAGACAAACATTTAAAATAGAAATAAGATAAAGTAGCACAACCAAATGTACCTCAATGTGACCTCATGGGTTTCCATATATCATAGAACCATGTTACCTGCAAGAGAGATACAAAACTAGAACCTAAATCTGAAGAGATAAAGTAGGCGTGAGCACCAAGATGCTCCGTAGGAATTCCAAAGAACAACAACACCCTATTCCCTTTCCTTTAAAAATAAACCCAATCAAGCTAGATTAAAAATAACACATAATAAAACATTGTTTTGATTTTTTCAAATTCAATTTAAAAGTTTTCATTTGTAAGGAAAGTGATTCTATTCCACTATATTTTCCAAATAGTTTCCAAGAATAAATTAACATTCCAAAACAAATGGTAAAGAGTTCAAATTCAAAAATGGATTTTACAAAGAATGAAACCAGCCTAAAGTATCTAAAATGAAAATAATTTCACAAACACCATGCCATAAGTGATCACCATGATCAATCCTAATATGTAGCTGGCACAAATAGTTCCCTAAGAACCTCGTACCTTTGTTAAATGTGGCTATGAAACCACAACCATTAGGGTTCTCATGCATGATCCACTAGTAGGGGACACCCCTGATAACATAGTGGTCTCCAATCATTATAATAATTTAGTTAGTGTTGTAATAATTAATCTTGCTAGATGTACCCTAGACAAACCACTTATGAATCCTCTAGTGTACAAGCCCTAGGCTTCTCACCTAGGTACTAGGGGTTAACCATGTGCTCTATTTTAATTGGAAGTGTGGTTTTATCACGAAACAATAAATAAACATATCACATTATTTATCTACAAACTCACCCAACATCCCACCACTGATATCCCTCCTTAAGAACACTCATATTTTTAGGTCATATAAGAATTCCCAAGCCTCACCACTAGGAAAATATCACAAGTCACATATTAACACTTACATCACATTTCTCAAACTAGTTTTAATGCATCAATAGGGGTTTTCTAATTTCACAAACAAGTCTCAAAGTTCAAAATATGGCTCATTTATTGACAAGGAATATCTTCACTTTATAAAAAATTGTCACCCAACAATTTTAAGTTTTAAAATAGATTTGAATGAATAACTAGATAAAAAAGAAATACACATTAAAGAAAAACAGAAAACATACCTAAGTCAATGAAAACAATTTAAGAAAGAAAAATTACCATTTATCCTTGAATTTATAACAAAACACATGAACTTCCTATGTTACCAAATAATGGAATTTTTCCATTTTAAAATCATACAAGGACCAATATTCATTCAAAATCAATTTTCAAAACTATTATACACAACAAAAATTTTGGGAAATACCCACAACACACCAAAAATAATTTTAGAAACCACTATTAAATATAGATCATTTCGGATCGATTGATCATTAGAAACATAATACATTTAAAAAAAACGGTTGAGATCATCTATCAATAAGAAAAAAACCTGCTAAAAAAATAGACAAATTAAGCTAAATCAATGCAAAACTATTTCAAAAAATCATAACCATATCAAATGGATTATACTTATACTAAATAAATATAAAACATATTTCTAAAAAGACAATTAAATTATGGAATTAAAATTAAAGGGATAGGCATAGGGGACCTACCTCAGGGTTGAATTTATTTAATACCCAGTACTTGTTAGAAAATGTGGAAACCACTCAAAACTATCCTGTAGTCCCATGAACACACATTCATATATAAAAAATATATACATCCTTAATCTAATGAAACCTAAATTAAAATACCAGGGAACTTAAAATAGTTTAATAACCTAAATTGGATGGTGAAAAACCAAGAAACATGAATAATACCACTCCTTAGATGGAAGAGGTGGACCAAAACACCTCGAACCACCTCACCATTGGCATCGGTTGATAGAATCCAAAAGAATAGGTCTATAGGGACCATTATCACAACTATAAACCACTATAAACTACAAATCCCAAATCAAACTATTACTTGGGGGTTCGACCGAACATCACCACATTTCAAAAGATAATAAAACCATCAAAGAGATGAAGGTAATGGGATATAAGGATCATTAGTCGATGGATAAATGATAAATCATGAAGAAATAAGAAGAAAATGATTGTAGAAAGAGGTATTGTGAGAGGGAGGCATGCACACTACATGGGTTTTGGGTAGGGGTACATCACACCATAGGGATGTCATAGGTAAGTATGGGTCTTTCCTTAGGGGGTCCGACTGAGGGAGCTCGTGAGGAGGGATGTCATGGACATAGTGGGTGAATTGAATAAGAGATCACTTGATAGATGGAGTGGGGGGGGGGGTGTGGTAGACTACAAGAGGAGGAGAAGGGGGAGGAGCCTGTCCCATGGAGGGTTTAATGTAAAACCTACATAAAATAAATAAAAACATAAAAATTATAATTATAAGTATAATAATAATAATATTATTCATGATAATAATAATAATAATAAAATTAATAATAATAATAACAATAATGTTAACAATAATCATAATAATAAGGATAATAATAGTAATAGTAATAATATTCAAAATAACAACAATATTATTACTACTATTATTATTAAGACATTTTATTTTAATTTTGTTTTATTTTTTTATTTTATTTTTCATTAATTTTATTTATTTTGAACACTTGGAATGTTGTACGGTTGGGATACAGAGTCTGTTAGACCATGAACCAACCATGTGTTCCCTATTGGAAAAAAGGGACACACACACAGGCTGGCCATATAATTGGAGATATAGAGAACTGAACTTGTTGAACGACTCTGCCTGGTTCCAAAACCAAATGGAAAGGTTTACTGGGTGAAGTCACATGGTTTTCAAACCATGCTCTTCCCGTACGCAAGATGTTAACAACCCGAAAAAATTATTTCACAAAAAAAATTAAAAATTCAAACTAGGACTCAACCCAAACCTATACAAGAATATTCAAAGCCAATAAAATAATAAAATAAAACAATTTAAAAGGTTGGGGTGTGAAAAAAATTGTCTCTAATATAAATATAGAGATGATAGAAAAGGATTTATTTAGGTATTGTATATTATAATATTATTTATATGTATATATAAAATAAGATAAGTGGTTCTTATTTATAAGTGAGCGAGAGGACAGACATGGAAATTTTAAAAATATTTAAAAATATTTATTTTTCACATGAGGAAAATGGATCAAAAATGAATCATATTCAAAGAGTAGATGAGATATGGTTGAATATGAATAGAAAATAGTATTTAAACACATTTTTTTTCCATTTTAACCCTTCTAATTTCTTAATAGTCTTAATTTGTTTTATCTCTTACAATAGAAACTAAATTTTTATTAATAAATTTATTAATCATAAAAACCAATAATTAAAGTGAAATCATTAAAAAACATGGTAATTATGATTAAAAATAATTATTTTATTATATAAAAATATATTTTTATAATTTTAATAAATTAATTAAAAAACGAACAAGAAAAATGTTACAAAAAACAATTTTCATAAAACATGCCACTTTAAGTATAAAAACATTATCACACAAAAATAAAGAATATTGGTTATTCCAAAGAAATTTAGTATATTATATTTAATGAAATGGAAGTAATGGAATTTTTAAATTTATCCAAAATAGAATGTGACTTTTTAAATACATGAAAATAATATACAGTTTCCATAGAAAATATGTATTTTATACTATTCACCAAGAATCACCTTTTTCATAAAAATCCAAAACAATTACCCAATGATAATATTTGAGTTATCATTTATAAAATTATATTAATTTCATCAAAAAAAAAATATCTAAAAAGGTAGAATCTACTTATTATTTCCATGTAAAAATGATATAAATAATCATTTGTGATGAAAACATATTTTTATGACTCAAATGACTATACTAAAAGTTAGTACTTATATATTATGAATTAATCAATAACATTTAATTATATAAAACCTTTATGAATATTATTCATAAAGTGATTATTCCTATTTATACATCCAATTTAGAGACTATGTTATAATGATCACATTTAAATAATAATAATCCAATAGTATATCATATCCCATTTGAACTTAATGTTGTGTGTAAAGAAAGATATCAAAGAAATTAAATTTACCTAAACTGGAATATATTATAAAATACATTTTTTTTATAGAGGGAAACACATATATGGTTAATTCTTGATATCTTAGTAATGTAATATATATAAAACCTTACATGAACTATCTTTTGATGGCACATACCACCGTCTAAAAATCATAATCATAGAAACATAATGAACGTGACTAAGTAAAACCACTGTAGGATGTATATTCTTCACAATACCTATATGAGGTAAGATGAAGTCTACATATAGAAGAAAGTTTTTATTTTTACTGTGAATGAATTCTCACAAAAAATAAATATAATTAATTTTATATACCAATCCATGAATGATACATTCATGTATAGTTTTTTAAAAAGACATCTATTACATTTTACTTGAGAAAAACTAATCAAATTTCATTTTATTTTCTAAATAATCCATTTAATTTTATTTATAAAAAATTTATGTTGTAGATAAAAAAGATTCTAGAATTAATAATATAAATAAGTATCATAATGGAAAAGGATATGGATAAAATCTTATCATAAATAATGCATTTCATGGGATAAAAAACTAATGCCGATTAGGAGAACCCATGAACATTATAACTGGGAAGGACCTATCAGACTATGAGGTGATACAATTTAAATTTATTCTAACATACCTCCATTTTCCATTCTATTTATAAATTCTATTTCTAAGACATAATTTAAACTAGGTAAAATATTGAGTGTATAAAATCTCAACTAGTGAAATAATAATACTTGATTTCATATATAGATACACAAGTTTACCATGTAAACCAACTCAATTATAAAATAAATGATTTAATCAACTAAAAATTAAAAATAGAACCATAATTTCAAATCCAAACACCCTCAAATAAAAGTAAACTTTATGAATTATAAGGGATAATGATCCATAAAAAAATTACACAATTTGAAATCTTTTACCAAGGGGAATATATAAAATGTGGTATTAATAATAAATAATGATATAAATACAAACATAAATACCCCTTTCATTCTGTAATATAAGAGAAAACCATGAAATGTATTTATATAAAATAAAGTATCAGGTTAAACCACTTTTATATATTCATCCAAACATAAAAAATCCTTATATACATTCTTCTGAACAAATTTTATGAAAAAATATGTTTTTCAAATATAAAAATTAAGAACCATTAATATCACATTATGTAAAATGGAAAATATTAACATACATTAAAAATAATTTATTATATCAAAAAAGATAACTTATATAGGAAAATATTTATAATGGAAGAACATAAATATATCATACATTAAGAGTATGAAAAATAAATATATTTAAATAGAGAAACATTAAAAAAAATTGAAATTGATATTCCTTATTTGGGTAACAAAATATTATAGTGAGGGTGAAAATATATAATCCCTAAAATACCACCATTCTTAGACACACCCTATATATAAAATCAACCACTATAGAAATTTTGGAAAAGAAATTGAATAATAAGAATATAGAGAAAGAGGGGAAGAATAATTGGAGAGAAGTAATGGGATTACTCATAATTCCACTTGAGATACAATGGGAGAGGACCATTAAGGTTAGATAAAGGATGGTTATAAATGATATACGATTTCCTCAAATCATTTTATAAGAGTGGTGAAAATATTAAGCTCTCCTATTAATAATCTGACAAAAAATAATAAAAATTTAATTTTTTTTGTTATTATGATTCATGGTTAGAAAAAACTACGTGTCTAACCATCCAAAGAGACTAGATTCAAAAAATAAAAAAACATGGCTACAAATCATCGATAGGATACCCATGAACCCTAACCATGTGTTCATGGAAAATACCCCAAACATAAATTTCTAACCCATGGATCATGATAAGTACAAAAATAAATAATAAAAAATTATAATTAGATAGTGACATCAATATTGTTATAAACTTTGTTTATATTTATTATTATTTAATTTCCTAATGATAATATCTTGGTGAAAGTGTTATTAACTTTAAATAAAAGTATCTTTGTCAGAATCATTTTACCAAACCAAAGAGATATCATATAATAGTCAAAGAACTAGTCAAAACATCAAAATTAAGTTTCTAAGATTTAATAATTGATCAAATTTAGCTAAAAACTGAGGGAAAAAACTTATATCTTCCCTATTCTATTTATTGGTTAGTGAAACATCTCATTTTTTCTCATATATCCTCTGAGAAACTTCTCTTGTAAGATATATTTCTCCAGTAATTTTTTAAAATTTATAAATAAATAAATAAATATATATATATATATATATATAATTTAAAAAATCATGTTGTGGAACATATTTACATGGTTATATGGAAATAGTTTCCAATGGTAAAAAATTGCGTTATTTTTTTTGGAAACACAATATCATGGTGAAAATGGATATGATAAGTTTTCACTATTACCCAGATTATGTGTTGGAAACCATTAAATAATGGATTCATTATATTAACATCAGAATAGACATTTTAAAATTTTTTAATAACCATTGTACAATGTCCAAACTTTATCAATGAACTAAAATCAATATCTTAACAAATCATTGAAATATGGTCTTAGTTTTATTGGGTTACCAAACTGAGTGACCTATGTAAAAACAATGGCATATAAACTATAACGTGTTTTTTATCATGTTAACTTTCAAAAACTTCAAAGCATCTTGAAATAAAAAAACCACATATTTTTTTATAAAAATTTATATTATAATTAAATATAATTTTCTTCAAATCCTTATATAATACTGCCACTAGTTCGAATACTTACATGACATGGTTTTCAATGATTTTTCTAAAAATCACATTTTCTAACAATCTACATTCAATATGAATCCAAAAAATTTATAACACTTATATAATATATTTTTCAATAACTAGATATAATTTTCCTCAATAATTATGCATAAAAAATATGTCAATAATGAATATCTTTTACCTATGTCAAATTAAATGTACTTCAACTTATTGTTATGATTATCGTTTAAGATTCATAAAAAAATACGAGACATGATATTAATTGTTTTATAATTTACTAATCGCTTGAGTTTGGATAAATATTTTTATACGAAAATAAAATTGATGTAGTTAGTTAATTAGAAATACCAAATGAATCCATAAATACATAAATAATATTTTTATTTTAAATATAGTTTTAATGTTATATACAGAGATGAGTATAAAGTTGAAAGGATTCTAATAATATTATAAGGGGAATACTATTAAATAAAGTGTGTTTAGAAAATAAGAAGAATATATGGAAGAACATGATGAATTAATAGTTCATGATATATTTAATATATACAAAGAGACTAATTAATAAGATAACCATAATAGGTTAAAATAAAGAGATACAAGATAAATTTTTTTATGAATAAATAGTTTCTCTTTTTAATATATTTTTTTTATATTTTTTTTAAAATAATGTTTTTGTGATGAAATCCGAATACAAAATTCATAAAAACCAAAAAATAATAAAAATATTAAATACATATAAAATAATTAAATGTGGTATGATATAAATTAATATGAGAGAAAAGAAAGGCCAATGTTTCAAATTAGTATGGTGAGTTGAGAAATGAGGAATAAAATTTTTCTTGTAGGGGTGAAAGGTGAGATAATTCATGGAAAATTGAGGAAACATAAGTGGAAATCAGGAATCATATCCACACATTTCCTCAGGGAACTATTAACTAGTTCAATGAATAATAATATCAAGAAGCCTCTCATTGTTTTCCATTAAGATTATCACCCAACATGTACCCATTTTCACTGATGAGACCTTGAACCACCAATAATTATAAAAAACCATAGAATATTAGTTACAACTTTGGAATTATTAATGTTGCATCATAAAAAATTAAATCAAAATAGAGATGCGTCACACTATATAGGAAAAACCACAATAAGATAACCCCCATATAGAAGATCTATAATTAAGAGGATTTTTGCTGGAGAGGAATTGAATCCTAGTGAAATGCTTCCCAATAAGGAACCAAACCCCTACCCATGTTAGTACCATATAATTGATACCCACCCAACATCATCACTAACACCATCACCTTTATTATTAATGAAAAACTACTCTATATCCTTCTCTATTTGAAAATTTCTAAGGGTTTATAAATCCATCAACATGGGATGGGTAATTACTGCATTAAAGAAATGGTTGATACATAAAAATCACCACATTCAAGTTTTATGTTGAATTATTATAAGGAAGGAAGTGACCCCAAAAGGATAAAAGAATAAGGCCAACAATTGAAGGGGAATTTTGGTGAGAAAACAATGAAAACTACAAAAAACATAGTTGAATGAAAATATATAATCCCAGTAAGGGAAACAAGAATTTTCTTATGACCATGAAATACAAATAAAATTTGGAAGAAGAGAAATAAAAATAAGAATAACATAGAAAAAGATACAAAATGTTAACAACAATAACACCGAGGAATTATATTTCCATCAATATGCCATAGCGAGGAAGAAAACAACCAAAAATAGTATAAAAGTGTATGAAACCAATTAAGGTTGGTAAATAGGGGAGGTTAAAGAGATTTGAAATTGTAATAATATTTTAAATGCTCATAGAGTTATGTTTTTTGTGTTAATGGTTTCACACTATTGTTCACAACAATGAATATAGCTAAAAACTAAAAATATATGATAAGGTAAAATAATTGAAAAAATAAATAAAAATCTTAATGTGATATTTATAAACATAATTATATATAAAATAAGTTTTTGAAAACAATTTCAAATGTTTTAATAAAATTAACTGACCTACTAGTTAATCACATTTCATGATTTTAGGTTTATATTAATGTTATATTATCCCAATTGTAATTAATAGTTTAATAATTATATACTATTTCTATAAATTTATCAGTTTTATAATTGAAAAATATTGAAAAGTGTTTTTCTAAACTATAAAAGAAAATATGAATAATTGTTGATATATGATAATGTTTATATTGGAAATTAAATTCTAAATCTATCTAGAATATAAGAACAATTATTATAACATCTAGAGGATGAGAATGCACTATTATAGATAAGTTTTTAATTATTTTCATATTTTCTTATTATATTTGAATATTTCTTATGTTATAATTTATAGGGTAAAATCATATTATTCATCAATATTTTTATGTTTTTTCATGGTAAATAATGAAAATATTATACAATTAAAATTGATAGTTTTTAATGTAATAATTTTATATTATTAGCAGGTTTTATTGAAACTAATGTTGTAGTCTTCAAATCATTTAAAAATTTATATCTTAATTAGACTCAACCAAAGATGAAGTGTATGAAGGATGATTCTATGATATGGATGTGAATGAATTCTTTGAATTTCAAACTATCACACTTATTTTCTACACTAAGCCTTACTCATGACAGATTACTGATAATAATTGAGAATATAATTTCTTATTTGTATTTATTATATTAGAATTTATAAAAGAAAATTAAATTGATCTTTATTTTTTTATTTTATATTAATATCTAGTGAGAATATAAATTAAGATCTTTTATTATATTATCATGGAAGTGAATGGTCATAAAGTAGAATTATAGATTAAGTATTGATGTTTCAATGTGGAAGATAAATGAATATTTGTAAAGTGGAATTAGAATTTAAACATTTTGTGAGGTGTCAAAGGTGTTGAAAACCATCTTATTCATCCAATATGGATAATCTTTACTAATATCCAAAAAATATATGTGGGTCATGAATTTTCTATAGCATTTATAACAAAAAATTGAGGATTATGTCACATTAAATGTTTATATCACGAGTTAGATTTTTTTTTCAACCACCACACTAGTATTTTTATCTAATGACTATATATGTTTTTATAAATGGTATTTAATTTATTACATTTTTTAGATTAAGTAAAGATGATAATGGATCATATATTATTGATAATAAAATATAGACATAATAATGAGGACAATATACCTTTTAATACTAGGAAATGGATGTTGACTACATTGTATTGGTGGAAATGATAAGAGATGATATATTATTTTATTACATTATCTTGAAACATGTATATGGAGATACATAAAATTTAAAAATGGAGATTCATTGAGGTATATATAAGATTCATTAATGTTAAAATAAAAGTATTTTAAACATAATATAATTTGAAGATGATATTATTGTATGAATAAAATGAAAAATAGAATATGTGAAAACCAGAATCCTAATGTATATAATTCCCGATAATAAAATTAAAAATCCCCAATAAGAGTTTAACACTGCAATTCTGGTGAAAATATTGAAGTGAATAATTCTTATAAGTGTCATTCCACTTTTAAAAAAGCTCATGCCAACCTAAAAATATTAAACTGTACTAATATGTGTAAGTGATTTTCATGAGATCCGGAAAACTCAACATTAATATATTCATAACTGTATAGTATTATTAAAAAACAGTACAGTGCTATAAAAAATACCAAATATTATTGAATTATGATAATTCTCATGGAATAAGTTTGAGTATTTATTTATTATATATAAACATTGTAGATGAATATATACGTTGTTTAAAAAGTAAATGATAATTAAAATAGAGAATACATATTAAAGTTTTTGATATCTCAATGTGGATGTTATATATGGAAGTTTTGTTACATGTAGGAATAAATAGAGGATAAAAAATCCAAAAATAATTCTTTTTAACATTGAACAAAATCTATTTGATAAATGAATAAGATATAGTTGGATGAGTTATTCTTAAAATAATGGATAACATAGTAGAGAGAATATTACATATATTTATAAACTTATTAAATAATAATAATTAATTGTTAAATAATTTGAATATAGTTTTTATTTAAAACTAGAAATTATATTTTTTCCTTAATGAAGAAAATACAAATTTACTCTTATTTACGAAATTGATAAGATAATATACATATTAAAAGAATAAAATTTAATTGAATTTTATGAAATAAAATTTATTAAAGGCGTTAAATATATCATCAGATAATTATTATCATGAAATATAAATTAGATAAAATAACATGATAAAGTGAATTCATGGAGGGGTGTCTAACATTGAAATGTCATAGATGTTGGAATAAAAAGAATAATTGATAATCCATACGAATCATAAATATATAAGGTGGGATAAATCATGATGTTTATGAAAATTGAATGATCTTGAATATAATGAATTAAATAGATAATATTATGAAATATTTGAATATTAAAGATATTATTTATGTGGTCATTAATGGTCGATGTTGATAAGAATAATAAAGAAGAATATCTATATGTATTGAATTTTAGGAATATATAAATGCAATTAATATATATACAATGAAAATAAATATTAATTATATTAATTATAAATTATATTTATAATGATTTTTCATATTATGGTTTCTTATTAATCAAATTTCATGATATAGTAATATAATTATTCTAGATAATCAAGACTCTCCTAAAAAATAGTTATTCATATCATGAATATGATGATAAAGACCTCATGTGATGTACATCGAGATAACACATCTAGAAACATGGTGTATCTTATATTTTTTATCATATATAGATTTTGTAATGTCATATAATCTAATAAATTCTCAGTCCCACATAGAATGAGTGAGAGTAAAGAGATGAATAAAGAGTTTTCCATGGGGGGAAATTATATATCCATAAACGCAGTAAAAACAATATTCAATAGTAAGGACATACCATTAATAAAACCCAAAACATGTAGTATATAAATTTTTTTAAAAAATTAAATAGTTTGTCTTGATTTTCCCTTGTATTTTCTACCACCTTATAGGTGACCCAAGTAAATTGTGGTTCTTTTTTGTTCCCGATTTCCAATTTTAGAATGGTAATTTAGGGTTAAAATTAACATATGAAGAAACCATATTTAAGGAGAAATAAAATTTTTAATATACTTATATGTAATCTATTGAAGAGTTTAATTTATGAAAATATTAACAATTAATTTAAAAATAATAACAATGGTGAGTGTATTTTTTATTAATTGATTAAAATTATGTAATTTTTTCTTTCCCTAATTCACCCTTATTCTTAGTGTATCTCTCAATAGAATTTTATCCATACCCAGATGAAAATCAGTATATTATGTCTATAAATTTTAATTTTATGAATTATAATTTCTATTATAATGTTATTAAAGTTTTTATATATAATGTATATCATTACTATTCCGTAAGTCTATTTTATATATCTCATGATTATGTGATGTTAGCATCCTACTAAATTAACTCTTGTTGAGCATGAGATATCACCCTTCAATTTTTTATAATTTTTCCAATATTTAAATAAAAAAACTATTTTATATATACTAATGATATCATTAAAAATTAAAAATTATATTTCATCAAATTATTTAATTTTCATGTTTTATATGTTTTCTATTATCAATATAATGCTCATATTTTTTATCTAGTCTTCTAAAGTAACTAAGAATTGAATCATATGTATGTGATCATATGTATTATTTTAAATTTTATAAATATACAATCAATATTTTTTAATATAGGTGAGTCCATTAAAAAATATATTTCACGTTTTAATATATATTTGAAAAGTACAAAAACTAATATTTTAAGTGATTTGAATAATTTTTAAGAAAATGTAAAATTATCTATTTGTAAATTTTATTAATATAATTTTAACAGTGATATTTAGAATTATTTTTCAATTTTAAAATTCATATTTTCAATAAAAAATATATTTCACCTTATTCTCTATATAGTTTTGGGAATATATTGAGTATCTAATCCTCCAAGACCCTTATTATCAAAATTATTGTTTTAGTATGATCAAGCTCGAAATATTAATATTTTAGTCTTCATAAAATATAATATTCTAAACTTGTATGATCTTCCATACATATATGATCTTATAGAAATTTAAAGCATGATTCCAAAAAAATCATTATACATTAATGGAATAGACTAATACTTGTAGATGATCAAAATGAAAAACCTATTCAAAATATTAGTATTTGTTTTATAAGAAAACACTGAACCTAAATAAGAAAAAAAGAAGGTTCGAAAAATAGAATGGGATTATTATTTTAAATACTTTAATGTTCATGATTTCATTGAAATGATGTCATTAATTATACTTCATGTGGAGATATGTTTTAAGGGGTTCTTCAAGTGATTTCACTTATGAAATTTGAGATACACTTAATATATTTCATTAGGGAACTTATAATTTCATGGTAAAAAACACAAATTCATATGTTACTTTTCATGATATGTTATATATTATTCATAAAAACAGAACTTATATAATGTATGACCAATTTATGTGATAATAAAAAAAATTATTTATATTAAACAAACTCTAATATAAAATTAATAAACTTAGAGAATATTGGAATTTCATCATGATAAATTTAACCCAATTACTATTGTAATTTTGAAGCCATATAATATAATAATACTTTATGAGAATAAAATAATTTAAAAAATAATGTTTATTAAGAAAATAATTGTTTTAAAAGGATAGATGGTGATAAGACAAGAAAAGAACTATTTCCTTCATGTAATCTATCAAAAAAACGTATTACTGACTGGATGAAGTTATCATAATAGTGATAAGGATAAAAAATAAATCCACTGCTCACATTTTCATGAGATTCATAAAATTTTAGATAAATAAAACCTCTCATGAGTTGATTATACTTTTAAGGAAAAATAATTAAAGGGTTATCATAAGAATGATTATTATTTAGAAGATATTTTATAACTATAGAATTTTTTTATTGTTTTGGATTATTTTTGTACTCTAGGAACAATTAAATGTAAAAGGGTGAGATTATAGTTTGATAAAGATGATTTGATTATAATTGAAATATTTTGTTTATATTTTGTTTCAAATAATATTTTTTAATTATTCAGAGATATAATCAACTGATTTAGACGTATTAAAGAGCTTTTTTATGTTCACCAGATTGTTATTGACTTGTTAGTGTTGAATATTTTAATTTAACCCAAAAATAATGTAATATATATTGATTAAGGTACATAAATTTATATAATTTTATGTTGATATTGGCCATACAGATGTTTGAGACTATTTTTCGAGTTGGAGAAATGTTTTGTGAAGTTCCATATAAAATAAATTGTTTAGAACCATGTTTTGTTTTTCTAAAATATTGGTTATAGTTTTGTAGAAAAAAATTAGAATAAATATTTCACGATTTAATAAATAAAGATTATACTATGATTTTATGTTAGATATGGTGAATTTTTTATTGGTTTGTATGAAATTGTTTTCATTACTCAGTCAAAAGATCTTGAATAACATGTTTCTTCATTAGTTATTAAAGGTGGTAAACTATCACATGATTAATTACCATGTTTTTTTGTTTCATTAAGATATTATAATACCCTATAATGATAATGTATAATTAAAGTAGATATCAATTGGTTTTTGTTTAAAATTATTTATTCGATGAAATAATTTAGTATGTTGTAAAGAATGAGATTAAAATAGAGTATGACATTGTTTTTTATTGAAACTTATGTTGACATGAATTATGGTATGTAATTACACTATTATAAAATATTTAAAATAATATAGCCCAATGAAATTAAAAATTTGATACAGGTTTTTACATGATGAGAGGTTATAAAAATGGAGAAAAATACATTATTATACAATAATTAATACTAAAATATAATCTATTTGAAGAGGTTAATGGTTTAAAAAGTAGTAGGAAAGAAACATTTGGAAATTAAAATAATTAAATTATAATATATTTCATTACATTGTAATTAAATATTGAAAATAATATAGCCCATAGAAATTCAAAATTATAGGAATTATTTTACATGATGAGAATTCATAAAAATGGAGAAAAATAAATTATTCTATAACAATTAATACTACAACATAGTCTATTTAGAATGGTTAATTTTTTAAAACTTAGTAGTGAAGAACCATTTAGAATTTCCAAGAAATTAATTATAATATATTCTCTTATTCCATTATTTTTCAATGTTTCTAATATTAGTGTTTTGATGAAGTGGCTTAGTGGATTTGAAATCCATATTTTCAATCTTAATAATTATTGTTCCTTTAATATAAAATTTTATATTTTATATCTAGGATTCATCAAATGGCATGAATTTTTGGATAAAATATATTGGATGTTGGGACACCAATTGAATTTTAATTTCAAGTTCATATATATATATAATAACTAATGTGGTTATAAAAGTGTGTGTAATGATATTTATAGTGAATAAGGTGAATAATAATGAATAGAGAGGAAGTATAATATACAAAATGTAATAAGAGAACAATCATACTTCTTATAAATATAATTATTGATACAGGAATCCATTAGAATCTTATTTTTATGATTAATGTGTATTTATTTTATTGTTCAATTGTATATTATTGTTATATATATTGGTTTATGATATAGTAAACATATAATCATCAATATATATCATTGTAAGAGTATTAAAGGTATAATATCGTATTTTAGAGTTATTTGTTGATTGAAATTCATACTTTTATTTATCATATTGAAGATGAATACATAGTAATATATTAACACAATTAAGTGACTTTAATTGGGGGTTAAAGAGTCTAATTTTTTATATAAATTAAAGATTTATCACTTAATAGTGTGGGAGAATATCAATCATTTTAGGAAATAATTTTATTTACATGAGTCATAGGATTAACGTTTTTTGGTAATAATATATATTACCAGTGGATCCTAGTGAAATTTAAGATATAACTCCATATAAAGGATGTATCTATTAATTTTTAGTGACAAAAATTATATATAATTGTGTTCACTATGTTTGTGTGGATATTCACATGTAAATATTAAATTTAAATATTTAATATTATTAAATTTAGTATTATAGATTCAATTATTATAGATAACTTCTTTTTAATTCACAAATATAAGTGACCAAGGATTATTTTCGTAGAAATTGTCAAATATTCTATTCATTGATTAATCTCCACTATATAAGTGAATAAGTATAGAAAATATCTCAATTTGAATTAGATTTTTGAAATAGGTTTTCATTCAAATATATTTTTACGTAGTTTTTGGATATTTGTGTGATGCGATGTGTCACTCGCTTGCCATATTTTTTTATAGTCTATATAATTTTTATTAATTTTAATTATTAAATTTTATTTCTTGGAAAATATATTTTTTGAAATATAATTATGTTGCATAGTTTTTGTACATAAGTTATAGAAATCATGTGGATTCCTCAGATAATGGGATTTTCTCATTTATTTTAATCTTATATGATTTAGTCTATACAGGTAGCTCATAGTTTGAGATAAACAATGCGAAATAAAATGGTATCCACACACTTCCTTCTATGTATATTAAAAGGATTAAAAAAACATGGTCATAATTAGGAGAAAATATATGAGTGACCATGAGAAAATATTGTAGTGAATTTTAGAGTCATTTTTCTTGGTTTGTACATGGTTTAGATACCATGAGACCAAAATATGTGAGTATGTCTTCTTAATTATTATATCCTATATGGTTGGAAAACAGTTTAAAAAACTGTTAAACCCATTGAATTTACCTGATTTTTTTTCTTAAAAAATAGAAACAATTCATTTTCCCTCAATTTATTTATAGGGCTCTCCTCCCTCTTGATTCATCCTTTCTCAACGAACATTGAAATATATGGAGGGGGTTCTCTAACTCCCATCTATTATAGTTTGTCCATCCTTTGTCAATTTTATGGGAAAAAACATGATAAAATCTCTATTTTCATTACTTTTTATCCCTTATTCTTATTTCTTCTATTTATTCTTAGTTTGGTCTCCTACCATGTTCCATAGGGTGTATTACCATGGATATGGGTTTATGGTGGGATATAATCCAATGTATGTCTTCCTAGGGACTTTTAATATCATGATATTTCTTGGTTGAGTATTCATCATTGAATGATATGGGATTATTATATGGTTTGAACATATTTTAATTTCATGATGTTTTTCCCTAATTTTACTTAAAAGTGCTTCTTGAAAAAAAATATTACAATTTTTAGTCATATAATTGAATTATTTGTAGTTTTAAATTGAATAATATTTTTCAAGCAGTACTATATATAATTTCTATGGAATATTTTATAAATTAATTTCACATTTGACAACACGGTGTAAATTGTATTAATGGGGTTTCTTTGTTTTTGAATATTCTTTTTAAGTACCATGTATTTTTAAATAAGTCCAGATGGTATTTTCTTAAATAGAATTGATCATTACGAGTATTTGAATTCGTTTAGGTAATAAAACAAAAAATTGGTATGATTTTTTTTTGAAAAAATGGAATTTTTTCGTTTCATAAATGGGTTTGAATGAAATAATGTTTTCAATTAAATGTTTTTTATTTTTGGATCTATGTGATTTTAATTAGCATTATGATTAAATATTTTTGCAATGGATATTTGCAATTAAATGTTTTGTGGTGTAAAATTTATTTGAATCCCAAGCTGGTATGTAAGGAATTATTCATTGGGATATTTAAAAATGTGTTTTAAAATATATAAGAACCTCAATTGAGACGCTTATGATTGAATTTACATTGTGGATTGTGAACCCTTTGGTTATGTGTTTTATATTGTAATACATATATATGATGCTTATTCTTGGATGTAAAAGAGGTAGTTTCTTATGAGGGTTTGAAAGGTGATATGTGCTTTATAATTATTATTTTATTTTGATAAATTTATGATTGTTTTTATTGTTTTTTTCTCACATATATTGTTTTATATCATGTTAACCAATGTAACTACTTATAGGATATGAATGGATGTCATACCAGCCATGAGTTCACCCACTAGCTACTACCCTAGTAGAGTAGTGCCCTATTTGGGGTTTAATTTGTACCAAGTGGCCCTAAGGGGTGTTGAGATAGATAGTTTGGTTTTACTAGGGGTCCTTGTACAGAGAGTACTAAGGAGGACAGTCTTAGTATCATTTATATTTGTGAAGATATTTTCTCAGATGATACCAACTTCTAATTGAGTATTGTTTAGGGGTTTCTTATTCCATATTTTTTTACACTAGGAATTATGGATTTCCGGATTCAATTTTCTTTATTTTGTTATAATTTATAGATGTTTTGGCTGCTTGATTGTGTTTATATTTATTGTAGTTATTGATTAAAATCTTCCTCAAATAAATTTGGAAAATTTCTTTCATAGAGGGATTTTAAAAACAAAATTATTTGGTCATTTTTAAATGTTTTTTATAAAGATATATGTAAAGGGGAAATTTTTTTTGGATTGTTTTCATAAATGGAATTATAAATAGTTTTTTTTATTTTAAAGGTATTTGATAAAGGGTCTTTGACATTTTCCGTTATTCATTAAAAAAGCGAAACATATTTCAAATTTTTTTAGTATGATATTTGGTTTTGTATAATATGAATAAAGAAAAGAAATTTTCCTATATATATTTCAAAATACTATTAATTAAATGAAATTTGAAAGTAAATGGCCTAAAACGATTACATAAAATATACTAGACATGTTTTTTACTCATCTTTCATTAACTATTGGGTGTATGTAGTTTATATATTTTATTTACTTCATAGTTGATGATCTTACATGGAAATGATATTCTTTGAGGTTTATTTTTTTAGATGGCCAACTGTTGATTGGGTTAGATATTTTCAAGTTACCATTAGTAATTATGAAACTCTTAAGAGTGGTTTAATTATGTTCTTATTATCATTTATAGTTCTATATAGTTATATATAACCCCATTTAAAATATGTTTGATTGTTTCTTTCCAATTACCATGTGTTTTTTATCTTTAATTTTAATATTATGTTAATGTTTAGTTGTTTTTATGATTAAAATTTCATGTTACTCAGATTCATTTCTATTAATTTATTATGGATATGTTTATCTTATAGTGTGCTCTATATTTTTTAGGTCATGTAATATTTACAGGTTATATCTTTATTGTTTTTATTATTTTTCTCAAGGTGAATCTATTTCCATTTGAACTTTATTAAGACCCACGAATTAGACTCTAGTATGTGAGGAAGGGAAACACCCTTCAAAAAATGTGGTGAGTTGGGTCGAGTGACGCATTTGGTAAACAAGAGATAAATTATTACAAACTAGTAACAAATACTTGTTTATTAGTAGATCCTAAGTTCATGTAAATTCTCACTTATTATTTAGTGTCGTGTTATGATAGAATATAGATGAATATTTTTAATGGAACACCATATGTAAGGGAATTAATTATGTCAAGATCTCTTTCTCACCACAAGCCTTTAATGACCATGGGTATTTGGTGTTTTTTTAATATGAGGTATTTATCATTTATTTTTAGTGTGTTTTAAAATTAGAGTATGGTATTTTTTTACTATTTGATTGTATTAGTTTTTTTTGTGGCCACCTTAACAGTTTTGAGAAATTATGGAGGAGAAACATAAGATGGATATTTAGGTCACATGGTTTGAAAACCCATTAAGATACTTTGATTTTGGTTATGTTAATAATTTTAGTGGCTATTATGTGGTTGGTTCATGGTTTCCCAATATGTGACACCAGTTTGTGCATAGATTCATTTTCTAACTAGATTTTTTTATTTTAGATATATTTATCTTTGAATTGATCCCAATGGTGTGTATTATTGGCGTAAGGAAGATTAAGGGAGTTTTATGGATATTGATGTTGTTGGATGATGTTTTAAATGCTGTGTTGTTTTTGGTTTTGTATTTAGGGTTATAATATTTCTTTTTCTTTTATAGAAAAATTATATCTTTATAAAAAGGTAATTCTGATGCATGTGTAACTTTTATGAATGATATTAATTGTTATATTTTATTTGATTTTCATAGTAAGTTTGACATTTTAATAAAGGATTATATAAAACATTATACTATTTCAATCATGGTGTAATAATATCATTGATAGAGGAACTGTGATTTAGTTGAAATGTTTTAAAAGTGGTTTATTAAATTATAAAGGTTTGAAAATAAATTAAAACTGATAGATATGTTTTTAAATAAAATAGAACACTATGGTGGTCAAAATAGGTTTCCATTTTAACATAAGTTGAATGTTTTCAAAGAATACATGTGTATCAAGTGAAAAAGTAATTGAGAATCGTTTTATATTTGAAAATATGAATGGAATTGATTTTTATGTGTGTTCAAAGAAAACTAAATAGTTTTTAATAGGGGATGGATTACATTCAAAGCATGAATGTCTTTAAAAATGAACATGGAACTTTTATTAAATGGGTGTTGTTACAATAAGAGTGGAGGCATTTAAGGATTTTGTGGGTGTTTAGATTTGTTCCATCATATGTTTTAGGACTATATTTTTTTTTGAAACTTCAATGGGTTAGATTCAGGATTCAAATATTTCTTCCACGCCTCTTAGAAAGTTATCTAGAGAATGTGTAAAGTCTTCTTCCACAGATGAGTCAAAAGATGAGTTCAACTTGATATTTAGGTGTATCACTTATGGGTTTTGACTATTCCTAGAAACTAATGTGAGTGATAGATTCAAAACATTCTTTTATATATAAGCTTATGATCCACCACACGTCTTTCTAGCATGATTGGGGTCCATTTTTTATAGTGAAGTAGTTATATTGTTTCAAGAATCTTAGATGTTCAATTAATTAGAGTAGTCATTGGTGGTTTTTTGTTTTCGATCTTATACTCATTGAGATTTCATTGAGTTGAGGATGTTGAGGTGTATTTAACTAGATGTGTTCCATAATTACTTTCTTTTCTTATTTATCTAGTGTTTATTGATATGGTTATAGTTATTCCTTATTATCTGATTTTTCTGGTAAGGATATTGTATGTTTTGGTTTACATTATTGAGTTTGGGGGGTTTAAACATGGTAAGGCCTTAGGGTTATGGTTTGGATGATTAGGATGGATGTGGAACTAGTTGATATTATTCAATAACTTGTATCAATTTAGATATTTTTTGGTTAACTATGAGATGGTGACACGGGAATATGTTCATAGATCACCCATTTCACTCTGTTTTGTAGCCCATGGTTTTGACCCTTTTCTTTTCTTTCATTGAGTCATGTTATTGGATAGATTATATATTCTATATTTGAAAACGTGGGACGTAATGAATCTGAGTGACCTTATTTTCTGATTGTTTATATATCGTAATTTTTGTGATTCTTCTTGGGATATTAGGTAGATTCATGGATAGTTATTGTGGTGTTTGTAGGATTTCCATTTTAATTTGGTTTATGATGATATAATGTTTTCACTAGTAGTGACTATACATTAAGAGTGTTTTTCACATATATCACCAGTTTAGAGGAATTATAAAATTTATAGAGACTTATAATTGCTCTCTATTTTATTAGATCCTTGTAAATTAGTGGTTTTCAGTTAGATTATGATTGGTGGAATATGATAATGTTTCAATATTGAGTTCTTTGATTTTAAGGAACATTTTTTTCATAGTTATATTTTCTCTATTTTGGCATAATTATGTTTTAATATCTATCCCACTTATAATGTTGTTATTGATGTTTTCATATTAAATGTTTTTACTTTTGTTAATGAATTTATAGGGGAATAATGTGTCATGGTGGGGATAATTTTCACATCGAATTATCATATTTTCTTTATAGTTTATATGATTTTTGGGGTATTTTAAATTTTCATACATTTTATTTCTAAAAATTAAATTTTATAGAATTTTTCTTTTATTATATTGGTGTTGTTAATGGTGTTGGAGAAACTATACAGACTATTCAAATAATGATCATTTTAATTAATTTTTTTCCTTAGTGATATAGTTTACACGATTAGTGCACCGTTGGGGATAATCCTTGAGAAATAAAAGGGAAACCATGAAAGTCATTTTGTGTGTCTAGTGTGGAGGCTCATGAATTGAGAATAGTTAACACAAACCATGTGAGTTACCATTTGTTAGTGATGCAGTGAATTACATGATTCATTATTTATGGTTGACAGACAGTATGGAAACTGTAAGGTCAAAACATATGAGTGTGTTTTTCTTGTCTAGTGTCCCCGGAATGGTTGGAACAAGGTTTACCAAACCATATATCTAAAAAATACGTGATTATAATTTTTTTTAAAACTAAAAACATTCCTTTTCACTGCTATAATTTTTAGGGATCCCACATCGTTCTTCCTCCTCCCTCAAAGAACTTGGTGTTCACAAAGTGGAGTCCCTCTATTCTTTATTTTTTGGACAATTTTTGTGGATTTAAAGAAGTAAAACAAATGTGAACCCCAATTATACTTTTGCTTATTTCATCTATTTTATTATATTACATATTTGTTTTGTCTACTACCATAAAACCTTGGGTATTTTAAGCAGTAGAAAGTGATTCAATGTGGTTTCTTATATGAAGTTTTAGTTTCTAGGTCACGAGGACATTTTTTCTTACTCAGGTGAGCATTCTGCATCAAAGGTAATGAATTTTTGAACAGTTTCTCTTAATCAAATGTTGAGGTTTTTGAGATATTCATTTAAATCCAATATTATTTAATTCAATATATTTTTAATTTCATTTATTTTATATACTAAAAACATATATAATAGTAATGGTGGATTTTGTAAATGTTGTTGACATTAGACTAGAATTAATAAATTTGTTTAATGGTTTTTTTGGATTCAATAGTGTCATTTTTATGCAAAGTGTTTTTAAATTTGTCAAATTATTCCTCAAGAAAACTGAGTTTAGGATTAATGGTATTTGAAATTTCTTAGTTCATGAGAAAAGAAAAGGTAAAGGTTTATAAATGTAATTTTAAAAAGAGTAAATGGTTATCATTCTAAAATGTTTCTGAAAAAAGTAATGTTTTAATTTATAATGGTTTTATGCATAACTCTATGCGATTTGAATTCAAAGTATGTTTCAAAGAGGATTTTAGGGTTATTTTAAATTATACCTCGGGTGGTGTAAAATTTAATAGTATATGGATCCAATTTGGAATTAAAGAATCATTTAGAAGCAAGAAGAGAGTGTTTTAGAATACACAAGACCTATGATGAATCTTTGTATGATTTAATTGTCATTGTGAATTATGAGCCCACTGTGGAAATGCTATATATTTTCATTTCTAGATTTGATGATTACACTTGATATTAAAAAGGTAATGTTTCTTATGAGAGTGTCAAAGGTGATATGAAATTTATAGGTATTGTTTTAATATGATAAATTAATGATAACATTTCTTGTTTCATTTCTCAAATCTATTATGATATCATTTGACCCCAGGTTTCTTAGTCGATGTTTTAGATGTGCATTATGTTATCCTAGTTCACACCCATGAACTAGTTCCATTATAGAGTCATTCCCTTTGAGAGGTTTACATTGTACTTGATGACCCAAAGGTGTATTGATGGTATATTCTAGTTTGACTAATGGAACCTCTAAAGATTATAATGAGGATACCCAGTCTAGTATTGGGAATGTTAGAGTCTAGTGTGTTTCATATGACACCTTCTATCTATTAATGTTCATTTTTAGTTCTTTATACCTTGTTCATATCCCTTAGACATTATTTATTTCATATAACCATTGCATTATTTTTTATTATGTTATACCTTATTGAGATTATAGGTTCCTTCATGAGTTAATATTTATTTCTAGTTATACATTTTCATTACTTTTAAAGTAAAATTTTAAATAGTCTGTAAAGAGTAATTTTAAAAGAAAAATTCATTATGCAATCAAAATTTTTTGAAAAATAATTTTTTTGAATGGGGGGATTTTTTTTCTTATTTTCATAAATTGAATGAGAAAACCTTTTTACAAAATTTTAAAGGTATTTGATAGAGTGATTTATATATTTTCTATTTTTTGGATAAAAATTTGTTTTTTTCTTGTTTAATGTTCTACTCGGTCGATTATTTTGAGGATGAAGTTTATTATAATGGTGGATATCAGTTGTTAATATGATTTCATTTTTGTGTCACTTTTATTAATTAGTTTTCATTTATAATTTATATATTTATCTGATTTTTTAGAAACTCAATTTGTAGATGAGTCACAATTGATTTTATGGTGGGAACCTGATTAAGGTTCTTATTATCTAAGAGTGAATATTTTCTAATGTTCATATTCTAGAGACTTGGTACCTATTTTCCATCCCATGATGACTAGTAACTCCCTCTGATATAGGTAGAGAGTTGGGTTAGGTGATCTGTTAGCCCCTTATATGTTAACTCATTACGAGTTCTATCTGTTTTAATGTATAATTTTATATTTTAATTTTTATTTCATCATGGATCATATTAATTCATTGAATACCTATACACTAAAAAATTATATGGTAAAATTTTAGTTTTTTTGAGGAAATAATGTGTCTAAAATTTATATCCTTGGGTATGGATAATGTTGACATTGTAATATAATATTTTACTCTACTTATAAAATAGGATGTATGACTCCATTTAATAGAACAAATATGAAGATTGATGGATTAAAAAATGATAATATAGAATGAAATTTATAGATATAATTCATAATTGTTATGAGGATCAAATGCGAAAAATTAATTTTTTAAAACTTACATCATATCTTTGAAAGAAATGTTAATGAAAAAGAAGAAAAATATCAAATCTAACATGCTCAAATGAAATATAGTTGTACGTTTTTTGGAGAAACAATGGGTGATATATGTAGTAGAGTTAATGATGTTATGAGATCCATTATAAATTTTATATAAAATATATAATATTCAACCATAGTTGATAAGATTCATTATTTATTTACAGATTGGTTTGGTGAAAAAAAAATTCACTTTAAGATTACAATTATAAATAATTTTGACTAGATGAATTTAAAAGCATGTTAGTAGAATTTATGGAGATTAATGGTTTTTATTTCAATTAAATTAAGAATCATGAGAATTAAATATCTTTCAATTTCTTGGAGAATCAATAGTGTATAAAATAAGTCAAGGAAAAAGATTAAATTTTAAATTTCAATAGAGAAATTGATGTTATTTTTAAAAGATCATGTAAATTATATAAAAGTTTATATAAAAAGGAAAATGTAGGTATCTTAAAAATATTCATTTGAATTATTTCCAATTTTATGGTATTTTAGATTTTTTTTGAAAATGTATTAAATAAAAATGAAGAAGATAGTATGGATATGGGTGAGTTATTAATAAATATCCTTATGACGGAGACTTGAAAACATAGAATGAAATAGTGTTATTTAATACGAATAGAATTTTTTTATAAATTAAAAATGAATATGTTTTTTATTAAATATTTAATTTCAGAAAAAGTATTTAATTTTATATTCTGTGTCATTTTTTAATTAGATTTCGTTATATTCATTCCTTTCTGGGTCAGTTTCCTTTGAAATTTAGAAATTTTTGGAAAAATGAGCTATCAAATGGTTAGTTTATTGTTATTATAAATCATGTAGAAATATTTATATAAGTATATAGTTATTGAGAGTGTGGAATTTAATGGTTTTATCATTATTTACCAAGCTATGGAGATCTACCATAAAGGTTCCTAGGTGAAGAAATATAGAACTTCATGCATGGTGCACAGTTTGGAAAACCACACTGTCTTAATAGATCATTAGAAATATAAAATTACATTATTTATATAACTTGATATAAACCTATTTACCCCTCATCCATCCCTCAATAAATCAAGTAACTTCTTAGTCTTCCATAAATTGTTCTCACTCTTTTAATATCTTGATTTTAGTAAAAATTTCACCATAGATCTTAAAGAAGACTTCATGTAATGGTATCCTATCATATTTTTAAGCATACTAGTTCCCTTATCCTTAGATTTTTATATTAACAATGGATATAGAGGCCCATGTATTTTTTAATCCAAATTGAATTGTATGGTTTTTGATGATTAAGTTCCCATTTTTCCAAATTATGGTCTTCCTCCCCCATTTATTTTTGAATCCACTAGTTCTCCATAGATTATTTGATTGAGGTTAGTGGTTTCATAATATACCATGTCATGATAAATGGAATATTCACAATTTAATTTCAAAAGTATTTTTAAATTGTTTAAATATATATGTTTTATTTTGGGTATAGTTTTCATGTGTTTTGTTTCTCAAAAAAGGTTCTCCCTATTTGGTTAGGAGTGAAAATTAATTAAAATGTATTATTTTGATTATGAAATTAATTGAATGAGTAATTGGATTTGAATGGAATGAAGATAAAATTTGGGAGTCATAGGTGTCTATGTGGGATGAGTAGGAAAATTACCACAAGTAAAGGTCATCCCTTACCATCCCATTGATTATGAAACAACTCAATCTAAACAAATGATGATGTGGATATAGTCACAGCTGGAAAATTGGCATAGTTATCCATAACTGTTTATTCATAGGAGAAATTATTAAGTTATTGATCACTAATAGTATAAGGTTCATAGAATGAGGCCATGACCATTGTTATCTAAGGTATTTTTGATGGATCTTACATTTTTTCTTATTTTTAGTTTCTACTTCAGTTTATATAAATTTTCAAATCATATTTCCAATTTTTTTTTCAAACTAGCCTATTTATTTTAAAAAGATTATTTTCATCAAATATTTTTTGAGAGCCCACTGAGATAAATATTTTACACCAAAAATATACCTAATGATTGTATGTTGACATTGCTTTATCAAATAAAGGTAAATAAATGGCGTCACATGGAGGTTTCATGAACTTATTTTAGTAGACATTGGGTTATGTTTGTGGCAATTTAATATCTTCTCTCACATGTCACATAGATATGTATAATATATTGTTTATTTTTTTTGGTTCTTTGTTATAACACCATTACCCTCTTGTTACTCTTTCAGATCCAATTACACCTTTTTATATATTATTGATGATCTTTTATGACATGTTTGGATATTTAATTCATATTATCATTCCCTTAGTTTATTTATATGGTTCATTTATATATTGTGTGGATGGATTTAATGGGGAAAACATTTCAAAAGAATATTATTGATAACCATGAACTAGTTTCCTATACGTGGGTATCGATTAATCCCATCGATACATTTCATGGGCCGACACAGGTGCCTAGGGTAAAAGGAAACCCATTTTGTTTTTTGAAAAAATGGAATTAGATCACTATTTTAATTTCGTGATATTTAGGATAATGGGATAGACCAGACATAGGATTTTTAGGAAATAAGCTGTATTTTGGGTTGGAGTATCTATCCAAGAATTAATGTTACAAGACTTGAGTCTCTATGGGATGTGGTATTTTTTTGAATATTAAATTTTCATGTTTGGTTTGAATTTTCCATTGGATGGGATGTGTTAGTTACAAAATTTTTAACCGAGCCAAGGTCAAGGAAAAGAATAAATTTTTCTCTCATTATATTTATTTAAGTAAAATTATTTATAAATGTTAATTAGTTGATTCACAATGGTTAGTTATTTTATGAGTGTTATCTTTTTTTAGTATTTTAAGGGACACACCTCCAAGAATACCCATGATAAACCCACTAGAAGAGGCTGTAGAAAAATTTTCCAGAGAAAGAAAACTATTTCGTTAGAATATCATCCAAGTTGTGATCTAGGATGTCAGAGCTATGGATAATGGGGAGGGTCCCATACCTACTCAATCTAAGGAAGATAATTAAAATTTGAAGAATGATTGACATAGAGAATTCGTCAACTATAATCTTCCCTCCTTCCAAGGAGGAAATGATCCATAAGAAACAAAGGATTGGATAGGGAAAGATGAATAGATATTATAATTTCATATAACAAATTTTTTATTTAATGTAAATTGTTATTACATCATATAAATATTACATAGTCCAAATTGGTATGATTTTTTTCTGTAAGAAAATATTTTTGTGAATCTATAGTGAAAGGATTTTGTGGTTCTCATCGCTTGTCTATTTTAGCTTAATGCCCCGGTGTTAGCTAAATCATGTAATTTTGTTCTGAATCTTCTATATAAATCTTCCATACATGGAATATGTGAACTGGTTTATTTAATTGGGTCACTTTTATTTGGAAATACTATAAAAATAAGAGACGATAGTCCAATTCTTTGATATGGGCCTATGACCAGATATTTTATGTCATCTCTTCTTAGTAACAATCAAGACAAATACCGATGTTAGTCACTAAGAATTAATGGTGTATTTTCAGCATGAATGTATTTATATACTAATTTATATTTAGATAGTGATAGTGGAAGAGAAGTTGGCACATCATAGAATAAGATAAAGAATGTAGGAAAAGTACAATGATGTGATAGTAATTTAATTCGTTAATCTTAATCATTATCTTTAGAAGATATATTTAGTGGGTTTTTATCTATTACAAGTGTGATAATCATGTTATTTTAAGGTTTTTGTGCCTAATTTTTCCTAAAAAAATTCATTCATATCAATTTCTAGGCCATATCTAGAGACTCCTCTATTCTACTCATACCACCCATAGTTGTGTAGTATTATTTTACCCCGGAAGATTCATGGTGTTGTCCAATTCCTCGCATGTAGTGGGAACAAATCTTTAAGATATGTGGGGTAGGAATATTTCATCATATTGATATATTATACTTAGTGTTGATACTCAGTCCCATGGAAGAACTCAATAGCATTTATATGTAAAAGAGTTTCATGCACTGGACTAGAAGATACTGGAATATGAGGTAGGGACTGTGACATTAAGATGGACTATTCATGTTTCTAGAAGTATGGATACTAGTTTATTTCATATAGTTTACTCTCATTTATTTATCTAATTTCAATTAATGAATTTATTAAATATTAATTCAGAGATAATGTAATATGTATATAAATATTGAATTATTTTAAGAATAACAAAGAACAATGATTTTGTTTCCCTTCTTGTTTCATATTTATTTATGAAGTTAATCCATTATTGTACTTCCCCATCATTAAAATGGTTATTATTTTTGTAATACTATGAATTTAATAGATAATAAATTATAAATATCATTTTAATTTCTTCCATTAGAAAGTTAAATTCTCCATCTGCAATGGGTGTATTTGAGTGTTTTATGTAGAATGGGACTATACTTTTTATTGGCTGGGACATTCTCTTTTAAATCTATTTAGAATCAAATATTAGGTGCCCACAATTATTTCAGAATATTATGTGGGTTATTACATGTGTGAGGTATGTCTTGTTTTAAGGGAATTACTAATGGTGTCCTTGGATGATTTCTTCGAGATACCACTATATAGGTATGTTTAAAATTAATTTGATGTAAGGAACTCTCTCTCTCTTTCTATATATATATATAACTTTGTATCATATGAAAACCATTGAGTTAAAAAAATTAAATCATTTTCTGGAATAATTTGAAGTTAAATGCTTAATTCTTTAAAGAATGCCCCTATGGGAATCCCCAGTGACTATTTCTAAAAGGGAATATGAGTCCATCCCCCTATATATAAACTAAAAGAATTTGATATGGGTTACAGAAGGTAATAAATAACCATTTTCTTATATTGACAACCTTTGATTAACTGATGGAAAAGGGTGAATTTCCAGGTTTTTTCTTCATTCAGGGTATCACCAGCTCATTGTGGGAGAAGATGATGTTCCCAGGATATCTTATTAAAGTATGTATGGACATTTTATTACATGGTGATTCCATCTATGTAGACCAATATTCTTAAATATTTCATGGTTCTTATGAAAAAAATATTCAATTTATGCCTAAAGACATTCAACATCAATTTTAGATTAAATTTTGTTTTACTATGTGGTGGAGGAGGAGTATAAGTCTTATTTGAGAATTATTTTGGTAACATTTAGTAATAGCCATATCTTTTATAAAATTTTTATGTGTATTTTATGGATCAATAAGATAAGGTTTCATGGGATTGAGGTATTATAACAGTATATCTCATTTGATCCATATAAGGTCAATGTCATTATTTCATGGGAGGATCCAAAGAATATTTTCAAAATTTGGAGCCTAATAAGGATTGAAATATATTGAGGTAGTATTTTATAGAATTATCTTGGCATCTATCACATTTGATATCTATCACCTAAAAAGATATAACAACCCTTATTTTTAATACACACATAAACATGATTTATTATATAAAACCTTCACTTGATACAACATGGAAGATCAATAGGTATAATTTATTTGGGGCTTAAGAACACTACATAATAACTTAAAACCTGAAACACAACATCTTTATTGAAAACTTCCTTTACATGACCACTACATTTCCTCATACTTAGCATTGTATGGTATAACCTGAGGATATGCATAAGAAAAGGGTGAGCTATAAATCCTAGAAAGAGAGTAAACATGGAATTACATGAAAAATACAATACATGTTAGGTAATAGGCATATCAATGGATCATAAGAGAAACACAAACATAAGGGCATCATATATCATGATTTTCATAACATGGAAATGTGGCAACAACACTTAACATAGTATTAGTATGAGCCAAGTCTCATTGAACATAGAACACGAGTAAACCCTAATTTCACTTGAATTAGCATGATTAAATCCATATTATACTTGAATTAGAATGAGTAAAGACTAATTTCATTTGATGTATCATCATACTAATATTTTCCCAATGCATTGGAGCGCTATCAGGGCACACATTTCTTAAACATTTAATTTCACACACAAGTGTGCCACATGGATAATCAAAAATGAAATCATTAAAGATCATAATTTATTCCACGATAAAGGAATGTTTAATTCATAAAAGAAACTCAAAAAAAATAAGTAAATGTGAATAAAGGCGAATACCCTTTATAGATAAAGGGAAGGGTATTCACTACACAATGATTTTGTCTTAGAAATTGGAGGTGCAATTTCGGCAGTATAACGGCTATACATAAGATATCATAAAAAAGGATGATGAGAGAGAAATGGTGTCTCATAATATGTAAATGAAATATAAAGTAAGGGGGTCATATAAATACATGTCCCAACATAATTAATGTAATTTGGATTCATAATAAAAAATAATTGGTTGAATGTAAATGAGGAGAGATAAATTTCTTACAAAAAATCGGCATGGTAAAATGTGTAAATGGAAGGCATTAATGAGAATGAAATGAGTCTAACATCATTAAAAAAATAGGGTGTCATGGGGGAGGTGATAAATCATACCCCAATATTTATAATTGAAAATAAAAGGGAATAACAGTATTAAGAAACTTGGATAAAATGAGAACAGAAGGAATCCCTTACTTAGAAGTGTGATCCCAAAGACTTGAGTGGGGCTTGTTAGAGGATTCCTAAGAGCTTGGGGCACCACAGGAAGATTCTTGAGAGAAGTGGTCAGGGGTTGGTTGAGCTCCAAAGGAATTTAGGGAAGAGTAAGTGTGATCATGGATGGGTTTATATAAAAAATGTGAGGGAATTCTTTATTAATTAAATTTGGGTCACCACACATTAAACTAATCCAAACCCCAAACCATCCCATGGTTTTTGCCCATGGTTTTAGAAAAATGGGAGTCTAAAACAATGTTTTATAAGTCCAATGGAAAAACTTCTTAAAATTATAGTGTTTCTTATGTGGAGGGGAGTCACACTCTTAAGGAAATCAATTTAAAAAGGTAAAATGATTTATAAGTCTTGAAGGGTCCACTAAATCATTGTAAAATAAATCAAAAAAAAAAACTAAAGCACATTAATTTAATGTTAAAATATATATTTTCCGAACATAATACTTTTAGTATTTTATTACATCACTATTGGGTCATTATGATATCATAAAACACATTATATATTTAAACAATATTTAATTTTTACCCATAAATTTCACTATCTAAGAAAATTATGGAAAATTTACAATAATATATTTTTGACATCCTTATTTAAAAAATAATATTTATTTTATCTATTTTTTTTAAATATGTGAATTATTACTTTTAAAATAAAAACTGACATTTATCGAAAATTTATGTGTTTCAAAAAAATAGATTTCAAACCTTAATAAAAATCACAATCATATTCAAAATTAATATATAGTCCATTATATTATAGAAAACATAATTTAGTAATAATTTTTTAAAATATTATTTAATTTCAAAATCCATTAATTCATCAAAATAGATTTCTTAATTGAATATTAACAAAAAATACTATTTGTGCTATTTACAACGTAAAAATAATAAAATGAATGTATATTCTTTATTATATACAAAAATAATGTACCTAATCATAGTGCTAAGGTCTTGTTACATAACCCCATATAACACCTGCATAAGACCAAAGGGTAAGGTGTGCGATGGTGGTATACTCTTGGGGTGTCTTGGACAACATCGCTCGCGTGGTAATCTTTATCGACTTCTACTTCTCTTAGTGGCCATTTTGTTCGAGATTAACGTGTTGAAGCTTGGATTGGGCTTGGTCAAGAGAAAAAAACAATGACACCACATCCTATCTGAGCCCTAGAAATGGGATTCTTATGGGTCAAGTCTACTAAGAGAGGCCATTGATTCCTTTATCTGAGTAAATTGGATTTGTTAAAGCCCTATACTTATATTAATCATGTGATCAATGTTCAACGACTATATCAGAAATGGTAAAAAAAAATTAATTTTATTTTGAAATAAAAAACATAAAACCAAGGAAGTGCACATTTCATATAACCATTTTTCATAATAAGACATTTAATTAGATCAAGAGGAATTTTCATTAACAAATATTTGGGTCGTTACAATCCCCCCCCCCCGTAAAAATTGGTCCCCCCAGTTTTATTACATAAAAAAATAACTCTGAAATTTAAATACGACTTTAGTGTTGCTTACCCACCACCATTAAGAATTCCCCGACCCCTATTATCACATCAATAATGGAGAGCGAGAGTCCACTTAGTGAAACAGTACCTTAATTAACATTCAAATTCATTCACATAATTAGTCCATACATAGTCCATGAGACATGGATCATGTCGATGGAAAATGTGATGCACTTTTTGAATTTTTTTTCTAACGTATAATTTCAAAGCATCACCATCTAACAGATTTTTATAAAATAGTCCGACAGATTCAGATTTGAAGTTTTTGAAATATGGTTCTTCTAATATATTGTCTATGTTTCCAAAAAGGCTGGAAGACAAGACAATATATATATATAGGATCCTCAGAGGTCTCCCTCTTTGGAAGCTATTATAAAATCAAACAGTGCATCATAATCTGTGGATTGGGTGAAATATTTGAAAATACACTGATGGTACCTCCCTCATCTTGAAATGTGGTAGAATTGGGAGGTTAATATTTGATTATATACGAGCCATGATCCCTGATGATTCTGTGGTATGGAGGATGTGTTTGATATTTCTAAGAGCATAATATAAGATATTTGGACATTGGAAAAGGTTTCAATGCTATGCGATCTTGACTTCAAAATAATTATAGCCAGTAAGTCCTCAGGAAGGTACAAGAGTATTTTATGAGGTTCTTCTCCTTCCATCTATAAAATATCATTTATCCTGCTGACAAAACACATCAAATTTTGAGTTACCCTCAAGGCATAATAAAATTGGGATATTAAACTACTTGCAGTATAACGATGTATTATTCCGTAATGAAAGGAAATTTAGGGGTAACACATAAAGGGTAATCCGTGGACAAAAATATATCACTTATAAATTACTTTTATTTACATAACTTATGAATCTATAGGCTTGAATATATGTTTTCCATGATCTACTTCCTAATATATATTCTAAGGGGAATTTTTTATTCCCTTAACAATGGTTCATACTAAGCTTGTGAATTTACCAAAGCATATCCCCCAAGAGTGTCGTAACCAAGAGTACAACAAGTCCCGTTGTCGTGCAGCAAGATACCCTGAGTTAAGGACAAAACTCTTTGTTAGAGTTTTCACTCCTAGGTACATCTATGCTAGAGATGCCTCTACTAGCTCGTATACAAAGGGGGGTGTATTTTCTTGATAAACCACTTACTCTATACTCATGAAAACTTAGGGATTTTTTTATTATAATTAGTCTTACCCCTAAGGCTTTCAAAAGGTTTTTCTAATCCTAATCCCAAAAATAACTAAACCTATCCTTTGATACTAACTATAACAAATTTTTTTTTAATACACACTTAAACATGATTTATTACATAAACTCTTCACTTGATAAAACATGGATGATTGAGAGGTCTGGTGTATTTGGGGCTTAATAACATTACATAACAACTTAAAACATGAAACACAATATCTTTACTGAAAACTTCCTTTACATGACCACTATATTCCCTCGTACTTAGCGTTACATGGGATAACATGAGGAAATTCATAAAAAAGGGTGTGATATAAAGCCCTGTAAGGGAGTAAACAAGGAATAACATGAATAATAGAATACATGTTAGGAAATAGGCATATCAATATATAATAATAGAAACCTGAAAATAAATTCATGAAAAAACATGATTATCATAACATGGAAATATGAAAACCACACTTAACATGGTATTAGCATGAGCCAAGGCTAATTGAACATGGAGCTTGAGTAAACCCTCATTACACTTGATGTATCATGATACTAATATTTACCCAATGCATTGGAGCGTTATCAGGGCGCACCCTTCTTAAACATTTCATTTCATGCATAAGTGTGCCACATGGATCATAAAAAATAGAATCATTATTGAACACCATTTATTCCATGATAATGAAATGTGGAATTCATAAATGAAACTCAGTAACCAATATGTAAATGTGAATAATGTATAACACCCTTGATAGATAAATGGGTATGGTATTCACTACACAGTGATTTTGGCTTGGAAAATGGAGGTGCATTTTTGGCAACATAATGGCGTGACATAAGACTTCATAAAAAAAGATTACGAGATGGAAAAGGGTGTATCATCATATGCACATTCAATGGAATGTAATGGGGTTATATAGATACATGTCCTAATGTAACTAATGAATTTGGATTCATAAAAAAAATTATTGAATGTAAATGAGGATAGAGAAATTATTACGGAATTTCGGCATGGTAACAGGTGTACATAGAAGTCATTAATGAGAGGGAAAGGGGTCACCAATCATTAAACATAAAGAGGTAGGTATGAGGGAGGGTAAAAAACCATACCCCAAATTTTATAATTGAAAATAAAATGACATAACAATATTACGAAACTTGGATAAAATGAGAACGAATGTAATCCGTTACTTGGAAGTGTTATCCCAAAGGCTTGGGAGGGGATTGAGAGAGACTTATTGAGAGCTTGGGGAACCTTTGGAGGATTATATAGAGAGGTGGGAAGGGGTTGGTTGAGCTCCAAATGTTTTTATTGAAGAAGATGTGGGATCTTGGCTGGGTTTGTATATGAAATGAGAGAGAATTCTTTATTATTTAGGACTGGGTCACCACATATTAAACTAATCCAAATGATAGACCAGCCCACATTTTTTCACCTGATTTTATCTAAAGGGGAGTGGGAAACAATATTTTATTAGGCCAATATCCTAAATTCTTACAATAATAATGTCTATTATGTAGAAGTGAGTCAAAATCTCAAGGAAATAAATTTAAAAAAGTAAAATGTTTTATAAGGCATGAAGGGTCCACTAAAGCATTTTAAAATAAATAAAAAAACCTAATCTCAAATTATTTTAATGGTAAAACATATATTGGCCGAACATAATGTTTATAGTCTTTTATTACATCACTATTGGGTCATTATGATATCATAAAAAACATTGTATATTTAAACAATATTTAATTTTTACCACAAAATTCGATTATCATAGAAAATTATGGAAAATTAACCCTTGGATAATTTTGATATCATAATTCCAAAAATAATATTCAATTTATCTAAATAATTTTTTAAATATGTGAATTTTTACTTTTAAAATAAAAACAAACATTAATGGAAAATTCATGGGGTTTGACAAAAATATATTTCAATCATTAATACAAATCACAATCGTATTCATAATAATTATACGGTCATTTATATTATATAAAAAGAAATTTAGAAATAATATTTAATTAAAATGTTATTTAATTCCAAAATCCTTTAATTAATCAAAATGTATTTCTTAGTAGAATATTAACTAAAAATAATATTTGTTCTATTTAAAAGTAACAATAATAAAATGAATTTATATTCTTTATTATATAAAAAATAATGCACATAATCATTGTGGTAGTGTCTTGTTACATAACACCTTATAACACCCGCATATGATCAAAGGGTAAGGTGTGTGAAGGTGAAAGACTCTTGGGGTGGCTCGGATAACATCGATCGGGTGGTAATATCTATCAACTTGTACTTCTCCTGTAGGCAGTTCTGCTTGAGCTTAACATGTGGAAGTTTAGATTGGGCTTGGTTAAGAGAAAATACCAAGTATTCCACATCCTTTATAAGCTCCGAAAAATGGGCTTCATACAGGGAAAGTCTACTAGATGAAGCCATCACTTCCTTTTTCTCTATAAATTGGATTTGTTATAGACCTATGTTTATACTAATCATGTGATCACTGTTTAACGGCTATATTAGAAATGGTTACAATTCTTAGTGGTATTTTGTAATCCAAAAACTTAAAACAATAGAAGTGAATATTTTATATCACCATTTTTTATAACTAGACATTTAATTAGATCAAGAGGAATTTTCTTTAATTTTTTTGCATAGTTACTAAAGAGGTGATGATATTATGGATTCTAAAGTGCCAAACATATTAAGATGAGTTAATTTAGTGGTTGATACAATCCCTAATTATAATTTTACCTGAGGATAGTAAAATTCATGTGGTTTACTATGACTCGTCATGTATGGTTCTAGTGTGAATTCTTATATAGGGAGATATTATGGGGTCGTATTGATATCACCAACAATAACCACAGAAAATAAGTACCCAAAACATGAAATTTAACTATCAACTACGATCCTTGACATTAATTATTTGTTCAATTATATCTTTTGGGAATAATTCATAGTATATTAAGATCACAAATGATTGATCTATATTTTCTCCAAGAATGACCTAAATCATTAGAAGTAGTGATGGTTGGATTGTCATTAATGATTATATATTTATATTTCCTATACACCATGAAAATGACAATTGGTTTTCAATTTTATTAGTATGAACAATCCCTCTCAATTCCTCATAATGTCATGTAATTAAGGTGAATTAACGCGCTACTTTTATTATTAGAATTTGGAAAAAAATGAATAAAAGAAGAATGTGTTTATTGATTGTATCTAGAATAAATATTTTATTCTTAAAATTATTCATCAATAGAAAACATTTTATGAGTGTTAGTATAACATAAAAATTAAATATGGAAAGGAGACCACCAATGAGTTGTATAGTTCTCCAAATAGTTTATTTTATTATTAAGTCCATTATTTGTTTCCTATATCAATGATGAATTTGTTGATGAAGTATTGACATCTCTATAATTCTCCAATTAACAAAAGATATATTAAAATTTTTTATGATATCAATCAACAATTCAAGAGTCCAACTATAAGTGTTGAAAATATAAATTTTTTCTTACATTATTACACTTTTCCATAGATAAAGGCTAAAAACCAAAACCCCTCGAGCTTGCTCCATATTCTCTCCATACATACTTTGATGTGAAATAACGTGTCTATGAATATCCTCATTGGGTTTCATCTTACCCCTTTGGGATTTAATTTCATATGGGACATGATTTATTTGATTAAAAAGTCCAATAAATTCATTTATAACAAGGAAACTGGTTATATTAAAGATCTTGGTAAGTGTTATATATAGGAAACCATGAGGTTACACGAGGTGAAATCTATTATTATTTCTTATAGAGACCCCATATTTACCTAGTAATTTGAAAATAAATATAGTAGTAAATGGGATCCTAGGTCAGGTTTATCATAGAATATTATCTATAGATAGATGAAAAGATAGAACATGTGATCTAGATATTAGAGGATATGATCCATGCGATCATATTAGACATTAGAGGGGAATATTCCACTCATATTTATATTTTTTAATTTTCCTCAAATATTAAATACCAATCGATGACTATAATTTACCCCTTTTAAGTGTTATATGGTTAACCTTGTCAAAATCCACTCTACTAGACTAAGGTAGTTTTTATCTCCCTTGTTTAGTTGAGTGTCATACATGACATGACCATATTTATTTAAGCCATTCAAAAATGATTGCAAACCTATCAAATTAATCAAAATTCATATTCAAATCATAAAATTTCCCCTTGGAATACTTGGTTCGTATATTGTTTTAATTGTTCTTCCATATATGGTTCAACACCAGTTGGTAAAACAAGGGAATGTTGGTATGAGGTACACTAAAAATGTTGAAATTGTTGAGAGAATTTGGAGAGTGGAATAAATATTAGTGTTTAATCCCCATGTCAAATAAATCCATGATGGATTCCTCATTTCCAATTTAAAGATGCATAATTTAATTAACAATCAAATTTTGGAATTGATGAGAGATTAAATTCATTCATTTTTCCTTAGTGACTAAGAAAATAAATTTAATTATTGACTCCTAGGATAAATATTTATATAGAAAATCTATTAAATTTGTGTGATTGCTGTGGAATCATGCGAGTGACCCTCAAGATAAATGGGTTTTAGAATCATGTGTGATGGAGAAATGTTCTTATCTATTACTTGATTATGATTTGGGTTGAATATTCCAATATTCGAATTGACATAGTGTAGTTAATTAGGACACCCATGATTTCATTTTTATCTATGGGTCATCTATTTATGGTATTTATTTTTTTGATTCATTTTTATTTGAAATTTGAAAATTTTGTAAAAATTTGGCTATCACACATTTAGTGAATGATTAAGTGTGACCATGTGAAAACCATGTAACTTGTTTTCAAATTTTTATAATGTTTATTTTTATGGTCGGATCAATGTTTAATGAACCATTAAAACCAGCCATGTAATTTCCCCAGTAAAGTAGTGATGATCCTCATGGTTGGTACATAGTTTGGAATATTTTGTGACCAAACCATTTAGTTTTCCTAAAACAATATGAATAATTAATTCTTTTATTTCACTCAACTAATTAAACCAAATTTTCTCTCATAAAACCGTCCCTATACCTATACACATTTTTTTATTTCATGAAATCCTCTTATCTTATCCTTATATTGATTTTGAGAATTATTTCACCTTGGATAATCTCCAAAATATCATTTAAGTGTCTCCTCTCATATTTATAAGATTATTTCTTCCCTTATCCTTATATTTTTCTATTATTCAAGCTATATTTTCCCAAATTTTGTTTAATATCAATTTACTTGTGTTGGTTTTATTGATTATGGTATCCTCTTTCCCCCTTAAGGTCTTCCTCCTCTAATGCATGTTGATTCCACCCATTGTTCAATAGTTTTTCTTATTGAGGTAGGTGGTTTCATTATATACCATTAGTTGATAAATTTAATATACTAAAATTAATTGTTCATGTATGTTTTAATAATTTTTATGTATAATGTGTAATTTTGGGGATTTTTTACAAGTTTTTGGTTGATTAAGAGATATTCAGCCTCTTTTGGTGGTGAATGAAAATGGGATGAAACGATTATTTTGTGTGAAATGTATTAAATTTGGAATTATATTTTAATGGAATGTGGAAAACACATGGGAATCACACATACCTAGGTTATAAGAATCGGAAATGTACCAATAGGAAAGGTTTTCCCTCCATAGGTCTTTTATTAGGATATGACTATAATATAAAAAATGATTATATGTATATGGTTACTACCAAGATCATAACATGCTCCTTGCTAGTAGCTCGTGCATGGGAAAAATTGTGAATAGTTTTATCAATGAGAGTATGAGTTTCCTTAGATGAGGAAGCAGCCGTTGTTATCCAATGAATATCCCATATTTAGTATATTTTCTCTTATTTTCCATTTTATTTAAAATTTTGAAACCATGATCGAAATAAAATTACTTTTATACTAGAAATTTTATTTTTTAGAAAAATGGTTATTCATAGAATTCACAGTGGGACCCCATTGGGAGAGATATATTTACTCACTATATATACAAAATGGGTTAATTCATATACTATTTCTTAGACATAGATAATAGAAAGGTGTCACTTATAGGTCGTAGTTAATAATTTTAAGAGAGAATGGGTGATATATTTGAAATAATGAGAGCTTGTCCCTCATGTTACATTGAAGTTGGTAGCTTTATTTTTTATTATTTTATATCTTGGTTATAGTACCCTAATCCTCTCTTATACTATTTTAGATCCCCATCACCCCTTTTGTATGTTTTTTATTTATTATTATTTTTTAGAGGTTTTTATATCCACTTTATATTTTGATTATATTGGGTACTTTAAATGGTTCATTTAAATATTGTGTTGTTAAATTTTTCCAGAAAACCATTCCGATGGTACGTTATTGAGGTACACAAATTAGTTTCCTACTACTAGGGATTAAAAATGCCTTTCAAGTCATGTCACATAACAACATAGGATCATGAGTATAGGGGTAGTTTGATTTTGTTTTTTTAATATAATTAAATGAGTGTGATGATAGTGAAAGTAAAAATAATTCATAAAATATTGATCAAGGTTAGAGAATATTGTTTTCCAAGGTGAATGAAGTGGAGTTATCTAGTGAATAACATGTATATGATATATAAATGATATTCATGATGAATAAATAATCGAAGGAATTTAATGGTAATATCAATAAATAGAAGTAAATGAATATAAAGATGAGGGGGGTACCACAAGTATCATATGTGGTTAAGGATGTTCAAATAAAAATGGAGGCATTGTTGGTGAAACTTGTTAATAGTTTCAATGCCTCTATTAATGAGAGAATAAACGAAATGATGTAATAAAGTGGAATATAAAACTAAAAAGAAAACTAAAATTAATATTTTAAGAAAAATGCGTTAGAAGAAAAATAAAAATTGATGATCATTTTGTTTTATTTTAAAAATTACATGAATGATGATGGTGATAATAGAAGGTTAAATGTAATGATCTGAGAAGCATAAAATAATAATAGTAATAATTCTAATCATAATTTTTTTATAGATTCAATCTATCATGAGTATATTTTATAAAACTATTAAGACTAATAAAATGAAAATAAATAGAAAACTATTTCCTGTAATTCCATAATTTTAGAATTTTTAAAAGACTAGAAATACTATTTTGAAAAATAAAACCACTATAAATGGGAATTAATAAAAATCAATAAATAACACTTGACATGTATGGAATGATTCTAGGAAACAAACATAAGTTTTTTTCGTAGAAATGATATTATACCATTGTTTCAAATGTAGAAGGAGGATTGGTGTCATAATATGGATAACTGCTGGCTTCCTGAAGAGTATTCCCATTATTTAGTTATTTTTAGTGATATGGATACTAAAATCATGAAATAATGAATATTATATAAGTAAAGAGAATTTAAATTTTTCTGTAATTTTTATATAGTGCTATTTTAGGGGGAGGTAACCTACTCAAAAAAAATTAATAGGAGACTTAGATTCAATATGTTCAAGGAAAGAATTAGTTATATCTACTCAAAAAGTCCATAAAAGAATTAATAAACAAATTCACATGGATGAGGAGTGAATTTGAATTTTATAATTAATTTTTTATGAGTATTCCTAAAGAAATTATAAAAAAAGTAAGAGAAAATAAGAAATAATGTTTTGTTTAAGTTTCTTTGAATCTATTTTAAATGATCTGTAACAAACCAAATATCTGTATGAATTTCGTTTATAATCTAATGAATTCTTTATTAATATTAAGTAAAACTAAATTAAGGTATAAAATACATTTTATCTTTCTATCCCATATATATCATATTAGTGAGTATAAATTATGAAATAATTTAGAACATTTCTAACATGTAGGTTTTTTTTAAAATGGAATATGATAAATGTTTTTCAGAATTTAACAATTTTAATATAGTAGTGGGAAAAATAAATTTACCATTATATGATAACTATTTATATGTTCATTTAATACATTTTAAATGGCTAAAATTAATCAATAATATAAGATTTTTATTATGTTTTTATGGAGTACTAGATATCAAACTAAAGTGATGATGAATAATTACTATTAAAATTTAGCCGATGGTATGGTGGATATAAATATGATTACTTATTCTTAAATATTTATTTAATGGTTAAAATGGAATAAATTAATTGTAGAATTTTATTTTAATCTCATTTATCAAATATTGGGAAGAATATATAATATAAAAGGATTTCCTATAACCCATACCCAACTATACTTTTACATGATTGGTTTGAATAGAATCATCCACGAGAGCATTTTATGATTTAGATAATACCTTATAGATCCATGTTAGGTGATTTACCAAATTAAAATACCAATATGAGTTAATGGATTATTATAGATCATGTGGATGTATGGATAAGTTTGGTAAGTAGAAGAAAAGATGTTACTAAAATATAATGAATAATGATATAAAATATTTATTGTAAATGTATTTTGTTATGAGTATTGTTTTAAAAGTAATATATATTATTATAGTTTGAATTACAATAATTGAGTATTATAATAAAGAAGTAGATTATTTGTAATAATTATGGGATAACATGATCATTCCTCAAAATTGAAATAATTTTAATGTAATTTTTTTCTTTATATATTATATATTTATAATTAATAGGTTATTTTCACATATATTGAGAATTATTTTGATAAAATGGATGGAAAATTTGGATTAACCATGTGAAAATTAGTTGTGATGGAATTTATTTTTTCATTGAAAATCTGTAATACTCAATAAAATTAAATATGGTAAATGAGTAAAATGGAGGTAAATAGGGATTAAAAATAATTTTAATTAGGTAAAATAATATTTACATATTCTATGTAGCATTGTTTGGGATTTTAAGTAAATATTAATATTAAAATACACATTTCATCATCTAGTTCCCATGTGAATTTATGTTTCACTTGATCTATATCAAGTCTCAAAAAAATGTCCCTCATTTTCATATATAAATATGACATCTTAATAATTATTTTAAACCATTAAGTTTTCTACAATTAATATGCCTATATTCTTCTTACTAGATTCCTTTCCAATTTTTACAGATAATCATACCACCATATGATGCTCTAAAAACATCAAAACAAAAAAGTCTGCTGAGTGTGGAATCACCACTTCAAAGTAAGTAACATTTTTTACCTTTTTATTTTGGTAATAATTATCCTCCACCACAACATAATTATGTTTTATCACATTAATATCATATAATTAGAATTAATATAATTCTATTATAATGATATAATAATAAAATGTTACAATTTTTATAAACATTATTTCTTTATAGAATGTTCATGCACATATTCTTTGAATCACCTATATTATAAATTCTCTCCAAATTTATTAATTATAATTGTAGTTGGTAAAAAAATATTTAAACATAATATTTAAGATAATTAATATGAATATCAAATATTAACATGGTTATATATTTTTAAATATAAAATTAATCTTCCTTGTTAATAATTTTCTCATGGTTGGTAAAAAAACATGAAATAAGAATGTTATGCACTTCTTCTTAAAAACCTTACCTGTAACATACCTGTAATAATGATAAATGTTTATAAATCATTATGAAATGATTATTATTTTACCTTTAATATTGTTTATATTATTAACTCATCAATACAGAATTGTGAATGAGACTGACAAACTAAAATAGACATTAAACGAATGAAACCACTGATATTAGCTGATTAAAATAAACTATGAATTACTGATATATATTTTGATATGAATAAAATTTATTAATATTAAATGAAATAAATATAAATAATATTCCAATATTTATGGTTAATAAGTTCAAGTTGACAATACAGGGGGTAAAAACATACCTTAGTGAGCCTAATGTTAATGTAAATAGATTCTCGTATCACTTTTCTTTCTTTGAGATATGTTACATGTCACCTATATACTTTCATTTATATGGTGTATATACTAAACCATTTATACCTTATATTAGTATTAACTTTTGATTCAGGGGATTTAAAATTCCATTTAAAATTATCTCTTTCATTAGAATTTGATTCATATATTACTATTGTCGAAAGGGGTTTCTTGACTCAATTCCCATTTATTTAAGTTATAATAATTATTAATTCATCTAAGTTAAGAATATTATGCCATTTAATTATATCAAAATATATTTAAATTTTTAGGAACTTATATAAACTTCTAATAATCATCAATTAGATTGTTTTTACCATCATAAAAATATGAAATTTTAATGAAAAATATTCACTCTATATTTTAGATATATTTCATCCATATCAATACAATTTCTTATAAAAACAATTTATTTAAATTATATTTAATTATAAACATGTAATTTATTCTATACTAGGAATTTTTTCTTTTAATTCATTTAAAAAAAATAAACATTACTTTTTATAAATGGTGGTTAATTTTAAGAAATTATAAATTTTTTTAAATTTTTTTATTTTCGACAATAATACCATTTGTTAATTTTACATTAAATTCAATCTATTATTTCATTATTTCTATAATGTTTTATTTTTTTAATTTTTATTTTAAATATCTAACGTTTAATATTTTCACCATTTGAAATTAAAAATGAAAGAATTATAGATCATTATTTTGATGACTATTTTACCAAACATTAAAGGAGATAATTTCAATATTTTTTTTAGTTTTCCTCTCTTTCATACAAAACATTACATTCAATAAAATTTATATATATTGAGAACATATTTACAATTTTTTGGGGAACATTTTTATTTTTATCCCATTTCATCAAAGGTATATTTAAAACAATATTTTCCTTATTTTTAGTTTTTCAAAATTGTATAAAAACTAAATAAATGTTATCTTAAATCTTTTATAATTTTTTATATTACTCTGAATGTCTTTTTTCTATGTTAAGAAATATTTTAAAATTTCTTAATTTAAATTTACTTATGCTGTATTCTCTACCATTACAAATGTTTGTTATTTTAAAAATTAAAAAATAACACCTTTATTCATTATATAAATTAATTTTTTGTCCATGGAAATATGGAAATTAAATCACTATGAGTGGAATAAACAATCACTAAATTTTTTATTTTTTATCATCATCATTTCATAATGATAACGATTCATCCAAGAACTTTATGTTGTGAATATAATATACTTACTTATTTTGATTGATGTGTATTCACTAAAATAACCTTGTGGTTTTATTGAATTGGTAAAACATGATAATATATATGTACATTATTTTAATATGGATAATTATGGATTGGAAAGACATATTATTGTAAGAATTTTATTAGTGAAAAAATATGAATTGTAGTTTTTAGATGTTATTTCGTATAAATAATGTATTTTACTTATTATATGAAAGGTGGGACAAAAAATTATATAACCCCTTAATTTATTCCTACATTTCATGTGAAAAACTAGAATAAGAAAATTAGACTATTCTATTAATTCCCTTATAATGTCCTGGAATAAGGTCCCAGCTGTATTTTTATTATACCCATAATTATGGATTCAATCATTATGAAATATACTATTTTTATCCATGTGATTTTGTATTCACAGTATTTTGTTATTAATGGATGTGTCATCCTCATGTTATCATTTTTATGATATCATTCTATGATTATAATTTTCAATTATTTAATGATCCTCATTAATTAATCTTGAAATTTTTCTCTGGATCATTCCTCTTACATGATTATGGCTCACTGTTAAATCCTTTATATATCATTGATAATATTTCAACCATTATTTATAATTTTATCTCACTTATTTCTTACTATTCTCTATTTCCCTAGGAAAATATTTAATAGGTTTATAATTATAATGAATATTCTGATATTTCTTTTGAAAAAATATGTATACTATTTTGAAATAATATTGATATAAAGATACTCTAAAAACAAATCTATAGGGTACTAATAGTGTTTTATAATATTTATATGATATTTATAATGTTAAAAAATGATATATATGATTTTGGGATATCTAAATTTGAATTAGAGTATTTTTGTAAATTATATATTTTGGGAACTAGATTCAAGAGTGTGGGTCTAGAAAACGTCAATTAGTATCTAAAAATGGTTTAATTTTTTTTAACATATCATTATTAAGAGGATAAAAATTATAAAACCCTAGGATGGACCACTTTTATTATAGTTTGAACTAAATGTTTCACATGATAAGACAACATAGGATTAACTTTTCATCTTCATACAATGATTTAATCTATTTTTTAATATTATCATTACCAAATAACATCAGTTTTAGTTGATTTATCGAAGTAGTAAATACAAAATCATGAATTTATGTGATATAAAATAAATTAATTTTCCTAGAAATCAACCAAATATGAAAGGAATTATTATATATAATATCATGGATGTTTTTATTTAATAATATCTTGTTTTGAATAATCACATGTAACATGTTTAACTCCGAAATGCACTAGAGAAGGAAAAAATCATTGTTAAATACATCTCCAAATGAAATACACTATAAATTAGTAGGCATTTGAATCAAAGAATTTTTGAAAAATGGATCAATATAAAATAAAATGTTTGTAACTATTTTAGGATAAAAAATTCATCTTAGTCACTCACTATTTGGAATTTGAAGTGGAAGACTAGTGTAAACCGATTTATACCTCAAAATATTAGATGTTGTGTCTTCGATGAAAAAACCCAGTGGTGTGATGATTTCATCCAATGAATAGAAATATTCTCTAATAAATATTTAGAAGAAGATATTTCCTATAAATGTATAAATTATTTTTTAGATTGAATTCAATGAGTTAATGCATATTGAATGCCCATATCAACAATGATATGATATTACTTTTCCATGATATAGAACTAAAGAGATATAAACTTCTTTGATAAAGGATAAATGTTTATATAGTAAGGTAAAATAAAACATCATACTTTAACCAAATGATTCATCAAAAATTTATCCAAGTAAAGGTTATGAATGTAATGTATTAAAATATGGAGTTAAAAACATAAAAGAAATATTATTAGGTTTAATCATTATATGGCCATAATTAATCTTTTGAAATGGGATGTCTCCAAAAAACATTTTCCCATAATCTCTATTTCTGAATAATGATAGAATTATTTGAAATCAATTGAAATCAAAATAAATTTAACTATAATTATGTGTATACGATCAAAAAATATTCACGGTATGCCCATGCATATATATTCACAATTATGAGTCTTTTTAACTACAAAAGAATAATACACAGAATAAATGTATGAAAATGAAAGAAATTACAATATATAATAATTTTAAAGAAAATGATAGTTTTATTGGGATAATATTATTTTCGTAGTGGAATATATATATAAATTCAGCTTTATTATTATGATACATACATCTATTTTCCTTGGTAAAAAAATTAAAATATCTAGATTGAAATTTGTTTAAGTGGGTAAATTTAACCCCAAACAATAGATTGATTTTTATATAATTCATAATGAAAATTTATAATTTTCTTTATATATATTAGAAATAATGTATTAAATTGTTCATATAAAATATAAAAATAATTTTCCATTATTTGATTTCCAAAAAATTCAACATTTCAAATGAAGGAGGAATATATTCCATAGAAGTAATAAAACTCCAATGAGATAAAAATATAGATTAAAACATATAGTACAGTTGAAATAATAATCCTCTTGGTCACCCATGAGAATCATATATCAATGCATTATTATATTTATAATTCAAAATATAAAAATTATAGAATTTTCTTTTGATGAAGTTAATATGATGAATGATTTTAGATCATTATGCAAGGTTATAAATAAGAATGTAAAAAAGATAATTCCACCATTATATTTTCACTTAATATATTTTGATTATATATATATACTAATTTATAAAAAATTATAGATTGGATAAGTTATTTTATAATGTATTTAGTGATTATTCAATACCAAAATAATGCAATGATAAGAAATGAATGTTATAATTTAATTCATGTTTTGGAGGGTATAATAAAGATAAATTATTATAAAATTTATATTAAATAGAAGATTTAGAATCATATAGTAGAATAATTCCATATGAATCATATTTTATTTTTCTGGGAATCATGTAACATCACTAGGTTTTTTCCTAGACTAAGCATAAGCCGAACTCAAAATTGTACGATTTGAAAAACATCATAAATAGAAAAAGATAATGCTAGGGGAGATCACTATAAGAGGTTTGTTAGACTAGTTACAACCTAATAATACTATCATGGATTATCTAAAGCTTATTGATTAAATAGATGATTTAGGGGGTATATTAGTATATGATGAGGGTTTATGAACATATCATTATAAAACTTGAAGAGATTAATTTTAAAGGTATTTTATTTAGAGTATTATTACTAGCATGATACACTAATTCATTATTAAAATAATAATAAGAAGATTTTTTTAAAAAGTATTTTACATTTACATAGTGATTAAGGAATAATAAGAAATAAAACGATAAATTTTTTTGATAATATATTTTTTTTATATTTAAAAAATAATATTTATTTTATTTCTAATTAAAATTATAGTTATTAATATATTGAGAATAAATTTTAAAAAATTGGTTGAAAATATTGAATCGTCATTTTAAAGTTAGGTAATAATATATATATTATAATATTTTTAAAAATAATTAATATATGAAATTTTTTTAATGATGTAATAGAGGTATATGATGTAAATATACCATGAAATAGATTTTCATTCGATGAATTCATATTTATATATAATATAAGATAATTTTTTACTATTTGAGTACATGTTACTATTAAAACACACTTTATATCACTTAAATATCTAAACTCTCCTGACTCCCATGTGATTCAACCTTATTTCTCCACAAACTTAAAATTTCAAAATAAATACACCTCATTCTCATTTATAAAAAAAACTCCCACTACCCATTTTAAATCATTCAGTTTCCCATGGTTAATCTAAACAAATTAATTTAATTAAAAACTTTTCTGATGTTTCAATGTTTCTATACATAAAAATAAGTATTGGGACTTTGAAACAAATATCGTTACTAATTATGAAATAAACCTCTTCAAATAAGGTATGGTTGCATTAACATCATATTTTATTAATATTATTCTTTATAAACTACAAAATTCTGATTTATAACCTTAATAAAATAAAATTGAAATCATTTAACTTTCATAATGACCATATAATAATTAAATATTTAGATGTTTAAACTTATTCTTTCAAAATTCTATGTTCATGTTTAGATTTATTTAAGAACATGAATTAATGGAGGTTATCTAATTTTATAATTATAATTATGTTGTGTTTAAAAAAGAGAAAATGAATATTTATGGTTCTAAATATTAATTTGATATATTAAAATTTATTTTTAATAAAAAATATTTAAATAATATTCCTCTTTTAGTACATCCTAAATTTTGTTATAATTAACTAAATTGAGTGAGTTATGATTTTATTCCTATAAACCCAACCAATCACATCCATGGAATGAACATGTATATTAAGAAATTATTTTGTAATTACTATTTTTTACTTGTATATTCAACACATGATTGTAAAACCCTAGGTTACATGGATGTATATTCATTCTATAAACTATTAGTTTATAATTCTAAAATATTTTCTTTACATTTTTTCAATATAATTAAAACAAATTAGGAAATATGTCGTGCAAGATAAGTAGCAAAACAAAGAAAAATTTATTAATTCATAGTAAAATGTTACAATAAAATCATATGAAACCAAGTATTAGAAACTAGGTATAATTACTCACTATATATTGTCAAATATTTTAAAAGTGGATAAATTAAATGCAAACAATAAATAGATAATAATAAAATATTAAATTTTAGGAGATCTCCTAGATCCTCTTCACCATTATAGTTAAAAAAATATCAAAGGAAAACATAAAATAATGAAGAACATACTAAAATTATAAAGGATGTTGTGAGATCTAAATTAAATCAATGGAAAAGATAAGTATGAACTTAGAAGTTAGAACAGAATTCATTACTCTATAAATACATTATATAAAAATGAAATATGGATTTTATAAATATTTTCATTAGAAATATGATTATTTGAAATAAAATAATTGTGAAAATAGTCATTGGATATACATTTATCTAATCAGTATAAAAATATTTTATATTTTTAGTTGAAAAGCTAGAATAAGATAACTCATAATGAAATAAAAATATAATATCAAAATAGTATAAATATAAATATATATTTATGGGTTAAATATTAATATTGTTATTAAAATATGATATGAGGTATTTATAAAAATAAAAAAAATTTATATCAATGTATCAGTTAAAATAATTTTTATAAAATAAATTAATATTTTTTATGCAATTTTGATGAAGCATTTTATTATAAAAATAATGTTTCTAAAAGAACTGAATTATTACGTTTTTCATATTTTATACCTATAATTTTAATTTTAAAATTTAAAATATCTTTATTTTTAAAGAAATATATTAATATTAGTTATATTTTAATGTGATATGAAAAAATATGAATTACACTTAATGATTAAAAGTATCATGTTGTAATAAAATATTTTTTTCCATATATTTTTTATTTTCATATAAAGAATATGTTTATAAATTTTATAATTTAAATTTTAAAAAAATGGAAATCATATTTAGACTCATAATAAAAATATTATCTTAGTATAAATGTTTATTATTTTTTTAATTGGTGATTTTAAGGTGAATTGTGAAAATATCAATTTTTTTGAAAAATATTGACAATATGAAAATATAAGAATGAATTATAATTGTATAAAACCATTTAATTATTCAAATATAGATATAAAATGTAAAAATCTACATTTTAAAAAAACTATGAAGTATTTAGAAAACCTAGGATCAACATTTCAAGGAATTACATAATATTTTCTAATTAAAATAGTTTTTGATCATTTCCTTTAATTTGATATTATTTTCAAAATTTTTATTTTTTATATCATTGAAAAATTAATTAATGTTTTTTGTTTTATAAAACACTAATTTATATCATGAAAATAAATTTTTTACCAAATATATTAATTTTAACAATAAAAATACAGTATTCCCATAATATTCTTTATATGAGTTCCATGTACTAATGATAATATAACCTTTTATCAAACATAGAAGTATTCATAAACCACTCCACCTTAAAATAGTGAAATAGGGGGAGAGATATAATTACCCTGAAGACATGCCACTCTTAGGCCTTAAGTTGGCGGCTTGCACAGAGGGTATATAAATCTCATAAGTTGAAACAATTACCCTCCATAAGAGAACAATATTGGGAGATACGATGAATCAATCATAATAAACTCATTAAAATAATATAAAATAAATCCAAAACCTTCTCACAATGCATGTATAACATGAACAGAAGCTGATAAAAGACCCTATAAGTAAATACCCAAAATAAATCTAAATTAAATACACGACAATAGTCTAGAGGTATGAACTAGTAATATGAAACATGGCATGTTTAATCATACTGGAAACCTAAAAACCAGTTTATTTACATAAGGTGAGAATACAATTATACTAACTAGGGGCGTACTAAATTCTCTCTTGTGCATGTGAATAGAGCATGGTAATGCACCCGTGATAAAACTATATATTAAAAACCATCTAAAAATCTAAACTATCCATCGCAACCACCCTATGGCACACTAACCAAATAAAGAAAGCCATGAATAATAATATGATGTGAGTTATATCGATAAGAAGAAACCCCACACTATTTATTCACTAATCTTCCACCCTCACACCCCAATATCATATGTTTTTGCACTCTCATTGTTTCATTAAAAAACCAAATATCTACACCCCACAACACATCCTTGAAACCACACCTCACCCAAAAACACATTGTCCCACACATCAAATCTCACTCAAATAAACCTAATCCATCACGTCACATATTTTTTGAAGACACATTGTCCAATATATAACAACCATAACTAGAATATTATGTTATAAAAAACATGATTTATATCAACCTCATGCATAAATCCTTCAATTTAAAACCCCCACCATAAGGCATATCATCACATCTGATCCTATAAGAAGACACATGGTCCATCATAGAAAAACCATTATAGCACTCACTAGGCTACATTTATTACTTAGTTGAGAATTTTTATTTCTATTTTGGGGTTTGAAGAGGCTTAGGGGATTGAAGGTTTAAAGAAAGATATTTTTTAGAAAAAATAGAAGGGTTAACAGATAAGGTGCTCATATAATTTAACAATTTTATAACCGTGAGGTATGAACCTATGAGATTCTAATGGGGTTTTTCATAGCTTGTTCATGATTTGTCAAACCATGAGACAAACTCAATAAATTCTATGGGGGTGTCTTGTTGTTACCCATGGTTTCCACATGATTTGAAAATGGTTTTCCAAAATTGTGTGGTTCTATGTGAAAATTGGGCACCACTAGATATAATGGATAGTAGTGGAACACTATTAAGGACCATGGATAATTTGACAATGTGGAATACCCCATGAAACCACAAGACCTTATTCTAAACTATAAAAAATTAATATTTAACCATTTTTCTTTGGTCATTTTACAGCCTGATCTCACCTTAATCTAATTTTATCTCATACTAAAACTTATATATGAATTTTGGGGTTTGTTCGATTAGATTATTGGATTTTTAATTTATTCTTGATGAATCACATGAATGTATATTGTAGTTATGATATTTTTTTCCTCAATGTTTTTTAGATTTGTGATAAATATCGTATCTACTCATTTTTTGGAACCCAATTGGGATGTGACTCTATATACAATGGGTTTTATGCAGTATTTAATATGTTTACTATGTTTGTAGGATTTTAAGAACCCCGTATGCACTTTCCATTCTCCATTATGAATGGAGGGTTATTTCATCTTTTTTTCGAGGTAGGTGTTTCCATACAATGGGATTATTCTATTAATTTCTTATCATTATGTTAAAATTACATTGGGTTATTCATTGAATTGATTTTATTTTTGGTTTTAAAGGTTTTTGAGGAATGGTACCTATTTTTGAAGGGTATTTTCATTAGAAACATTTTTTATTCACACCAAGTGTTTGATTAAATGCTTGAATCATTGGATTGATTTAGAATGTGGTTTTCAAACACTAAAGATGATTATACATGATTTTAATTTTTTAAAAAATTTTGATAAGGGTTTTGAAATGTAATTTTGAAGACATGGAACATTGGGAAACATCGGTGCATCTAGAATAGGACATAGGTGACCATAATGTGTGTGGTACCTGCAGTAGATACATTTGGGATATCAATGAACTATGGAAGGACTCAATATTGGTTGGTACTATCATATTTATAGTTTAGGATCTATTATTTATAGTATTTATTTTAATATTATTGGTCCCAAATATGGAGTGGTTTTCATTTATGGTTTTTGAATCACATAATAAATTTAGTCATGGATTATTGCTGACATTTTTTTTCATATGTGGTTGTATCACATTATTTCCCATGATGAATTATTTTATGGATATGTATTTACTTTCTTACCTTATGGTGTGTGGATATGCTTCCCTATTTTATCATTTATACTTTTCATATTTCCATGTTCGTGGATATGAATGTATTCTATACAAAACCAAAGGAAAATGATTTACAAATGTGTTTTGATTTATATAACTTCTATGTAGAAATGTTTATATTTACAAAGATATAAATACTTCATTTTTATTAATATACCATGATAGAATCTTTGATGGTATCCTAATGGGATTTTTGTTCACACCCTATGTTTTCATTTGGGTGGTTATAGATGTCATATTGTTGGATCCAGGTAAAAAGAATGGAATCTTATAGCATGATGACTTCTCTTTTCATTGTTTATTTTTGGTTTGGGATGGTTGGCCACATGGAGAATTATTGGTATTATATTTTAATACTTTTTAGTTTAGCCAATTTGACTTTTATTTATAGTTTTTGGATGAATCAAATTCTTCTATTCTTTACTCTGGATGAATCCATTGTTTTTATATTATAATATTTTCCACTTTATGGTTACACCACACCACTGTGATGGGCTAGCTCAAATGACTTGTTTAGTTGAATCATGTTGGTTTGTTATAGTATGGTACCATAGGGATTATCAGTGTGAGGTGTGTTAACATTGAATTTTTTGGTTCTATGTGTTGGGTATACATGTGTTAGGACCATCATAATTTGGGTAGTATTTATGGGAGGGTTCCTTGATAACTCAATTTTGTGTCCGACTCGTGTTACCATGGGTGAATGGAAATTATTTTTAATAGGTTTGAGACTTAGTTTTTGAGTTCATTTTAATGAAATGAATGTGATTTTTATTGAAATGGACTGTTTCTTTCTTAAAGAGTCACTTTTCATTCATTAAATTCATAATTTCATTAAATTATGAATGTTTTAAATCATATATGTGAATTATTGATGCGGGTCATATGATTTTTGAATATGATATATAGATGTCTTCTCTTCACCTTAATCATAATAGAATGTACCTCTAAGAAAATTTCTTCCAATTATGAGAGTGGAAGTTGTGAGATAGGATTAGCAAGAGAATCCTCTAGTGTTCCTTTATATGCTTGAAGTTATAGTCCTTACAATTACTACTTTGGGTAAATTAGGTGTCGGTAACCCATTCCATGTAGTGGAATGTGGCTCTAAGTGCACTAAAAATTATCCACCCATCTTCTATGGTGACAGGGGACCCCATGAAATTTAGGAATGGATTCATTGGATTGATAAGATCTTCAACTTCATGAAGAATCATGATGACACTAATGTGGATTTTTATTTGTACATGGTCAAGGTGGGAGGAGATGGTGGTTATGTATTGTGAAAGATAAGTTTTATGAGTATATTACATATACTACTTTACAGAAAATATTCAATCAGATGTTTTAGATTGAGATTTTACGTGTGGTAAAGTACCATGAATTTTACCTTGTATTAATGGTAGGAACCATTTTTTTTAGTATTCCACCAGCTTTACTAAGATGATACATGTAGTATTATAGCTAATTACTAATGTATAACTATTTACTCAGAGGTTTGATTTAATATTGAGACATGATATTATGTTGATGTTCATTATTACGTGCCTTATGATATTTATCGAGGTAGTTGACAAAGAATTTTTGAATGAGGTATAAAAAGCGGGAAATAATAGTTTTGGTGGAAATTCAGTTGGTGTTTTTTTCAGGGTGTGCATATAGAAATAAAAAGAAGCATAAGGGAAGTTACTATTCTTTTGGAGTAGTTTCAAAGGATTCATCAGGATAGTATTAGTTCATCTGCTACGAGTGTGGGAGGAATGGTCATATCAATCCTAACATTGTGGAGGTTCTTAAAACTTTTCATCATCGCTGATTATCAGGCCATCTAAAGAATTATTATGAAAGGATATCATAGGTCATTAATGAAGGATTCACCCTCACTGAGAGTTTTTAGGTTTTTACTGATTCTTGGAAGGGTGGTGGGTCTAATCCTCAGGACAAGGGAGATTTTCAAGTTTCCAAGAGTAGTCATCTTTATCCGACTGAGTAGAAAGCAAAGAAATATAAAGTGAGGAAAGATACTATTTTAGTACGATGCTTATTTCATCTTCTATGGTGATAAGTTTGTTTGAAATATGAGATACTAATTGTTTTTGTATTGTCCAATTTAGTTTGTGTGTTGAGATTATATTCATAACTTATGACATACTAGTTGGATATTTCCATTCCATTGGGAAATTGGTTTAAACAAGGTTTCAAGGGTCCCACATGTCGGGTGATGATAGTTGACTACAAGGTGATATGGTACTTTTTAGTTCATGGTATTGAAAATTATTAAATGATACTTGAAATGGGTTAGATGATCCACAGTAAGGCCCTAATAGTCTATTATCGTAATCGGTGTTAATTTTTATCTTTCATTGGGGTCACTCATAATTTTCTAGGTGACTAGGAATCCATATCGGTAAGGGAATGACCTCTAATTCTTTATGTTGGGGTAATAATGTGCTAGTTTTTAGAGGTGTTTCTTGACTCCATTGACCCTTGTGTGTGAAAAAAGCTTCTTAAAGTGGTGAGTGCATACCTAGAGGTTGTTATAAAGGATTTGCATCAGTTACTACCATATATAGTTGTTGAGTTTACTGTTGACATACTCCATGGTATTATTCCAATTTCTATGACATCTTAAAGAATGAAACATGTTGTGTTGGTGGAATATAAATTCCGGCTAATGGATATAGAGGACATGGGACTTATTTTTCCTAGCATGTCCCCATGGGATTTGTTTGTCCAATTTTCTAAAATAGAATATGGGTTTCTCAGATATTGTGTGGATTATCAAAAGTTTAATCGATTAATTCTTAAGAAAAACAACCTTTACCTAGGATTGAAGATATTTTTGACCTTCTTATAATGGAATTCTAGTTTTGAAAAATTTACCTTTATTCAGGGTACAATTTGTTGATATTTCAAGAGAAAATATATAAAATACAATTTTTAGGACCCGGTATTGAAATTACATGATTTTGGTTATTTAATTCGGTCTCACTAATAATCCCGTGGTATTTATATAATTGATGAAATGAATATTTCATATATTATTTGAGGATTTCATTTTTGTTTTTATGGATGATATTTCTCTTCAATCTAAGTAATTTTAGGATAATATTCATGCTATTCTATCTTTGAAGAAACCCTGATTTTTTTGAGATCTATATATTCTAGGATTTGGATGGTACTAAATATGGATTGATTAGGAGTTCTCCAAGATCACTTATTCAATGATAACTTTAACCCATAATGGTGTAAATTTTCAATGGAATGAAAAATGTTTCGGATAATTTTAGGATTCAATTTTTGAGGTTAAATTCAACACCATTTTTGATTATGTAAGAATTGAGTTTAGGTTATGATGTTTTCTACGATTCTTTTGTTACGAGTTAGGGATGTGTCTTAATGTAGGGGAAACATGTGTTGGTCTATGTATCTCTCTATATAAAACCTCATGAGAGTAGATAATATAACCATGATCTTGAGTTAGATGATGTTATGTATTTATTAAAAATGTGGAATCACTATCTCTTTAGGGATAATTTCATAGTGCATTCTGATAATAAGATCATAAAATATATTTTCCCTTAGTTGGATCTAAACATGGAGAAGAGATGCTGGGTGGTGTATATTTATACTATTTATTTTGACATTGAATACACTATTGGTATATATAATGGGGTTTACCATGTTTTTAATATAAAATTTCTAGAAAATGATGTAAATGAATCAGTTGATGAGTTGTATTTGATTTTTTTTATATGAATTTGGGAGAGGAAGAAGTTGGTGGAATGGTGTTATCAGATTCGATGAAAGATGAATCATCTTTTGATTAGGGAATTTTGATTGAGTAGGTGATAGACATTAAGTGATACATTTTTTTAAAAAATATTTTATGATCGGATACCTTAGGTGGCATTTCTTGATCCCCCAATAAATATTTGTGCTTCCATAGTAGGTTGGTTTTTCAGATTCATCTATTGTAGAAGTTGATGGTTAGTGGACGCCGGTAATGTCTGTCCATACACCATAGTGATACTAAGATGTTTCATGAAATTAGAAAATGGTATTAGTTGATGAGAATTAGGTGGTTGATTTCAAATTTTATCTCATGGTGTCTAACATATTGGAATGTTAATAAGGAACACCATAGACCTCCTTGTTTGTTGCAACCTTTAACCATTCAGTTATGGAAGTGGGATTATATTTCCATGGACTTAATAATTGGGTTTCCATGGAATCATAGTAGGAAATATAATATTTGGGTGATTATTGATCAACTTATGAAATCAGATCATTTATTACATATTATGGAGACAACACAAGTGGAACACCTCAGGGAATTTTATATCTGAGAGATTTTGGGACATAATTGGGTTCTATTAGTAGTTTATCTGACGAGGACATGAGGTTGACATCTAGGTTCTAGAAATATTTCCAAGAGGTGTTGGGTTCCCATATGAAATGTTTCTTGGATTATAATCTGTAGATAGATAGGAATATAGTGAGATCTATAAAAGTTCTTGAGGATATTCTTGAATATTTCATGCTTGATTTTAGAGGATATTGGGAAAATAATTTTTGTCTCAAATAATTTTCCTATGAAATTAGTTACTAGATTTAGATAAAGATATTCAAAAATTGAATCATTTTTTGGGAGGACATGTATATCTCCCTTGTGTTGGGAATAGTTGGGAGAGAAGATCTTTTTTTGTTTGAGCCTCATTTAGGAGATGACATAAAAGGTGTTGGTAGTACATAAGAGGTTGTTCAAAACATATATTATTCATAAATATTATATATAATGTTCTTCATCAGCTTCTAGTGATTGAGGTTGGTAATTATTATTTCCTTATATTTTCACCTCGCATGGGAAAATGTAGGCTTCATAAGTAAGCTAAGTTGGAACTGAGGGTATTTTTCCCATTTGAGATCATGGAATGACATGGAAAGGATGAGTATTAGTCATAAGTACTATTTATCTTGACAATAATTCATGACATGTTTCATGTTACAAAGCTAAAATGTTTTCTCCCCGATCCTTTCTATGTAATTGGATGAGAGGATATTGATCTTGAGCTGGATAACATTATTTTTGAGAAACCAGTTCAGATTATAGATAATCAAGACAAGGTATTTCATGGTAAAATGATTCCTTTAGTCTGGATGCTATAGTTGTGTGGATGAGATAACCACAAGAATTGGGAGGGAGATTTAATGATGAAGAAAAATTGCTTTATCTCTATGCAGGTCCGATATTATGAGGACATTCTACGGATAGAAATAACTTAGGGTTGGGATAATTTTAGAACCTACGAGATCATATATATACCTTAGTTGAGTCTTGGTGTTTCTTTTTTTGGGTTTGAAATGATTTAAGGGATTATAGGTTAAAAAAATTTTACAAAACATTTGAAAGGTAGACGGTTAAGGAACATAATCGGTTTAACCATGTGGTAACTGTGAATTATTCTTATGTGAGGTTCTAGTGGTGTGTTTCATGGTTATTGCATGTTTAGTATAATAGTGTGACAAGACCAGTGAACTATGCTGGGTGTCTTGTGGTTTTCTTGGGATGTAACATTTTTTGAGAATGGTTTTCCCAAACATCATTTCTCCAATGAAAACCATGAACCCCTAATATATAATGGTTAGTATGGTATCATGATTAAGGTTCATATTTAGTTTATCCATATATCATACAATAATAAAACATGAAATACAATTTTGAATGGTTAAAAGTGGGATTTTCCTCTTTTACCTTGGCCGTTTTGAACCCTAATCATACCTAATCACATTTTGGATCATAATAACCCTTAGCTTGGGTCTTATTTGTCTCATTCCTTGGAATATAGGTGGAATTTATTTATCATTGATGCATCAAATCGATACATGATGCAATTTTGATCCATTTTCTTATCATCGTTGTAGATATATGCTAGATTTATTCTCTTATCATCTTAACAGAATCCAATTGTGCCATTTTCCTAGATATAATAGGTTTTATGGAGGAATGAAATCATTTCTTATAAATATTGTATCATGAGGACCAGATCTACTCTTCCATAGTCCCCGTTTTCAAAGGCAGTTTGTGATACCTCAATTTTGAGTTAAGAGTTTCTATACAATGAGTTATTTCTAAGTATTTTATATTTATTATTGAAAATTACTTTTGGTTATTCATTAAATTGATATGATTTTTGGTTTAATGGGATTTATTTGATAGATAAATTTTTTAAATGGGTTTTGATTAAAAAAATGGTGTTTTACAAAATGTATTTGAATAAACTCTTGAATGGTGGTTTTGATTTGAAAATGTGAATTTAAACATCAAATAACAATTTATTTGATTCTAAAATATTTTATAAAATTTGTGTATGGTTTTGAAATATATTTTGACAAAATTGTCCCATTGGGATCCTTGGATGCATTAGGAAAGGCACATAAGAGACCCTAGTTTGCGTGGAACCATTTGGGGTTACTTTTGGGATATCAATTGACTATATGAGACTTGATATTTGTTAGTACTACCATATACCTTGATTAGGAACTCTTATGTCTATTACATATTCTCAAAGGCTTGGGATCAATACAAAGTGATTTTTTTGTTTATCATAAGATAGATTTAGTCAGGGATTGTTGATCACTTATTTTCACTAAGGGTTGTATCAAATGGTTTCACACGATAGATTATTTCATGGATATATGTTTAATATCATACCTTCTGGTGTATGGATACAGTTTCCTATTTTATCACTTTTGTTTATCATATTCTTTGATTTTGGATATGAATGGTTTTCATGAAAAACTTATGAAAAATTATTTACAAACTAGTTTGTATTTATGATTTTTTTTGAAGAAATATACCATTACTATAATAATGAACTATTTTATTCTTTTTATTAGGATTTTTTAGAATTTGTGGTGGTATCAAGAATTGTTTTTTCTCACACACCACCTTTATACTTTAGAAGTTTGTAGATGTTATATTGAATGTTTTAGGTAAAAGGGAAGGGTATCTTGTTGCTTTTTTTTTTTTAAATTTTCATCATTTCCTTCAGTTCAAGATGGTTTATAGGTGAAATTTCATCAATTGGATACATTTGAAAGTATCGTTATCATAATTTATAGATTATTCAATTTGGATTGGATTTTATGGTTTTTGGATTTATCTTTTTCTTCCATATTGTAATATGGTTGAATGACTTGTTTTTGAATGAAAAATGTTTTCATTTTATTGTTCAACCTCATCAAAATGAATGGAGAGCTCAAGTGGCTTATTTAGTTGACCTGGGATGGTTAATTACAACCATAACCAATCAAATAGGGTATCAAGAATATAAAAAAAATAAACATCGTTCTTACCTCCAACCAAGTATGACCCCCACCACGAGCCATCTCATTACATACCGTCCCACTAGAATACATCAAGGCCATCACATTGCAACCATATATTAACAATGAATGTTTAATTCTATCCATAATAGCCAGTTCATGTCACCATTGCCGGGAATAGAGAGTGGGGAAGAGTAGGTTTCCATCCACCCATCCCCATCACTAGGATGATAGGAAAAAATAAAAATATATGGGTGTCGACACATGGTGCATGATGTGAGTGGGTTGAGTATATAAAATAAAAATGAACATACATGATATATATATATATATAAATAAACACACAATACCAACCTTTGAGTTCAAAATCAAGAACTAATTACCTCACTACACCACCACCCAACCTCAAAACAAAGCCACTTTTTCTTCCACCACTAAATGTAAAATTACAAAAAATAAAAAATCCACATTCAACCTTACCAACCATTTCAACTTACAACATCAAAATCATTCCATTATTACCAATCCATTTATTTCTTTCATTAACCATCCCAACATTTAACTACACTTCCCATTTTAATTCAACATTCATTAACCATTTCAATGCATTCTACTTTAATAATTATTAACCAATTCCATTACTATATAGGGAACTAGAATAGTATATAAAAACATGAACAACCCATCATCCTCCTCAAGAATAATATTCACATTTCCACCACTTCGTAGACACATAACAACTACACATCACTACCCCACAACCCGATTACACCTCAACACACATCACCACTACAAAACACGATAACATCTCAATACACATAAACAACCAATACCATAATCAAATCTCAACACACATCACCACCCCACATTATGGACACACGAAAATACACTTTTCCCATCCGATTCAGCAAAGAATTTTCATTTTTAGGATATTTTTTTATCAACTTAACTTCCTTATTGAAGGTAATTCTCACACAAGACATAAATCCCAAGGAAAAAATTTTGTTATCCAAATATAAGTGGTTGTAAATTTTTCATTTGTTCAAGGTGATTATAATAAACCACAATAAGAAATTTTCTATAGAACAATCCAGGTCTATACAAACAAACCCCTAATGTCCATGTTTTTTAGAGGGACATCAATCCCATACAATTTACAAAACCATAATAATATCAATGTTTTAAAATAATGAAAATAATTCCCTCTTCCTTATAAATTTAAAAATAATCCATTTATTTATCTTTAATTATGATGATTGAAAGATAATCCTAAGATAAAACAAGAATAAACCCTCCCACATAATACAAAAAATCAGAAATATGTGATTCCCTACCTCGAAGAATCTTTTCAATCTCACTATGCATTAGAGGGTGAATGAAGAAGATCCCATAAACCACAACTACATAAAGAAAAAATGGATCAACCTAAACCACACCATGGATCCATTGGAAAAAACACACAGATACCCCAAACTAAAGAAGCATCTCCATTGTGGAACACTGAATAAGAATGAGAGGAAAAGAATAGGGAATAGATGAGGACATACCAATGATCATCAAAACACCACCACCAAAACCCATAGATCTAGGAAAGGGAATACTCTCTGTCATGTATCCAAAATTCATAAAGGGTTCTTCCACCAAATGAGAGAAATAAACAACTAAATGAAGGAAAATTATGCCAAAATAAGTTTATAAAAAACCTAAAACTCACCCAATATATGGTATAAAACCCACATTTATGTCATAAAAGCCATGGATCTAAAAACATACTTCATAAAACCATATTTTAGGCTTGAAAACTCTCAAAACCTCAAGTTATGTTAGAAAACGTTGTATAAAGGGATTAAAAATATTTATTCATAAAACTTTATTTTTGAATTGTAAAATCATTTTGATGCAGTATTACCCCGCCAAACAGATGTCATAAAACAACAACTTCTCAAGAATTACTACATAGAAAAATGTCGTAAACTCATCATTAATGGAGAAAAAGGTCTAATCTAGTTCTTTTGTTGCTCCAATTCCACTAAAATTACTCTAGCCTCCTCTAAGAACTCTCTAACTGCATAAAAAACTATGTTACATGACAATAAGGAATATAAAATTATCTTCGATACCTCCCAAAATATTCTCAACCCCACGAATCAAAACAAATCCCAATGAAAAGAACAGATCTGAATAATCACCATATGAGGTACCTCTTAATGATCTCATTACACTTCAACACTACCAGAATCCAAACATACCAAACCAAGGTACCCACAAAAACATCCCACACAACCACATCACCACACAAACAGATCAATAGCTCTCGCTGGGATTAAAACTACTCATTTGGTACCATTCAAAAGTCATTACATCCCACATTGAATTCCACACTACCATTATTAATTCTATATAGCCCAAGATATCAACGAAAATTGACAAAATGAAACACTACCATATGATCATATATTATGGAATTACATATTCCATGTAAAAATATAATCTTCTATGGGTGGTACAAACTCGACTATATGCTTTTAATCATATCAAATTATAACACATATTGATTAGGATTGAGGTCACCCCTTTCAATATGTTGTGGTTTTCATCAAATATCATACATTACATATTAGGGAAATAATAGATCTCAAGAAATAGAAATATCCAAACACCACCTAATTTAGGAAAATCCAAATAATGTAAAGGAAAAAATAAAAAATACCTGGGTACTGGGAACACATCTGCATCTCTCGCTCCCAAGTTCTCTCTTCTAGGACCCCGGGCCTCCCAAAAACATGAACATATGGAATGCTTCATCCATGAAGCACCATCTCTTGATGGTACAAGATCTCTACTAGTCAATCAATGATTGTTTAATCATCTTCAATATCTAAATATCCCTTGTCAATAATTTGGGATGAATCATAGAGATAGAAATGAAGCTGGTACATGTAGAAGTCATTGCATATCCTCACTAACCATGGTAGAAATTCCAACTGATATAGCACATAACCATCTCATCGTAAAACATCAAAGGTCCCAAAAAACATGTGATAAAACACACTTCCCCTAAAAAACCCTTACATTCACCATTTATGGGAGAATCTCAAGAATACATGGTCACAAACATTGAACTCTAGTGACTCTACCTATAATCATCATATGCCTTCTAGAAGGTCCAACACCACCATCATCCTCACTAAAATGAACTAAATCTTCTTGGTTGTTTCATGAACCACATCCGGAATAAGAACTACTAACTCTCTAACCTCTATCCATCACATCCAATAATGACATGGTCATTTGTACAATGATAAAAGGAGAAATGAAAATAGATGAGTGATCACTATTTTTCTATGAAATCTCAACCAAAGGAAAGTGTATTACACATTATCTTAAAAAGTCTAATATCAATGATTGCAACATATACTATAGCATCTGGATGATTCACTCCATCTTCTTGTCTTTCAGAGGGTGTAATGTTGTCCTATGGTGAAAGTATGAGTAACAAAAATTATACAATCCCTTCAATATAAAGGAGGTAGAATGAGGATCTGAATTAGGGATAATGACACTGGTACTCCCTGAAGTATAACCACATCATCCACATACCACTTAACCAAAACATATGTGGTACTCAACTCATAGATTTCCATCTAGTTAGCTAACTTCATGAACTGGTCCACCACTACACAAACTACATTACAAGCTCCCTCAAATTCTAATAAACTGGTGACTAAATCCATTAATATGTTTTCCCATTTCCTCTCATGAACATATAGGGACTAAAAACCCTCCAAGAACACAATTATATATATTCCTATACAGAAAACCACACAACTCACAATAAAATGTTCCACTAACCTTTTCATACCCAATAACCAATTCTATATCCTCTAGCCAAAAAAGATATTTTTCACATAGGGATGTAACACTAAATGCGATATATGGACATTGTAGACATATCCATCATGCATTACATACATAATGGAAAACCTCCACTAAAACAATATTCAATTTTGACCACCCTTTTACCACCCCTCAGGACCATCACCATGGACAACACGATCATGAATCAACTCTAAATATGAATCTCCCCAATGAGAGTCCTGCACCTAGACTGTAATATAGGACTAAAGTTTCATACAAAATAAGAAACCTACACCTTCATCCAACCTCATATCTATGTGAAATGCTACAAACTCAACCATAACTCTATATCATAAATAAATGTATCATCCTGAATAGACAATGACTATATACATGGAGTACATGAAATCCATGTTAAGGATACCGTCATATGAATTTATCTATACTATGAAATAATACCCATGAATTGGTACTTATCCATCACTAGTCTATGTAATTTTGACACCTTGAACAAGGAATCACAACTTAAAATTGTTGTAGATAAAACTTTAGGAATAAGAAGTATCTCTATATCCAGTTCCTAAATATAGACCAAAGTAGGATAACAAAATGAGTGAAATGATCTTGAATTAATTAAAGAATATTTAATGATCGAAAATATACTACTCCTACCCAGAACATCTAAAACATATTCCAGTGTTTCCACCTATAACAAGTGTATCTAACAATAATAAGATCCTTTTATTATCTATTATCTACCTCCATAGCCATGATGTGGCCTAGGTTCTAATAGATGGGCACCTTTACAGTGGTTACCTATATCAATACTATCTTCTATTGACTGCTCAAAAAGTGTTGGTAGTCCATGCCACTAAAATTAGTTCGGATTAAACTACATCTATTCATAAAATAGGTCTTTAACATCCATAATATAGTAGCCTCCCTAATTGATCAGACATTGATATTAGAGGTTACTATGTCCCCAAAATACATAACATGAAAATGGAATTCCTCTTGTAGGTGCTCGATATCCACATTCCCCTTAAGGATGTGACAATTTTTCCATGATCAAATCGACATTGGTTGGAACCTGGACCAGTTGAACACTCAAGACCCACTATCTAAAGCTCTACACCTAAAAACACTATGCTATAAACTCTCTTGAAGATCAAATCCAAATGAAAACATACTCTTGATAACCTCTGCCTTTTTATACACCTGTTAGTATGTATGGAGTGTAAATGGAGTTGACACATAACAAATTACAATAAAAAATCCTCTTCCAGACACAACACTTTGTAATACTCCTTTGGAAAAAACATTTGGATCAAAGGGAATAAGGTCCTTAAACTTTATCCCAAGCTCCCGCACACTAAAGATCCCATTCTGAATGGATGGAAACTATACCCTCTCGGCATCCTTGATGATCTATAAATGGAATATTGAATGGAACTCATTATGAAAATCATGGAATATCACATTTTTATCCTTACGATCCCTGAGAAATTGAATCCCACACTTTCATGAATCTCCATTTTATCATACTAACTACCAAAATCCCCTGAAACTCATTCCATTCTTATAATATAAAAAATTGATCTCGATATCCTATAGCATGTTATTCATATCAGGATCTTATATTCACCCCTCATACATTCCCAAACCATGACAGTGGAAGGCACATAAATCCCACTACCAATCCTCATCAATAACTATCGGGTCGATCCTATTATGATCAAATAGTCCAGTCTACTGAGACCCAACTTCCTAAGACACTCACAGATGATGAACATGTGTCATTCCAAATCCTAAAAGAGAATATCCAAATCAAAGAAACATATAATGTTATCAAAAAATATTTATTTACTTCATTTAATTTTCCCAAAACCCTATTTAAACTAAGAAAAAATTCATGATTCATGTACCTATACTAGGTATCTATCCTGAAAATAGGTCCACCTCACTTGGTATCTCAAAAATATTAGAGACTATGCACCAGATCATGGGGCCCCAAAAAACCCATTTCCTAGTCGGTCTCCTTGGCTTATACCATCCATCAAGATCAACTATCACTATTTTCCTAGAAACCCATGTGATCATCACTATTACTAACACCAAACATCATTTTATCTGTCAAAAAGCCTCTGCTCGAATACACTCTTTAACGAACTCACCCCCTAAAATATACCATAATAAAGGGAGATAGATAATGAACCCCTCGAGTCTTGTCTCTAGTAGGCCTCAGGTTGGATTATAAGGCCAAGGGTATAAAATTTTCATAAATGGGAGGAATTACCCTATATAATAAAACATGATTGGGAGAATTGATGAATCCACCAAAATAAACTCTCTGAAATAATATAAAGAAAAACCAAAACTATCCCTCAAGTCATTCATAAGGTAAATAGATACAAAAAATTATCTACAAGTAAATTCCCAAAACAAATTATAATGATGTGATACAGTAACTATCTAAATTTCTATGCCAGTAATGTCCAATACAGTCCACATATTCCTCCTAGAATCCTAAAAATTTGTTTATATACATATGGTGTTTATAAAAGTATATTAAGTAGGGATATACCAAAGTATCTCTTGTACACAAGAAAAAGATCATAGTAATGCACTTATGAGAAACCAGCAGAACTTGTAAGTACCAAAACAAGTCCGCTATCCATCCCAACCTCACCAAGGCACACTCACTAACAAAACAATATATGTATAATAACTTTATATAAATCATATCAAAAATAGGTTACCCATCTCTTATTTACAATAGATTTTACAACCTCACACCCCAATGTTGTAAGTCTTGGTTCCCCCATATCTTCTATATAAAATCTCGTCTCACCACCCCACAACATGAAGATCATACCATACATCACATGAACACACCTGTGCCATCAAATCACAACTCTCTTAAAGAAACATTGGTCATCACATCACATCTTTCTCGAAGACACTTGGTACATCACATAAAAACCATAACTAGAATAGTAGGCTATAAATAACTTGAGGGACATATACCTTGTTCACTCCTCCAAAAATTCATGACCCCACTATAATACATCTCATCACATATCATCCAACCCAAAAAGACATAGGACATCACATTACAACCATAACTAGAATAGTAGGGTATCATGAACAGAAAGGAAATAAACTTCATCCCCACCTCCTACAATGCATGACCCCCATTATAGGACATCTCATCATATCTCATCCCAACCAAACAAAACTTGGACATCAAATAAAAATATATTATTATTGATATTTTGACTACTAGAAATCACTATCTATTCATGTAAAAATATCCTGGATGAGGTATTGAGAAAGGGAAGGTAGCCAACCGGCTATACTCATCACTAAGATGTTGGAAAAAATAAACTAAATAAATATAGGTGTTAAAACATGTTTCTCAACGTGGGTGTGAAATATATATATAGTCAAAAGGAATATACATGGTATATATTTATATATAACAACACACAAGACAAAACTATGGGAATAAAACAATCACTAACCAACTCCAAACACCAACATTGAACCTTACAACATTTACACTTTCACTACCACCACTAAATGTAAAACACCATTCAAGCCACAAGACAAATGTTATATTACCTTCCAGTTCAAATTAAAATATCAAATTCATTCAATTATTCATAACCCATTTATTTCATTCATAAACCATACAAAGTTTTTAAAAAAATTCATTTTAATTCATCATTTGTTTACCATTCCAGACCATGATGCTTCAATAAATTTTAACTAATATCATTACTACATGGGATACTAGCAGAACACATCAAAACATGAACAACCCATCATAACATGAAAAATCCATCATTCATTTCAAGAAAACCAACTCACATTTCCAAAAATTCTCAGGCTCATCAAAACCACACATCACTGAACAATAACACATTTCCATCACAACAGAAATCACTACCACATAGCATGAAAACATATCAACAGACATCACTAGGCCACTACACGGTCACATCTCAACACACGTCACCTCCCACAAAATGATGAAATCTCAATTCACACCACTACCCCTCAACATGACCACATCTTAACACACATAAATACCCTAGATCATGGACATGAAACAACACACTTTCCTTGTCAAATCATCCTAATAATTTTATATTTAACATGATTGATTTTTATCAATTTAACTACTTTATTTACTATCATTCTCAAAAATTCCATAAATTTCAGGGAAACTGTTTTATTATCCAAATATTAGTAATTATCAAATTCACATTTCTTCAAGGTGATGAAAAACAATCAAATAAAGAATATTTTTAAAATAAATTGAAAATTAGTATAAAAAATACCATAATGACTAAAATTTTTAGCATGGCATCAGGATCTTAAAATTTATAATACCACAACAATATAAAATTAGTAGAAACATGAAACTCAATACCCCTTCCACATAAATTAAAAAATTAACCAATTATATATTTTTAATTATATTTATTCAACCAAAGTAACAAGTGATAATAATACTAAACCCCTCCTGCATGATAACAAAAAGAGAAATGAGGGATTCTCTACCTCAAAGAAGCTTTCAGGCCTTGATGGGCATCACAGGGTGAAGGAAAAAGTGTCCTCAAACCATAAACTCACAAAGTAATGATGGATTAGACTAAAATACACCAAGGATCCATCCAAACACAACACATGAACATCCCAAACCAATGAAACATCATAACAATATAACACTAATGATGAAAGGGAGGAAATTCAAAGGAAATAGAGTAGGAATTAACACAAATTGTCAATATTCCCCCACTAAAACCCATGGATCAAGGTGACAGAATAAAGAATGCATGATCAACCAAAACATCCTACGTTTTTTACACAAAATGATATAAAGTGGATGAAAAATAAAGAGAAAATCATCAGAATGTGGATTATAAATAACCAAGAACACACCCAAATTATACTGTAAGACCCTCATGTATGGGGTAAAATACACCAAAAAATTACACTATAAAATTGGCCATTTACCCGCAAACCCTTGAACCCACAACTTTAATAAAAAAACATAGAGAATATGGCTTAATTTTTTTACACCATTAAAATCATTTTTACGGTATAAACACATTTGACACAGTATTCCCATAATAAACATAATTGATAAACCACTAGAATCTCAAGAATTAACACATATTCTTATGTTATAAAAACTTATTTGATCATGTGATAGGTTATTTGAAGTTCTTATATAGCCTTAACTCCACAAAACCTCCTCTATAATCCTCCATGTACTCTCCAAACACAAAAAAAAAGAAACGAAATGGGTAAAGAAGGTACAAACCTTTATAGTTTTTTTATAAGAGAAAATTTAATTAATATTTTGAATAATTTGGTACAAATTATTTAGTAATATAGAATTTATTTTTATTCATTAAAAGTAAATAACTTATGTAAAAAACTTGTAACTATAATAAAACCAAAATTAGTAAAAGTGAACATTCTAAGAGTATGTAACATAAAAAATTAATTATAAAACATTTTAAAAAGAATGAATAAGGTATTATAGAACATATATCTTCCCCAAATCCATTATTTTATAATTTAGAGTCATCTTATTATTTTAAGCATGCCCTCTTATTATATTAAAATGATATATTTATAATAAAGAAATTCTCACAAATTATAGAAGAATCCTTTCAAAATCCATTCAAGAACACTCTCAAAATTCAATATCCAGTTTAAAAAAATTATGTTTTTATTTTAAATTGAATCATATTCCTTTTACTTGGGCCTATTCTAAATATAATATATCTTAAGTCCTCAATGTCAATATAGTTTCAAGGGAATAATGATTTCCTCAACATTAATATTTTTTCCAAACTATTTATATTTTTATAATTAATTTTAGAAATAAAATTTTATAATTATTATATGAAATAATGAATATTATTTTTATATTTAATGTTATTATTATAATTTATAACTATTAATCACCTTGATAATTTACAATTAATAATAATGAAACCATAATTTGTTTGATATGAGGACTACTATCTCCATGATGCAAGGACATCTCTTTTTTTTCTAATGCCCCTCCTCAATGGTTATATTGTATAAATTTAATAATAAATGTTTAATATATAATAGAATTATTTTTATTTATAGAAAATTATAACCCAACTTATTTTACTATAATTCATTTAGAAATTAAAATTTTACTCTAGTATTGTGCAGACTAGCACCTCAATGAAGTAATATACCTTGTTTTACATCTAGTTTCATTATTATTTATTAAAATCACTTATAATATAAATAAAAACCTTAAAATTATCTAAATATTATTATTAATCTTTATTATAATTATATTATTCTAAAATAAACCACTTTCATAATCATAATCATCTATTAATTATGGTGTGTTCATGTGTGGGTCGGTTAACCACATAATTGATCTTTGATATATAATAATATCAGAGATTTCAATGAGTACTTAATGAATAAAAAAAATATGATTTAAATAGTTAAATATTAATTTTATTTTTGTTCTATAATTTTAAAATTAATATTAAAATCATTAATTATGATACCACGACCTTTTTATGGAAATCCACTATAACCTGCTCATAATCTATTTCATTTTGAAGGATGTAAGAAAAAATCCAATAAATGAAATATTAAAATTTTAAATAATTATAAATCAAAATTTATAATACTATTTACGATATAATACAGTTTAAATTTCTAGATGAAATAATAACAGAAACACTATTACAAAATTATTTCAAACCAATTAAAATTACTCTCACCTGATATTTATAATATATAATAACTAAATAATATATATACAGAGAATAATTTAAAATTATGTTTATAAAATAGTATATATAAATTAATAATAATATGTAATTTTTTATTAGTATAATTAACTTTTTTATATAGGTTATTCATGTTCTTTAGTGGAATTATATAATTAAAGTAAATATTTTTTCTAACTCAATTTTCTTCAATTGTGATACAATGTTTCTTGAAAAAAATTATTATTCAAAGAATAATTTATAAAAAATATTGAATAATTTATATATTATTATCTTATTCTTTTCTAGGGTTCTATAACACCTCCTTGTAACCTCATTATCAAATGATTACATCCTCGAAGATTATGTTACTTGAAAGTTGTTAGTTAGTCTCAATTTATCTTTATTGATATGTGCTTCTTATATTCAAAAAATTTAATTTTATGTCATTTATATACCAAATAATTGATATATTTTGTCATGAATTATCATTTAGTGTATTTAAATTTTAGTTTCAAGATCTTTAACCTTCAAGGGTTTTAATTTAGATTATACTCAAGCTGCAAGAGTTCTTTTCCAAAAATTTGAATTCATTGAGGCATGCTTATGTTATACACCGTGTATTATATTTTATGGATTAATTACTAAAAGTTTATTTTTTATATCATGATAAAATCATTATTCGTCGAATTTAATTTTTAATTTTGAATTATATCATTTAAGGGTTTTAATAATAAAGCTTTAATTTCAAAGTGTGATTTTTCTTTATTTTCTATTTTATGATACATGTTTGAAATTATATATCATATTTTCATTATGGTGTATTGAATTCCCAATTACCGTCAGGTATAATTAATATATTTCAATTAATTATATTATAATTTCATTTTATCCATCTTATCTCTTTTAATATTGACATTACCATTACCGTAACTGTGTTTGTATAATAGTTTTGTTTCATTTAGATACGATTCATATTCATAAATTAATTCAATTTTATGATTTATATACTATTTATTGATAAATTTTTAAATACTGTAACATTTTGTTCATTTTTTTGGATTAAAATCTCAAAAAACCATCACTACCTTTTTCATGCCAAACCATCCTCTATTATAGGCATGTTTTTTAATTTATTTCTTTTCCTTTATAAATGACAAATTTTTTTCATTACATTATTTAATGTGAAATCCCCAAGATATTCAAAAATATAGTTATTTGGAAAAATAATTATTTATCTAAAAAATTATTGATCTATATGGGCTTATTTTATGGTATGGTTACATTGAATCAACTACATTTATTGATTGAGGAAATATTAACTATCCATATACTTTTTATTCTAACACAGATGTTTACTAGCTTCTAAGGAATGTTGTTCTGGTACTGTATTAATTATTATTTACATCATAAGATAGATTTATTGGAAATAACTAGTGATGGTTGGAGGATAAAATAACACATTGAATCACTGGTAGGTCTTAGGGGGAAAACTATCTTGGGTAATTTAGTGTATCCCTATCCAAAACAAAATATTTTCCTAGACTCTGGGCCTTGATGAAATGATTATAAATTCTTTGTTTGAGACATGGAAACATTATATATGAGATTATGAATTTATTTACTAAGGAACCAGTTATTATATAAATATGTTTATTTATTAATATTTCAACCATGGATATATTATTTTCACTATTTATTTTGGTTATGTAATTATATGAATTACAAATTGCTACCATATTATTTATACTCATCTTATTCTCTCCTATAATAATTGATTTTAATTTTTTATGTAACATACCAAGTCATTATAGAATAATAAATTTTCATATCTATTAATATTTAAGAAATATATATTTATTTAAAATTAAAGAGGATTCTATGTCTGATAGCGTACTCGACACACAACAATGGGTGTATCTAAAATCTTTGGTTGCACACCAGACTGAGTTACACCGAAAATTAATACATTAATAATATATTTTTTTTAAAAGTAAGTTATCACATTTCCATAGTATTTGTAGGAATGAACAAAACTATATACTTTATGTTTACATGTGTTTATTAATTTTTTATATTTTCATCAAATATTATTGATGTGCCTAAAATTAGAATAAATATAATTTTAGGCATAAAAGCTCTAATATTTTTGAAATTGTTGTTTTACCACCTTTTGATGGAGAAAATATTTTAAATATAGTTTTTGATACCTATATATGTTATATTAAAAATAAAATTATTTGAATGTAAGACATCAAAATTTAGTTTGGATAATGTTTTTTTATTTTTATGATATTTTTCATATTTTAATGAATATAGAAAAATAATGCATTTTAATTAAAAAATATTTTTTCATCTAATTTATTTAATTTGACAAATTATACTTTTAATTGGGTTTAAAGTATATTTAGATTATTTTTTTAACAGTTAATCAAATTATTTTCCTTGGAATCCATTTAAAATTGAAATTAGATGTAAAAAAATTTCAATCTTTTGATTGTTTCATTTTCAAAACATTCTTTTTAGTTTTGTATGTGAAATTAATATTATATATATATATTTCAAAATTAGGTGAATTTAAATAGGTAAATTGGGTTCCATATTTATAATTTAATGGTCCAATTAGTTAGTATGGTAAATTTAATTTTAAGGAATATAAAATTTATCATGGTAAAGAAATTATTTACCATAGTAAGAGTAAAATTTTGAAAAGGGATAAAATTTAAATTTAAATGTTTAGTATACCTATAAAGTACAAAATTTAAAGGGTGGTTGAGTTTTAAATCAACCCTACCCAGCCTATAAAACATTAATTACAAGAAGACATCGTGTAATTTAATTCCACCTATATATGGTAAGCTTTTAATATAAAATAATCAATACAATAATCCATGAAACCCACCTCTCCTCAAGTATAAATACAACCTCTAAAAAACTTTATTTAGGCCTAAAAAATCATTTTAGAACCTACAGTATCTACCCAAGACCCTCCTCCTCACTCTCTATACATCAATGTGATTATGTTCTCCTCAAAATACAAAATCCAATGTCCTCATGGGTCTTTAAAGGTAGGGATATTCAAGAGGTAATTTTCTCAGAGTACCTCTCTTCATTTCTTTTTTTTTCTTCTTTATCCTCACCTACTTCATCCATAAATTCAAGATAAATCCAGAATCATGTATATGCCAATGTTTTTTATTTATAATTTAGATATAATATCCATTTCATTTAACACCTCCTCTTATTCAATGAAATGAAATTGTTTTCCAATTTACGCCGGTTAATAACCTCTGTGAATAATTTTTTTGTTCCTTTTCCATTTCCGACGTCATGGTTGGTCTTAAAACTATTTTCAGGTTAAATATTATTTAAATATATATATTATAACATATTTAATATTTCTTATATGTTATATTGGACATACACTCATGATTTCTATATTGTTGTATTTTGATAACTTCGTTTTGGGATGTGTGGATGACCACCTCCTCATAATTATGTGTTTCATTCAAAAATCACATGGAATATATAAAGGATTTTTTTAGTAAAAATACATAATATAAATGAAATATTATTGAAACAATAACTATAATATATATTTATACATATTTATATTTATTTCATTTAATTTCTCTTTTTCAATATGATAAGAAAAATGAAAATAATGTTCATGCGTACATGCGACCTACCATATCCATGAATGGTGTTTTTATTTTGTCTTAATATAGTTTTATAAATTAATATATAATTAATATAAAAGACATTAATATCTATTTTTATATTAGATAATGGAAATATGATCACATGGGCTATTGACACCATGCCAAGTACATTTTCAACTCAACAACCGAATATTGAAAAAATGTCCAAAAAAAACATAAATAATTATGTAATTTATATCACATGGTAAAAAGTGATATAAAATTATTAATAAACATGAAAAAGGATATATAGAAAGTATAAATTATCATATGTTTATTTTTTGGAAATATATTTAATTTTTGAGACAAGTCAGACTTGAAGTAAGGGAATTTCTTAACCCAATTCCCATTATTTGGATTAAATTTATACTTATTTATTATGTCGTTAAAATATTATGTGTGAAATTAATTTTTAATATATAATATTTTATTTATATATTTAATTTAACTCAATGTTTTTTAAAAGGAATATTTTTATGGAGTGTTTTACATTCCATATAAAATGACTAAAGGAATGTTTTTAACTTATACGATGGCAATGACTTTTTTTCCCTAGTAACCATTATTTGATATTTGGATTCCTATTTGAGAAGTAATATTTTTAAAATAAAAATAAATTCCATTTTACATTTTTAGTTATTTTGGCATTGAAAATGGTATTTATAATGAATTTATATTATTAATACTGTGAAATGATATTTTTCATTTGCAATGTAAAAATTTTATTTTCCCTTTGTGCATGTTTATGCGTTATGATTATGTCATTTTTCCTGGGTATTATTTGTGTATATCAGTGGTTATATAATAAAAAAGGTTGGGTGATCATGTGATATATATCCAATTATATGCGTAAGGAGATGGAGTAAAACGATAATGATTTTCCAAATATATTTAGGGAATATACTGTGATGGGTATTCCAAACGTAACCATAAATGTTATTCCTTACGTAGCTTCGAAATAAATAATGTAAATATGATATGGATTCCAAAAGTTAACTTTATTATTTATTATTTATAATATGTAATTTGAGGAATATTTTTATTTCATGAGGTATTTTAAAGAGCTTATGTTTTTATGGGTGAACGGTATGATTTTTGGAAAATGTTATCTTGAGTTTAAAATATTCATGGAATAATAGTTTCATTATTTATTTAATACCAGTTAATAAGATTTTTTTCTCATCCCATATTTTTGAAATATTTTTCCATAGGTTATAAGGATGGGTAAGATAAAGGAATAAGTCAATAATATTTTTATCAAGAAAATAAATCACATTTTATGTTACAATTTTTATATTTTAAAAAAAATTGATATTTTTATGGTAGTATCCTCTTGTATGATTATGGGATGTTATGTATTAATGATGGAAAAATTATTTAAACCTATATACTTTAAAGGATCCTAAGTGTGATATAAAGTCAAATTATTGTCTTAACTAAAGAGTGTTTAATGTTTAAGGATGTTGACTTATTAGTTACAGTTACCATTACCGAGCATTTTATCTCATCCATTATTATTTTTTCATTTACCCAAGTTATGGGTAAATATATTTCACATGAAATGTTGAACATAATATTTTCTGAAGAATTTATCATATATATTAAAGACTTATTTAGGATTAAGTAGGTTTTTATATACTGAAAATAATTTAGATTAGTCGAGAAGTACATGGATTTTATTACTTTATGATTTTTTAATAACTCTAAAAATCTAGAAACCTAAAAGGTCATGATAATGTTTGTAATGAATATTTTTATTTAATTAATTTAATTGTGGGGTAGTTATTTATGAAAACATATAGTTCTTATAAAAAATATATGCAAAGTATGTTTTTCCCATATCAGATATGTAAGTTCTTGTCTGGGGCTCTATAATTTATATTAGAGAAGGGTTTAGATAAATTTATAGGTAGGATGTCAGTTTGGTATTATTTAAGTGTTAATAAGATAAAAAGATCATAATTTTATAGGTTTAGAAAAAACATTTTGTTATTTGGGTAAAACTGGACTATTTTAGGGACTATAATAATTCAATCTAGTTATAACCCTTGGGATAAGTCTAGGATAATGTAAAATTATAGAATAATATCAGGAAGTTTTGGTAACTAAAGGATTGTATAGTTCTCCTAGAAATTGTATCCTAGTATAGATGCTAGCGAGTGGATGTCACTGTGAAACAAATGCATCTAGGGGAAATAACCCCCAAAATGGATGGTTTAGTTTAAAATCAATAATCACTCTAAGAATTATGTGTAAGGATAAGACTACACCACTAAATAGAAACAATAGAGGGATATTCTTTGGTTACTCACATTCACATTAGAATCCATTAAAAATGATTTATTTCATTACTAATATAAGGGATTAGGCTTTGATGTATGAAGGAAAAACCTAATATAAAATCATTTGAAATAATAAAGTTATAGGATTAACCACAAGTGATATATATTAAATAAAAGTATGGTAGTTTGAAATGGAGGTTTAATCAAAGAATACATATTATCGTTGATCTTTAATATTAATATGATCATTTAAATTAATTATATTGGATATTACGATTATAATTATGGTTTAAATATTTAGTTGGAATTGTATCTTCAAAATTATTCTAAGAATGGTTTTCCCCAAGAAAATTATAAGAATTATCTATTGAGGAATATTTGGAGTAAATGGTTGAGAGTTGTAACATATTCCCATTATGAGGGAAAATATATATTACCTATTCTTTCACAAGATATACCGATTTTTATATCCCAGAATCTATGTATTGAATCATGATTTTATTTAGATACCATTAGGTATTGTTATTAGTAGGTTATAATTAAAATTACAGGGACACAATTTATTTAAGGGGGAGAGATAATTTAAAACCCTAGGTTATGTGTAAGCATATTTTCCCATAAAATATCTGTTTATAATTTTGAACTATTTTATTTTCTATTTATTACCAGTAATTGAAATAGATTAGGTAATAAATCACATAAAAAAGTAGTTAAACTAACAACACATAAAATCATTCATAGTAAATGTTACCCCAAAATCTCAAGAAACCATGTATTAACCACCATATATTATTACTAACTATGGATTATTACATCATTTTAATGGTTATAAATTAATATCGAATAATTAAAAGAGTAGTAAAAAATCTTAATTTACCCTTAAGGGTCACCAATTAAAAATTAAAACCTATAATGGGGATTAAAATCATTAAAGGTGAAATTATTTTTTGAGATATAAATGAAATATATATAAATTTAAAGTGTTTCATAAGAAGTTAGAAGGGAATGAAAAATTCTAGAATTTTAATATATAGGAAGAAAATATGGTCATTATATATTTTTTAATTAGAAATATTGTCATTAGAAATATGGTCATTAAGAACATGGTTATTTTTTATACATGTATCCAATTTGTATAATAAATCTTTGTATTGTTAGTTTTGGACTTTAAAAAAGATAACTCGCAATGAAATAAAAATATAAGATTAAAATAATATATATATGTAATGTATTAATATTCATAAAAATATTAATATATTATGAAATTAAGTGTTAATAAAATTAAAATATATATATTAATATAAATGGTTTCGTAAAATTAAATTTACAAATATAAATAATTAGTTTTAAAAATATTTTGTTAAAGTGAATTTAGAATAAAAGTAATATTTTCCTAAAATATTTTTTTATTAATTGTTTAATATTTTATACCAATAAATTAAATTGAACACTTTTAAAATATTATTATAAATAATCATTTATGTTAAGATTATCTAAATTAGAAATTGATATGAAAAAATATTAACAACACTTAATGTATAAAAAAATCATTTTTCAATAAAAGATGTTATTCTTTAAAGTTTGTATTATATTTTAAAATATAATTTTATATATTTCCAAATTTAAATATTTTAAAATGAAAACAATTTTTTGAATAAAATGATAGTATTATGTTAGGATAAATTTTTGGGGTTTTAATTAAATATTATATTTTTAGGTGATTAATGAAAATTCCATTTTACCAAAACAATAAAATTAGAATTATATAAGAAAAAACTAAAAGTTTATAACAACTCATAATTTTAAAAATATGTATTTTATAATAAAAACTATACATTTTGAAAAAAAATTTAATTTAGAAATCCCATGATTAACATTATAAATAATTAAGTAATATCTTCTAATAAAAACCAATTTTGGTTTTTTCTTTTAAATAAATATTAGTTAGGTGATGTTTTTTTATTTAATAAAATACAAAAAACATATTTATTTTATAATAAAAAATTAATACTATGAAAATAAAATTTTACCCGACACATAAATTTTATGTATAAAAATACACACGTTCTAAAAACGTGTTTTTAGATGTTACATGTGAAAATGTTAAAATTATTTTTTTTGTGAAAAACGTTATATCTGATAAAATTGATTTCATATTTAAATTAGTTAAGAAAAAATTACATAATATGATTGATTTTATTTTTAGGTGCTAAAATTATATTACTTATGTAAAAAACTAGCGACAATGGTTAAACAAAAATTGGCAACACTACAAATTCTAAGAGTATGTGTCATATAAAAATGTTTAAAATATGTATGAAAATGAATTTTCTAGGTTTTATAGACCTTATATCATTCCCACTCTATTATTTTCTATTTTAGTGTCCTATTGATGTATATAAGATGTGCTCGTCTAGTCTTAAGATGAAATGTTTACAAAAATTCCACTCTCACAACATATAAATGGATCCTCTCACCACCACTTGAAGACCAATCAGAAAATTTTGTTTCCTATTGAAACAAAACTATTTTTCGATTAACCTATAATAATTTTCATTTTAATTGAGACACTTTCCAGAATATATCATCTTATGACCTCAATTTGCAATGATTCTTCCATGGGAAAGGCGACGTCCTCAATATGAGTTCCGTTTTCCTAACTTATTCTATTTTTATTATTACTTTACCAAATATTTATATAACTAATATATAATATATTATTAAATAATTTTATTTTTTGAAATAATCATTATAATGATAATGGAATAAATATTATCCACCTTTTAACTTTTTTATTATGAAAAACAAAACTGTCATTCCTACATTGTTCAGACTACAACCTCCACAATACGATGAATTATTTTCATAAACACATCTATTAACTATTTAAAAGGGTTTTATTGAAGAATAAATGTGAAATATATAATATAATTATGATTATGAATAAAAAACATATAACCTAACTTCTTTCTATGATATTATTAAAAAATGGTAAAAGTAAATCATGATTTGTGCAGACTACAACCTCTATGAAGTAACATATATCATTTTCCATCTAGATTCAATATTATTTTTTAAAATATATTAAAATATAATTAAAACCCTTATTTTTTTTCAAATAGTATCATTATTCATATTTAATAAAGATATTATGATAAAATAAACAACACTAATAATCATAATCATCCATTATATATGGTATGTTCATGTTTAGGTCAGTCTAACAACTCACTTCATCAATATTATAAATTAATTTCATGGATCACTATGAGTAATTAATTTATTTTAATACAAGATATAATCATGTAAATAGTAATTTTATATTTGTTGTTGAATGGTAACATTAATATTAAACCCTTTAAGTAAGATACCAACATCTGTTTGTTAAAAACCACCGAAATATGCTCATCAATGTTTTTATTTTAAAATATTGCATCCAAAACACCAGATGAATGAAATTATAATAATAATAATATTTATAAATAATCATTATAAGTACCTTTTATGAAAATTTAATGTCAATTATTTAATAATTAATAATTACACTAATATTATGAACTGGTTCTAAATGATTTGGTTCACTCTCACCCAATATTAAATATAGATAATTATTAAAAAATATACATATAAATAATTATTATAAATTATTTTTATAAAGGTTTGTGTATATTAATAATGTTATTAAATAATTGACTAATTCAGTTACTTTTATATATAGGATATTCAATCCCTTTAGTATAATTCGGTAATTATTGTATATGTTTTTTCTAACATTATTTTCTCATACTATGTTACAAAATTTTTATTGAAATTTATTGTTCAAGGGTTTATTTATTACAAATAAAGAATAATATAAATTTTATTTCCTCCTTATTTTATAGTGTTTTAAAATTCATCCTTATAACCACATTATCAAATGATTCTTACATAAAAATTTTTGTTACTTAAAAAGGGGTTCCATGTTGTCATTTCATATTTCTTGTGAAATGATTATCCTTTTAAACCAATATAATTTTACAGGGTTTACATAATACATATTTTTCCTAATATATCATGAATTATCATTCATGTTATTTAAATTTTTGTTTCAATATCTTTGTCCTTCAACTGTTTGGAATATTCTGATACACAATCCATAAGGGTATTTCATCTCAAATTTAAATTCCTTGAGACATGTTTATTTTATACACAATATTTTATATTTTGTGGTTCACTTAACTCAACCCTTATTTTTTTATCATTATTCTATCATTATTCTTGTTATTTAATGTTTCATTATAAATTATATCCTTCAAGGGGTTATTATGTGAATGTTTTGTAAATCCATAAGTGTTATTTGGATCTATTTTCAATTTCATCAGCCTTGTTTGATATTGCACACCATTTTTATGTTATATGTTGTATTCAATGACCTATTTCATTTAATTATATTTTAATTCCATGAAATATCTCTCATGTTCTTTTGATTCTAAATTCACCCTTATCCCAAGGTTTTTTTTATCTCAATTTTGTTTCATCGAGATATGACTTAATTTGACCAGTTATTTAATTTTTTTGGGTATAGATATTGGAAATTTATTAAATTATAAGTCGTATAATAATTTTTTTCATTATGGGATTATACTCTTATAAATCGATCACCACTATTTTATTTCCAAACCATCCTTTGTTATATAGATGATTATTATTCCAATGTCTTTCTTTTCTGAATAACATATTTTTAATTAAATTTTTTTATTAGAATTAACCTAGATATCCAGACATATATTGATTGGGAAATTTTTTAATATTACTATATATAACTTTCTATATATAGTGTTAGTTTGAGATATTCTTACAAGAAAGCTATTCCATTTATTGATTGGGGAAATATTGATAATTTATATACCTGTTATTTCAATTTGAATGTTTAATTATATATCATAAAAGTTAGTAATGTGTCGTACATATTATTTATTCATTCTTATGATTAAGGAATTATAAATTTTTATTGACGGGTAGGGCCTACAAAATCCCCTCAATACACGAGTAGGAATTATGAGATAAACTATCTTGGGAAAGATGGTGAATCAATTCCAGGAAAAAAATGTTTTCTAGACTTGGGGTTGTGACCGTAATATCCGATTAACTAAGATAATGATGTCTTGGATTAGCTCATGGAGTTATATATCTAAAATTATGCATTTCACAGAAAATGAACTAGTTATTTTTCCATATTTTTATTTACTAATATGTAAACCATTCAATAGTTATGGTCAAATATTATTTTGATTATTTATTCCTACCACATTTTTTGCTCATTTTATAATCACCCTTAATCTAGGATTGTTATGAATTGTGTTTAACCTTAATGTGTATCTGAGCTCACCCATTATTATTTTCGATTTATCTATTTTATAAAGAAATGTATCACATATGATATTTATAACAGAATTACCTATTTGGATAATTTTTTTGAGATGTTTAATATTTATTATGGAATAAGTGGTTTATTAAATAATAGTAAAAATTACATTAGTTGATAATGGAATGTTATTTATTAGCTTATGATCTATCTTAAATATATAATTCTAAAAACCGAAAAGGTAATCATAATTCATGTAATTAAATATTTTCATTAATTCATGTAATCATGGTATATTTATATCTAATAATATTTATTTGGTATCAAATCTAGTATGTAAATTATGTGTTTTTATACAAGACTTGAGATTGTATGTTCGGGGTTCTATAAGGATGAAAAAAAGAACACAGAACATTTACAAAGGGAACTATAGTGAAACTTTAATGAAATAATTAGAACCACTAACTTGTGATGATTTAAACAAACTATGGCTTAATATACATAAATAAATAAATAATATAATAATTATATTTTAATGGGAATAAATATATATATTTTTGATGCATAATATTATTAACTATGAGTTGGTTATACAAGTGGTTAAATCAAATTATGTAAAATATAGATTTGTGGTAGGAGTATTATCATCCCAATTTCATTTATTTGAAACATTTTGTAAATTATCCACTGATTTACTTTTGTAATATTTAATATACATTCCCAATAAAAAATTAAACCATATTTCACTTATTAATAATGGGTTTTGAAAATACATATCATATTATCTATTTAATTTTCTTTTTATTTATTCATTACAAAATATGTAAGGGGATTCATGAGACAATTTCCTTTCATTGATTTATAATATGCATTATTTCCTATAATTATTTTACATTGAAACCTTTTAATATGTCATGTTTTATTTCCTACTATATTTATGGATTTATATTTATTTATTTCAATCTCCTTGTTGATGGATTATTACCTCATAAAAATAAAACATTATAATAGAATTCATCCATTCTCTATTTTAGATATATCAATTATATATATATTCATTTAAAAAAATATATTTATTTGTATTTTTTAGAAATATTAATATATAATTTATTTTTTTTCATAAAATGTTTTCCTTTAATTCAATTTAAAATTGAATTGTTTGTATTCCTTTTAATCAGTGTGGATTATTTCAAAACATTATGAAAACCCTACAAACATTCTATACAAATTTCATATCATTTCTTAATGTCATCTCCCAGTTTCTATTATTTTATCATTTTTATGGTTTCGTCAATATGATTCTTTTTGTGTTTGCATATTGTATTTTGAAACATTTTTAAAATTGTATTGAAAGTGACCCATATTATCATTTTGAATATAATACCGTAATTGTTTCAGAATATATTTTTATGATTTCCCTCATGTGTTTCTATTTTTCATACAACCTTTCCTTTTCAAATAAAATTTTATGTACTCTAAATAAATATATGTATATATATCATATTTTTATGAAAATATTCATATAGTTTTGATAATTATTTATAAATATGTCTCATACTTTTTTTTTCATATTTGTGATTATATAAATATTATGTAAAAATATGTTATCATATTCCAAAATTTTCAACAATTTCTTGTCATCATTTATATAAATATTAATCCATATCAATAAAATTTTTAAATTCCACCATTTGAATATTCATATTTATAAATTCTATTTCATTTAACCTTCTAATATTCTAAACAGGGAAAAATAACTTCTTTATTCAAAATCCAAATTCTTAAATATCCAATGTTTTATGTAAATGAGATGCTTATAACGGTATTAACCCATCACTACCTTTATCTTACAATATAATCATCATTGGATAAATAAAAGATTCCAAAAAATATATTTCCCTTGTAAATAGCCTATAATTCCTTCTTTTTGTTTAAATGTATTCTCTAAGATATTCAGACTAATTTATTTATAATTGATAATTTTTGATTTTACCATCTAATAAATTATCATATATTATGCGAATACCATATACATTCATATTTTGATTTAATGGTATTCACATAGGTATATATACCATTTGATTAATTATGGAAAACTATTGATTTGAATATATAACCCTTTATTTTATATGATTTGAATACCCCACATTTCATTCTTTTTATTGATAAAAAATTATAATGGTTAACATAGTATTATATTTTTCCTGTATATAATGAAAATATTTATATCCATTGTTTATATATTTATAATTAATGACTACTTATCTATGAATATATACATATATATTGGTCTTTTTTCTATTATTATGTGATTTAATTTTTATTCATTATTTTTATATAATAAATGTATTAGAAAAATTATATAATAGGTGGGTACCAAAATTATATATCCCACACAATCATTGATATGTATCATGAGAAAAACCAACATTAGGTGATGGTAGTGTTGTTACCCATCATTTATGATTTCATAGAACATGTAATTATTCGCATGGTTAGTTTTTTCATTATTTTATATTTCACGACTAGGGAGTAGCGACCTATAAATTTTCATTTCAATGTTGTGAATATTTTAAATAATATTTTAAGAGGTGACCATTGAGATTTTTTTATTTAAATTACAATTTTTATTCCTTTATGTATAATATTAAATATATTAAATTAATATATCATCTATACAAATGAGTTTGAGAAGAATATTTAATATCTTCAAATCTAATCAACAGATGGGAAAATCATCACCATAATTGGACACAAGATGTTGGGTTTACCTAAGTTGTGGTACAAAATAATTGTAGTTTTGGGCCAAGTGACCTAACACATCATCTGTATTATAATTATAACAATGGAAACCCTAAAAATACCAAAATTAATCTTCATATCACTAGTCAGGATTAAAAATTAGTTGACAAATCTAATTATAGAGATATATACTGAAGATACATTCATGTCCTTTCACATGTTCATTTAGGAGAACACATAGGAAGAAGAGTAACAATGTCAAATTCAATAAAAAATGATCTATTTTGAGGTATGTATTGTTTTTTATTTTATGACCAATTGATTATGCATTTTATATTAATTATTAATTATTTTATTTTATTTTTTAAGTTACATTGATCCTCGTTACCCCCTTATTTCTATACTTTTTTTTGATTTTTGATTTATATATTTTTATAAATAAATCGTAAAAGGTGGTAAATCAATGGTGACTATTGGAAGAGGCATGAATATCACATCCCTCGAAATAAATTGTTCTACATATCCTCTTGACAGAGATTAAAGAATTTTTACCATGGATGACTACATGATATGCAGTGACTAGAACTATTAGCTATATATTCAACACACTATCTCTTACAAAAAGATGATAAAACAACATTGCAAGTGGTGGTGATAGAGGGAAATGGAGATTTAGTCTAATGAAAAGAGGAATCCGATTATAATCTTAGGTGGAGGAATCATAAATCAATGGTGGATGAGGAATAAATTGACATTGTTAGACCTTATGGAATAGTGGTGGTGTGAAGCCAAGTGGTAATCGATGATAAAGAGTGGTGGCCCGATCGGGTTGGAGATGATATCCACAACATCAATGTCTAGGTAAAGGACAGGGTAGGGAGGGTTCATACCCTAGTATTCCAATGTATATGGGATTGATAAGGAACAAATTTTACCATAGAATACAATGTGTATTTTTACAATGGTCTTAAATCACTAGTATGTTGGGTGATATGCTGGTTTTTCTAGTGGGAGGACCACCTAATAGCTATCTAAATGGTACTGATGAGTTGGGGTTCTAGACTGACCCAACCTATGAGGTTTGGGTTGTCTCCCACACATGGATGCCGGGAAACATAGTTGGACATGGAAGTAGAACCATTCCTAATCTCCCAAAATGAACAGGGGAGGGATTCCTAACACATATAGAACTATGAAACACTATACTTCTCAAAAGAGGAGTAAACATGTTCAAAATTTTGTTCATTTTCCCATCCACTTCTATGACACATGGAATTAATAGAGGCATATATGTGGAATAATGTTTGACTATGTGGATTTTTTCACACTATCCTCATAGTTTTTTTATTTCAAGAATATATATACTATAACCTAAGTGTTTTTATATATAGATAATGATGGTGAAATCTATTTAGAAATATTGTCATGTTTTTCAATTGTGTTGGTTATATTTAATTTTTATCTCCATAGGTATGATGACCAGGTTGGAAATGAAGATATAAATGAATATAGGGTATCGTTTCTCCCACACAAACATAAGAAACATGTCATCCAAACATGAACATGGGGTTGGTAATCCAAAGGTCATGATATGGTGTGGGTCCCCCACATAGTTATCAAAGTCTATAAATCTCCCATTGGAAATGTATGATTCATCTATATATGGTTTTAGGTACTCCATCATTTAAAATGGCTTTATCAATGAGGCATGTGTCCTATACTGAGGTTAGAACTCCCTTGGTCACTACACATCCATTGAATAGGAACTGATGATTCCCTACAAATTTTGAGTGGTGGGTGGATTTTTTATACATGGGAAGGTTGAACTCATATAGAATTAGTCACAGTGATTGAACTATGGGTGAATGGATTTTAAATAGGTTACTCTAATATGTATTGTATTCTCTATATCTAAATCATATATGGGAAAACATTAATTTATATATGATTCTATGAGGATTGATATTTCACTACCTACATTGTGTTCTCATTTAATCATATTGAGTATGGTAATACTCCCCTAACATTGGTATCTCTTTCACATATGTCATGTCTTATGAAAATGCAAGATAATTTTGAGGTGATCATGATGTATATGGTGTTGATGGAGTATGAGTTTAGTAGATCTCTTATGGGATGGATTCATTTAGTATTTACATAGAGATTTATGGATTGATTATTATCAATATTTTCTAGTATTACTATGTTGGTTTCCATTTGAGATATTGAGTTTTCATTTGATATATTTACAAAATTCTATTCTATATTGAAATTTACAATTTGTCACATATTTTTATTTATTCTATGAAATTTATTTTTATAATTTGAAATATGTATATATCCTATATGGAAACCTGTGTTATATGAATGTTCAGTAGGATAAGGCCTCATGTATTATGTGATATACCTACTCGATGATTTCCACGATCCACTAGATTACAATAGGTGAGATTTTAGGGGCATGATCAACCTTAACATTAGCCAAGGTTGGGTCTTGGTGGGTTGGGTATGGTTAGAGGGGAATTGTTACCCACAAATCTTTGATATGGAGTTTTCAATTAAGTTCAATGATTATATTGATTTATGAACATATAAAAATATATTTAAAGAGGCTTGAGTTTGGTCATTAGATATGGGAACCCTATCTTGTTGTCATGATTGATATATCCATTCACCAGTACTCTAATAATCTGTAAATGAACTTGAAACTCCGAGGAACCAATTGTAGGGTATGGATATATTGGTACATGAATCATTTAGTTGTTAATTATAATTTTTTCTTATTTTCTTCTTTATTCAACTCCCCATATATGTATAAATAACTATGGTATTATCATTTAAACTGTAGGATTTCTCCACATCAAATACATGCTAGGACTCAATTCATGATTATGACACACATAGACAAGATCAAGAGCCATTTATCACATAATATATGAGTGATGAGGCTTCCATATAGGGACATGGTCTTTAGGATTCCATAATACGAGATAATGGAATATAATGTCTTTATATAGTACTATGAGAAGACACTCCATCCTCCACATCCGAGGTGGGTGATCCTTACATAATTGAGAACTGTATGAATATATTCATATATGATGTAGTTTTACCTATCAGGAGTGAATTTCATGAGTTTTAGCAGAAGAGACCACTTAGTTTTCTACAAACATCATGAACCCTGAGCAATATAAGACTTAGTTGAGTCTATGATTTTTATTTTTAACATATTGAGAAAACTACTTATCAGATAGTTTTTATAACATCTATCCTTGTAAATGATTCTATGATTAACTGGTGGAAATTGGTCATAGAGGATCATGATGAGTTGAATCATCTATGGTCATAGTTTGATAAACTCTTTATCATGGACTATTACATAGAAATGTAAAGGATTATATAAATCTAATAATTTTAATATCCTTATTAGAGAAACATTTCTTAGTTATATTATGAATTTAGGGTCAGTAACATAATGAGGTACTCTATTCTCATGGGTTTTGATGGACTCAATTATACAATAATGTTCTTTCATGTACTTTATAAAGAGATTTTAAAAAGGGATATTCCTATTTGAATACCCACCTATGCTAGATTCATTACAATAATAATAGCTTTTAATAGTGCTTGAATTTATTAGAGCTTTCTAAAAGGGAGGATAAATTCTCCCTTTTTTTTGGTAGAAAAAGCACTGATCAAGGCCACCTTAATCTATGCTAAAAAAGAACTGAAAAAGGACCCCTTTATTAGTGCTAAATAAAGAACTCATAGGGGGGTTTTTATCAGTGTAAAAAAAATAACTGATAAAAGGGAAACTATATAAAAAAATGAAAAATTGACTATAATGGGGGACCATTAATAGGAATAGAAAAAAATGCGGATAAAGGGTGTCCCTTTTTCAGTTCCAGTGAAAAATAACTAATATAGGGGGTCATTATCTTTCTTTTTTTACAAGCACTGATAAAGGGTAAATTTAATAATTTAGTTATAAATCATCAAAAATAATATATTAACACACACACACACACATACTGTTTTAGTAAATACGATTCCTATAATGCTAAATACACATTTACACATAATATATATGATATTTAAGGAAAAATATATTATAAAATAATTTTCAAAATAGAATTAATTTATAATTTTATAATTATTACTGATTAGTAGTCATTTTATAATAATTTGAAGATATAGAAAATCAAAATAATAATAAAAACTATAAAATAAGTTAGAAACATGACTACAAACTTCAACAAACATAACTATTGATATGAGAGTCTTATTTCACTCTACAACATGTCAAATAAAATATTGTGAAAATATTTACACACTTTTAACTAGGGGAATCTGGATCAAATTATTCTATGGAAAAAATTCCTAGGATGACTACAAAACTGAGTTCTTATTTGGGGTATCCCAAATTTATAACATTTGATGGAATTTCAGCCTCTTTTAAGGGGGTCATATTATAATTTTTTGATGGAGACTTAATATATTCTAAGATATTACATTCATATAGATATTATGGTTTTGAGGTTTTTCGTTTATTTATATTTTACTTTTATTTATAACCAAATATATAACAATATATAATTATTTTTTATATATTCATACATTTAAATTTAATTCTATAAATAAATATTTGAACACCATTACATATAAAATATATTTTGAAAATATTTAAACTTTATTTATACAAAAAATATTATATATGTTATTTAAAATAAAAATATATGAATATATAAACCTATAACATTAATGTATATATTATTTGTGTGCGTGTTTTGACAAGTATATATATATATATATATATTAATATGTATATGCTAATATATGTATATAAATATTAATATATAATATATCTGAACAAATATAATATTTATAATTATATTTTTACACTCAGACAAATATTTAAATATACGTTTGTACATATTTATAAACACACACATACACATCCACACTAAACATATTTTATATATGTGTTTAAAAAAATATATAAATGTATATATTAATATATATATATTAATATATATAAATATATATAATTAAGTATATATATAAACTTATCGATAAAAAATGTAATGAAATATTTATAAATATGTAGATATGTCATAATATATATAGAAAAACAATATAGTGCTATAAAAAGGCTCGCACATAAGAGGGGGAGGTATTAGGTTCAAAATTTTCTGGAGGAATGGGTGCATGTAGGTGGATGGAATTATTTTAAAAGATGATTGGGGGGGGGGTGGATTTCTTGAGTGAGTTTTTTTGAGCTCGGATGGGGGGGGGGAGGTTAGAAGCACTTATAAATGGTGGAGAGGGAATAGGTTTGAAAGAAAAATCAACTCCTTTTTATCTGTGCTAGAAAAATCAATGAAAAAATACCCCTTTATGAGTGTTTTTAGCTTTATTATAGGGGAAATTTATCATCTCTTTTAATGAGCATGATTAAATCCTCCCCATTAACATTGGTCATACTATCCACACTTATATAGTGCGGATAAATCCCTTTTACTAGTGATATTGGAGGCTATATTTTTACTAGTGTAACTTAAAGAGGGATCTAGTGATCAATTGTTTCTTGGTAGAGGGCTAAAAGTCATCAAAAGTTGGTACACTTTTTCAATGAGTAGGATAATTTTTTTGTGGAGAGTGGATGATAAGTCTCGACATCACAATATTAGTGGAATTTGTATGTACAATATATGTCTTAATGATAAATGAGAGGAGATTCATGTTTTTGATCTATCCAATAATGAAATTAGATTTTCTACAAATATATATGATTATTTCAAATGGAAAATGACTACCAAGTATTTCATGAAACATAGGGTAGTTATATAGGTATTGTAGATATGTATCCACATTATATGTTGTAGTGTGATATGGGGATTTTGTAGAGTTTATGGTCCTCCAAGTGTTGGATTTGGTAGAGGTGATAGTGGTTCACCTAGAGGATACAGAGTTGAATGGAACTATAATAACCTTCCCCCTTCTCCACACATATTTAGTACATTACAATATTTGGGAACTAGTGATGTAGGCCATAGGCATATGTAGGTGTGGTAGGGATACAAATATACAACACTCGACTTGTTTTTAAGTAAAATTTATGACCTCTATACACATCCACCTATAATAGTAAATATAATTATAATATATTCTTTTTTCAATATACTTTTTTCAATAACTATGATTCTTGATAGATCCCCTATACAATCCAATACAACATGACACTCTTATAGGAATTGATAACATGTTCATCCTTGTTAGATGATAATGAAAGATTCTACAATGTAGAGATTGGGTTTTTGGGACTTAATTGTGGTTGTGAATACTCTCTATGAAATCATCCTTACTACAAAATGTTTTTACTCATTTAATGACTAGATAAAATTATATAATAAAAAATTAGTGTTTTTTCTTGAACAAATGGGTTGATTTATTCATTCGTGGGTATGTTAGGAACTTATTAGAGATGATTAGATCATATTTGGTGCACATTGAAAAGGATTACCCAATAGTTGTAAAATATATATTTTTGTGTAATTTATTCATTAAATGAGTAGAAATATTTTTGTTTTATAGGAATACATAGATGTTATTTGAAAGGATATTGATGTATTAATCTCTAAATATGATATTGAATTATTTATTGATATATAACATGTGTCTACAACACTATATTCAAAATATTAATAGATATAACCATATAAGATATAATATTTTAAGTGCTGTTGGATGAATTTTTTTAAATATTTCATCAAACCCGATTTATTTCCAAGGGTAACTTTGGTGTTGTTCAATAAGAAGGAGAATGAGAACCTACATATTTTTATTTTCTATTACCGCCTGAATGAGTTGATATTAAAGAAAAAATACCTTATTTTTGGGATCTTCAAACTGTAATACCGGATGAAGGGATTTAAGTGGTTATTGAAGAATGATATGAGGTAAGGGTATCACTATATTTTGATCAATGAGTAAGATATCTTGAAGATTTTGTTCATGTGTCTCTATAAGCATTATGAATTTATGGATATGTCCCTTTTCATGATAAATGCACCAAATATATTCTTTGTTCATAAAAATAATATTTCATAACATTTATTGGACTCATTATTGGTTGTATTAATTTATGAAATCCTAATATATAATGAATAAGGGGATGCTCAATTTTAGAATCCTAGAATCATCTTGTATTCACTTTGAGAACAAAAAATATTCAGTAAAATGAAAATGTGTATGTTATGAATTCATTATATCTACTTCCCAAGGAATTTCATTTCATGGGAGGAGTAGTTACAAACCCCCTGATGATTGAGTTAATTCACTCACAAGAGCCTCCAAAGAGTGTGTTGGAGGCGGTATCTTCTTTGAATTGGTGGGTTAGTATTGGAGATTTAGGGTAGATATCTATAGGATATCAGTTCCCACGATTGCACCAATATAAAAGGATAATCCTATTTTTCTCTAAGAGGTTTCATGGAAATTTTTATTAGTTAAAGAAGATATTGAATAAAGATCAAGTTTCAATGTTATTAAGGGAAGGATCCATGTACATGGTACTTAATGATACCTCTATGATAAAGGTTGGTTGTGTACTGATGTTTTTATAGGAGGTGAATTCTTATTAGGGTGGGATGTTGGGAACATAGGATAAAAATAAAGTGGGAAATTATTTTTAGATCCCTATGGTAGTGTTTTCCTAGAATTATTAAAGACATTAAATCCTCATACAACTACTATTTGTCAATATATAATATAAGATTATTTTTTTATATTATTCGAGTGAGATCTCTACTAAAATCATACATTATTGTTGGAGATCCAATAGAAATTTGATATTAACATTATCTATATTTTAGGAAAGAGAACTATGATGGCTGATTCCCATACCATGAAATCCCATGCTAAATTTATATAAGAGGTATCAAGTAGTAGGTTTCAATGTTATAATCTTTGGAGGATAAAGGAAATGTAACTTTATTTGGTCAGTGGTGAAGGACCATAGACCCCTTCAATGAGTATATAATTACAATCACAAGGAATTTTTCTGTGGGCTTGTATGGATGAATATATTCAGTTAATATTCTTGTTGGATTCTTTAAATGTGGAGAGCATATAATATTATTTCTATAGTAAAAATTGGTCCTAGTCATGCTACATGAGTAGGTGTTGAAGGGGCACCAAAATTTCCCCTAATTGTACATTAGATTGTGATATAGATGTACTAATATCTCAATAATTAATTTTGGTGGTCCAATATGAAATGAAGTGTTGTTGTGTTTATATCACAGTGACTCTCCAATCACTAGGTGAAGGTCATGTATGATTTTTCAGTGAGTTTAACTATGGAATTTATGGTTTAGAAATGGATGTTAGGTGAATTATTGGTGGAATTAATTATGTGAAATCTATATTTTACAAAGGGTCATGACTCAATACAGGATATCATTAAATAACATACAAAGGTGATCCACTTTTTTTATTCAAAATACGAGTTTTATAGGGATCTTGGAATATTTATACATGGATAAAACTATTTGAATGAATGGAATACCATTAATGGTCATTTTATAAAGAGTTGGAATATTTATATCCTAGTTGTGCAAGAAAATTTTAGAGGAATTTTGGAATTAATTTCAATTTGGTATAATGTTCCACACATAGGAGTATGACAGTACTGATAATACCATTTTAGTTCTTGAGGACATGTCAAGGGATTATGTGATTGATTTTGGATGGTGTTTGGATGATCACCTCTTTCATTAGACCTATTTAACAATAAAATATTCAACTTTAGTTTTATAATGTCACCATTCTAGGTTCATTGAAAAATCCCTTCTCTATCACCCCAATGTTGGAAAGTTATTTTTATTTGGTTATATATGGTGCTAGAGTTGTTGTAGTTAATGACAAAGAAGGTGCTATTGATCTAAAGGAGTATAAGTATAGACCACACCTCTTAGAAGTTGAACATGTATTGATTGTATAGTCCTTTAGAGTTTAAATGGGGAGATAATATTTTATTTATGCTTTCATCTAGATCTAGTTTATGGATGATCATTCTGGGATACAATATATCCCATATTCTGTATATGGTACATGAAGTTCTTCACCACAAAAGTTTCTAATATAATTGTTCAGATGATCAATATCTTCAATTTTTCAGAAATGAGGAGATATGTATAAATATATTAAAAATTATTGACGAAGTTGATATAGGTATTATATATGATGACACCTTATCAGATTACCCGAGGGAAATCAATGACCTACTAGACATAACACTTTAGGTTAATGTTATACCACTGCTATATATTCTATGGAAACATTTTAAAGATCAGGAGAGATATTATGAAGATGATAATTAGATGTGATACTAGTACCCTTATCACTTTGAGTGATTTATGACTTTTAGGAAAAATTATTTAATGTATTGAGGCATATATATGCCAATAAATTTTCAATTAATAAATTTGAATATTTTAAATATTTTTTATGACATGGTTAATGAGACATTTTCATATTGATTGTGATGGTGATACATGATTATATTATATTAAATACGATATATTAAATTTTATTTTTTGGATTCAAATTTATGAAGAAACGTAAATATCTCCTAAATAGATGTTTAGATGAGAAAAATCCATCAAAATTCTACATTAGATGTTGGGATTACCCTATGGGTGGTATAAAATGACTTCACATTTTTGGTCTCCCAACCTCATTATTCTTGGGCGTGTTAATTAAAACACTAAAAAACCAAGAACTACCCAAATTTAATGAACCTTAAATCTGTAATATGTGTAATTAATTGGGGGAACCCCCAACTATAGATAAATAATCCATAAACTTGGATATAATTTAGCACATTTGTAATGAATCAGTTTTCCTGATTCTTTCGCATTATGGGTTTGAGGTAGGAGAGGGTGGATGGATGCTGAAAACATGTTTTCTGGTGGAATTCATGGTGTGATCTGATCATTCAAAACATGAATTTGGATTCGTATATTTAATTATAATTTACTACATTGAGGGTTTCCAGGTATAATTTAGTGGTTCTTCCCAGATAAAATATACAACATGAATAAATGAGTCTTGGCATGAATGTTTTTTTTTCAGGTTTTAGAGATGAAGAAATATATTTTTTAATATATATGGAATTTATGGAATTTATGGTGTGATGTAACCATTGATGTTATGAATGAAGCTTTATTATCATAGTAACCCTTTCAAGATACCCCTCATGTTTCTCGTATTTTTCCTCCCCCAATTAAACATTATGTTACCGGGAGATATTTTTATAAGGCCTTTGAATCCCATTAAATATGATTCATCCCCCATTATATAGAGATTAAACCATGTCCATTTGAGGTTTGTTTTTCTTTATAAGATTATTTTCCTCTTATTTTCTTATTTTTCTATGCTATAGAGAGTTTTTATATTTACTCGTGATATAGTTTCTATTTGTGAATGAAATTTGGATCTTGTTAGGTTGATTTTTAGGGATCATTGGTTCTCTATATAAGAGGTGACCAATGTTTGATGATTTCTATTATATTTTTTCTCAAAGAACATTAAGATATTCAGGATGAGGTAAGGGATCTATTATATATATTATGATTTAAAGGTAATTTGTGAGATTATAATTATGTAATACATTGGATAATAGTTTAATTATCCTTATAAAGAGAAGAATTTTTTATTGTAGGAAAAATGTTTTTTTGTTTTGGTTTGGAGATTTCTTGAGTATATCAATATTTTGTAATATCCTATTATTTTTCAAGATAGTGTTATATATATAGGTTGAGGAAGTTATAATTATTATAACGGTTAATTTTATGTAAATCCAATAATCACGGAAAATTAATAATATCTGTAATTATGTCATCAATGAAAGATTCATGAAAACTATCATTTTTCCATCCTTTTAATTGATTAATTATGAAAGTAATGAAAAATTCATTTTAGGATGATTCATAGTGTAAGAACCCGGTTCTTATTCTAGAGGTACAAGTTTATTCCTTTCTCTTTTCCTCAAGTGTTTTTGAGAAAATAAGGAAAATGGGGAACAATCCTAAATTTTGGAACTACACGCCATGTACTTTTGGCCATGTGGGATGAGTACATAGGGCGTGTAACCATGTCTGCGATGAAAGGTGTAAAAACTGACTACACGCCATGTAGTGGTCCTTTACACGTTGTGTAGTCAGTCGGCAGACTAAACAGTAAGGCAGTGGAAGCAGTCTCCAGCTGGTCAAAAGTACACGCCGTGTAGTCGGTAATACATGTTGTGTACCCATGTCGATGGAAGAACAGTTTGGCGGTGCCGCCAGATGAACAGTTAAATAAAGGAAGTACACGCCGTGTACTCGGATGTACACGCCGTGTACTTTGTTTTTTTTGCATAAAATGGGAAGTAGCCAACCCAATTCACAGGGAAGTCCTATAACTAGATGGGAGCTTGAGAGGGGATGGACGAATCTTCGAGGATCTCTAGATCGAGCATCAGGAATCTATTTCCGCCTCGGACGATCTCGTTGGAACCAGCAGGTAAGCCCTCTCATCTCCTGGCGTAGTTCCTGCCAAATCTTCCTCTAATGGAAGTTATTTGGGTTTAAGAGAGTTTCCTTTCTCCTCAGATCTACCTCGTTCTGGGACGATTCGTGGAACGTCATTCGAGTATACTGATCAGGGGCGTTTAAGGTAGGTGGCTTGCTGTTTAATTTTCCAGCTGATGTGCGTTTTGTGTACCATTAAGATACGCACCCATGAATGGGGTGTCGTATGGATAAGTCCTTGTTGAATTAAATACCTAGAAATGTATAGGTAATTAAATGTGATAATAAACTCAAGTTTGGGATCACTTCTTGGATCCATGACCACCCCGGGGGTGCGTTCCTCTGTTTAGCCATTTGGCCAGGATACTCGAGGGTATGACTTTATAATAATGATTATAGAATTTATTGGAGAGGAATTGCTTTTGTATTGCATGTGTATTTCTTGTTTACATGTTGGGTATGGCCCGGTTAATTTTTTCGCCTGAGGGCAGTGTTGTGATTAGCCTATGGGAAACGTACTACTGAGCCTTTGGGAAACTTCTTCCGTGCCAGTGGGAAGTTGATTCTATGCCTGTGGGTGACACCTCATATGCCTATAGGCAATATTCGATATGCATGTGGGTAGATTCTTGTGTTGAATTCTATTTACCTGCGGGTAAGGGATTATGCATCTAAGGACACTGACTGATTACATAGAAATTCAGTAGGGTGGTTTCTTAATAAAAAATAATGAAATGAATGTTAAATGGAAATATAACTGGTAAAGTTAGTTACTTTTGAGTAATTCTTAATTTATTGCATTCACTTTTTCACACTGTTGTTGCATGTTTACACACAGTTAAGGATGGGCCTTTGGTGGGTGTCTACAGGGAATTATTTATCACACCCTGTTTGGGTCATGCTTTTCAGCCCAAACAAATTAAATTTATATAGGTATGGATAAGGGAAAGGGTCCCTATACAGGTACTTGATTGCAGTTGAGGAGTAGGGGAGAATGGGATCGGGCATAGGCTCGTGATGCTACCATCTGTTTTGTTTTCTTTTTCTGTACCCTGTATTGTACTGTACTGTATTTTTGAATAACATATTTTGACTATTTTTATAGAATAGTGACATACTACATATTTACATACATATATATATATGACTATCGGTTCTTTTTTACTTCATTTTTTCATTTCAGTTATGTGTGTTTTAATTCTTCTGCTACAATTGTATTTTTTATCTTATATTCCGCTACGATACACTTTGAAAAATGAGGGCATAGTTTACCCACTATCAGACCTAGGCCCTCGCTGCTAGTCGGCAGCCTCTGGCGTTTGGGGAAATGATCTTGAGGTCACGTGGCGAACTGAGATCACGGCACCCATTGGGTGGCACCCAGAACCGGGACGTTACAAATCGGTATCAGAGGAGTTCTTTTCTTTGACATACTATTTGGAGCCTTCTTCAGGAATAGGATGGAAACTGTTGTTGGTCATAAACTGTGACCAGGAGTATTTAACCCATGTACAGGGAAAAACCAATTTACCTCGTCTTCCAATTTTTATGATTTTTCAATTTTACAATTGAATTGATTTTCAAAGAAGGGTGACACACTTGTGGTTGTACTGATTATATTTTATTCATGGGTTATATTTAGTTACAACCAGATGAGATGAGGGTATTTCATCTCATTCATCATTTATGAACATGCTAGAAATCACATGCCATGCATAGTTTCCATGCCATGTAGGTTCATTATAAATTGCATGTTTTTGTGATAGATGTTGAGCTAGTAAAAGCATGCTATTGTGATAGTTTCTTGGATAGATACCTGCTGTTTGATAGGGTATTGTTGTATGATCCTGTTATAGAATGGATGCCAAACTTTGGTGTTTTGGGGAGTATGCGCCCTCATTGACTGAAATTTGGTGAATCATTGACTATTTATCTGGTTATAACACATATAAGATGCCAAACATTGATTCGCAAGGAGCATGGGCCCTCACAGGTCAGAATTTGGTACTTAGGTGTTATTTTTCAGTATTTTCTGGGTCCCGGAGAAGTTTCTGAGGCATAATGTCCAAAAACCCAGTATACATGCCGTGTATTACCTTAAACACGCTGTGTATGCTCTTCTGTTCGAGAAGAAAATAGAACTTTTTTATTACACGCCGTGTACCCTAAGTACACACCATGTAGTCTCTTCCCATGTCATAGGCCGTGTGGGTGGGGACATAGGGAACAGAAGTGCTTGGGGCAGAGACACAATGTACCGTATGTATAGACCATGTAGTGTTGACCCAAAGTCTGCCCGTGTAACTAACAACACGGACGAGGGAGACCTTAATATATACACGTCGTGTCCACTATAGAACATGCCATGTAGTCTGACCTGGGATTCAGTTGTGTAACTAACAACACGAGTCGGTGTAATCCTTTTGTGTACACGCCGTGTGTATATTGAACATTAAATTTAGTGTGAGCCATGTATCTGGCCGTGTAACTAACAAAACGGGTCGACGGAGCTCATCTAGTACACGCCGTGTACCCGTGGGACCTTCCGTGTAGTCTTGTCCAGTGACAGACTGTGTGGACTTAGCCTTATGGCTGGGAAGATGGAGTGGTGTCCACATCGTGTGCGGGTGTAACACGCCGTGTAGTTCAAGCCGAGTAGTCGGCCGTGTCACAAACGATATGGGCAGTTGAAAAGTTACACCATACACACCGTGTAGTTTTGTTTAACGGGATCCGTGTGGCTTAGACATGTAGAAGGACCCGAACAGGGGAAGAAAATTCAGGTACATGCCATATAGTCAGTATACACGCCGTGTAGTCTTGTTGTACAATTTTGAATATATTCTTCCTCCTATTCCTCTTTTGGTTCCTTCATTTTCAGATTGTGATAATCTCGATCTAAGGTGTGCGTTTGACCTTGTAGAGTCATTCCGCCGAGACGACCACGCGTTGTCCAACAAGAGAGCAGCAATGAGTATACTCCAGAGATGGTGGGCCATGGGCTACCAGTTGATCCTCCAGTAGAGCCAGATGCAGTGCCAGTCGTTATACCAAACACAAGCACGGATGCGTAGCTCCGTGAAGGCTTTATGGGGTTCATGTAGACCTTTCAGGGAGCACCGCTAGTTGCCACATCTATGGTAGAGCTGACACGTATCTTCCAGCAGCAGCATCCGCCTAAGTTTTCATGGGATGGAAGACCATAGGTTGTGGAGTCTTGGCTGGGGTCTATGAAGACTATTTTAATGCACTTAGAGATGCCTCCAGGATGGAGGGTCAAGCTCACAACTTATATGCTGCGTGATTCCGCCAAGAAGTTGTGGGATGTTACCACCCAGATAGAGAATCATAGAGTCATGGTGTGGGAATATTTTTAGATATCCTTTTATGAATTCTTCGTCCCAGAGACGCTGAGGGAAGATCGAGCTTGAGAGTTCAGGAATCTGTAGTAGGGAGCTATGTCGGTGATTGACTATTCTACTCGTTTCACCGAGATTCGGCATTTTTCACCTGTTCTGGTGGGTGATGAGATGCTGAGATCCAGACTCTTTGAGGATGGTCTTCGATATGACATCCAAGAACTGGTGAATGTTTTCAGGTTGCCTTCAGTACATGCTATTGTGAACCAGGCGCTGATTATAGAGAGGAACCCGCGGGAAGCTAGTGGTGTGGGCCAGGGTGGTTCAACACCATTTTCTGGTACTATTTCTACTGGTAAGAGGAAGAGAAAAATGGACTTCTCTCAGGGTGGCGGTACCAGCCAAACGAATTTTCTGGTGGCCAGGTCATGTGCTACCAGTGTGGTAAGGAAGGGCACAAGAGACCTCAGTGACCCAGTGTAGTGTCGAGCTTGTGGCAGGATGGGTCATCTGCAGAGATTTTGCAGGGCGTTTCCACCAGTGGCTAGTGAGAGGGGTTCTGTACAAACTCCACATATGGGGACAGGACCATCAGGTTCTTACAAATCGGGGAACTAGAATACGTCAGGGCGTGTAGGAAGCGATGGTGGACATGGCCATGGTAGCCAGACCCCCAGATCCCAAAGGCAGTAGGGCGGGACAGCTCAGGGTATCCAGGCTGTGTCGCAGGGCCGCATCACTGGGAAGACATATGCAGTGCAACATACTCAGGAGGAGCAGGATCCCAGAATTTCTACTGTCAGAGGTCCTATTCTAGTAGCTTCTGTTTTATCTTCGGTAATTTTTGATATGGGTACTACACACAGTTTCATATCTGTAACTATTGTGGAGAGACTTGGGCATGTGTTTCTTCTTCTTCTACAGTTATGATGCTAGACACTCCATTGGGGACTAGAAGAGCTGGTGTGCATCAGTTCAAGGAGTGTCCCCTTGAGGTTGGTGGGTGTCACTTCCTTTGGGACCTCTATGTCTTAGAGATGATGAGATATGATGTCATTCTCGGGATGTAATGGTTGGTTCTCTTCAGAGCCTTTGTAGATTTCTATCGTCGCAGGGTGAGTTTTACGTCACCAGATGGTGGAGAGTTTCTATACAAGGGTGAGTGGGATGTTCAGGCGAGTCGAGTTGGACCAGAGCATCATGGGCCAGGTGGTATCACCGCCCAAATTGCGAGCTTATATCTGGATGACCAGGGGACTTGTCAGAAGTATTTCCCTCCAGTGGTTGGTCATTTCAGGGATGTCTTCCCGGATGACTTTTTATGTCCTCCTCTGGAGCATGAGGTGGATTTATCTATTGAGCTTGTTCCAGGAGCAGCATCGGTGTCCATTCCTCTATATAGAATGGCTACGCCTAAGTTGTAGGAGCTCAAAAGGTAGTTAATGGAGTTATAGTCAAAGGGTTTCATGAGACCCAGTACGTCTCCTTGTGGTTCGCTGGTCCTTTTTACAAAAAAGGCAGACGGTACCCTCAGACTCTGTGTGGATTATCGGAAGTTGAACCAGTTGATGGTTACGAACCGATATCCCTTGCCAAGGATTGATGATCTTTTTTATCAACATTGGGGAGCATGAGTTCTCTCGAAGATTGAATTGAGATCAGAATAACATCAGTTGCATGTTAGACCATCTGATATACCTCTCATAGCTTTCAGGAGAAGGTATGTTCTATATGATTATACAGTTATTCCATTTGGACTCATGAACACACCAGCAGTTTTCATGGATCTGATGAATCGTGTGTTCCATCCTTATTTGGATTCCTTTGTGGTAGTATCTATGGACGATATCTTGGTGTACTATCACACTCGACACGACCATGCCACCCATCTTAGGATCATATTGAGTACACTGAGAGAGAGCATAGGATATATGCTAAGTTCTCAAAGTGCCACTTTTGGATGGACAAGATACACTTCCTGGGTCATATCATCTCAGAGGAAGGTGAGGCAGCATTACTAGGATCACAGCTTGTGCAGGAGACTTCTGAGCAGGTCCAGTTTATTCAGAAACAGATGGCTACCGCACAGTTTTGACAGAAATCTTCTGCTGATCTCCGTAGACGACCTTTCGAGTTCGTGGTCGGGGATCAGGTTTTCTTGCGTGTTCCACCGAGGTTGGTACACATGCGAATCAGGAGATAGGGTAAACTTTCATCGAGGTATGTGGGGCCATTTGAGATTCTGTAGAGAGTCGGGATGGTTGCCTATCAGTTGCAGTTACAACAGAGGTACCGATCCATGGACGACATCCTCCATGTATCTCAGTTTAGTCACTATCATTCAAACCCATCTCACGTCTTTCAGCCCGAGGAGGTTGAGCTTGTGGTAGATGCGTCTTTTGAGGAGCATCTGATTCGTATTCTTGATAGGAGCATAAAGGTTCTCCGAGGCCAGTCAGTTCCTCTCGTACGGGTGCTATGGCAGCATGGCCGAGTGCAGGAAGAAACCTGGGAGTGGGAGACCGACGTACATGCTCAGTGGCCGGATTTGTTCACGAATGTATCTTCAACACCCTTGGAAGGGAAATTCGGGGACGAATTTCTTTATGGGGGGGAGTTTGTAAGAACCCAATTCTTATTATAGATGTTCGGGTTTCATCCTTTCCCTTTTCCTTAAGTGTTTTTGAGAAAATAAGAAAAATGGGGAACAATCCTAAATTTTGGAACTACACGTAGTGTACTTTTGGCCGTGTGGGATGAGTACACAGGGCGTGTAGACATGTCGGTGATGAAAGGTGTAAAAATAAACTGCATGCCGTGTAGTGGTCCTATACACACTGTGTAGTCAGTCGTCAGACTAAACAGTAATGTGGTTGAAGCAGCCGCCAGCTGGGTGACAGTACACACCATGTAGTCGAGAATACATGCCATGTACTCATGTCGATGGATGAAAAGTTTGGAGGTTCTACCATATGAACAGATAAATGAAGGAATTACACACCATGTACTCAGATGTACACATCGTGTACTTTGTTTTTTTCTCTTAAAATGGGCAATAGCCAACCCTGTTCACAGGGAAGGCTTAGAACCGTATGGGAGCTTGGGAGGGGATGGATGAATCTTTGAGGATCTCCAGATCGAGCATTGGGAATCCGTTTCCACCTCGGATGATCTCGTTGCAACCACGCCGGTAATCCCTCTCATCTCCTAGCGTATTTCTTACCAAATATTCCTCTAATGAAAGTTATTTGGGTTTAATCGAGTTTTATTTCTCCTCATATCTACCTCATTCTGGGATGATTCGTGGAATGTCATTTGAGTATACTGATTAGGGGCGTTTAAGGTAGGTGTCTTGGTGTTTAAATTTCCAACTGATGTGCGTTTTTTGTACCATTGAAATACACACCCATGAATAGGGTGTCGTATGGTTGAGGCCTTGTTAAATTAAATACTTAGAATGTTATAGGTAATTAAATGTGATAATAAGCTACTGTTTGGGATCACTGGTTGGATCCAAGACCACCCGAGGGTGTGTTCCTCTGTTAAGCCGTTTGGCCCGGATACCCGAGGGTATGCCTTTATAATAATGATTATAGAATTGTATTGAGAGGAAATGATTTTATATTGTATGCGTATTGCTAGTTTACATGTTGGGAAAGGCCCGATTACTTGTTTATCCTGAGGGCAGTGTTGTGATTATCCTGTGGGCAACGTACTACTTAGCCTATGGGAAACTTCATCCATGCCTATGGGAAGTTGATTCTGTGCCTGTGGGCGACACCTAGTATGCCTGCGAGAAATATTCGATATGCTTTTGGGTAGATTTATGTGTTGAATTCTCTTTACCTGAGGGTAAGGGATTACGCGTCTGAGGACACTGACTTATTACATAGAAAATCACTATGGTGGTTTCTTAATAATAAATAATGAATTGAATGTTAAATGGAAATATAACTGGTAAAGTTAGATACTTTTGAGTACTGCTTAGTTTATTGCATTCACTTTTGTACACTCTTGTTTCATGTTTACACATAGTTAATCATGGGCCTTTGGTGGGTGCCTACTGGGAATTATTTTTCACACCCCGTTTGGGTCATTCTTTTCGGCCCAAACTGATTACATTTCTACAGGTATGGATAAGGGCAAGGGTCCTTATATAGGTACTTGATTGCTGTTGAGGAGTAGGAGAGCATGGGACCGTGATTAGGCTCATGATGATACAAGCTATTTTGTTTTGTTTTGTTGTACCCTTTATTGTACTGTACTGTATTGTTGTGTAACATGTTTTGACTGTTTTCATAGAATAGTGACATGCTGCATCTTCACAGACATATATATATATGACTGTTGGTTCTTTTTTTACTTCATTTGTTCATTTAATTTATGTGTGTTTTAATTATTCCGCTCCAGTTTTATGTTTTATCTTATATTTCGCTACGCTACACTTTGAAAAATGAGGGAATAGTTTCCCCACTACCAGACCTAGGCCCTCGCTGCTAGTCGGCAGCCTCTGGCATTTGTGGAAATGCGCTTGAGGTCATGTGGTGAACCGGGACCGGGGCACCCGTTGGGTGGAACCCGGAACTGGGACGTTACACATAGATATTTATATCTAATGATTTATATGTTTATTATTGCTGGAAAACAATGAAAAATTAACTGGTTGAATCTAGATTATAATTAAAATGGGGTTTTAAAAGTGATGAATGCTCTTCGTCTGAGTGGTCCTTAACTTATTATGCAAGGCCCCAATGGATTTTTATGTCCATATTTTCATTTTCTATGCATGGAAGATTTATTAAAAATATATGTGTTGTAACATACCATTACCGTTTTATCAGATACACCCTTAAACTCATTGGGGTTTCCCGCTTCTTTGAGATTGAGAGGATTACAATAATTGTGTAGTAAATGTATTGTTGAAATTACACTAATATTCATTCATTTATAATGGCTATAGAGAAATTACATGTTGTGTAACTATGTTTCATGCTGTATAATGGTTGCTAGATGTATGTCCTGGAATAAAATATTATGTTGTGAAAGGCTATACGTCATGGAAGTGACTTACACAACATAAGTTGTTACAATCTTATTTTGTTTATCTGAGGCGATGGGTTTTTGGTCTATCTCGATTGTGGGGGTTATAAATCATGGAACTAGTTATGTGCCATTTAATGTCCTTCTTATAGTTTGTTAAAACTGTTTGTGGCTATTTTTGTTTTAGGTCCTTCACCAGATTTTATGGCTCTTGACCTAAGTTATTTCTAGGGAATTTCTAAGAGACTCAACCCCTTATAGATCGATCTATATGACAATCTATCTCCAATGTGTTTGTGGTAAGTCTCTCTAGGTGAGAAACCATTAAATTACTTCATTTCCTTTGATCAGGGTATCGCCATTGGGTAGAGTCTTTGGATCCGTTGGTCTAAGAATGGTGATTTTTCTTTGTTTATTCCAAGATCTGTTGTGTGCTATCTTTCTAGAGGCCTTTTCTTCCATTGTTCGTAGTGCAGTGGGCATTCATATTTGAGATATGTAGGTTTCCACCCTTCCACTGACCCCTTGTCTTCCTAATTGAATCAATTTTTATGTGGATTTGATTATAGGCCCTTCATTGACATTGTTGGGTTTTTTGATTTTTGAATTTTCTTCGGGTGTGTGTGACATGAGTTTTGAGGTAGGTGGTTCTGTCTCTATCTTATGATAATGGATCTTGTTATTTTTCTTGACCAACTGTTTCATATTGAAATATTATCATGATTGTTTTGTGTGTGTTGAAAAAAATTTTCAATGAAAAATGTGCTTTCCAGGGTTAATTACAAATTGAATGTAAAAGGGGTATTTTCAAAGAATTGAAGTGGTTTTGAAATGGTTTTAAAAAAATTGAACTAAATTATTAAAAGAGAACATGGGTAACCTTAGGCAATTTGGTGGATATCTTATCTTGATACCATAATCCCTTTTTTATTATCAAGGAGGTTTGTCATTGGGATTTCCTATGTTTCCTATGACCATTATTCTTGGGGATCGTCATTGACATTAGGGGGGGGGGGTTCACTCATTGGGTATTAATCTTCTTCCTAGGATATTTGTTCAAGGATCAGAATTTTTGAACATGATTTATTGTTGTATGAGTTGTCTACGGCCTAAAACTATTGTATTCCTCAGTGTTGTGATACCTGTTCATCTATTTTTTATTGCTTATATTTCTATGTTAGCATTGATATGAATGTTATACCAATGTAAATTGATATTTAAAATGTTATCTAGAATTGGTATACATGATTTTTGTTTTCTATATGTAGAAAAGGGAAATGTTTACCATGTTTCCTATAAAATTGCTTTATTCCTTATCATGTGTTTTTTTATTTTAAATCCTAATACAAGGGTTTTTATACAGAGACTAGTTATGGAACTCCTGGGTGGGATCCCACTGAGCCTATTATCTCACACCCAACACTCCTCTATGGTGGTGTATATAACTTTTCATGTCTTCTAGTGAAGCAAAAGGAAAGTCATCTTACTGAGGCGGTGAGGTTCATGTATGCCAGTTGGGTAGTTGGTGGTGAGATGGTGGGAGTCTGTTCCTACAATCATTTGAAGTAGCTATTTAGTTTTTAGTCAGTTATAGTTGCACTTATCTTAGAGTTTTAACTATTTTTTTTATTTTTTCCACTTCTCTTAATGTTATGGAATATATATCTTATTATTCTTCTACTGTTTCTTCTTGTTTGTATATATATATATATATATATATATATTCCACGAGGTTGTTCACGTTTGGTGGAATCATTCCCCTTATTCTGTTGTTCATTCCCGAGTGCTTGTATCCATACAATGGGGATTGAGAATACCCTTCCCATATGTGATGGATTGAGTCAGGGAAAAATTTGATAGTATCCTAGTTTGGTTCCTTACAATTGGGTACCACTGGAGGTCTGTCCACAAGATTCAACATCTTGGAACATCAGTCATACTGGAGATAGGACTATCGGGACTTGAGAGGTAGGTTGTGATAAGTTCCTGGACAACTCTTTTCATAATGAGGCTCAGGTTTCCATGGAAAATTGGGATGTGTGTCTCTATTATCAGTTTCTACTTTAAAAGAATCCATTTATTCATATGGGTTTTTTAGTTTGAGCTAAGATTATTTTTTTGTGTAATCATTCTTTTATTTTAGTGTGCAATAGTATGCCTTCCGAACATCTTCCTTGAGTTCCTCAGGATGGTGCACCAAATTCTACTCAATGTAACCCACCTATATATCATCATCTCATTGAGACAACTTTACAATCATTCTATTATTTTGATCATGATATAACACAAGTTCAGAACAGTGTTTTTGAGGTACAACGTGGAGCTGGAAGAGAGAGAGAAAGAGATTGATCAAGGGAATTCTTGAACAAGAAGACTCCACCCATTAAAGGGATGATTGAACCCCAAGAGGAAGAATACTTGATGGATATAATCAATCAAATCTATGAATTTATAGAGTCACCTAATAACATCAGGGCAAAGAGAACAAAATTTATACTCGAGTGGTCTGACGTGTGATGATGATATTATATGGTCTAGGAAGATAGACACATAGAATTGGATTGAAAGGGTTTCAAGACCCTATTCTTTTACTTGTTTTTATTATTCTCTCATACAAGTGAATTATATGGGGTTCCTATCATAATAATAAGGAGAGCGTTTGGTGTCAGCGTACACTAATTATTTTGCTGATCTTGTCCATTTTTCCATAGACGTGGTAAAGAATGGCTAGCTGAAGGATCATAAGTACCTATAGGGTTTGCGACCTGATATCAGATAATAAGTGTTTATGTTGAATATTTTTTTTAACAATGCAGATATGGTAGATATAGATATGATTATTGAAATGAATATAGTTGGAAATATTGGATTTCTGAACTCTTCTATCCCATCAGGTGGAAACTTTAGTAGTGAAAATGGGAACAATAGGAAGTGGAAAGATCATCGTAGGAGTAGTGGAGGTGGGTCTCAATAGTGAGCCTCATATTCACCATCTGTTATAGTGGGTAATGTGCCTTTGACTTTCCATCATTGTGGAAAGGAAGGACACACCAGACCATATTTTTCTATTCCCATAAACACATGCAACAACTATGGAAATATTGGTCACTTAAAATCACTTATATCAGGCTTTGAATATGCCCCAATATGGAGAAGATTCATCAACTCCTATGGATACTATAGTTCTTTTAGAATTTTCAAAGACTACAAGACTCCAACCACATGACTTAAGAGTGAATCATTTTCATTAGTAGTTGACTGTACATTTTAAGTTGATGTAGTTACAAAAACAGTGTGAGGTACTATCCTTATTTCATCATCAGTATAAATTTCTTTATTTTATACTGGTTCCTTCCACATGATTATATCTACACATTTGGTTAATGTTCTTAAATATCCAAAGGAACATATGTTATTTAAAATGTAGTTATAAACACCTCTTTGTATGAGTAAAGGGAAGGGAATCATGTGTCCTTGTTGTTAGTTAGTGATAGTTGATATGATGTTGGTCTTTGATTTTATCATTCTTGATCTAGATATGTTTGATGTCATCATCACTATAGATTGTATTTCCACTCATCCAGCCGAGGTTGGTTTTTATCATTGGAATGTTTCATCTCTTACTGCCGATGGGAGCTTTCATGTGTTATAGGGGGAGTTGGACATGATGTCAGGTCATATAGGACCTTCCCACCATGATATCAAGAGTTTTTTGGCTGCTACTGAATCTGAGTTAGATGGATTTTCTTCTGTTTATGATCATCCTTTTGTAGTTATATAATTTCCGAGTATTATAACAGATAATTTCTATGGAATTATTCTAGAGAGATGGGTAGATTTTATGAATGATCTGGTTCTAGGTACGCTTCTAATATCGATATTTTCTTATAATATGGCACCAATGGAGCTGAAAGCTGTCAAGATTTAGTTGAATGAATTTTTAGAAAAAAGGTTTTGTTTGCCCTATCATTTCACCTTTGTAATCCCCTATGATATTTCTTGAGAAAAATATGGATCACTTCATTTAAGTGTAAACTATGAGATGTTAAACCGATTAAAGGTTAAGAAAAAATATCCTTTTCTTCATGTGGATGATCAATTTGATCAGTTAATGGGTGAAAAGTTATTTTCAAAGATCGATCTTTGGTCAGGTTATCATTAGCTCATAGTTCAGAAGTCTTATATTTTGAAGATAGACTTCAGGGGTAGGTATGACCATTATGAATATATTGTGATGACTTTTGGTCACACTAATTCTCCTACAGTTTTTATGTCTTTGATGAATAAGATATTCCATCAATATCTTGAAAATTTTGTGATAGTGTTCATGAATTATATTATGTTTTATTCAAAATCCATGAGTGAGTATGAGCACCATCTGAGTATGGTTATGAAAATTTTGAGAAGACACCATTTGTATAGAAATCATTCAAAATTTATTTTCTGTATTCAAGATGTGATGTTATTGGGGAACAAAATTTCATAGCAATGCTTATTAGTTTATCCAGAGAATGTAAATGATATTTTTTCATGTAAGGAACCATGAAATGTCCATGGGATATGAATCTTCTTTGGTCTTGCTCCATACTACCAATAAGTTTTCAATGAATTATCTAAGATGGGGTCTCCTTTGACTACTCTTACCAGGAAAGTGGTGAAAATCGCTTGGGATGCGATGTGTTAGTAATTGTTTTTATGAACTGAAAAGGATTCTGACATCAACACTTATTTAGATCTTACCTGTGATCAGTAAGGGATATGTTGTCTTTTGTGATGCATCTAGTGGTGGTTTTGGATGCATGCTTATATAGGATGACCATGTAATAGCTTATGACTTTCTTCATCATTGAACACATGAGAATAATTAACCCACTCATAATTTAGAGTTTACCACATTCATTCAAGAGCTAAATTGTTAGTTGCAATATCTCTTTGGGGGGATGTTCACAGCCTTCTATAATAATAAGAGTTTATGTAATATATTTTCTCAATAGGAATAAAATATTAGATAGATAGGATGGGTAGAATACCTTCAATAGACTGACTTCGATATCAAGTACAACATAGGGAAGGGAAACATTATTGTATATGATCTTAGAAGTAATGTTCTGTGGTAGGAGGTTTGAGAATTGAAGGAATAGTGAAACATTATAGGGATTTTCACTCAGTTGCATCTGTAGGCTTAGAAAGATGTTTCAGGTATGGTTATGACCACTGCTCATTTATTTTCATCTCTAATAGATTTTATTTTGTAGAGTTAGCTGTAAAATGATGAGTTTTAGAATATTTGAGATAGCATTTATGGTGGGGAGACCATTTTGGGCTGCTCTCTCTCTTAATATGGTTTGCACCACTTTAAGAAAAGTATTTTCATACCTGCATCTATGAGGAGTTTAGTATTGTTTGATTGTCATAGACCATCATGAGCTACACATCAAGGCACTATGAAGATGTATTAGGAAATGATGAGGAAATTATTAGAGCTGGGTATGAAGTGTGACATTGTAGAGTTTTTGTCTTGTTGTTACACCTTCCAAAAGATAAAGGTAGATCAATTGAAACCTTATGGTTTTCCCCAGCCTCTTCTAGTAACAATTTGGAAAGGTATGATGTATCCAAAAATATTATCGTTATATTACCATATACTCTACAAGGGAAGAATAATATTGGGGTGGTTGTTGATTTGTTAATGATGTATTATCATTTCATTCCAATCAAGGATACCACCATGGTCGAAGATCTGGGTAAGCTATATGTGAAGGAGACTATCAGGTAACATGGGAGTCCTTTTTCCATTGTTTCAGATAGGGATCATAGGGTTACCTTGAGATTCTTGAGGATTCTGCAATAGGATATGGGAACTCATTTATAGTTGAGAACATCCTACCATCCATAGATAGAGTGTCTAACTGAATGAGTAATTCAGATTATAGAGGATATGATCTGGGCATGTGTCTTGGATTTTGGAGGATCATAGGATAGACATATGGGATTGGTTCAATTTTTTTACAACAATAGTTATAATTCATCGGTAAGAATGTGTCCTTTTTAGGAATTGTTTGGTTGCCCCTTTAGGTCAACTCTTTGTTGGGATTAGGTGGGAGAAGTATATTTAGTTGGACTAAGTTTGGTTTAGGAAACATTTGTGAAGTTTTAATATGTACATTTATATCTAATTACAACCCAAATTCAAAAGAAATTGAATATGGATCGATGATATCAACCTCTGTTGTTTTTCATATGTGACTATGTTATCATGAATATTTCTCCTCGGTTGGGTCACTATCAACTTGGAAAGTAGGGAATGTTGGCTCCAAGATATGTTTGACCATTTGAGGTCACTGAACGACTGTGAAATTTTTTTTATCAGTTCATATTGTAAGTTTAGTTGACATGTATTCATTATATTTTCCATATATCATATCACATGAAATAACACCTTGATCTCACCCACATTCAGAGTTGGGAAAAAATTGAGATAGATATAGATGCTTTGATTTAGAAAAACCGGTACAGATCATTGACTCTAAAGTGAAATTATTGCGTGGGAATTAGATTCCATTGGTCATAGTTCTATAGAAACAAGAATCAAATAATAATGAGACTTGGGAATGAGAATCATTGATGGGGGAGTAGTGGCCTGATCTGTTTTTGGAGATTACATTTTCCACATGACTTTATAGGGAAGAAATTTCATTATGGTGGGGGGTTTTGGATATCTCAATAACATTTAATAAGGTACTCTCTTCACCTCATCATCATTTTCCCTTCCTTTTAGATTGGGAGGATATCTATAATGGTAAAGTCAAGGAATTTCTAGAATTTCACAAATAATAATTCATTTTTTCTGGTTGAAGAGAAGATACATGTCGTGTAACTATGTAACACTCCATGTAATGGTTTTTAGATAAATGTTTGGAAATATGACTTCATGATGTGAAAGGTTAAAAATCATGAACATGTCTTACATGTATTTTTTTTTAAAGGTTAGTTTTTTCATGTGAGGTGATGGGTTTTTAGGCGCATGTGGATCATGGGGGTAACATGTCATGTAACTGGGTTACAATCCATGTAAAATCCCTTGAATAGTTTTTAAAAGAAGTTTGAAACTATTCTATTTCAGTTCCCCTGTTCTTCATGGATCTCAACATAAGGCAGTTACATGGTGTCTTTGAGAGTCTCAACCCCTTCTAGATAAATTTGTTCGATACTCAATCTTTATTTCAGTTGAGGTTTGTTGCTCCCAGTGAGTAACCTTTCCATTATTATCTTTACATTGACCATGTTATCACTGTTGGGTGGAGTCTTTGAATCAGTTAGTCTATGGTTGGTGATTATTTGGGTTTTATTCCTAGATCTACTGTTTCATCTTATTTCTGAGAACTTTTCTTCCATTTATTGTAATGTGGAGGGTGTTCAACTTTGAGTAACATAGGTTTCCTCTCTTCCACTGACCCCTTTTCTTCTAAATTGAATAAATCTCCATGTGTATTTCATTTTGGGTCCTTCGTTGACATTGTGGGGTTTCATTGATTTTAGATTCTGTAGTGGGGATGTGCCACATGAGTTTTGAGGAAGGTGGTTCTCTATATATTCTGTAATAATGGATCTTGTTGTGTCTCATTATAAACTGATTCACATTAAAAGATTGGCATGATTTTTTTGTGTGTGTTGAAAAGGGATTTCAAGGAAAATGGTTTTTACATAGTTATTGGAATATGGAATGGGAAAGGAGTATTTTTGAATCATTCAAATGGTTTTGATATGGTTTTCAAAGCATTGAAATAAATTGTGAGAAAAAGAATATGGGTTAACATGGGTATTATAGTGGAAGGATTATCTTCAGGCTAGTTTCCATTATTTTGTTATTACCAAGGAGGGTTGTCTTAGGGATTTACTCTGTTTCTTGGGCCCGTTGTTCTAGGGGACCGTTATTGACATTGGTGGGGGTGTTTACTCATGGGGTATTCTTATATTTATTAGTCTTGTTGTTATAGGATCAGAATTTTTGCACTTGATTTATTTTGGTACAATTATTCTATGGCCTTGACTTGTAGTATTCTTTGGTGTTGTGATACCTATACTTCTGTTTTGTGATTCATCACTTTCTAAGTTATCCTTGATATTCATGTTTATGCTTTTGGAAAATGATATGAAAAATGTTATTTGGAATTGTTATACCTTCTTTTGTTTTAGAGTTATGGAAAATGGAAATGTTTACCATGTTTTCTATACAAAAAATTTATCACTTATCATGCCATGTTTTTTTATTTTAAATGTGTATTCAATGATTTGTATAAATATTCTGGTTAAGGAATACCTGGGTGGGATCCTACTAAGCCTATTATCTCACACCATGTTCTCCTCTTCGATGGTGGGTAGACCTATGTTTTCATTATAGTGCTGGGAAAATAAAGGTGCCGTAGTGAGGCGATAAGGTTTATGTCAGCTGGTTGGGTAGCTGACGGTGAGATGGTGGAATTTAATCCCTACAATAGTTTGAAGTAGCAGTTTGGTTTTTAGTCCTTCGCAGATGGAATTTTCTTAGTGTTTTTATCTACTTTTTTTGTTGTCTTTTCAGCTGTTCTCTTATAGTTATGGAATATATATCTTTTTTATCTTCTATTGTTTCATATTATATATATATATATATTCCATGTGGTTGTTCAGGTTGGTAGAAATAATTCCCTATTTGGTGTTTGATTTTTGGGTTCTTGTCATTAGCATGTGAGGATCACGAATGCCATTTCGTAATGTGAAATATGAGGTCGGGTTCCAGGTTTGTTGGTAACCCTGTTCGGTTCGCTATTTGTGTTCTCTAGGAATATAAAATACATGATATATTTGTTAAATATCCATGGGTTCTCGGAATACTTGATGAGTATTGGGTAGGGGGTTGGATGATGTTTGATTGAAAATTATATTGATATGGATGGGAACAATGGGTGAGTAATGGGAAGAGAGAATGTGTTGTGGTGATGGTTGATGCCTACAATGGAGGAATAATTTGATGTTATATGCTAGTTTTTGGGACAGTGGGGTGGTTAATACAATTTTAGAGTGGGCCAGGATCAATAATGTTTATTTATTTCTTGATTATGGATTGATATACTGTTGTCTAGATGTTATTTTATTGATTTATCACTTGTTAAAACAATGCGACTCTTTGGACGGAACCTGTAGTTCTGATGTGGTAGCTTTGAAAGATTCATAGAGTACCTATATGTTTGTATGAATGATAAAAGAGTAATAAGTAACCAATTTTATGGGGTTTTATCGAAGATAGTAATATCAAATGGTTTTATTAATTTCATTAAACCATGATATTATTGAACATGAAGTTCAAAGAAGCATGGGTTTTATCTAAATTTTTTATAGGGTTAATAATAATGAAATTATTCAGAATAAGTATGAAAATTAATAGTTTCACTCGCACTTAGATTAAGAAGATAAAAATTTTGAACTAGAAGAAACATTATGTGATTTAATTAATGTCTAGTTATTTGATTAATAATGAATCTGATTCTTGTGTGCCTACTTGATATATATACTTTAGAGGTGGTAGCCGGGGGTTTTGTGTGATGATAATAGTAGACGAGTCTATGTATAGGTATTTTTTCTTTTCCTTGTCTGTGAATTATATTATTATTATATTATTTGTTTGATTCCATATATTACCCCACCAATATAAGTAGGTATGTTGATCCCTAAATGTTTTTTGGGGTGTTTTCTCCATCATCCATAATGGTAAGGTAATGAATGGATTTATAATCCCTCTCTAAAAATATCCATTTGGATTTTGATATGTGTAAGCATATACTAGGCTATAATGGATTATGGTAAAAGGTGTATTTCAACATGGGATATTTAGACTCTCTGTTTTACTATATATTAATGTATGTGTAGTAATTGGTTGAGGTATAAAACATACCTGTATTTAGTCACTGTGGCTCCATCTTCCCATGGGTGTACAAATTATGTGGGGTCATTATTTATATTGAATTTACTCATGATATATTAGATTCTAGAGAAAAATTTGGATATATATGGGATAACATTAATTGTGAGATGGACATGTGGACTTATTTCAACAGGAAATGTCTGGCGCTGTGAGGGACTAAGGAAGGTTGGGTAAATGCATGTGTCCCATATGTGGTGATTTAATTATAAATGGGATGAAAACTAGTCATGTGAAATTAGGTCATGAGAGTGAAAAAATATTTGGTATGAAGACATAGTGTACCTCAATTATATATATACTATTGTTAAGGAATAGAACAAATCTATTTGTTAAATAGAAAGGGAGATATTGTGAGGATGATTAAACTAGTATTTTATAGATAGGATATGTGTAAATTTAATTTTATTATTCACATGGATTTAGTTTTATTCTTTCACTTATCAAACAATAGGTTTCTAAGAGGATCCAATAGAGTATAATTGTTATGAAAATCTTATGTATATATAAACTATTTTCAGGTCAGTAGGTACAATTTATTTAACAATATGGATATTACTACCCTCGAGGATTTGGTGAGAAACTATCAAAAGTTTATAGACATCATTGTAATGTATTAATTTTATTTATTTCACTTTAAGGTTTTCGTTTCAATTATTTTGGTGAATGTATGAAATTAAATGTCTTTGTATTTATATTGGTTTATTCATGCTGTTGTTGGAATTTTTCCATTTTTACTCTTATTCATTAACTTTATAGATTGAAATGAATCCCTTTTCTATGATTGATATTCCCTAGGTTCTAGACTCTAACCAATGGATTATTAGAGGTTATATTCATGGGTCACTATCTCCAATTGTTCATTGCAAAACATGTCAGGGTACCATTGGAGGGAGTGGGTCATGATATTGTGTATCAAAGGTGATGGCTAAGAGAACTGATTCATTTTTGAGTTTGGATCTAGTGAATATTCATGGGTTTGTAAGGATATAGTATCATATGTACACAGTACATAATTTATACATGGGAGACCAGCTAAGACATGAGATTTTATGACCAACTATGTTCTAAAATTAATACATTTATGTTTACTATAATTTCAAAGACAATTGATGTTTCATGTAGATTAAAGACCAAGTTATGGATCATGAATCCTGATATTATGTTCATGTGTTTGAATTTTGACAAAAATGAAGAATATGTTAAAAATACATTAATGAATTAATTATAGAACCTTAAAACATTTTTTTGAACTATGTATAAGAGTTTTTTTTTATTTTGTAGATATGGAACCAGTTCAATCACCCCATCATGTTTACATTGATAACATTCAATAGTATGTTACCATAGATCACCATAGAGCGTAGGTCGATGATGAAAACAAATAAAGAAAGACATTCCAAAATTCATAGTTTCTAGGTTTCAAAAAGTCCGAAGGATATATTTCAGATTAGGAGACATGGGAATGGATGGATTAGATAGATATAACATTTATTTTAATCCATTATTAATAAGAGATCTGAATTTCATTAGCTATGATGATACTGAATGGGTAATCTTGACAGTGGTATATTTTTTCCATGTGGATTCCAAGGTGTTATCTTTTTGTGGGGTATCTTTAGGGTTCAATTTAAGGTTGAGTTTCTATATTTCAATTCTAAATGGGATTTTTGGTATGAGATCAACAAACATTATTTGGGTATTTCTAGAGTTTTAGAGTTGTGTATATTCCACAGGAACTTCCTAATTTTTTCTTCAGACATTCTACCAAATGATGAGGCTAAGGTGAATTATTTAGAGGAGGATTTACACCTCCAGATCTTGATCATTGTTTTACCATTTATATTAAAGTCACATATCAAGTTATTGGTAAAGGTAAAACATATAGATAATATGTTTTCTAATACCAGGTCATCATATGTTGAGATTCATCAACACTCTTAGTGGAGTAGAGCTATGATTGAGGGTTCACAGTTTCATGGTCAGAAGAATTCGTAGTTATAATGGATTTTTTACACCTTTTAAACATAATTAATTGGAGATAGAAGTTTGAGATCACTTTATAGAGGTTGATTAATTGACTTACTATCTCAAATAGGTCATTTGCGATATAAGAGATATTTACATACATTTCTTAGTAGTTAGTGTGAGACTGTTGGCCTTTTTCAGAATAGACTTTTCAATAGATCATGTTGAGGAAATGGAAAGAGTAGATAATTATAGTCATTTAGTAGAAGGGTGAGGGTGAGGAATATAAAGAAAAACACTATTAAATTCATTTTCCCTAGGGTTTTTCTGAAGATCCGAGTGCAGAGATCATGATTCGATTATAGGGACTCACCGCTCTTTGGGAGATTTCTTATGTTTAAAAAGATATCCCTAAAACATCATCCTTAACACACTTTGGGTATATTTGGTTAAATATATCAAGGAGTGATTTAGAATGGTTACCATTTTCTATGACAATGAAGAATACATGTGATGTCTATTTGTGAGGGATACCCTCAGATGAGCTAGTGGTGTTTTGTGTCTATATCTTCTTTTATAGTTTTTTTGATGTCATGTTTTATAGAATTTTAGTACGTTTGTTTCCTAGAATAGTTCAATATTACCATGATTACTTTCCTGAAAGGTTTATGATGTTACCCCCTCAATGAGAGATTGATTTTGTGTTAGAGCTGCAACTGAGTGTTTCTCAAAAATCAATATCTCCATAAAAGATGGACCCTCTAACATGTGTAATCCTTTGGTATAAGTTTATTATATTGTTAATAAAGGATACATTTATCCCAGTGTGTCTCCATATGGAGCTTCAGTTTTTTCTAAGAATATAGATGTTTGTTGACTGTTTTATGTCAATTATTTCAATTTTATCAAGGTAATAGTGAAGAACAACTATCCTCTCCCATATATGGGTGATTTGTTAAATAATTTGAATGGAGATAATAGGTTTTAAATTTTCAACCTATAGTATTGATATCATCATATATGGGTAATAGATGAGGATATCTTGGATACTATTTTTATATGTCATTATGGAAATTATGAGCTTGTTGTGAATCTATTCAATGTGATGAACACTCAAGTTCTATTCATAGGGTTGGTAAATGATCTATTCTATTTTTTTACTAGTTCATGGTTGTCTTTATCTATGAAATCCTTGTGTTTTCAACATCAATGGAGGATCAAAAAGAAATATTGATGGCCTTGTTAGTTTTTTTCAGTTTTATGCACTTTTGGGATTCAATCTATGTGTTTCATTTGAACATATGAATTCCATTTCATAGGTAATATATTTTTCTTAGGGTGTATTAGTCATGGATACTTCATAGGTTGAGGATGTGGTTTCTTAGGTAGACACCACGAATGCTTTCTAGGTTTAAAGACTTCTTGGTCTAGTTGGATATTATAAGATATTTATAATTGAATTATCATAGATTATGGATCCAATTAGAGGGTTCCCTATAATTTAAAAAGAGTTCATGGAGAATGAAACATGGTATAAAAATTACAAGGATTTAAAAAATATTCTAGGAAATGATCTATTTCTTCATCCACTAGAGGAGGGAGTTTCTTTTGAGGCTTACAATAACGCTTCATATCTCGGATTGGGCTATGTAATGATGTTTCAGAGGGAGGTTATCTCTTATGGGTATCAATTGTTATAACTCCCTGGGTTTAAATATTCCACCATGTTCTTGATCTTATCACAATAGTGCAATTTAAATTTTTTTGGATACAATATCTTATAGATGAATATTTTATCATCTTTATGGATAACAAATGTTTTATGTTCATCATCTCATTGCACAAAATAATTTTATGAAAATGACTGTGGGTAGAGTTCAAAGATTACTCTAACATAGATATTTCATTTTCACCACGGGAATGGATTGTTTTGGACGATCTCATGATAAATAATTCACAATGTGACACTATTTGTGAGTTTGAAGACTCGTTGATGGTGATGTAAGAGTCAGCAGAGATTCACCTACATATGTGTGTAGTTTATGGAAGAGGTTGTATTTTATAAATGAAAGTGAAGTTTTCCATGGTGTAGTAAGTATAGTGGTCCTAGATGGGGGATTCATAAGAAAATATTTTTCAACATCATGTGGTTTGTAGTGATTCTCTAGAGTTTTGAACAAAGGTTGGATATCATTAGGTTCTGTTTTAAGGGAATATTTTCATTCCTTCACTGATATGTGTTTTGTTTCTCCCTGAGATACATAGTTCTCCATAATTTGTACATCCTAGTGTGGAAAATATGTATCATTATATTAGAAATTGGATTTGATGTTTCAATATAAAGATCTCAGTTTTAATATTTGTCTCTATTTGTTTGATCTTCTAGAAGGTGATAACTATGAGTCATCTTCCAAATAGTTTTCCTCAGCCTCATGATGTACCCATGTAGAATTGGAAGGACATTTCTATTGACAGAGTCCATTATTTTCCTTTATCTCAGGGAATTCAGGATTCTATATTGGTGATTTTTGATTGTCTAATGAATTCATCTCCCTTATTATTGATTAACGAGTCTAGATCAATGAAGGTGACTTCAATAAATTGTCTGGAGGATATAGTGAGGATTAATTGGGATAAAAAAATTATTATCTTTGATCATGATCTCCATTTTACCTCTTGGGTATAGTGAGGTATCCAACATTCTTTTTGATCTCTTTTATTCATTAAAATCACGTTCCATATATGAATAAATGTCCAGATAGAGATGACTATCAAGAATATATATGACATGTTTCAGTTATGTATTCTAGATCTTAGAGGTATGTTGGTGAAAACCCAATCACTGGAAGAGTTTTTATTTAATAATAGTTACCACTCCACTATTTATATAGAAAATTTTGAAGTGTTTTACATCAAAAATTTTCGATCAACATTGTGCTAGACCATGATTTCCAGGTAATTTATTCTTAGACTATAATTTTTACAAATTCTAATAGACTATGTATATCTGATACATGATATAATTAATAAGGAATTGTATTTTTAAAATTCTTATGTTGATTACAGTATGGGGCCTATAGTGTTTAATGTTTCAGATCACATGTTCATAAAAAAAATCTCCAATTCCGGGTTATGAAACATTTGGTCATTGGAAAAAGTTTTCTCTTCCTTGTTTTGGACCATTCAAGGTATTGTGTTAGTACATAGTAGTGTCGTATAATTTATAACCACCCCTATATGTAATATGGATCCATGATGTATTCCCTGCACCACAACATCACCTATATCATGATGATGATTCTCATTTCATCGATTAAGGTGTATTGGATATCAAAAAATGGTGAAACATTTTAAGTTCAACCTATCGGTATTCAAGGATACTAGAATAAGGTGCTTCATTAGAATGATATTAATTTGGTTCATTCCCTTTGGGGTTATAGTGTCTCGATAGAAAAAAACATTGATGTGGGAGTAACAACTGCCTGCCTAAAATCCCACGATATTTTTGAATTGATTTTCATTTTTTGATGCTTTGTTTTATTCATGTTAGGATGCTTTGTAAACTCTATGTTATTTTATAAGGTATTTTATCTTCCTCAATGATATTTTTTCTATTGGTTTTTCCCTTGAGATGCATACGCTCAGAAAGTATGTTTCTATGTTGGTTGGTTATACTTTGAGTTTTTTTTCTTTGTTCCATAACTGGGTTGACATTGTTATTTATGTATCAAGACCCTTCACAAGAATTTCATGGGGTGATCATTCATACACCATTAATTTTCTATTTTGTCGTAAATTCTCATGGATGATAATTCTTTGATAGGAATATGATGTAAGGGATTAGTTTTCTAGGGTATTTCATTTTGAATGTTTGTGGTGGGAGTATGTGGTTTGAGGTTAAAGATATAGTTGTGGAAAAAATTCATGTTCTGAACATATTAATCACAACATGAATTGGGATTCATAGCTTGAATTTTGGGTCAGAACCTGAAGGGTTTTGAGGTGCAATTCAATGGTTCTTCTAAGATGCAATATATAGTGTGAATCCATAATTCACTAATTAATTTTTTTTATAGATTTTAGATATGCCGTGACATAATTTTTGGAAGATGTTGTATTTAATTAATTCAGATCTTGAAGTATCACTTCACATCATAAATGTGGATTTACAATCTTTATTATAAATTAGGGATACCTCTTGGTTTTTGTGTATTCTTCCTCTCCTCTCATAACCCTAATATACAATATGAGCTTTTTCGATGCCCTTTCAATCCCCTTAGATTAGATTCAACCCCAATATTCTAGTGGTTGATTTGTAGTGACACGAGGTTTGTTTTCCCTTTTTCGATGTGGTTTTCATCAACTATTATTTTTTCATAAAATAATAGTTTATTTCTTTTTCTTTTCATGTGTTTTCTATTGATGAATCATAGAGTGATCTTGTTATTCTTTGGTTTTAGTGACAATTGATTATCCAAAGATGAGGTGTTAGGGTTTGGATCTTGGTGTTCTGCTTATTCAGGGATAACATTGAGATTATTATGTTAAGATATGGGATCTATTCCCTCTCTCTTGATTTGATGTTCATTTCTTGAGATTATCACACATTTATAATTTGGGTAAAAGTGGAATTATCATATTAATGATACGAATTTTTTATTAATGGATAGATATTTTTATGTTTGGGATTGGTGATTTCATTCTAATCTCAATATATTGTTGTTGCCTATTATTTTTCTATATAGTGTGTTATGTATACAGTTTGTATTTGGTTTTTATTAGCATGGTGAATTTTATAAAAATCTGTTAAATAATTTAAGTATTAGATAATTTTTATGATGTGATCAGATAAATATCCATGTAATATAACAGCTGTTATTATTTGTATTTGATGGAATATTAAAGAAATAATAAATGCATGCTTATATTGATTCACATTTTTGGATTGTTGGTAAGTTATTTGTTTCTTGTATCTAGAAACCGATGTAAAACAACTCTGTAGATTAAAAATGATAATTAAAATGTTTTTTTTCTAAATATCAATGGTTTAGGTCTTTGTGAGTTTGAGCCTACAATGAGAAGATCATATTCCTTGGTTCGATGGATACAATTCCTTTTCTTATATGTGGAAAATATTATTAAATTTAATTTTTCCTCTAGGATTTTTAAATCCATAATGTGTTTATTGATAACCATGTGTGGTTGCTATCCATGATGAGAAGTTGTTTGTGGGTGAAGGGTTGTTCCATTGATGATTGTTTTGATATGGTTGTTAACATTTGATGAGTAATGGGATGGGATATCAAGACAAGGTGATGGTTTATTGTTGGTAATGAGATACAATTTGATGTAATGAAAAATAGTGTGGGACACTGGACTATTAATGATTAGTTCATAATAGGGATTTCTCGTCAATGTTTAGTTTTTCTTGGATGCTTTCTGCAGGCCTATTGGTTGAATGTATTTTTTTTGGTTTCTTGATTCCTTAAGATATCATCCCCATTATATGGAATGTTTAGATATTATGTACATTATAAGATATTGTCTTAGAGTACCCCATATGTTTTAATGAATGGAAATGAATAATAAATTTACCATGGGTTAGGGTGTAGTTTATGTAAGTATTATTAAATGATTATATTAATTATTAGAGACCATGGGTTGGTTGATTGAGATTATAAAAAGTTATTTGGTTTAATCTAGAATTTTATTATATAGTTAATAATGATGTCATTATTGAGAACAAGAAGAAGAATTAATAGTTTCAGAGGAACTTCAGTTGATAAGAAGGAAATATTAATCTTGGAAATGATAATGTGAATTATTTAAAGGTTAATGATTTTATTAATAAGGATCCTAGTTCTTAGGTGTATTATATATATATATTACTTAGTAGTGGAATCTTGGGGTCTTGTGTTATGATAGATGCTGAGGTGTCTAACTATATCTAGTCTCACTTAGTGTGGTTTCTGTTGGATATTATTCTTAAATTTTCAAAATTTATTTGGCACCCCACCTACATCTATAGGTTAGTAGACACCCAAACATTAGGGGGGGGGGTCTCCAATATTGAGAATAGTGTTAGAATAGATGTAATACCTATACATATCTCCCTCATTTCGTTGGAATTTAGATACGAATAAGTGTATCATGAGATATATTAGCATATGGTATAAGGTGCTCTTTTACACATGCTTTGAAAACCATGATTTTTACTATACATTCATGCATGAACTATAATGTCCTGAGGTGGAGCATAAAATTTTATACTGTAATGGTGGATATGGATTCTAATGGGTGTATATACAAGGGTTGTGATAGATTAATGTATAATGTATTTACAAAGGCTGTAGTGGCTTCCAAACAAACACATGGATACATATGGGATGATGTTGATGATGATATGGATATGTGTAACGATTCAAAAAAAATTTGTTGAGTCCTACATGTGATTGAGGAAGGATTGGTTAAGGTCGAACCAACATCAATAGACATTTAATTAAGGGATTAAAACATGGTGTGTGACATTGAGGTTTGAGAGTGAAAAAATATGGTAAAATAGAATTAAATATTTTGAGATGATTATGTTTCAGTTGTATCTATTCTAGGATTTAGTATACTTAATTCACATTTTTCAAAAGATTTTTCACTATTTTTTCCAATGAGTATACATGTTATTCTCGCAATTTTGTTTTCATTTTAGTGTAAATACATTGGTGATCGAGATAAATGTTACTGGTTTGGATGAGTTTTTGAGAAATTACTAGTAGTTTTAGGAGTTTTTGGTTGATGCATATTTTTATTTGGTACATTCTATTTGACTATTTAGTTGTTCTAGTTAATATGAAATTACATGTATTGGAATTTATTATGGTTTATACATAGTTTTATTTAGTATTTATCTTTCTTATCTCTTGTTCCTTAAATTTATTGAGGTAATTCCTCCCATGTGTGTGATTGGTATACCCTCAGTGCTATTTAAATAAAGATGTCATACTTGAAGTAGGATATATGGATCATTATCTCCCTTTATTCATTGTAAATCATTGAGGGGTATATTTAGAAGGAGGTGGCTGTGAAAATATTCTTTGAGGATAATATAATTCATTTCTATTGTGAATAAGATCTATAAAGAATATGATTACATTGAAAGGTTGGGATCATTATATCTATTTTACTTTTTTATTAACTAATTTTTTTTTCAAACATTAATTATTTTTTTTCATGTTTCATGAATCCCCATTCCCATGTTATCTACAATTTAAATATTTTTACATTTTCATTGGTTTTTAAGAATATATTAGTTCTGAAAGGTAAAACGTCAAATTCTGAAGTAATACACAATTTGTAAATTAGTTCCCACTCAAATTAATATGTTAGGAACCCTAATCCTAAGGCTAAAATAGGGCACACCATGAATGGTTTCATGAAATGGGGTGTTTGGAACTGAATCCCACTAACTCCACTTTCTTCAATGCTCTTGAAGAGACAGTAGACATAATAATTGTAGGAAACAATGATTTGATACGATGAAGATGTAATTTGATAGTAGGAGGCATCATAAAAGTGAATCAGTTATTGGTAGTATGACTCGATGGTATAGGTGCAATAGATCATTGATAATGTGAGTCTCAACTCTCAAGTAGTATAAAGTTTCATGTTTAATGGTTTTATAAGGAATCGACTTGATCAATTTGATGGTAATAGATATTGTAGTGATATGGAGTTAAAGATGGTGGGTGGTTGGGGTTCCTCACATTGGTGTTTGATCTATCAATATTGGATGGATCACTGTATGAAACATGATGGGTAATGTGTAGTGAGGAAGTGTACATAACCCCCCAAGGATCTGAGTATGCTCAGGCCTATCCTGGGATAAACAGTGTTAATAAGAGGATTTGTAAACCTATCATGGCCAAAGTGATATCAGATGAATCCCTTAATAGAGGGAGTAGTGAGAAAAGTTAACATTTCCCAACCTAACATGGTGAGGTGTACATGACTCCCATGGAAGAACCATGTTCCCAATTAGATCCATTTCTCCTTCCCATGTCATGAAAAGATCCACTCCCAGTGGCATCCTCAACCTATTATTTTCTCACATATAATTTTTTAATAAGATTCAGAAAATAGTATCTTTAGAAAAATAAACACCCTATCGTAAGTGTGTTTACAAATAAAATATGATTATGTGATTTATAAATACATATAGGTCCATTTTAGGCGGTTATTAATGATTTATTTATTTATTCTTCATATTCCCAATGACTAGGATTGGGTGTGAAAATCTCGGAATACCTATTTTTTCAATTGTCTTGTGGATAGGTTCTAGTGATATAGTAAAATCCAAAACATACATAAAGAGTTTGATACACCCTTGTATACTTAGGAAATGAATCCTCATTTTGTAAATACATTGACTTGATTTAGTGTGGTTCCGCCACACAAATTATAGAGGTAGGAGCCCCACCATTTATGAGGTGTGGGTTATCTATCTATGGTGTTAGTTAGTGTCTCATTTATAATTATTATCTCTAAATAGACATTCCATCATCTAGGGTTGATACTCACTCAATCACTAAAAATCACAAACCAAATATTTGGCCCACAACTTAAGTATCTAATAGGTTACTTGGGATTTATATAGATAAGAATATTATTCCCAATTGTAATCTCTCATGTTAATTGATCAATGATTAATTATACTATAAATACAAGGAAACTTTTATGTCCCATGTTTTATAATCCAAAATCATATCAATATTAACATTTTTTGTGTTGTTTTGATATGATAAATACTTCAAATTCTTGTTTCATTTCACTTGGTATCCCACATGGAATGGTTATACTCACCAATTAATGGTAATTATACACCAGATGCCACTCCCTATACAAATAATGGAAATTTTAGAGATGATAATAGAAGTAACAATGTTAGTAGAGTATGAGTTTAGATTTTCTTTGAGGTAATGGACATAGTAAAAATTCATATAGAGTGTTTTAAATTAAGTAATATTATTATTTTATATTTATTCTAGGATGTTTTACCATGGGTAGGTTATTTTTTTCTTTAACACATATCATTTTTTAATAGTACTATCTATAAATTCTTTTTGTGTCATAAGAATTTATATATTTTAAATATTTTATATGTTTAGCAATCATTTCTAATATATCTTGGGTGGATACATGTGAAATGTGAAGGTTAATTTGGATTAGGGATCCTATATTGTGTAATATTATTACATGTTTCTAGTAACCATCCCCTATCATATTAAATAATGAATAGAGGTGGAACACTTATCCAAATCAATAACCAAGGTGTGGTCCTAGTTAGTCAGGCCACATTATTGAGAATTATTAATATTAGCCAAGTTATTATTTATGTGCACTTTATGTCATTAATGGATATTTTATGCCCATTGTATCATTTTTATAGCAAAACTTAACTATTATCAAGTATTTTGATATCAAGGTCTTATACTATTAATCATGATGCTTCTATCATGAGCATGTATTTAACTTGAATATTATCTATTCATAAATACACCATATCCAAATGACAATGTTTTACCTATTACTATTAATTAGATCACATACCATTCTTATGTTACCCATTTACCTAATAAAATTTTATACAGTGTTATTCTTTGAAGGGATTCATTTTTGGATAATTTTATGAAAGAAAAATATATTGTGTTGTGAAATAATATGTATATGTTGATAATCTCTATGGTTAGTAAATTTATTAGTTCTAAGAGTGTTTATTTATATTTATATGATATGTATTATTTTATAATATAATTATAATGCAAAAAATGATATATATCTGTGTGAAACATATAATTTTGTTTCTTAATTAGTTAGTGAAGTATGTATTTATGGAATCAAATCTGAGACCTATCATTAAATATTCCTAAAAAACCATGGATCTTAAATAGAGGGAATTCATCACATATAATTAGATACATTGTGTTTATCCAATGATTTGATATGTTTATATAAGGAATAGTCACATCATGTAATGATTAATCACTCAAAATAATTGGTGTTGGATTAATATAAAGTATAGGTACAAATATAATTTTGAAGATAATTATCTTTATTAATATTTTAAAACATAACCTATTGAGTGTTTCAAAATAATGTAATTATGTAATTGAAGTGATATTTATATATAATGAATGTTTAACGAATTTATTAAGAGATAGTTTTATTAAGGATAATGTAATATGGAATATTTTAAATCCATTACATTTTAAGAAGCTAAAAATTTCAATTATAGGAGAAATAAATTAAGAGAATGAGTTTTAGTATAAAAATATTACTATATTAGTTAAAATAGCATAAACAAGTCAACTCTTGGAGACAACTATTTTGGTGTTTTATTAATAATTATGGAGATAAAGTTGGAATTTTATACATGTAAAAATGAAAAGATTGTGAATTATTAAATAAATATGGATATTCCTAAAAATCATACCATGTACAATTTCTATTCATATATTTGTGAAGTGATAATAAAGAAATCAACATATGATAATAAATTCATTATTTTATATTTTGATAAATATAAATCAATTATATTAAACTTGTTCCTAAAATAAAAAAACATCATTTAATATGTTTAAGATATTCAATATAAATTTAGATATGTATTTGGTTATTCATTGAGCTTGATCTACTTAGATATTTGATCTTAATACAGAAGTAAAAAATTTTAATTTATTGATTGATCATAATATAATTCATCATGATTATAGGTTTCCATATAACCCATAATTAAATTTCAATATTTATAGATAGAATATATATTTTATTGATATATATTTTAAAATTTTCTTTTTTTTCATTGGTAATCTTATTTCATTTGGATCAAAGTGGTAGATATAATAATTCAAATTCAAAACCGATTATAGGAAAATATAAACTATAATATGTATCCTTATGAGATCTATTAAAGAATATCCCAATAATAAAATATTTTAATATTTTAAGAAGACCGTTTATAATACATGATATGTGTACCTGTAAGGGTAAACTTAAGAAAAAGGTAATTAAGGGAATTACCCTTAGACATCGACCAAAAGGGAAGGGGTATCACTACTAAACCAAGGAATGAGGTAATTTTTTTTTGGATTTTGATGACATAAAAATATCAACCGTTTCTTTTATGGGTGATACTAAAAATGAACTATTTCTAATTTATATTGATAAAATGGGGAATTAGTAGAATAAAGTATTGAAATTTCAAGAAATGTGGGAGAATTGTGTGATAGGAATGGAGATGATGATTATTAAACCATTTATATTGATAATGCATAAATAAATTTAGTTCATCAAAGGTTATGAATGAATTGTGTGATCTAGAACATTTTTTTGATAATGGATATTAATTTCAAATAAGGGAATCCTTGAAAATAATAACTTAAAAATAATTGATTTCTAATGTTGAACTGAATAGTGTTACTAATGACATGAAATATCAAGGGTGGATTTAAAACATTAAAATAAATTTATTTCAGAATGAGATGAATAAAACTTGGGAGTATATTCCTAAAAATAATATATTAAAACAATTTATTACTAATATATTATATAATTATGAATTTAAAAATTAGAGATTGATGATAGCATTTCTACATCTCCATTCTCATAGTAATGTTATAATTTAACAGTGCCATCTCTCAATTGCTTTTGAAAAATGTTGTATTTGGGGAGTAGAGGATTGAACCAAAATACCAAGGTATATAAATTACATATATGACTGAAATATATTATTTTGGGGGAGTATATATTTAGGGAGAGTTGTTTCAAGTTTGGAAAACTGTTAGTTTAGCATATACATAAATTGTGTGTGTGAAGTAATTATTTTCAAAATGAGTGTTTGTACTGGTTAATAATGTATCACAATGTTTCTATTTAGCATGTGTGTTTAAAATATATCATAATATATAAAAGTATAATTTTTTTTAGAATATAATTTCCAGAAATCTTCACATGACTATGATTTTCTTTTATTCATAGATTTATGATTTTTAATCATTATATTTTTTTATTATATTGAGTTTTATGAAATTGGATTTGAATTATTTGGTAATTTTTCATCGATAAATTTTAGGGAGATTTATGTTCATTGGGAGAAAAATAATCAAAAAATGGTTATTTCTATATCCAAATAAGGTTTTCATGGGTTTCAATGTTAGTTGTACCCCATTATTTGTTTAATATAAAAATATTTTTTTGATGAAGAAAATGTTATTGTGATTAAGTAAATGGTGTTTTAATTATTTTAAAAAAATTCATTCTATAGTCAAATCATATTATTAAGTTCTCATGATGAGTGTTTTAATTTTTATAATGTAGTTGTTGAAGTGATGATGTGGGATTTTTTTGTTAAACTATTAGTCAAGTTATTCATAATAATTAATGTGATGATCATGATATATATGGCATACTGATATTAATATAATAAGTGTTTTAGATTATTTGTAATATTTAGAGTAATTATAGGTGATGTGTCTATATTGTGGAATAATTCACGATGTAATATATTTCGTTACGCCAAAATATGTACTATAGATATCATTAAAAATGGTTTCTAAAATTTCATTCCATATTGAAGACATATTATTTCATTATTTATTTCTAAATATGATGATTCCAATATGGATTTTCACAACATGGTTGTCACATTGAAAAAAATGAAGTGATTTATATGGTTTCACATTTTTCTTTTTAAGAAGAATATTATTCAATGATTACATTTCATGATTTGGTGTTATACGTTATTGTTTTCGACGCTTTCGCCGGGGCGCGCGCGCATCCGTCCGTCAGGGGGACGCGTGACTTTGTTGCCCCACATTCCCTCTTTCCAAAGGCGGGCGGCATTCGTTCCTTGTTCAGGTACGTCTGCTCCTTGATCGAAACGGGATGATGGGATGTCGGTTCTTCCTTCCGTGGATTCCTCCTCATAACTCGTCACCTAGTCCGAGTCTCCCTCATAGATTTAATACATAGTTCGTGAAACTCTTCCCAGTGCCATGTTTCCATGGGCGCCGGTTAATTACGCTGCTTCTGTCGGGACATTCCAAAGGGTCCAGTCAGGGCAGCAACCTTCGGTCAGGGGAGTAGTCACGTTGAGGCATCAGTAGCATGTCTGGATGCTGGGGTACCTGGCATGTCTGTCTATTATCCTTGACCACAAGGCTTCTCGAGGGCGTGGAAGCCCGAGGCATCCCACATCGAGGGCGGGGAATTACATGTCATAGACACGTATCTGAGGTTTTCCTCAGCTTCCCGTGTTCAACACGGGGTATGCCGCGAGTTTAACGTCTAGCGGAGACGGATGAGAGTGAAATGGGACCATCGCAGGGGGCGACAGTGAAGTTGGGCTTGAGCCTTGATGAGGCTTCCTACGTATCCCCGTGGCAGGGAATCAAAGTCCGCGTAGTTCGGGATGGTGCCGGTAAACTGACGTGAAGCTGAACCTTGGTCCGAGGGGAGTTGGGCTTGAACCTCTGGGAGGATTTCTACGTACCATGCCTTGACATGGATCAAAGTCCCCGTAGTTCAAATTGTGGGTCGCAATGGCTTACCACTAGACCGGAATGGGACCCGACGTGAATGAGCGACGAGTGGGCTTGAACCTCGTGGAGGCTTCCTACGTACCATGCCTTGACATGGATCAAAGACCTCGTAGTTCAAATGGGGTTTCACCGGTGAACCGACGTGAAAGCAGACCTTTGTCCACTAGTGGTGGGCTTGAACCTCGTGGAGGCTTCCTACGTACCATGCCTTGACGTGGATCAAAGACCTCGTAGTTCAGGTGGTTGGGTCGCAATGGCTTACCACTGGACCAAAGTGTAGTTTAACGTCATGCTGGACGTAGGTAGAACACGACGTGAATTGGGTGATGGGTGGGATTGAACCTCGTGGAGGCTTCCTACGTACCATGCCTTGACATGGATCAATGACCTCGTAGTTCAAAGGGGAATGTAGTTTAACGTCATGCCGGACGAAGATGGGACCCGGCGTGAAGAAACGACGGGTGGGTGTGTCGGTGAACCGACGTGAAAGTAGACCTTGGTCCACTATTGGTGGGATTGAACCTCGTGGAGGCTTCCTACATACCATGCCTTGGCACGGATCAAAGTCCCCGTAGTTCGTTAGGATGGATGGGTCGCAATGGCTTACCACTGGACCGGGGTGCAGTTTAACGTCGTGCTGGACGGGGGTGAAACTCGACGTGAATGAACGACCGAGCAATGTGGCTTGAACCTCGTAGAGGCTTCCTACGTACCATGCCTTGACATGGATCAAAGACCTCGTAGTTCAGGTGGTGGGTCGCAATGGCTTACCGCTGGACCAGAATGGGACCCGACGTGAATGAGCGATGGGTGGGCTTGAACCTCGTGGAGGCTTCCTACGTACCATGCCTTGACATGGATCAAAGACCTCGTAGTTCAGGTGGGTTTTTGTCAGGGTCGGTGCTCACTCTAAGCCCACGTGAGTCATGCTCGGTGTGAGAAACAAGATGTTGCATGGACCTGACGATCACGTCGCGAAGGGTGCGTCCGTGAGAAGCGAAGAGGGGCTTACGCGTTGGGCGTCCCATGGTGTTGGGACTTACTCCAGGATGGAGGCCCATGGCGCAACAAAGCGCGGGGAAGATGGTCCATGGTCTGACGATGGGAGGTGCCTCGTTCCCTATCACGTCCTCCACTGACCTTGGTAGTGGGGAAGTACCGAGATGCACAGGTGCAATCATCCGTACCAAAGGTTAGGGACTTACGCTCTGAGGCGATCCTTCCCCTGCGAACATACACCACTCCGACAAGGAGGATCTCATTCCATGTGCGGAAGAGTTCCATTCCCGTGGAGACGAGTGGTGTAATGATTGTTCGAGCTGGGGGGACCCTTCGTGAGGGAGACGAGGTTGGGTCACAGTTTGACGTCATGTGTTGAGGACGTGGTGCTTGTCAGTTTAACGTCCTGCAGCTCGGACGTGGTGGGTTCACTCCACACCCCTAGGGCTTACATAACCGGTACCCTCTAGTCCTTGGGGAAGGGAAGGTGTCGGTAAGGCCATGGTAAAGGGGGGTTGTGGGAGGAACCACCGAGGGGTCCACGTTAGCGTGGCTATGCGAAGAAGCAGTAGACGTTAGCGTGCCTATGCGAAGAAGCATTAGGCGAAGCAACGCTACGGGAGGTGTTGTCCATGGGACTTTGAAATCACATCGTGCAAACCTGGAGGGTCGCACGGAAAGAGGAATCGCTAAGCAGAGGAGTGTGCTTCGCGAAGTGGGGTGCCTTGGCCTTAGCATGGGGCATAGGTGGGAGTGGGAGGTGCTTCGCGAAGTGGAACAGTGTTCGCGGAGCACTGCCTCGCGAAGAAAGAGTGGTTCGCGAAGCAGGGTCCTGCCAAGCAATGTGCTTCGCGAAGTGGAGCGATCCTGCCTTAGCATAGGGATCACTCGTATGGGTTGGGTGTTTCGCGAAGCACAAGTGCTCCGCGGATGCCCGGGTTCCCTTGGGAATCCCCTTTTTTTTCAAACGCCCTTGAGCTTCGCGATGGGCATCCCTCTCGAAAGAGGGGCTCAAAACGAAACAAATCAGAGTCGTCTCGCGAAGTAGAAATACCTCACGGAGCTCATGATTCCCGGTGCAAAGCGTGCTTCGCGATTCGGGAGAGGAGAATCCGAAAGGTCGGATTGTCCGTTTTGGACTCAGGGGGAGTCAAGTATTTATAGGGAAGGGGCGCCGCGAAGCAGGGCTCGCGCGCCGCCTTCGGGGCTTCGCGGCGGCTCGCGAACGTCAAACGGGTTCGCGGAGGATTACCGCCTCTGGAGCTTCGCGGCGGCTCGCGAACGTCAAACTGGTTCGCGGAGGCTTACCGCCTCTGGAGCTTCGCGGCGGCTCGCGAACGGCAAACCGGTTCGCAGAGGCTTACCGCCTCTGGAGCTTCGCGGGGCCGCCAAGGTTGGGACGCTTCGCGGCGGGGCTTCGCGGCTGTGCTTCGCGGCTGTGCTTCGCGAGGCAGCGCGCCGGCTGTCTTTTTCGTTCCTTCCTTTCGGGCCACATTTTTGGTGCCAACAAATGCCCCCCTCAGACTTGGAGTCGCGGAGGGCGTAGGGTCGAAGTCTGAGGGAAAAAATCGCCAAAATTGTCGGTGGTTCGCGATGCAGCATCGCAGAGGGGGGCCCGCGCTGCTCGCCGGGGCCGCGGATCCGGACGCGCCGCGATACTTCGGGGTCGTTGCCTATAAATAGGGGGTCCGCCCTCTTTTGTCTTCACGTGCCTTGTCTTTTTGTGCACTCTCGATTTTGCGAAGCTCCGCGTACTCCGCGACAGCACTCCGCGAATCGAGCTTCGCGGCGAACCGCGGGTCTCCGACTCCGCGTCCGCGCTAGGCGAACTTCTTGTCGGGCTTGGCCAGACTTCGCGACTTGGTCTCGCGACCGATCTTCGTGATTACACTTCGCGGTCGAGCTTCGCGATTCAACTTCACGGCCGTGCTTCGCGATCCAGGGGAAAAACTTTTCTGAGGGTCGACATTAAAAATGGCCCATCAGGAGGCTGTGCTGGGAGTGCTTGCAGATGCCGCTCGCCGGGATCAGATGGCCAACCATTCAGGCTTAGGGGAAATGGTTCGCAGCCATTTGGACCACACTTCCTTGACAGACCTGCTGTCGGAAGGTCAGAGGGAGTACCCGCAGTGCAAGAAACTGTCGTTGTACGGCTTCGGGCTGAGGGATGACGTCTTCATCCCTGAGGCAAGAAGGGATGAACCAGCTTGCTGGTTCAGGAGCACACCATGCCAGCACCAATGGTTCAGGGCGGCCGATGGTCACGCACAGGAGGATTTCACACCTGTCACCGCTGATTGCCTCTACAATAATGTGAACGATATTGACGGGAGGCCACTGCAACCGGAGACGTCCCCTCCTCTCTACCGCACCATGCTGAAGGCGGATCTGCAGGATTCGAAGAAGGGATGGTCCGATGAGTGGGACCTGCGCCAGGGCGGCAACTTTACCGATGACTGGGCCTGGGCCTACTGGGTAGGCGCCTCCTGCGAGGAGTTCGAGGCCGAGCTAAGGAGAGTGGGATTGTATGAGGCGGCATGGGCCTCCCAGTTCCACATTTATCAACCAAAGCAACTGATGCCGGAACTGTTGAGTAGATGGTCGTCCAGAACCAACACTTTTCACCTGCATCACGGGGAGGTGGGCATCAGCCTGTGGGATGTCCACCAGATTTCCGGGGTCCCGATCTTGGGGGCCATGTATGGCAAGTTCCTCCCCGTTTCCAGTGTGTGGGGAGATGCTGAGCAAATGCCACTGCTGGCGTCAGCGCTGGTGGCGCTTGTCCCTGGAGAGGACGAGGAAGCAGTGAGGGATGTCCACTTCAGAAGATGGTTCAAATGCTTCCTGAACTTCCTAGAAGATCGAGAGTTCCCTCCAAGGCCTCGAACTTGTCCGAGGGCAGCCCAGCGGGGCAAGGGACACTCGTACTGGCGGGTTTTGGAGGACAGCCAATGGAAGACCTGGGGTTTCAGCGTCAGCACCGAACAACAGCCAATAGTTAGGCTGGAGGCGTTCATCGCGGCTCTCATCTGTGGGTGGATCCTACCGGTGAGAGATACAAGCATGGGGGTGCGGCCCAGCTCGTTCATCAAGGCATCGATGTTGTCCATGGGGCAGCGGATCAACCTGGGGATCCCGATGCTCGCCAAACTATACAGAATGCTGCGGCGTATTAGCGAGGGCAAGAAGCCGCCAAGAATATGCGGGCCCTTCCACCTCCTGTATGGGTGGATCGCGGCGCATATCAGGGGGATTTACGAGTATCCAAACCCCATTTCTCCGCCGGGATCAGACTTTCGCCCCTCCATTCTGAACGCAGTTGGGAGCTTCCCATTCAAACTGGCCGTTCCGATGGTGCTGAATAGGGTGTGGAGGGCGGACGAGTTCAACTTTCATCCCTTCCCACTGCCGACGGGGAGGCTTACTGATGAGGGACGGGGGACGGAAGAACATCGGGCTTACCTCCTGGCCTTCCAAGGTGGGGTTTTGGTGGCTCGGATAGACCGTGAGCCAATCTGTGAACCGTACACCCCGTATCGTTTTGCGAGGCATTTCTGGTGCCTCCAGCGGCTGACCCCGTAGGTATACTGGGAGGTGCGTCACGAGGAGCACCCGTGTGTGATGAGGCAGCTGTGGCTCATGTTCACACGTGAGGATGGAAGGATGCAGATCGCATTGCCTCCGTCCACCGCCGCTTTCGGCTTAGTGAAGGAGTACGCCAACAGCTGGGAGGCCGCTTACCCCGGGGAGATGCTGAAGCATCCAACGATCCGGGTTGGCGACGGTGGGCCTCCTTTATCTCGAGGTCGGGGTCGGAGGGCAGCTAGGGCCGCTCGCGGCAGTGGGGCTGCCATGGCAGAGAGACCCGCACCAGCCGAGGGTATGGCAGCAGCGGCAGATTCGGTGGTTCCGGGAGAGCAGGGTCATCCGGAGGGGCGGCCACCGAGGGGATTCCTTCGGATATCCGCTCAGGCTCCGGGGAAGCGGCTGCGTCACATCGACATGGCAGAAGATGCCGTCTTTCCGGAAGCTTGGGACATTTGGGATGTCAACCGGAAATTCCACATCCCACCCGAGATGTGGGCCCACTTGAATCGCCTCGGGATGAAACTGCCGGGCATAGGCCCAGTTCGGGCTGGATTCATGGTGTCTCCGGCGGAGGCGGAGCAATACTTGAACGAGCTGGAGGATTACGTCCACTCTAGTGGTGTCCCTCGCCCAATGACAGACCGGGTGAGGGTACTGTTAAATCAGACGGTGCCCCCGCAGCTATCGGCTGCCGATCTGAGGGAGCGCTTCCCCTTGCCGGAGGAATCAGGGGACTCTTCTCAGGGGGACGAGGCTGGAGGAGGGAGCCCGTTGGAGGAGGGCGAGGTCGGAGACCGAAGCTCAGAATCCGACGACTTCGCGGAGGCTCTCGAGGTAGCATTCCGAACTTCTTTCCTTACAATCTGTTCTTGAATCCCTATGGACTTCTCACAAATTTTCGAGCCATGCAGGAGGAACTTGTTCGTAGGCCTCGTTCTCGCTCCTTGGCGGGTGATGTCGCGGGACCTTCGGAACTCGCGCCTATGGCTACGTCTAGTTCTGCATCCGGTGGGACCAGGGGGTCTGAGGTGGCTCCTCTGGACTCTCCAGGCCTTCCAACAGTATACGTGGGGCCTCGTCTCGGAGTCCCATCAGTACCGGCCCCGGAGCAGCGCTCAGAGGTCGATCTTCGTAAGTCTCCTCCACCGGTCTCCTCGTTGTCACATGTGGGCCATGCCAACTAACGTTTATGCCTCTTTCTGTCATACAGTTCTCCGACTAGCGTGGGCTGCTGCAGCGAGGCTGGTCGGGATGTCTGGCGGCGTCCCTCCCAGGGGCATGCCGGTGATGGTGACGATAGTCCCTTCACCTTCTCAAGCTGCGGCGCACACCATCACTGGCGGGACCACCAGCAGGGCCATACCTGAAGTCATCGAAGTGGACTTTGAGGAAGAGGATCAACCGGTCAGTCCCAGTCCTGTCGTGCCTACGCCGGCGTCAGGTGTCGTACCAGACTCAACACCAGATGCAGATCCCGCTGAGGAATTCCTGCAGGCATATCCTGCGTACGAGCCTGCTGACCGCGCGGATTGGGACGAAACGGCCTCTGATGAGGAAGACAGCAGCATAGTCCACCGCCGGTCGTGGAAGCTGATCACGCGCTTTATCAGGGACACTCGCCAAGCGCAATGGCTGGCCGAAATGGATAGGCTCCGCTCGCGGTTGCGCGAACTGTGTGCCGGGGGAGTGGATGCCCAACGTCCTCACGCGCTCATCCGAGACCTCATGGCTGAGAAGATCCGGGAGCATGATCGTGAGCTAAGCGTGGGATGGCAGCGGAGGAAGGCGACCAGCATTAGGAAGCTCCATGAGGCTAAAGGCGAGGTGCAACATATGCAGATCCGGGCCAACGAGCTTTCAGCCACTCTCGATGCGCAGTCTGAGCTGGTCTCACGATTGAAGACCCAGCTGGCAGAGGCTGAGGAGCACATGGGGCAGACCTCTGGAAGGATGGCTGCTGTTCAAGCCGAGGTAGAAAGGGCCAGGGCCAGGGTTGACGAATTACACCCCGCCGCTGCTGAAGAGGAGCGGGAGTTGAATCAGTGGCAACAGGCTTTGGACGCCGCAAGTCAACGGGTGGCGGAGCTGCAACGCTCCTCTGACGGGGTCAACCCGTCCATGGGGGAAGTCGACCCCCGAGTATTGTAACAAACCCGGAAGAAGTTTTTATTAACACTTTTGTGATTCAACTCTTTCTTTCTCCTTTGTTTTGAGTTCCATACCACGCACGATTTCCACCGTTGAATTGCCTTGTTACATCCCTACAATGTATGCGGGATGTTTGATGACAATTCCTCAAGCCAGTCCAGATTCCCGAAAGATGGGGAAGGCTTGATCGGAGGAGGAACTTCCAGGATAACCGAATTACCATTTCTCGAACGTGCTCTTATGCACGAATGGGGCAGCACCGGGGGCGCTGAAATCGGTTCAAACAGGTGAAAATGGGAAGTGTGAATCACGATGCCAAAATTCGGAACACTGTTGGGATGGCGTGACAATAAAGGACAACCGCTAACCGTGGAGGACAAACGGTATCCTTACTGCATTAGCCTGAAATGGGGACAACAAATGAGCATCGACCGCTGACCATATTCGCAACGCGGGATTTTATCGATTTGTTGTCGATCAATCTTCCAGGACATTGGCCCAGGACAGTAGGTGGACCATAGGTCAGACATCCATACTGTTAGGGGGTCCTTCCAGACATGACCAGTCTTCCGGAACGTTGGCCCAGGACGGTAGGTGAGCCGATGCGGCATAAGACCAGGCTGTTAGGGGGTTCCTTTAGACATGAAAGAGGACGAGGGTCCGAATAAGGGACACGCAAAGCGTTGAACATGGAGTGGTGGTTTGTTCAAACAGAACCCAACACCTTGGTAGTTGCACCACCGTGGAGGGAGTACGCCAAATTGGGCGCATTGGCTTGATCTCGGATCATTCTTTCTTCCAGATAGGGCCTCTGACGAGGGCTGGAAATGGAGAGGAACAAGATTTCATGATTCCAGGGGCTGAACCCTAGGTGAAATGCCTGGGTGTCTCTACGTATCCCATGTGATGATGGGAATCAAGCCGCACGTAGTTCTGGAAGCGCAGTTTAACGTCATACTGGACGAGGAGCAGCCTAACCGTGTTGGTACACATCCTGCCAAAACTACTAAGCCCACGTGAGTCGTGCTCGGTGTGGGAAACAAGCAGTAGTGGTGGGAATTTCCCGACGCAGAGAGGGGCAGGTTAGGGTAAAGGGATGCTCGGTGACTACCGGCCCGATGACACTAATACGATCATTCAGCGCACCTAGATGCGCGAAGTGAAAGAGCCGAGTATGATGGAGTTCCACTTGAACATGAGGGAGTGGAAATGTGTGAATCATGGTGCTCGAGATTCAGATCACAATGATGGTGGCGTGACGATGGAGGATTACTGCTGACCATGTTCGCAAAACAGCATCCTGTCGCGTTAGCCTGAGGTGGGAACAAACAAATGAGGGTTGACCGTTGACCATGTTCGAAACACGGGACCGTGTCACAAATGTTGTCAGAGATCCGTGGGGACGTTTGCCCGAAACGATTGAAGGGCCCTTAGGTCCAGCACTCATGGAGAGCCCTTAAGCTTAGTATCCACGTCGTCCGAGGGTCCTTTTGGATGTGGAAGAGGATGAGGATCCAAATAGCGAGCCCACGAAGCTTGGTCATGGGATGAGGGGAATGTCCCTGTGAAAATCCCATGCTTCGGGCTTTTTGTCAAAACACATCTGAATACGCCAACGAAACGTATTAGAGAGAGGGAGCAGATTCATTTCCCTTGGGGAGATCTTAGTTTAGGGTCATAGAACTCGGACCATGGATGGGAAAAGGGATCAGGGGACGCATGACATCAAAACCTGACGTGAATGAGGACATAGTCCTGCTTACCATGCGTTCTCCGAGGAGATGCTCGAGTCGAGGGACCGAACACAAGGGTTAGGCTGGGCCCACGGGGAAGTACCCGGGCGCTCCTACGTATCTCATATGGATGAGAATCAAGCCAAACGTAGTTCTGGAAGGTGGCACGGTAAGGTACCAGTGCCAGGGGAAAAGGGAAGTGTGGGCATAGCCCTTGCACTAAAGAAGCGGAATTTGATGTATCTTGTTTGTTCTTTAAGGTGAATGGTTTTTTTGTGAAGCGACAGGCCTAAAACGGTAGGTCGTGATGTCGCCACAAGAATCAAGCCATGATGGGCGTTGACAAATGGTATGGCACATGACCAATACCCAACGTGATGTCCTCTACAGCGAGGTCACCACAATGCGGTGCCGTTTTTCGTCGTGCGGCCAGGACGATAATGTCACAATTTAGGGTCGTATGATAGGACCAAGCATGCATTTTATCGTCATGCAGCGCAGACGTAGCAGAGACAATTCTAGGCGGGAAATGTGCGCAGTGTTATAAAACACAATTGACGGAGACATGATCCCACATCATATTGTACGCCATTTGGAGGGGGAAACCTTAGGCCGAGGGGCCTGTATGGAGGGGAAACAGGGGGAGAGACTGGCTTCCTGAATGGGTTGTACCCGGAGACAGGGTGTCTGGGCGGTCCTACGTATCCCATGAGGATGGGAATTTGAACGTAGTCCCGAATGGGTCTTAGTATATGGTCTTAGAGCTCGGACCATGGGATCCCCAAAGGGCGCCAGATTGCAGCTTTGTCCCCCTAACATGCAAAGGTGCACTGAGGGATAGCGCCAAAAGTGTCGAGATTCCACCTGGACATGATGGGGTGGAAAATGATGTGAATCATGCAACCAACATTCAAGGACTGAAGGGGCTGGCGTGATGACAAAGGATTACTGCTGACCATGTTCGCAACACAGCATCCTGTCGCGTTAGCCTGAAATGAAGACTAACAAAACGAGCATCGACCGCTGACCATATTCGCAACGCGGGATTTTATCGATTTGTTGTCTGAAGCTCTGGAGGGCGTTGGCCCGTATCGGTAGGAGAGCCCTTGGGCATAGTATCCAGGCCATTCTTGGGGATCCCTCCGGGTTGTGAAAGATGATGGAAGTCCGAATAGAGGGGAACACGAAGCTTGACAAGTGGAAGGAACTTGATCAAGTTGAATCTGACACTCTTGGTCCTAGACTAGAGTGCTCTTAATACATGGGTGAACCACTGCAAGGAGTCAAGGGACTCAACTTTGAGGGTGATCGGGAGATGGCAGATTCCCAGGGGAAGGGGGCATGGTGCCCAAAACCTTGTATCATACCTATACACCCCCCCGCTGGAGAGGGATGGACCAAATGGCCTAGGTGACCGGGAAATCAGGAGATCCCCCAGAGGTGGGGCTGGACCCGAATCTTAGACATTCAGGTGGTCCTACGTATCCCATTAGGATGGGAATCAAGCCACACATAGTTCTGAAGGGTGCCTTTTAATGTCATGCAGGACAAGGAATAGGAGGATTGAACCTCAGAATGGGGCGTGCGTGGTGCAGCTATTGCAAACCCGTCGTGAATGAGGACGTAGTCCTACACTACGCCACGCAGCCCTGTGATCAGGGTCCTGAAGGCAGGGTTAGAGAGGTAAATTTGCTGAACTCAAGATGGGTCCGAAGACGAGGAGTCTTTAACGTGGTTCCAGATGAGAGTCTTAGTTTATGGTCTTAGAGTTCGGACCATGGATGGTGAAAACTCTCAAGTAAGCACAGATGTTAACCCAATCCCTAAGCCCACGTGAGATAAACTCGGTGTGGGAAACAAGGGGGGTATCCTCCTCGCAGTACATGGGGCGTCCATCAAAGGGGAGTCAGCAGAGAGTTTCGAAGGACACCTTTGATGTAGCTTGTTCCTCGAACGTGCAGACGTGCACGGGGGAAAAGTACCAAGAGTCCCAAGTCTCTACTTGGACATGATGAAGTGATGAAGGGTGTGAATTGTGTACCCGACATTTGGGCTTAATGGGTTGGCGTGACGACAGAGGAAAACTGTTATCCATGACGGAAACACAGCATCTGTATCGCGTTAGCCTGAGGTGGGAACAACAAACGAGCATCGACCGCTGACCAAATTCGCAACGCGAGATTTTATCGATTTGTTGTCCGAAACCCTGGGGGGCATTGGCCCGTATCGGTAGGAGAGCCCTTGGGCATTGTATCCAGGCCGTTCTTGGGGGTCCCTCCGGGTGTGAAAGATGATGAAATCCCTGATGCGAGGATACGCCAAGCCTGGAAAGCGAGTGCGGATGTTTCCGAGAAAAGCTTGGCATTCCAGGTAATAAACCAGAGTACTCTTAAGCACATTGGTGAACCGTCGAAGAAGAGGGATCGACGAAACAACTCAGTAGGGGGGTGGGAGCATGGCGTGGTCATCACGAGACCGTCGTGAATGAGGACATAATCCCACACTGCACCATATGATCCCCTCATGGAGGAAGGATGGGCCAAGGGGCCAAGATGGGATGGGGATTCCCGAGAGATGGGGCTGGACCCGAAGCCTAGACGTTCAGGTGATCCTACGTATCCCATGGAGATGGGAATCAAGCCACACGTAGTTCTTGACATGTAGTTTCACGTCATGCTGGACGAGGAGGGGAGTAATATACCCCTAAACAAGGGAGGTGTATGGCATGGTAAAGAAGCCGTCGTGAATAAAGACATAGTCCTACGTCACACCATACGATCCTATAAGATAGGTCCTGGGCCGTGGCCCGGAAAGGCCAAGGGGCCTGGGGCTGAGCCTCAATCAGGAAGACCTGACTGGTTTGTAGTTTAACCTCTTACATGAGGACAGGGGTCGGGGACCCGAGGAGGCCAAGGGGCCTGAGGCTGGGCCTCGTAAGGGGAGTTTCACGGCATGGCACATGATCCTGGCATGAATGAGGACGTAGTCCCACACCACACCGTACACTCCGGGTAAGAAGGGACCTAGGCTGTGACCTGGAAAGGCCAAGGGGCCTAAGGTCAAGCATCAATCAGGAAGACCTGACTGGTTTGTAGTTTAACGTCTTACATGAGGACGGTGGTCGGGGACCCGAGGAGGCCAAGGGGCCTGAGGCTGGGCCTCGTAAGGGGAGTTGCACGGAATAGCACATGATCCCGACGTGAATGAGGACGTAGTCCCACACCACACCGTACACTCAGGGTGAGGAATCCTGGGCCGTGGCCCGGAGAAAAGGGGAAGTTATCAGTCAGAAAGGCCTGACTGGTTTGTAGTTTAACGTCTTACATGAGGACGAGGGTCGGGGACCCGAGGGGGCCAAGGGGCCTGAGGCTGAGCCTCGTAAAGGGAGGGCGTACGGCATGGTACATGATCCCGACGTGAATGAGGACGCAGTCCTACATCACACCGTACACCCTTATGAGGAATCCTGGGCCGTGGCCCGAATCGCTAGCACCACCTGGGGGAAGTTTGTCTCCTTGGGACAGAATCCCAGTCAAGGAGCGGGTGAAGCTCAGTTGCGTTCATCCACGAAAAGGGGCAAACACCTCCAGGGGGAATATGCAGCTAGGTTGAGGCTTGCTCGACGTGGGTCGGGGAAAAAGTGTGCACCCTGCCATGTCTTGACCCAAGGGGAAGATTTTGGCTTTTGGCCTCGGCCAACGGATGAAATGTCTGGGCATTCCTACGTGTCTCATAAGGATGAGAATCAAGCCATACGTAGTTCTTGAAGGCCATGCAGTTTAGCGTCATGCGGTGAGGACGTGGGAGGGTAGAAGAACGGGAGTGGGCGCATGGTGCGACCTTTAAAATCTTTGCGTGAGTGGGGTTGCATGAGCGGGGCCAAGAAAGCCTACTCCCTACTACACAAAGATCCTCCAAGGAGACTATCCCCAGGGGGAATAGCGGAAGAGAAAATCTTGAGGCTGGGCTCAAGACGAGGCGTCTGAGCGTTCCTACGTATCCCATAAAGATGAGAATCAAGCCGTACGTAGTTCTTGAAATGCAGTTTCACGTCATGCTGGATGAGGGGCATCTCATTCGGGGATGTACACGGTATGGTACATGATCCCAACGTGAGGACGTAGTCCTACACCGCACCGCACGATCCCGTAAGAGGGTAAGTCGGAGAGAAACGAGGGGGCCTGGGGCCAGACCGCGGTGGAGACGGGGCTAGGGGCCCAAAGAGGCCGAGGGGCCTAAGGCTGAGCCTTGGTCAGGAAGACCTGACTGGCTTGCAGTTTAACGTCTTGCAGTTAGGACGGAGAGGCAGTTTAGGGTCATGCGGGACCAAGTCGCAGTTTAGGGTCGTGCAGGACCACTGCAGTTTAATGTCGTGCGGGTCCCTCTCGCAGTTTAGGGTCATGCAGGACCACTGTTTTTCCCTAGGCGAAGTATCGCTTGAGGAATTTGGCATTGGTGGGAGGGGTTACACGCTCTCCATCTATGGTCACCAAGGAGTATGCTCCATTGGGGTAAACCTTATGGATGATATAAGGCCCTTCCCATTTGGGTTCTAACTTGGGTGGTTTCCTACCGGGAATCATTGGCGCTCGAAGGGCCAATACCAGGTCACCCTGTAGAAAAGAGCGGAGACGAACCTTCTTGTCAAAAGCTCTCGCTATCTTGTCCTGATGCCTTTCCAGATTGTGCAGGGCACGAAGCCGGTTCTGGTCCAGTGCCTCTAATTCAGCTAGACGGATCTCGGCTACCTCATCTGATGTCTGGTGATCATAAACTGCAGTGCTTAGCGACGGAAGCTGGATCTCAATGGGTAGGACGGCCTCAGCTCCATACACCAGGGAATATGGGGTCACCTGGGTAGAGTTGCGAGTCGTCGTCCGGTAAGCCCAGAGGGCGTTGGGGAGCTTGTCCGGCCAACTCTTCTTGTTTTGACCAACCATCTTCTGCAGAATATTAGAGAGGGTCTTGTTGAACGCCTCGATCTGCCCATTCGCCTGTGCGTGGTAGCGGGAGGTATGGTTCGACCGGATGTCATACTTAGCGTACAATTTCTTCAATTCAGCTGCTCGGAAGTTGGTGCCGTTATCGGTGAGGACAGCGTGAGGGACTCCAAACCGGTGGATAATGTTGGAGCTCACAAAGTCAACGATGGAACGGGCCTTGACCTCTTTGAGCGGAACTGCTTCTGCCCATTTGGAGAAGAAATCTGTAGCAGTCAGGATGAACCTACACTGGCGGGCTGTTGCTGGCGGATACGGTCCCACTACATCAAGTCCCCATACCGCAAATGGCCAAGAGTACTTGGTGGGGTGGGGGGGTTCTGGCGGCCGATGCAAGAAGTTGGCGTGTACTTGGCACGCGTGGCATCTCTTGGCGTATCCAATACAATCGTGGATCATGGAGGGCCAGAAGTACCCTAACCTCCGGATTTGCTGGGACAGCTTCGGCCCAGCTTGATGGGCGCCACATGATCCGGCGTGAACCTCTTGCATAACTTGAGGTATCTCTACTCCTTGGATGCAACGAAGGAGGACACCATCGAAACTCCGCTTATAGAGGATCTGCTCAAGACTGGGGCCGCTCTGGAGGGTAAATTGCAGCGTGCGGCGTCGGATTCGCTCGCGTTCGGCCCAGTCATCCGGGAGCAGACCATTTTGGAGATACTCGACAAAAGGTTCTCTCCAGTCGGGGGTGGTTTCAACCACTGCGTCTGAAGAACCCGGGACTCCCGATATGGGGGGTCCGGCGGTGAGATGACTTACCCGCAGGCTATCACGGTCCTCTTGGGTGACAGGAGCAATGACTCTCCGGTGGGCCACGTGTATGACCAAATCATCTTGCTCGGGTTCTGCGAGCGACGCGGGTAAGCCAGCCAGGGCGTCCGCTTGTCCGTTCTGCGATCTTAGGACATGGGTAACCTCTGGCCGAGGAGAGAACTGGGCCATTAGGATGAGGGTGTACTCCAGTAACGGTGCAAGCTCTGGCTTCCTGACGACGTAGTCGCCATTAACCTGTTTGATCACCAGCTCAGAATTTCCCTTCACATGTAGATGGGGTACATGGATATCAAGGGCCAACTCGAGGCCGGTGATGAGAGCCTAGTACTCTGCCTCGTTGTTTGTACAAACTTCTGACAGCAGGAACGAGTACGGCAGGACGGCTTGCGCCGGGGTAATGAAAACAATTCCCAGACCCACTCTATTGAGCTTGGGGTCGTTGAGCCTTCTACCGATGGGGCTCCGGGAGGCACCGTCGAAATGCATTTGCCAACATGGGGCAGCATGATCGACTGAGAGGATCGTCTCGTCGGGGAAATCCAGGTCCAGGGATTGATCCGTGGAGGTTGGATGAGCAGCTAAAAAGTCTGCCAACGCCTGTCCCTTAACGGCCTTCTGAGGCACGAACCTGATATCAAATTGCTGGAGAATCACCGCCCACCGTGCTAGTCGGCCAGTCAGCATGGGGCGGTTCAGGATGTACTTCAGCGGATCTACCCGAGAGATCAATTGTACCCCGTGGTGTTACAGGTAGTGCCGCAACTTCTGCACAGCGAAGACGAGCGCGAGGCAGCTCTTTTCGATGGGGGAGTATCTGACCTCCGTATCGAGAAGCATGCGGCTGAGATAGTAGAGACTGTTCTCAGTGCCTTCGTTATTCTTCTGGGCGAGCAGCGCACCGAGGGATCTCTCTAGGGCAGTCACATAAAGGACTATCGACTTTCCGGAGACGGGTGGCATCAAGACCGGAGGTTGGAGCAGATACTGCTTGATTTCCTCAAAGGCGGCCTGACATTCTTCATCCCATTCGTAGGCAGCGTCTTTCTTCATGAGCCGGGAAAAGGGCTTACACTTGCCAGCCAAATTCGCAATGAATCGGCGTATATAGGCTAAGTGGACTTGAAGGCCTCGAAGCTCCCGAATGTTGTTCGGGGGAGGCATTTGGCTGATGGCCTTGATCTTCTCCGGGTCGATCTCGATACCTCGGTATCTGAAAACGAAACACAGAAACTTCCCGGAGGTGACTCCGAAGGCACACTTCAGCGGGTTCATCTTCAGGTGACGGGAACGGAGGAAACCGAACACTTTCTCAAGGTCTTTGAGATGGTCCTGGCGCTGGCGTGATTTGACTACAAGGTCATCCACGTAGCATTCCACCAATGTCCCGAGGATCGGTTTGAATATGCGATGCATGGCCCTCTGATAAGTGGCACCTACATTTTTCAAACCGAATGGCATTACCCGATAGCAAAAGGTACCCTAGGGAGCCCAGAAGGCAGTAGACTCCTCGTCTTCAGGGGCCATCCAGATCTGATTATACCCGGAATACCCATCCATGAAAGAGAGGGCTTGGAACCCGGCCATGGCGTCAATCAACAGCTCTGTCACTGGGAGTGGGAAGTCATCCTTTGGGCAGTGGCGATTGAGATCGCGGAAGTCGATGCAGACTCTGATCTGCCCATTCTTCTTCCGGACCGGCACAATGTTGGCGAGCCATTTGGGGTACTGGACCTCCTTAATGAAGTTGGCTTTGATAAGCTTGTCAACTTCGGCCTCAACCATAGCACCATGAGAAGGGTGCATTTTCCTGGGAGGCTGCTTGAACCCACGATGTTTTGCTGGGAGGCCCAAACGGTGGACAACCACTTGGGGATCCAGCCCTGGCATCTCATCGTAACTCCAGGAAAACACATCGCGGTGCTGTTTGAGGAAGTCTACATACTGCTTCTGCTCCTCGAGGGACATGGCCGCACTGATCAATGTGGGTCTTGGATCTGCCTCGCTACCAAGGTTCACCTGTACCAGTTCATCGACCGTGGTAGAGACTCCTTCTTCAAAGGCTGGGGGAGCATCCTCCAAGTCTTCCTCCCCAGCCGTGGGGGGATTTCCCGCGACGAGAGATACTTCTAGGCTCTCAAAACCTGAGGGGCAGCTGGTGCCGGCTTGGGCAGCAGCGGTCATCACATCAGGAGACTCACTTGTCGTCGAGACCATAGCAATGAATTAATTTATCCTATCCCATCTGGCCTTCGGCCTAAGGGGCCACGCTTGATGATATCAAAGCAGTGGTGACGTGTCGGCCTGAGTCGGTTAATTCCAGCCCGGCGAAAGAGACACGTATGGCGCACCGCCGTTGTCATCAGCTTGACGTCCCGGTACCGTACAGGGGAAGGAGGTTCCGGGATGACCCGAGCCTGGTTGATGTAGGAGTACGAGGTGATTCTCCGCCGTCGCTTGGACACGGGAACATGCCTTCCTTGCGTACCCGAAACAACGAAACATTGTCCCATGTCGGGGGTCGTGGCCTCCAACCGGTGGATCGGGAGGATGTAGGCGTCGTCCATGCTTGCCCAGGGATCACTTGTGATCGGGGCGGGCTCATCCTCGCAGACCAGGATTTTCTTGTCCTTAATTTTGTAATAACCCGCATCCAGATAGCGGGCCTCACAAGAAGCGAAAGGGGACGCGTCTCCTTGGAGCACGCCTACTCGACCGTTGAGCGAGTACTTAAGGCACTGGTGATACGACGAGGGGACCGCTGCATGCAGATGGAGCCATGGCCTTCCCATCAATGGGTTTGTAGGCGGTGTCCTGAGAAACAACCATGAACTCGGTGCTGGCAATTAAGCCACCGAACTGGGTCTTCAGGCGGATCTTGCCGACCGGGGTTTGCTCTGTCCTGTCGTACCCCTGGATCCTGAGGTCAGAGGGAGTTAAATCACCTTCGGACAGACCCAGCTTTCGCAGCGTCCGGGTCGGAATTAGGTTGATTACAAAACCCGTGTCAACGAGGTATCGGCGGACTTCCACACCGTTGAAGTGGCCAGTGATATACAGTGGGCGAATGTGCCCCTGTATAGGGGGGTCCTCATCTTCGCCGGAGAACGAGATAACCGCCTGGCATTCGGCGTTTTCAATCGTCTCGGTATGGAAGGCTTCCGCAGCTGCCACTTCCGTCTCGAACTGGAGGGGGATCCTTAGAACCTAGGCAAGTGCCTCGCGCATTTCAGATGATAGGCGAAGGGCCTCGAGGATGGAAAGACTCTCCGGGATGCCGGCCAGATGCTTCAGGACATCGTACTTTCGTGCCAAACGCGAACCTCTTCTTACACGAGGTGGTTCGGCATTTGGATGCACAGCGGGTCCGGCTGGCTGAACCGGCGAGTAACTAGTACTGGGCACATCTTGCTGCCTACCAGTAGAAGCCTGAAGAGTAGTCGCCGGGCTAGGATCGGACAGCAGAGGCTGGCCTGTCGCCGGGCAAGACTGGCTGTGATATGAACGAGGTGACTCTCCCTGATCCAGCAACACGAACGGCGGTAGAGGTAGAGCCGAGGGTGCCGGATGGGTCTGCACGTGCTGAGATCTGCGTTGAGCCTGCTGCCTGGTCTCGGTAGCGTGCATGGCTTGTCCGCAAATGCCAGCTGACGTACCTCGATGACCGGCGCGGTTGCGATTCCGCTGACGTTGACATCGGCTAGAAACATTGGGGAGGTCTGCCTGGGGTTCCCCCTCATCGGGGGTCATATAGGGCTTTACCAGCTCCACGGTGTTAACCGAAGCGTACCCTTGACTGTCGCTCGAAGAGTCATCCACCGCTGGGCGAATTCTGGGAGGAATTCCCATTTCGGGAGGCATAAATTCGCCAAGAGTGCGGGATGACGACGACACTGGTGGTGCACGTTGCTTCTTCTTGCATCGCCGCTGCTTGCCCTTTTGGGAAGAGGTCGACTGGGAAGATGATGCTGAGGCACCGACTACTTCTTCTGAAGGTTCCGAATACTTCAGGCGTGCCCAGATGATACCCTGGGCACGGACGACGGTTTTTCGAGCCATCCAGTTGTCGTATTTATGGGACCCGCGGCTAGGGACCTGCTGCCACTCACCCTCGCTGTCACTGTCGATTTCCGATCCCGCAAAGACGCCTGCCACTTGTGCTGGCGCTGGGCCCAACTTGACTATGTTGTTGTTGACCTGGTCCTGAAGCCAGTCTTTAAACACATAGCATCGCTTGAGGGTGTGCCCCAGGATCCGATGATAAGGGCAGTAGTTGGGGTGATCGGTGAGATGCGCCTCTTCCGGCCTTCTGCACTCAGGCAGACGCACGATCCCTTGCTCTAGAGCACTTCGGAAGTAAACAGGGACCTGATTTTCGTTGAACGAATAGGTATGGTACTTTCTTTCCGGGTAAGGAGCCCTGGGGGCCTGGTCCTGTCGAGGGAACGGAGGGGCCTGCCGAGGAGGCGGCGCCTGGTTGTCTCGCCTAGGTGGCGGTGGCGCATTGCGCGGGGGAACCTGTTGCTTCTGAGGAGGTCGCTGCTGGGCAGGAGCCTACGCTTGAGGTTGAGGACCTCTATATGGGGTGGCATCACCACGGGTTAGCTCGCGGCGATCGCTACTTGGGTCTGCAACCCGGAGAGTCAACCCAGCATGCCCGTGGGGCGGTTGGGGTCTCGACCCTGGTTGGGCGAAGGGGTGCCCCTGCTCAATGTACGCAGGGGCTTCATAATGTACGTCGGCGGTGGCCTGGGCCACTGTAGCTGTCGATGTGGACGCGCCTAGGCGAGCGTCCTCAGCCCGGGCCCGGCGCTGACGTCGGGTCAGGTGGGCCGGTGCAGGTGGTGCAGGGACGTAGTCTGCCTGCTCTTCCTGCGGGGCCGGACGACGGCGCTGACGTGGCCGGACGGGAGCTCTCGCCTGGGGGCCCTGGGTCGGGGCCCTGAGCGGACTGAGCCGGACAGCACCCGCCTCTTCAGCGTAAGGCGAAGAGTCGTCAAGGCGTTCCGGAGATAGGCTCTCGAAACGGTTTAATGTCTGAGTGGGGAGCAGGGGCTCCCTGCGCGGCCGGTTAGGGCGGCGTTGATGGCGGGGCCTGGAGGCCTCCAGGTCCAGGTGGGCCATATCCCTAGTCAGGATGACCCCTTCCTCCTCGTACCTGCGCACGAGGCTGTTGATCACCCTTCGTTGGATGACCTCTGATGGGGAAAGGGGACGCGGACGTCCCGTATTCCGTGATGCGGCAGCCGTCGTGGCGGTGGTGGCTCCATGTGGAGTGGCCGTCGTGGTGTTGCCCCTGCCCTTGCACGGGCGAGGAACGGATGGTGACCGCATCTCTGAAATAGCAAGCTGGTTCCTGGAAAGCGAAGGGATCAACTCATCAGTACTGAGAGGAAAAGGATTGACAGCCAGTGCCCCAGCGTTCTTCCATCCTCCACTTCTGTGAGAAGGATCCACGCCAACGTGCTGCGGAGCGGAGTGCCCCACGTTCTACTACCCCGACTGCCGGTGAGTTTCACGACAGGCCCGCCATTTGCGCGGCGGGACCAGGCAACGAATATCTGGATCCGGTGACACGTCAATCTACTGGTGTCTCGAACGCTACTAATCTCCATGCTGAGGAGAAGAAATTCACGTCGGGTTCACCATTTCTATTTCCGACGCTTTCGCCGGGGCGCGCGCGCATCCGTCCTTCAGGGGGACGCGCGGCTTTGTTGCCCCGCATTCCCGCATTCCAAAGGCGGGCGACATTCGTTCCTTGTTCAGGTACGTCTGCTCCTTGATCGAAACAGGATGATGGGATGTCGGTTCTTCCTTCCGTGGATTCCTCCTCAGAACTCGTCACCTAGTCCGGGTCTCCCTCATAGATTTAATACGTAGTTCGTGAAACTCTTCCCAGTGCCATGTTTCCATGGGCGCCGGTTAATTACGCTGCTTCTGTCGGGACATTCCAAAGGGTCCATTCAGGGCAGCAACCTTCGGTCAGGGGAGTAGTCACGTTGAGGCATCAGTAGCGTGTCTGGATGCTGGGGTACCTGGCATGTCTGTCTGTTATCCTTGACCACAAGGCTTCTCGAGGGCGTGGAAGCCCGAGGCATCCCACATCGAGCGCGGGGAATTACATGTCATAGACACGTATCTGAGGTTTTCCTCATCTTCCCGTGTTCAACACAGGGTATGCCGCGAGTTTAACGTCTAGCGGAGACGGATGAGACTGAAATGGGACCATCGCAGGGGGCGACAGTGAAGTTGGGCTTGAGCCTTGACGATGCTTCCTACGTATCCCCATGGCAGGGAATCAAAGTCCGCGTAGTTCGGGATGGTGCCGGTAAACCGACGTGAAGCTGGACCTTGGTCCGAGGGGAGTTGGGCTTGAACCTCTGGGAGGATTCCTACGTACCATGCCTTGACATGGATCAAAGTCCTCGTAGTTCAAATGGTGGGTCGCAATGGCTTACCACTGGACCGGAATGGGACCCTACGTGAATGAGCGATGGGTGGTCTTGAACCTCGTGGAGGCTTCCTACGTACCATGCCTTGACATGGATCAAAGACCTCGTAGTTCAAATGGGGTTTCGCTGGTGAACCGACGTGAAAGCAGACCTTGGTCCACTAGTGGTGGGCTTGAACCTCGTGGAGGCTTCCTACGTACCATGCCTTGACGTGGATCAAAGACCTCGTAGTTCAGGTGGTTGGGTCGCAATGGCTTACCACTGGACCAAAGTGTAGTTTAACGTCATGCTGGACGTAGGTAGAACACGACGTGAATTGGGTGATGGGTGGGCTTGAACCTCGTGGAGGCTTCCTACGTACCATGCCTTGACATGGATCAAAGACCTCGTAGTTCAAAGGGGAATGTAGTTTAACGTCATGCCGGACGAAGATGGGACCCGGCGTGAAGAAACGACGGGTGGGTGTGTCAGTGAACCGACGTGAAAGTAGACCTTGGTCCACTATTGGTGGGCTTGAACCTCGTGGAGGCTTCCTACGTACCATGCCTTGGCACGGATCAAAGTCCCCGTAGTTCGTTAGGATGGATGGGTCGCAATGGCTTACCACTGGATCGGGGTGCAGTTTAACGTCGTGCTGGACGGGGGTGAAACTCGACGTGAATGAACGACCGAGCAATGAGGCTTGAACCTCGTAGAGGCTTCCTACGTACCATGCCTTGACATGGATCAAAGACCTCGTAGTTCAGGTGGTGGGTCGCAATGGCTTACCACTGGACCAGAATGGGACCCGACGTGAATGAGCGACGGGTGGGCTTGAACCTCGTGGAGGCTTCCTACGTACCATGCCTTGACATGGATCAAAGACCTCGTAGTTCAGGTGGGTTTTTGTCAGGGTCGGTGCTCACTCTATGCCCACGTGAGTCATGCTCGGTGTGAGAAACAAGAGGTTGCATGGACCTGACGACCACGTCGCGAAGGGTGCGTCCGTGAGAAGCGAAGAGGGGCTTACGCGTTGGGCAGCCCATGGTGTTGGGACTTACTCCAGGATGGAGGCCCATGGCGCGACAAAGCGCGGGGAAGATGGACCTTGGTCCGACGATGGGAGGTGCCTCGTTCCCTATCACGTCCTCCACTGACCTTGGTAGTGGGGAAGTACCGAGATGCACGGGTGCAATCATCCGTACCAAAGGTTAGGGACTTACGCTCTGAGGCGACCCTTCCCCTGCGAACATACACCACTCCAACAAGGAGGATCTCATTCCATGTGCGGAAGAGTTCCATTCCCATGGAGACGAGTGGTGTAATGATTGTTCGAGCTGGGGGGACCCTTCGTGAGGGAGACGAGGTTGGGTCACAGTTTAACGTCATGTGTTGAGGACGTGGTGCTTGGCAGTTTAACGTCCTGCAGCTCGGACGTGGTGGGTTCACTCCACACCCCTAGGGCTTACATAATCGGTACCCTCTGGTCCTTGGGGAAGGGAAGGTGTCGGTAAGGCCATGGTAATGGGGGGTCGTGGGAGGAACCACCGAGGGGTCCACGTTAGCGTGGCTATGCGAAGAAGAAATAGCCATTAGCATGCCTATGTGATGAAGCATTAGGCGAAGCAACGCTACGGGAGGTGTTGTCCATGGGACTTTGAAATCACATCGTGCAAACCTGGAGGGTCGCACGGAAAGAGGAATCGCTAAGCAGAGGAGTGTGCTTCGCGAAGTGGGGTGCCTTGGCCTTATCATGGGGCATAGGTGGGAGTGGGAGGTGCTTCGCGAAGTGGAACAGTGTTCGCGGAGCACTGCCTCGCGAAGAAAGAGTGGTTCGCGAAGCAGGGTCCTGCCAAGCAATGTGCTTCGCGAAGTGGAGTGATCCTGCCTTAGCATAGAGATCACTCGTATGGGTTGGGTGTTTCGCGAAGCACAAGTGCTCCACGGCTGCCCGGGTTCCCTTGGGAATCCCCTTCCTTTGCGAACGCCCTTGAGCTTCGCGAAGGGCATCCCTCTCGAAAGAGGGTCTCAAAACGAAACAAATCAGAGTCGTCTCGCGAAGTAGAAATACCTCGCGGGGCTCATGATTCCCGGGGCAAAGCGTGCTTCGCGATTCGGGAGAGGAGAAGCCGAAAGGTCGGATTGTCCGTTTTGGACTCAGGGGGAGTCGAGTATTTATAGGGAAGGGGCGCTGCGAAGTAGGGCTCGCGCGCCTCCTTCGGGGCTTCGCGGCGGCTCGCGAACGTCAAACGGGTTCGCGGAGGATTACCGCCTCTGGAGCTTCGCGGCGGCTCGCGAACGTCAAACCGGTTCGCGGAGGCTTACCGCCTCTGGAGCTTCGCGGCGGCTCGCGAACGTCAAACCGGGTCGCGGAGGCTTACCGCCTCTGGAGCTTCGCGGGGCCGCCAAGGTTGGGACGCTTCGCGGCGGGGCTTCGCGGCTGTGCTTCGCGGCTGTGCTTCGCAAGGCAGCGCGCCGACTGTCTTTTTCGTTCCTTCCTTTCAGGCCACATTTTTGGCGCCAACAGATATAACCGTATAATATGATGAAATATAGGGTGTAATGAATTTAAGTATCAACTTATAATCATGAGAAACTTATTTCACAATTAAATAAGGTTATCACATGGTTATATTCTAGATTTTTCCATAACATGTGTCCATGTTTTATTGAAAATGAAGTTATCAAGATTATCATTATATAATTGTACTAGTTTCCTATATTTGAATTCAAGTGAAACTATTTTTTATTGTTATAAGAAAGCTATTCATTGGTTCCAATAAATAAAGTGGAAAAGATTGCAATTTTCTATAACAAGAAGTATTATGATGATATATATATATATATATTGTTAATTTTTCAATTAGTTGTATAAATTAATTTAGTGACTATAATAATTATTCATCAATTCATGGAATTATACCATGATTTTTTATAAAGATTCTAAATTTCTTTGATTTCTTGTCTTTGAATAATGAATTCAAATTTTTTTAGTCAATATAACCATTTAAGAACCCCTTTAAAAATAAATTGTCACTACTAAAAATTCAACCTATAGAGACCTCCATTGGCGGTTGCAGAAGCTAGCCGAAATGCCGGCCTATAGTGGCCGCCATTGGCGGTCTCTGAAGCCGGCTAAAATGCTGGCCTACAGCGACCGCCAATGGCGGTCGCTGTTTAACCGAAGCAACTGCAAATTCCAGTCACTTTTGAGGTTATCAAGCAACCTAAACCGACCACCTACGGCAGTCACTAAACTGGAAATATTTTTTTTTTAAAATTTCATGGTATAGAATGAAAAACCAGCATATAAATCAAAAAAAATTGAAAAAAAATCCAAGAACCATAAAAATAAATATCATCATAAACAATAAATGATATACGTGCTTCAACGATCCACAACCATCATCTTTAGAAACCTACAATAAGATACAAAGAAAACAACTAAACAAAACAAAGGTAAATTTTACATATTTATTCAGTTATTCTATACATATAATAGAATGAAATCTGATATATCATGGGTACTATAATAATTTAAAACCCCCAATTTAAGAAAAGTTATCATTTTAGGATTTCTTTCTTCTTTTGGAGTCTTTGCTTTAGTTTCTGAATGTGTTTTGTTGTCTAAAAAAGAATGTTTTCTACACGCACCGCACATCCAATGGACGTTCCGTCTCCTCCAACAGGTCACGAATAATATTCCTATTGTTTTCATGTGGTTTTATATCATTCGGAGGACGTTTTCTCTAAATTCGACCGTGACATGTCGTTTTGGTCTTTTATGACTCCAGAAACGCGTTTCCAGTCACCACGCTCAAACAACACCTCCGATTGACGTGTCGTCTGCCTGACCATTTCAAAATTCACAGCACGTTTTTTTCTAATGATTTCATGATATTCTGAGGTTGTTTGTGGGGTTTTACCACCTTACATGCCCTTTTAGAGCACGCCAAACTACTAAAAATGACACATTCAGTCGTACCGCATGCACTGCATGTTCGATGGATGTTCTGTATCCTCCTACATGTCACAAATGATATTTCTATTGTTTGGGTGTGGTTTTAGGTCATTCAGAGCACGGTTTCTCTGAATTCGACCGTCACACGCTGTTTTGGTCTTTTATGACTCCAGAAACACGTTTCAAGTCACCACGGTAAAAAAAAACCTCATATTGATGTGTCGTCTACCTGAACATTTTACAATTCACACCACGGTTGTTTTCGTATGATTTCATTGAATTATGAGGTCGTTTGGGTGGTTTTGACCACCCAACGCGCCCTTTTAGAGTGCACCGAACTGCTGAAAACAACACATTCATTCGTACTGCATGTACCCCACATCTTATAGATGTTCCGTCTCCTCCTACAAGTAATGAATAATATTCCTATTGTTTTCATGTTGTTTTAGGTCATTCGGAGCATGTTTGTTCTGAATTCGACCATCACACGATGTTTTGATCTTTTATGACTCCAGAAACACATTTCTAGTCACTGCGGTCAAACGACACATCAGATTGACATGCCGTTTTCCCGAACCTTTCACAATTCACACCAGGGTTGTTTTCGTATGATTTCATGGCATTCTAAGGTCGTTTGGGTGCTTCTGACCACCCAACATGCCCTTTTAGAGCGTGGCGAATTGCTGAAAATGACACATTCGGTCGTACGACGTGCACTGCATATCCTATGGTCGTTCCATCTCCTCGTACATGTTTCGAATAATATTCCTATTTCTTTTGTGTGGTTTCAGGTAATTCAGAGCATCTTTTCTCTGAATTCGACCGTCACACGCTGTTTTGGTCTTTTATGACCCCGGAAACGCATTTCCGGTCACTGTGGTCAAACGACACATCCGATTGACATTATTTCTACCCGACCATTTCCCAATTCACACCATGGTTGTTGTAGTATGATTTCATGGAATTTTGAGGTCATTCTTGTAGGTTTGACCACCCAATGCACCCTTTTAGAGCACATCGAACTACTGAAAACAACCCATTCGGTCGTACCGCGCCCACCGCATGTCCTATGGACATTCAATCTCCTTCTACATGTCATGAATAATATTACTATTGTTTTCTGGTCGCTTCAGGTCATTCAAAGCACGTTTTTCTGAATTCAACCGTGACACACCGTTTTGCTCTTTTATGACTTCGAAAACGCGTTTCCGGTCACCATGGTCAAACGACACCTTCGATTGTTGTTCTATCTACCCAAATATTTTAAAATTCACACCGAGATTGTTTTTGTATGCTTTCATGGAATTACGAGGTCGTTTGGGTGGTTTGGACCACCCAACACACCCTTTTAGAGCGCGTCGAACTGCTGAAAACAACACATTCAGTCATACCGTGCGCACCAGACGTCCGATGTATGTGACGTCTCCTAATACATGTCACAGATAATATTAATATTATTTTCATGCGGTTTCAGGTTATTCAGAGCACATTTTCTCTGAATTCGACCGCCACACACCGTTTTGGTCATTTATGACTCCAGAAATGCGTTTTGGGTCACCGCGGTCAAAAAACACCTCCGATTGATGTTCTGTCTACCCGACCATTTACCATTCAAACCAATGTTGTTGTCTTCTGATTTCTTATAATTATGAGGTTGTTTGGGTGGGTTTGACCACACAACGCGCCCTTTTAGAGTGCGCCGAACTGCTGAAAATGACACATTCGGTTGTACCGCGCACACCGCGCGTCCGATGGACATGTCATGTCCTCCTACATGTCACAAAAAATATTCCTATTGTTTTTGTGTGGTTTCAGGTCATTTAGAGCAAATTTTCTCTGAATTATACCATCACATGCCATTTTGGTCTTTTGTGACACCGGAAATGCATTTTCGGTCACCACGGTCAAAAGACACCTCTGATTGACGGCGTGTGAAATCTGACAAATGTTGTGTCATCTGAGAAACAACAGGACTGACAACCGCAGTGCGTGACACTACAGAATGAGGAATTTCTGTTCCATAGGTCAAATTATATCCATGCCCGTCCTGACCAATAATGCGATGAAAGATCACATCCATTCGCATTGGAAGCTGTCGCTGGTCCTCTAGCAGAAGTTCTAACTCAGCTTCAAATTTATCATGTAAAATATGTAAATATATATAAATATATTTGTTGATATACAGATTTATTTAAGTATTGGTAAGTACAAGCACTTACTATCAATGTTGTAGCCTCTGGATCATTGCGATCATGAGCCCTCATCCACAACGACATTTTATCAGTTAGTGCACCTTTCTCACACAACTGTATACGAATAGAATATAAACACAAAACCATATTAATTAAAAAAATTAAAAATGAATAATAAATACCTCATGTAGGATCTATGACATGTGACAATTCCCAAGCATGTGAGGTGGTCCCCGTAACGCTCGATTCTTAGAATGGCATGTGCACATCCTACATTCAATTCATTCAAATTTAAACCAAATCACACATTTGTGAAAATATATATACCAAAATAAATATACAAACTGCCACAACCTCATTAGATTAATATGCAACTAAGTCAGGCCACTGAGCCAGGAGGACACCTCTCGGGACTTTTTCCAGAATGTCTGGGGCACCCATATTTGGTACCCAGTGGTCCCTCTTCACTTTGCCTTTATATTATTTCCACAAATTACAACATTTTCTCAAACACATGGGCCAAAAATAATTGGATCATACATTCAAATTTTTCTATTAAAGAAAAAAATTACACATATTGGTATTTTTTATACATAAGGAATAAAGAAAAATGGTCTTCTTACCCGAACCTCCCTTCAAAGACGATCTAATGTGTCCTAAGGGATAGAATCTGAGTCACACATGGTCAATGGAAATCGATGTGGGTCACATATGATATGGCCCAGCTGACGAATAAATTTAGGGGAATTCAGTCCCCTAGGATGAAATACCTCATCAAAGGAAACATTAAACGTCGAGTCGGAATTCGATGATAAAATGCCACGACCAGGGCCTTTCTTGCGGCAGGGAGAAGCAATCAAGTCGGATCCTATTGAAAACAATTTGATATATAATTTGATAGATGATATATATTTATATATATCTGTTTATCAATTACATAAAAAATAGAGACAATGACATTCAAACATACGTCGACCCTGAGACGTAGATGCCTCAGATGGATGATGTGGATCTGATGCCTCTTCCCCTGACATGCCTACAGTCATAGAAAACATTTGTAAGGGGACTAACCAAAGTTTCCAAAATATAAATTGGATAGTTCTTAAAAAAATAATACTTGTACAGTTGTTAATCAAACAAAAATGTATTGAATAATTAGTTGTGAATAAATTTTAAAAAATCAGAATCTTAACAAAACAGATATACAAATTATATACAAAACCAATCAATACATAGCCAACTTTCAGATTTAATTAATAAAAATTCAAGCAGCATATGAACTAGATGAAGAATACCTCAATGGGATGATACACTGACAATAACATCAATATTCTAAGAGTTAAATCACCCTAAATATTTATAACTGAATAAACTTACAAAAGTGAGGATTAAAACATACTAGGATTTACAAAATTGTTAGATAATTTATGATATCCTAGGACATTCAATACTGAATAGCGGGAAAACAATTATACCTTTCATTAAGAATGAAAATTGACCATTTCACCATAAACATCAACACTGACCTAATAAATATCTTCTTCACGTTGAACTATGGTATGTTGATCAAGCTGTTGGGAAACAAACAGAACAGTCTCGGGTTCATATTATTCAAATTAAAACACTCCTCCCCAAGACATTTTGACAAAAACATGCCAACTTGGATTCGAAGGAAAAGTAATGAAGAATACTTGTTCCACTTGTGATGTCAAAATGAAAGGTTCATTCTCAAGTCTTTCATTTCTGTATAACATATAGTTAAAATTCACCAATGAAAACTGAAATTGACCGACTTTACATCCTCGCACTGGATCAACCCAATTACACTTTAACAATATATACATCAACCGGTGTGTTTATACAAATTCAATGATGTCTATCAAATGACCATAGTAATAACCAGAATTGACAAATGGACAACTGATGCCACCGTTTTGTGTTTCTCATTTGTCATTAACATCTTTAATGCGACATAGAAAACCATTAGCATCTATAGCTTTATAACAACGAGCCGTTATAGATGGACCCTCATCCAGTTGGATAAATTCGTCAGTTAGCATGGGGTCCCCTAACTCCCTCAGCTTATGAACCTACATAATTCAAAAATTCAATACTGATATATGCAGAATGAAATTAGTATAATACTTCACTCATAATAAAAATCAATTTATACATACATAATCCGTGAACCAATCATGAAATGACACATAATGAGATTGTTGAATTTGAAAATCAGTCAAACGATACAACTTTTCTTTTATCTCACTAATGTGTTTCCTACAAATGATAATGCAATGGTTAAATGATCAACTTATGCAAACAAAACATGAAAAAGTTAAACAATAAAAGTGATAAGATACTTACTGCATTAATGGTGAAACTGATGGAGTATTGAACAAGATATATAGATGTGATTATATCTAGTAGATGTTGTCCATATCAAATGTGGTTCCTTCTCCAACTAGACCATCATGAATCCGAGAGGGATTATCTAATTTTCTTTCAACATTGATAAGATATTATTCAAAAAACGTAGTACACTCATCCATCAAATAACCATTGGCTATTGATGATTCTAGATGAGATCTGTTGCATACAAATCATTTAAATGTACTCAAATACCGCTCAATAGGATACATCCACCTGAATTTCACTGGACCAGTAGCCATTACTTCATCAGTTAGGTGCTCTGTCAAGTGGAACATAACATCGAAAAATGATGGGGGAAATAGTTTCTCAAAGTGACAAAGTGTATGTACAATTCAGTCCTGCAAAAATTTTAAATCACTCATTCGTTGATTTCTAAAACAAAGCTATATAAAAAAATTACTCATCTCAATCAACAACTAAACAACATTGGGGGATAAACAATCAAAAATTGTGATTGGAATCAACTGCTGAAGTAGTATGTGATTGTCATGACTTTTCAACCCTTGAAATGTCTAGATCGTCAAATTCACACACTTTGAAATATTAGAAGAGTAACCATCATGCACTTTGAGCATCTTCAAAATGGAAATAAATGTCCCTTTCTCATTTTTAGTCATCATTTACTGTGCACTAGGCATATATGCCTGGTTTCCCTCAGCTAACTATAAATTCAACTGTTTCCTTAAACCCATTTCCTCCAAATCATGACGTGCATTAACCTGGTCCTTTTATTTTACACTAACACCTAAAATGGTCCACAATATGTTATCAAAAACATTTTTTTCAATGTGCATGAATTTTAAATTATTCCTCAACAAGTTAGTTTTCCAATACGGAAGACTATAAAAAATAATTTTCTTTTTTCAATTGTGACTGCGCTGCCTACCCGCAGCACAAATATTACGTACTGGAGGAGCCACCAAATCCTATGTTTCATATACTGTGTGGATGTTTTCTTCCTCAATATACGATAAAATTTTGACTCCTGTCATGATCATTGGTGTTGGGCTGAACTCTCTAGAACCATAAAATGCCACTCTATCCTTTCTGAACCTATGCTGAGGGTAGAGAAAACGTCTATGACCCATGTATGCCCATTTTTTGGAATGTTTAAGCCATACATTTTTTGAATTTTGTTGCAACAAGGGAAACCAAATTACTCTTTCGTACTCCAGTCTGATAATTTTTCATAAGCTAGGAAGTCATTGATTGTCCACAATAAAGCAGCCTGTAGTTTGAACATTTCATTTGTTTCACAGTCATAAGTCATCACACCATCACCACAAAATTCATTCAACTCATCAATCAATGGATTAAGGTAAACATCAATCTTATCCCTCGGACTTTTAGGTCAATAAATAAGAGTGGAATGTAATATAAATTGTTGATTTATACAAATCCACAAAGTAAGATTATACAGAACAAACACCACGGGTCATGTGCTATGAGTTTCACCAATAATAGACTTGAATGGATTGAAACCATCTGCTTCCAATCCCAATCGGACATTACAAACATATTTAGAATAGTCAGGATGTATTTTATCAAAATCTTTCCATGCATGAGAGTCTTCCAGGTGGGTTAACATATCACTTTCATGAACTCTTTCTTCTTGGCATCTCATTAAATTAGAAACATTAGATGAAATGAAAAATCTTTTTAACCTCGGTTTAAGGAGAATGTAGCGAATTTTCTTTACGGCAATCTGTTTTCCCTATATCGCAATCTGACATGGATGAGTCTGATTGCCCCTGTTCTCTTTCCACCTGGAAGCACCACAAACTATACAAATATCCAAATGGGCAGTTTCCTTTCTATACAACATATAGTTGTTTGTACTTGCATCTATGATCTCATATGTAAAACCTACGTTCTCTGTTAACTTACGAGCATGGTAATGTGACTCGGGAATCTTAGCGTCGACATAAAGAACCTTTTTCAATAACACCAAAATCATGTCGAATGATGTGTCTGACCAATTATTCATAGTCTTGAAATGAAACAACTCCATGATAAACGACAATTTATTTCAAGAAGCACATCTAGGATATAATTCTTGTTTTTTCATCATGAAGTGATTCATAAAAAATCCTCGAATCATGATCTTCACCAGAGTAAAGATTTACCTCACTGGTCTCAAGACTCTAGATGTCAATGCCTTCAGGATCCAACCCACGTACCATTTCAGTAAGCATTTCAATCATTGGATCATTCATCCTTGCATCAACATCCTTCTGAACTACATCCGTATTTTGAAAATGAACATATTATTCCCCATGATAAGTCCAACTCTTATAATTTTGCAGAAATCCATTAAATAATAGGTTCTCCCTCATAGTATATTGTGCGAATTAATATCTGTTAGCACAATTTCTAAATGGACAACTAATATAGTCACTTTGAAATCCTCTGGTGAGGTCAATAAACTGCCTAATGCCATTGAAATATTCTCTAGACGTTCAGTTTGGAAGATCAATCCAACTCTTATCCATAATAATATCTTTATAACAAACATTTACATAATACTTATTACATTTTCATTTTTCATATCAACTATATTTAAAATAAATACTAATCAATTGTTTGTGAACCATTGATAAAATAATAATGTAAGTGAAAACCCATGTCATACCTGATTGCGGTACAAACCTAGAAGGGAGGGGAGCTGAAGGGGGTGTTGCGAGGGAGAGGATAGGTTGCGAAGGTGAGCCGGATCCAGAGGTGGTGCGGTGAGAGAGGGGATGGGCAGCGGCGGTGGCGGGGAGCCGGAGGAGAGGAGGAGGTGAGGTGGCAACGGTTCAGTGAGGGTGGGATGATGAGGGACGGTACCAAGGACAGAGGGGATCCAGATTGGATGGACGACATTGGCGAGGGGACGAGTAGCGACTGTGCTGGGAGGGTGGGGACCGGGTGGTAGTGGTGCAGCAAGGGAGGGGACAATGAGGGAGGGGAAAAGTGGAAGTGGTGCGGCGAGGGAGGGGGATGAAGAGGGAGGGGATGGGGGCTGTGGGGAGCTGGAGCGAAGGGTGTTGAGGGGATGAGAAGAGGGGGGGGGGGGGGTTGTCCAGGTTGGGGGGGGGGGCTGTCCGGGGTGCAGGGAGGTCTGTTGAGGGTGCGGTGGGGGATGTCCGCGGTGGGCGGGGGGGGGGGGGGGGTTGTCCGGGGCGAGGGGGGCTGTCCGGGGTGCGGGTGGCTGTCCAGGGGGGGATGGCCGAGGGAGAGTAGGGTGGAGGCCGGAGGCCGGAGGGCGGAGGGGTCGGAGAACGGAGGGGGCGGAGGCTAGAGGAAGGAGGTCAGAGGGAGGAGGGACGCCGGAGGGCCAAGCGGAGAAGGACCAAAGGGCGGCCAGAGGGCGGGCATAGCCGGAGGGTAGAGGGCCGAGGTCGGAGGCCGATTAGGGCAGATGGTGGAGGGTGGCAAGGGCGGCAAGCGGTGTAGGGAAGTGAGGGCGTGCGATGACGGGGGAGGGCGCACAGGGGAGGGCGAACGACATCGATGGGGGAGGGCGCACGGTGAGGTTGAGGGTGATGGAGGAGGGATCACAAGGGGGGGGGGGGGTGTGAAGGCCCCTTTTTTTAGAAAAGGTCAGCGACCGCCATAGGCGGTCGCTCTAGGGCACTTAACACAACTACCATATGTGCTCACCCAAATCAGGGGGCTTCAAAGCCCAATATTGTAGTATTATGTGAATTAAAGGTGATGATTGATCCGAGATATGTAATTTTACATGAGAGAAGTTTGATGTTGAGAATGTGTTTTCTTGTAATATGAATTTAAAATTCAAAATTAGAGATGATATGTTGTTATTGGAGATGTGAACATAATCGGTAGAACAATGAAAAATAAGAATAATGTAAATATGTTAAGAAAAATACACTCAGTATACGAGTAAAATAAGTATACTTCTAATAAATATTGTTTTCTAGTATGAATCCACAAAATATGAATATGAAAATAATATGTTAAAAATGAATATGGTTACTAATGGTTTTATGGTGATATATTTAGGTTATAAATAATGGATATTTATATAAAACTATTTTAAACATAATAATATCTTAGTGTAAGCGGAATAAATGTGTTTGCTGATCCTAAATATGTTACTTTTCAATGAATTTTATTAATTTAATGATCAAATAGGTGGAGGAGATGTGATACTATATTGATTGTATTTTGGAAAATTGTATATTTCAATATTATGGGAGAAAATATATCATGATTAGATACATTTTTATTCACATGATTTCAATGATAAACCCAAATCATTATCAAAACTGGATTATATTAGTGGATCATATAGAAATAGATTATACCTTTACATTTGAAGGATATATCACTTTTTTTAGTTTTGAACCTCCTAAATCATCATGTTTATTATTTTTATTTGAATTTGATAATGAATATATAGAATTTAATTGTATAGAATTGTAAAATTTTGTTTTGAATAATTAATATTTGAGGAAATCAGGTTTTTCATTCATTAAAATAGATAATATAAGTTGATTTCAATGGAAATTTTAAAATAATCTATTCACTAATTCACACCTAGTTAATACTTTTGTGATATTTCTTATAATGTCAGTTAATACGAATGTGATATGAAATGAAATATATGGGTCATTGTCTCAAGTTAATGGATACGAATAAATATGTAAACAAATATTTCTGAAGAAAAAAATGAGATATTTAGACATGATAGCTTTTTTATATATTCTACTATATTTAATATCTACGGTTTAGAGGCTCCAAATTAAAAGGGATAATTTATTATTTACAAAATAAACTAATGACATGTAACCATCTACAACTCCTTTATTGTATAATGATATGAATGATAAATCTATTATATATTATGACGAAATGAAAATAATGTTCTACGATAAATGTTTATAAATTTTTTTCTAAAAAATATATTTTTTAAACAATTATCAACCCATGATAATTAAATTTATAGATTTATTGATTCATAAAAATATATTGAAATATATCTATTAAAATTAGACAAATTTTAAAATCTATAAATAATTATGATAACAGAATATATTATAAGGAGGATAATATAAAAGAAAAATAACAACCCAATGGCCTCCCAAATCATTGAAGTGATTAGATTATCTATATGGAAAGTATATGTAATTCTATAAAATCTATTTATTTCCATTTTTAGTTTATAAGTAAAGGTAGATCTCTTCTCATAAGTAAATTTTTCACCATGTGATAGGAATATAAATTTTTTAAGGAATATATATCCCTTTGATAGATATAATAAATCTATATTTTATAATTTATTTTATTATATTTTTTCATAAAACCTTTATGAGAGTGTGGGTACCTGAATAATATAATATTAATTATTCCGGATGCACAAAATCATAGCTACTAAAAGAATAAAATACAATTAATATTAATCTAATTATTTTTAATATACACTATGGTCATTAAGGAATATTATAAAATTTATATTCTATACAGGTATAACAATATTAGTGGAGAATGAAGGTGTGTATATAAAAATTAGATAAAATATTAATATTGAGATTACTTTAATTGGAAAAAGACTATATCATTTAATTAATTCATTTATATATATTTTGTATTTTGATGGATTATTTTCTAGCTTGATTGGTATTGTAATTTTTTTATGATAAATTTATGTGAATTTTAATATTGATGTAGTAAATATTAAAATTATTTATGTAGTATATTTTATTTTAAACAAAAATTAGAATATAAATATTATAGATTTATATTTTATATTTTATAATAAGTTCTCGGACATTATTAATTTCATGGATATTATTTTATCTTTATAATGGGATACATGGGCATGGAAATGATCACTCATAGTAGAAGTTCAGTAGAAAACTTTCAATAATATTATAAAGAAATATTTTCCAATAGATAATTAAAAAAACACATATAAAAAGGGAACGAATAACTATTTTTTAAAAAAGTAAGTGCTTTTAAAAAATGTTCTAAAAATTGTTCACTAGAAATTTTGTACATATACAATTGTTATCTGGAATGGTATAAATCACTATGTTTGTTTAATAACTTTATACTACTCTGGATACACCAAGGTATATTTTCTAGTACAAAAGAGTAAATCATGTGTTTAACATACCAATTTTTTCAAAGGTGTTTAGGAATTTTAATTGATATACAATGAAAATATTTAAGAGATATATTAACCATGTTTCTGAATTTTTTTATATAATCACAATATAGAAATATAAATAACATATCAACAACCAATGAAACAAAAAAACAAGGCTTTCAAGGGGTGAAATATATCCCATAAAGAGTTATCATGTACCATGTCCAATGATTATAATACACCTATTTTATTTAAGGATGAGGTTATAAGTTTGAATTGATGCATTATTAATAGTTTTTTCATTATATATATCTATATTAAGTTGTACTTCTTCATAATTATATAAATTTAGATAAAATATGTCAATTTACGTTATATGCTTTAGTAGTAATTATTTCATTCTATATGAAAATGGAAATGTATAAATATTCTCAGAAAGATTTAATGACTATTTTTATGGTTCTAAATCCCAGAAAAATATTATTTAATTTTTTAAAAATTGACAATGGTCCTGGAAGAATAAATTATTGTATTTATTAACTATATATATCTACATAATATCTAAAACATTACAAAGAGAAATGAGAATTCTATTTATAATTTGAATATAAAAAATCATCTCTAACCACTGTCTATGTAATTGATCTTCATTATATGTGATATTAATGATATAAACATATATCATTGGTAATTATTAATACTTAACATTAAGACACATATTTACTAAGGACTTATTAGACACTTTAAAAACATCATTTGGATATATAATTTAGTGATCTTGATATGTTGTCTAAAAAAATTGATTACATAATATATAGATAAGAAATTTGTATTTTTGTCACATCATATACCTAAGATAACTACTTCAACTATTATTCATTAAAAATATAAAATTTCAAAACATGATGATGTAAATATTTTTGATAGAAATATTATTAGGTAACTATTTGAAAGGAAAGAAAAAAAATTGATTGTTGGTATTATTTGGGTGATTATTAAAAATGTAGATATGATAAATGTTTTTTTTCAAAATATAGCTGGAAATATTAGACAAAGCTATTTTAAAGTTAAAGGTTTATATAATGATATATAATTTTCACATATATTGAGACTTAATGTTTTTAAATTTATTAAATATTATGAAAATCATTTTAATGTCATGATTTCATAGATGGTTGAAATAGGTGTGGAATTTATGTGGTAAACCCCGTAATCCTTCATAAATAATACTTAGTTTAAAATAATGGAAGGAAACTTGTGGTATTTATGATGGTGGTAGTGATTTATGAATGATGTAAGTTGGGGGTGATGTAGGTAGGTGGTAACATGGGAATGATGCAGGCAGATGAAGACATAGACATGAAGTAGACCTGGTGACACATGCAGAAATATATATGCATTAAATATCACTGGTCATTCAGTCTGTGTCCATGGGCTACTAGGAATTCGACATATGGGATATGTAATTGGTATCCCTCTACTTGGATTGAAATATTTATTTGATTTCATAATAAAAAGAGGCTTCGACCCCAACCTTTTTAAATGATTTATTAGATGGAGGTAAAGTATACCTTTCAAAATTGATTCATTCTTCAGGATTGTTTTGTTGGACTACCACTTAAATTTCAAAATAATTTTAATTAAACTTTATGTTTTAAGTTATATAATGTCTTATATAGAATAAAATAGTCTTTTAGATATTTTTATAATAATATTAAAATTATTTTTTTATGAAATTATTTAATTAAAGGTAAACTTGTTCAAACCCTTTATGTAAAGATAATTTGTAAAAATATTATAAGAGATCAAATTGTTTTTATTTTTTTTATGAATAAATATATATTTTTTATATTTTAAAATAAATATACAAATTAGATTAAAATGGTTATTTTGAGTGACTTAAAATAATTTATTAGTTTTCAAATTTACCTTAATCAAGAAGATATAATTTTAAATTTAATTATTACTGAAAAAATTCCAAAAAATTTAGGATCGGTAAATAATTTAAGTGATAATCCCATGATCATTTTTTATAAAATTAACAATGATTAATATAGAAAACTATTGGAATATTCACTTAATACAGTTTTTATTGGATGTGTGTGGTATTTTAATTCTATTCAAACTCCCATTATGTTTACTGTTTGTATATATAATGAATTTCAAGATTAACCCATGGAATATCACATGGACATAATAAATAGTATTTTTATTCAACCTAATTTAATGGTATCATTTATATTATCATAATACAAATATAATTAATTTTACTTATTTATTTGTTAGATATTATTTATGTTGTTTTCAGGTTAGATAAAATGTAAATATCATTATTATGCGACGTTTTAACAATTGTTTTTCTATTTTTGAAGTGATAAAAAGAAATATTATACTCTATTTTACTATATTAGATTCTTATATAATTATTTTTTATTCTAGTGAAAATATTTTATAGACTATAAGTTTACATAGGGTTTATGGATTTGAATTAAAAAATGTCTATGAAAACTATGAAGACAAAAGTGTTATGATTTTTTTAATGAGTCATGTATCTTATTTGATAATTGTATTTTGATATAATAAATCACTTTTGAAACTATCACTATCAAAAAGGGAATATAAAACTAAAATTAATTTTAATTGATGTATTTTTCCTAATATATTTTAAATGAATTTATGTTTTGATAGAATATTATATATCCTAAAATTTATAGAAATGAATAGTTATTCCTAAATTTTCCTGCATATATGATTAAGTGCCCAATAATTTATTTGCCTTTAATTTTATATTTATATATTAGATTTACTAATATTTTTTTGTATAAACTATGCCATATTTTAGTAAATATTTTATTAATTTTAATTATAAACTTATGATTAAGGTTTTCCAACTACTCTATAGTCAAGTCCCAATTCATTACCTCATGGTTGATTCTGATTTTATTTTTTAAAAAGTGATCTTTATTTCTTTTTATTAATTTATTTTTAATAATTTATTTATTTATTTTTCCCTCAGTGATGATTAAAAAAAATATTTACTATATATATTATTATTTTTAAAAAGTACATGATTTTTATATTTATTTTTTTCTCTCATTTTTAGTATTTATTCTATTTAACTACACCATATAAACCCAATATTCATCTTTGTATAACAAACTCTCTATAAACAATTTTTTAGTGTTCTATATCTATGGGAATGATATATTTAGTGATCCCATTTTATAGTGATGGGGAGAATACTTCAAATAAAAACAAGTAAGTGATGTGTCATCATCATGGTTTCAGAATACCCATTTAATGTCAAGATTAGTAGTGAAATAGAAAATTCATAATATAAAATTATTGAAATCAATCAAACTGTACAATATAAATATTATAAAAATTTGTAAATGGATATTTTATTATTTAATTAGGTATTTACTCAATGAATTTTTAAAAAAATTTACCTGAATATTGAGTCTGTATTGATGGACAATGAATATGTTTTAAAAAATATTTCAGTTGGTCAAATTTTAATGTTTACATCCATCGTGAGAGTTAAATCGCTTAGGATGCCTCAATGAAATAATTTTAATCAAGATTAAAAAATTATGAACTTGTATAAATTATTTATAATTGTAATATTTTAACCAACTGTATGAGAGGCTAATGATCTATATAAAAATTTGACCTCTATAAAAAGATTTATATAGAGTTTGTACACCTTGATATGTTCACCATTCCATTACAAAATCACCTAACTTATTTATATAGAAATGAATATTATTGTTTTATTTAATTTATAAAAATTCTCATAGGGGAACTATTTTGGAATTACATAAAATAATAGAGAGTATTAAGGTATATTTTTGTTTATATATATTTTTTCATGTTTTCACCACCCGAATATATAAATTCTGACCTGAAAAAGAACATGATATTCCACTATTTGATGACATTGTTTGGATTTTTTAATGCTGATCATATTCCATAGATCTCATAAATTGATTTTATATATATTGAGGTCATATTGAAGAAGTGGATGACATAATACATATTGATAAACATAGTTTTATATCATTAAAAATTATCCGAAAGGATAACATGTTTTTACAATGCCTTTTTATTTATTACAAAACCTAATAATCATAATTTGATTAATTAAAAATGATGGTATTTCTTAATAATTTCATTCCATAGATAGAATATATGAGGAATATATATATATATATAAATTAATACTTTTATAATAATTTTCCACAGAAACTTTGGTTTTTTTGAAAAACATATTATGGGTCAAAAGTAAGTTTAAGACTGGACAACAATCATAGAAAAAGTATAATATACTTTAAATGTTTCCCAAATTATTCAGAATATAACTTTTTAAAAATATTAATTGGATGCTATTGAGTGATATCTTAGTGACTCAAAAATTGATAAGAAAACCTCAATCTCACCTGATCCTATTTTGAGATATCCAAATTGGTTATTTAAATTATATGAGATCTAACGAATTTTTTTCTTATATTCAATTTATGAAACTAGTTATTGATATAAAATTTTCATAGAAAAACATTATACTAGACCCTAGTAAGGAAATTGATCCATAGAGAATATCAACATAAACACTATTAGATCTATTAACATATATTCCTTATGATTCTAATTATCTTTTACAAAATTTTATACATGGATTTACAGGTTAGATGTAAAAGATATATCTTTTTTGATATTATAGTGTTTTTAGATGAATAGAATTATTTGTAAAACTATTATAAATGATATGAATATTGATATTAAAAATGATAGTACATGGATTTAGAATGTGGTTCTTAATTTGTTAGAGAGATTTAAAATTTTGTTGAATTCCCATTAAAATAATATTAGGATGTTTTATCGAGTTAGGATGTGGTATGATGTTAGTTCAATACAAAGACCATCATGATGAAATTATTATATATTTTACACTATAATTATAGAACTCTAAAACTTAATTAGGATATTTAGAATCATGTAACCCCAATGATATGTTTTTAATAATGAATGAAATTTATTTGGAATTAATGAATGATTTTGGATAGTCGTTTATTACTATATTTGAGAAATTATAAATATATATGTTATATTTAAATTAATTTGATGATAATATGGTAAATCTTCGAACAAGTGTTACTTGTTCGACTCTCTCCATTCAGTATCAATATTTACCCATGAACATTCCTCAACCATATTCCTCCTATAACTTATTCAAATCCATATAGACCTCCCACATCCAAAAAAATACTATTTATTAGTTTCCTTGTATATTTTTTTTTAATTTTTGTAATTATTTTAACACTTAGATAAAATATCTTATTTTTATATCATGAATTGCTGAGTTATAGAACATATAGAAATTTAATTAATTAATGATGATTTAATTTTGTATTTTATTTTAAATAAATACCATCTTCATTATATAGGGTATAACAAATTATTTTAGTCTATTATTTAAATTCAAACATTCTCTAAATAATAATTATTAATCCATATTATTCATGATATTGTATTATAAAATATTTAACCATTATTACATCATGCATATTTTTTTAAACCTTTCTAATGATAGAAAATTTTATTTCATTTATATCATATATAATGTTTTAATATTTATTGACCATTAATATATTTTTTCCTACAGTCATTGTGTTTTTGTTTAAAACTCAAATATCATTTATATTATAACTATTAGGGATGGAAAAGTATGTATTTTTGGTTCTATGAAGAGGTAAATAATTTATGTCATTACAGATATATAGATTATTTTTATAGTGATATTCAGTAACATAATCATTACTTATTATTCACTGGATTTTATCTGATGCATCGCTAAAATTTTGTTGATTTATTTTTTCATATATTTCCATGATTAATTTCCATCCAAAAGAGGGAGATTAATGGGAAAATTATATAAATAAAATATTTTAATTATTAAAATATCAGGTTTATTATATATTAATTTTTTTACTATAATGATAAGCTTTCTATGAAAAGGATAATATTAATGCACCAAAGGTCTATAGAGTTATTTGAAAAGTATTTGATTGACTGTTCAAGAAAGGTAGTCCAAATTTATTTAAACAACCTCTAGAATATTTAATTTCACTTTTATTGATTTATAGTGGTGCCCAACTGATTGTGATGTCAGACAAGGTTTTCTAGGAGTTTAATTAATGAGATTCCCAAATAGTCATGGGAAACTATATTGTAAAAAACAACTACACATGAAAAAACATATAGAAATATACATATTCATAGGCCACCATAAATACGGGAATGGATCTTCATAGTGATTAACATCCATTATCATGAAATAGTTATTCACATTACTAAAGAACATTGGTCTGTGCCAACGAATTGACATCTTTGTGAGTATTTCTTCAATATTTTACTAATTTCCAAAAGGTTTATATCATATTTTTATATGAATTATATTTCTTCATAGCTTACTGAATGAAATTATAAAGTATATTTATGAAAATAGGACTAGTATTGGAAAGGAGGAGTAATAAATAAATTCAATTTTAATTGAAATATAATTTACTAGAATTTAATGATTTAATTTTCTATAGAGATCAAACCCTATTCTATACAAGTCAATGGAAGATTCATTGTAATTTATTTATGGATAGTTTTTATTCTAAATGATATATATATATGGTAATATAATTTATTTTATAATTAAGTTAGTTATTTTAATATTTTTTTGATAACTAAAGGGCTCTATTTATCTATATTTAAGAAACATCAAACATAAAAGGAGCTCTATGTCAAATATATTATTTCAATTAATTTTCAAATTTTCAATAAGACCATATATTAATAATTATTTATATTGATACATTCCCTCTAATTAATAAAAATGATAAGAATCTCAATAAATTATTATTTCTTTGTGTTCCTAATTGTTTAATTTATTCTTTTTAGAGATTCCATTTAATATTACTATATTGAATTATAAATCTCTATATGGGATATTAATAAGTGTATTTATTCTATTTCCTTTAATTCATTCTTCTTATGTATCTCCCTATTAAAAAATTGATGAATATTTTCTTGGTATAGGGATTATATTCCATTTCTATTATTACTAACTAAGTTTAGTTTGTGGACACACCCAATTGATGTAAAATATACACATATTGTCTTGAGTTTTCTTAGTAGGGTTTTATATCTATTGAAAACCTTATGATAACTATAGGATATGATAGTATTTTTTAAATTTTACATAATATACCTTACTAAAAAATTCTTATTAATTTTTTAATTGAAAATAATTATTCATATGAGACACAATTCGTCCATTCTACAATATTAAAGTAACTAATTGATTTATCTAAATATATTATGACAATATTTTATTTTTCAAAATAGTTTTATATAACAATTTGTTTTATATAATAATGTTTTATTATTATTTAATTTGAATAAACATATTTCATTATTTAATATATTTTTAAATATATATATATATATGATTATTTATCATTAAATTAAATAAATAATTAAAAAATTATAATGTTTTTATTTAGTTCATTAATAGGAAAAGAAGATCTCATTTATGAGGTTCTTAAATTTGTATTATGTTTTTAACAATAAAATGTTAATTAGAAAACCCAAATTCTCACAATCTTGTAATACATTTGGAACAACATTAAAAATGTTTAATAAAAAATTAAAAAGCATGAATTAAATAAAAAATAAAAAAATAACATAAAATTTATGAAATGAAATCATTAAAATATAAAAGGTAATAAAAAATGAAAAAATAGGAATAAAAAACGGAAGTAATAATGAACTTATAATAATTTTTAGACATGATTCATGTCTCATATAATATAATTCCAGATAAATTAGAATTTCTAGGAATATTTTAGCTTACTAATCATGTTTTTTAAAATAATATATAGAAGAATTTTTTCATTTTGAAAATCAATTCTCCAAAATAAATTTATTATCTCAATGTTATAAAACATTGACAGTGAAATTGGGTTCTTAGTAATATTTATTAACCATTTTAGTTATAATTATACCCATAATCTATTAAGTTGTGTTTTAACATGGATTCATAAGATTTTATAACAACTTTATAGGAAAAAAATATTAGAAACACAAAAACCATAAAAACACGATCAATATAAATCATATTGAATATAAGAAGAATAAAATGATGGGTACAATATAGACTTTAAAAATACATATTAATTATATATGGATGATAAATATCACTAGAGAAACAACCGAGTGACATCCCTCCTTTGGAGGTACCCACTGGTTGTGCTGAATCTCTTGATTCCCAAGTATGATCCTCTCATCATGCATTCTATGTGAGTATCTCATAAAGGAAATGAGTGAAAAGTAATAAATAAACAATTATGAGGTAGTTTTTTGTAAGAATACATGAGTGATAATACCACAGGATATGGCCATAGACTCCTTCATATTACCTTCACAACATTCTTGAATACTCCATGAAATTACTCATCTGTCTTTAATGCATGATCAATGATTCATCAAGTTTTAAATTAATCATATGAATGAATGATATGTGAAACTCGTATTTTTAATTTTCTTAAATAATGATAGGTAATAAATTTTTATGTGTGTGTGAGAATTTAACATATAATAGGTGGTGAAATGATATCACATATCATGTAATGTATATTTTATGGAATGGTATCACTATATCTTACTAAACAACATAACCATCTTAGAATTTTACAATTTACATGAAATATAGCTATCATATCATAATATATCACTATATCATACACTATTATGTGGGATAATATATACCACAAAAATGTTAGGATTGATGGAATATCACCTCTATTCCACCACATTCACCAACGCCTTAATGACTTTGTTCAATTTCCCTTCATATTTTATCATATACAATTACCTATGAAACCATATCCAAAAATCATTCTTGGATATCTTTCAAATAAATTATTGAAATATATAATCAACCTCAATTTTATCACATCATATGTAACACCTTCAGAACACTTATCCAATACTATTTTGGATTAACTATAAATATTTATGTGCAGTGTGCTAATTCAAACTTAATCTTTATTTGGTAAGTCAAAATGTGTATCCACATGATTATTTATATAGTTGAAAAAATAGGAATATTCATATCTATAGAAGTAAATAAAAAATATCATATAGTAAAACAAAAATTTTACTAAAAAAATGGAACATGCGTAATCTTCAACAAACACTTGTATCCTTATAACTTTAACCACAATTTCTATCATATACAAGCATGAATTATCACAAGATGAAATTTTCCATGATATCAAGTGACCATGGGACACTGTTTATATGAATCACATATATCTAAATCATACATTATGATATCTGTGAGTGTAGAAAAACTAGGTCAATTAATAAAACACTTGTGATTTACATTATGTATGAGAACATCACATACCCCTCACACAAATATATATGAAAATCATATATAGTAACTTTGTATGGTGACACACTTCCTTAGTATATCTTAATTGAGGGAACCAATTTTATACATATCATGGATGAGAAGAAATACCATCCTAGTTAATCTCAAAATTGAAGACATTATTTGTAATAAACATAACTACCAATTATTATATATGACATAAGGCTTTGTTAAGATAGGTATCAATGTATTACAGTTCTCACATGAGGTATTTCACTAACCTCAGGTTGTAGGGGCTAAAAAATAGATCCATGAACCCTAGTATATCAAAAAACCTATGTTTGAAACTCCATGTGGTATAAATAATGGATCATATAGTCTACTAAAATCATCTTGTTCATCATTATCATTTTCAATATATATATATATAAGAATTATAATAATGTTAACCATATAATTTATTTATAAAATATAAAAATATATAATGAATATATGTTACAGATAACAAAAAGTTTTACTTTTTATGGATTATTATAATTTAACATTATGATATGTATATATATATATGTGAATACAATGAGAATTAATAATAATGTAGATATTTACTTTATGTATAACACGATTCATTTTCATTTTCCTAAAAACACATATTAATTTCATAAAAAATAATACACTATATTCTACAAAATATATAAAATATGATTGATTTCTAGACCTATATTTGTTTCCTACAAACTACTAGAATGATTAGCTATATCAAAATAAATATACCAATAGTTGGAAGAAATCCTTATTATATGTCAACTATATGAATGGTTTTAATAAACCAATGGTATAGGATGGTGTAAATATCTCTATAACAATAGTTTTATAAAATTTCCGGTACACATTCCCATAATAATATACATCATCATGTTTCATTTAAAGAAATTCATTCCCCCTTTTATTGGTTATTTACTTTGAATGATCCATTTAATTATACATCAATTTTCAATTTAGTGATCATTATTTTAAGATTTTATCTTAAATCATAAAGGCCTGTTGAATTGGACCACCTTTTCTCTTATTGTTTTTTCATCTTTCAGTATTTTCATTGAACAAATTGTGAATGACCTAAAAAAATAATATACATTACATTTTACTATATGATTTTTTAAAATAATGTTTCAATTTTATAAAAACAATTTTAATATTATGTTTAAGTCAATATAATTATCTTTTCTTGTAAAGATGTCTCAGATCATATTAGTTGAATCGGAAATTCCACTTTTTATTTAAAAAAATAATTGGACATGAAATGGTAATTACAAATAATTTTTTATTTCACCGAAATTTATAAATTTACCCTTAAGATATTAATTACAAGAAAACATTGGATTATATTTAATCCCTCATAATCCTTTAGAAGTAATTATTTTTGCCTCTAACTTTAATATTTTGAAATTTGTAAATAGAATTTCTTCTCCGGATCCCTGGTTTGGTTGAATTATCATTTTTTTTTGAATTACTTAGTTTTAACCTGGGTTAATTTCCTCATGATCCCACTAAGGTGTTGTTATATTTTTACCCTACTAAATGTATATATTTTTTTAAATTTGATAAGTTATAATCACATTTTCAGAAGTTCTATCATGCTATAATTATATATTATGCCAAAAAACATATCAAATACATTTGTATAATCTTATACATGTTTTATTAAGATAGTTTTACTTCCTCATGGTTTATTTGTAAAGTTATTCATATAGTATACTTCCAATTGGAAGGGCATGGGAATTTTTCTAATAACATAATTTTTTAATTGATTTTTCCATTGATCAAACATTTTACTTGAGATAGACTAATCCATATTATTCTTTGGAGATTTATATATAAAATCATCCAAGTGTTTTTTTTCAATTGACAGGTCTAGAAATGAAATTATTATTAAGAAGTGGAGAATTAATCCCTAATATTTTTTCCATAGTCTTTATTACAATCTCAGTAGTGATAAATGAATCTTCCTCATTTTATAATAATCATTTAATTTCCTCTACCTTAGATTAATACAAGAAAAATTTTATGTAATGATAAATATCTTCCAACACATTAAAAAAATTAATGGATTGGTATCATGAAATAATTAATTAATGCGAAGGAATATTATTGTGGTGTTCCATTTAATGTATATAACTAGTAAACATGATTGTGATTCAGATTAGTTATCTTACTTTTGGTGATACTTGTATTATTAATTTTCTCTGAATCAATTTAAGAAAAAAATGTTCTCATAATTTTTTTAAACTTTTATTTCTAATAATAAAAAATATGATCCCAATAAATATAAAATCCTGAAATTTTCAGTTAGTTAATTATTCTTATATATGATGTTTCCATTCTTAAACTTATTAATATTTATTTGATCCATGTTCATGTAAGTGATATTAGGATTTAAAAATCTTGTTAAATATTAAACACATTTTTTTGGAAACATCATACCAAAATAGGTGGAACTTTCTTGTATCACTCAACACCATTCCATATAGGGGTTAGATGTAATGTGGAGGCATTCCCAACACTATATTAGTATAATAGGGGGTGATTCCATGTTATAGGAAAAATGTTTGTTCCTTAGTATCCTCAATTATAGATATTTCACCATTTCCTTTTTCATGGAGGAAAATCTAGAAAGGCTGAAATGTGGGGCATTAGACCATGCTATAGAACCTGTTCAAAATCATTTATAAGGAAATTAAAATTATAGAGAGACTTTATGGTTATATATTTTATTAGGAAATTTTTATTTTAACTTAGAGAGCCTCTATTATATTTTGGGAGGAATTATATGAGGGGTTATATTAAGAGAATAAAACCCCTAAATATTGTTCTACCTCTTGATTTTGAATTATTACCAATCCTTAAAAGACTATTATTGAGAAAACCCCACACCACAATGTTCATACCATAGATGTATGAGTTTTTTTAGAGTACATGTATCATCTTGCCTTTCTAAATTATTATATTTGTATTTTAGTTCTTTCTACTCTTTGGAATTTTTTATTTAACCGTAGAGGTGACTCCCATACCCTAACCATATGTCCAAATCCATACTAATATCTTCCAAGTCACTAATCTATATAAGTGTTCCACCTAGTATCGTGGTGGTTAATTATTGTACACCATAATTCTATATTGTTTGTCTTATACTATGGATCCTCTTACATTTATGGAGGCTTCACAATTTCTTCTTATTAATATAATATTTCTATATTAAGACCAATGTAGATGGTTTTAGGAGTTATTCCTCTTATAATAAAAAATATACTCTTATAATTTAAATTGGGTTTCAAATAAATTTCAAAATATTGAGTTGGGTTTTTAAAAAATGGCTTTGAAATGGAATGGTGTGTGATGAAAAGTTTTGTATGGAAATATTTTTTTTGGAAAAACACTTCTGAACTGAAAGTAATACTTATATAATTTATTTGAAAATTTTAAAGGCATGTTTTGTTTTTGATTTAAATTTTTTTGTTTCGTTGTATTTTGATAAAAAATAATTTTTTAGTTTATGTAAAAAAATGGAATGAGTTTTGATGTAAATCTTTTTGAATTTTATTTTTTATTGAATGAAATGTGTTTTTAATAAACCATCCATTAAGGGTGGGTTTTAAAATAATTTTTTAATCATGAATCAATAAAATACTGTTTGAATTGGTTTTTGAGATATTGATATCCCTTAATAAATATTGTTGTTAACTTTAATGAACATGAGTGTAACACCCATATATATTTTGAAATATTTATTTTTAAATAATTAAATCTTTTAGATAATTTTCATTTTACAGAACACTAAATATAGAATCTGTTATATGAAAGAACCATGTTTATAATTCTTTGAACACTTCAAAAATCAAGGATTGTGCTATAAAAACTCAAATATAATTTTTAGATGAAAGAAAAAACAATTTTTGGCATGTGTAATGCACAATTCCATGTTCTTTTGATAGCCCATGTTACACACAATACATAGTTTTACCAAATTAAAATGTACTATTAATAATATTTATAAAGTATCATTATGGTTTTCTCCTAATATATGGAATGTAGGTTATGAATAAGATTAATTAAATTATTAAAATATGGTCTACACTTGTATGTATGAAGAATTATTTTGTGACCAATTAACTTGAAATGAAAATAAAACCCCTTTAAAAATATATGACTTCTTTTGCTAGAATTCTATATTTATGAAATGAAACAAATTTTATACTAATAAATTAATTAAAGGACTTGAGATTAATTATTTTAATGAAAATTATATTTATTATACTCATAAAACTATTTAACAGTAGGTAATAATATATAAAATTTTATGAATAAATAAATATATTTTTTAAAAGGAATTTTTACTAAATTTTTAAGGAAATAATTTTTTAAATATATTTTTTGACACCATTATAATTATTATTTGACAAAATAAAATTAATTTTTCAAATAGGGATATAAAAATTTATATTTGGTGAATTATTATTATTTTTTTTGTGAAGTTTCTTTTTTTATGAATAATGAAAAACATTGAATTTTAATTCAAAAATACTTTTTCTATATAATTTATTAAGAAATTTAAATTAAATTTTATGTTTTTTATAAATAATTAATTGATAAATTATACATCAATTAATTTTATTTAGGTAGTTGGATCCAATTTTACATTGAAATTGGACATAAAATCGTATCAAACTCTTGAACTTTTTCACAATAAAAACATATCGTCTCATCTCGTCTATAGGGATAATTGTAAATTGATTTATTCCACTTATGTGATTGTAATATGGAAATTAGGTTATATATTTGTTTTAATCATAATTTATAATGTCTTATAATTTAAACAGTTTTTTATCCCAAAACATTAATGAATGTAATTAAAAATAATTAGAGTTATTACGGTAGAAATGATTATTGAGTGGTAAAACATCAATTTAAGGTAAAAAATAACCTTTATTCATGTAAAAAGGCACTGGATAAAAATATTTAGAAACAATACCATTTTTTATTAAAAAATAAAAATGATTAGGGACACATGAATTAAGTGAGACATCTCAATAGTGTTTACCTTTTTATATTTAGTGGAATGTCATTCCTCCTCCACTATAAAAGAGAACTCACCCCCTTCACTTCCAAGAAACTATATAAAAAGATTATAACAGACAAGAACCATAAATATAACCTCTAAAAAAATTTGTCCATTAATACAAAAATCCCCACATTGGTCATAAATTCAACCAAGGATTCCCTTTTTGGAAAACCAAGAAGAGTTACCCAAAGAAGAGGCACCATCCTTCCATAATGTCTTTTGTTTTATTCTCATTCTCAACTCTGTAAAGTCTTATTTTTTACGTGATTATATTATAAAAAAGGTATAAAAAATATTATCATATATTTATGTCATTTTTTCCTACACTCACACACACATCCAAAATATTGGATATACAATCATCATTCGTGTGTACGACATACAACAATCCCACAAACCGATGTCGCTCATTATTCAATATCCAAATTTAATTGTTATAAATGATTATTAAAATTGTTTTTTTATATGATATATATTTATTCTTGTTGAATTATTATATAAAATAAACCTACATTCATTCCATTCTACGTAAAAATGATAACATCATTTTTGGAAATGTGGTCTACCGAATCCTCAAAGCGATGTTATTAATTCATCCATTACATGGACTATATTAAAGATGGGTTTAGTACAATTATATGATATATATGAATAAATTATTCTAATGGAATTATAATTCATATTTATATAAATATATTTCATTTAATTTCATTCATTCAATATGACAATAGAATGCAATCAATATTGATGTGCACATACGACCTACCACGTCCATGAGCAGTGTATTCCATTTCATATTTATATATTTTATAGATCATTATATATATATAATAAATTTATATGATATTTAAAACATTTTATAAAATATTTAAATATTTAAATAATGATATATGTAAGATGTTCAATTATTATAAGTCAAAACATATACGAAAAACAAAGCCAATATTACCTCTAACATAACATTAAAATGGAATTGTTAATAATAGGTAATATAATGTAATAATTAAATCATAGATGACATTATACATAATAATATTTTTTTATATTTATAATAAGATTATATTTATTATTCAGGAGTTTTGAACTCGTACACAGAAAGATTGGACTTAAGGGAATTATTTTCTCTTCTTACTTTTATTTCTATAATATTTATGCCTTTTCACCACTAATTTATTTTATGTAGTGTATATGATTAAAATAAATATATTATATGATTATTATCCTTAAATGTAATGTTATTTAAATTTATGATTTATGATCTATCGTTTAGGTATTATAGGGTTCAAAAGTAACCAAATCGATAAAGTAATTTAGTCTCAATTTTCCTTCCTTGAGACACAAGCCATGTTAGGAACCTTTATTATTCTATTAGGCATTTAGAATAACCTTTGAAATGTTATATCATATGTATCCTTATTTTTATGATATTTTAATATTAATTTAAATTTCTTATTTCATTGATATTATTATTTAATGTTACCAAAGTGGTAACAATTTATTACAACAATATCATCATTTATCATGATTATTTATGATTACACTTAAATTGATGAAATAATCAGATTCATATATCAATAATTCTCCTAAAATTCCGTATCTTCTATTTATTAATTAGATCATCAATTAATGGTACCATATTTCCACTTTTTGGTACATAATATTATTAATAAAATGTTTTTAAGAAAACAAAACATTGTCAATCTCTTCAATTAGAAATTTGTGTTATTACAAAACCATGTTTTTATTTGTTTTCAAAAAGTTTATAATATTATCCAATTTTCAAATGAATATATTTTTTCCCACATTTTTACATATTAGATAAGTTGTTTTTAAAAGTAAATTATAATGTTATTTTCTATTTGAGTTAATTTTATAAACTTTTTACAGCATAAAACTAATGTTCTGGATGTATAAATTTCTCAAAATTCATGATAATCCTTCCTTTTAAGAAAGCTTTTCATGTTTACAAAATTAAAATTTTTAAGAATGTTTTTCTCTAATATTGTCTATAGTCATTGTTTTTAATGCTATGTTAAAATAAATTTGTTTTCCAAACATGTTTTTTGTACAAGAGGTGTTTGAAATTATTTTAAAATATTACTTTAAATATTTTAAAAGATATTTTCAATGAAAAAGTATTTAAAAAAGGTTAAACTATTATATTTATGCATTAAAGAAGAAAAGTTTTCCAAATTCTTTCATGATTATTTGATAATTTATAAAAGATAATGGTTTTTAAATTTTGGTAAACTTCTTTTATATGTTTTATAGGAAAGTGGTTTTAAAAAATTTTCAATATTCCTTTATTATATTTGATGGAAATTTATTTTCAAAAATATTCTCATGTTTATTTTATAAGTATTCAATTGAAAAGGTTATCAATTTTTTTCAATCATCATTTATATGTATTCAAGGAAAATTGTTTTTAAATTTTTTTTTTCAAGATTCTTTTATAAGATATAAAGGGATATTGTTTTCACAATGTTTTCAAGAATACTTTGTTATATATTAATGAAAAAATTTATAAATTTTTTTTCATGTTTATTTTGTAATTTTTAAGGAAAAATATTTTCAAAATATTTTCAATCTTTCTTTCTTTATTTTTATTGAAAAAGATATTCAATTGTTTGACAATATTATTTTATTTTTTTTCAAGTAAATTTTTTTTCAGAATGTTTTTATGATTTTTATATGTTTTCCAGGTTATTTTGAAAGAAAATGTTTTTTAAAATACTTTATGTTTTAGAAAGTATTTTTTTCAAAGGGGGAAGGTTACATTCCTCAAAAAATGATTTTAAAATATTTCTCAAAATTATCTTCGATATAAGAATACATTTGTCTATGTTACTCATTCATTACTGTGGATATGATCATATGGTTCAATTCAAATTATTTCTATAAATGGTTTTTGTTTTGAGGGAATTATGTTTACGAAACCCCTATATCTTTCAAGGGCTATATTTTTATGAAACCTGTTTCTCTTTCACATGTTACATTTTCAAAAAACATATTTCTACCTCATGTGTTATATGCTTATGAAAACCTCATTTTTGAAAAGTAATTCTTTGATTAAATGATTATGAGACCTGTATCTTTTCCATAAATTATTATATTATGATATATTTATGATACCCATATACTTGAATGATTTTTTATATGATTTTTTAGGATATAGTGGATCACATATGTATGATTTGAATATGATATGGGTGGGAAATATATATCCCTAAATGAACTAGGTATTGATTAATATCTCATGAGATCAACATAAATGGAATTGAGACTGATCTTGGTTCAGTAAAGACCTTTGTCTCATAATATGGTCTTAGGAGAGATCCTTGACTACTCAGATGGTCATGGGAGTGAACCACGACTAACAAGATGGTTTTGTAGTGTAATCATTCCACTAAGGTGGAATTTTAATAAATCCATTACTACTATAGAAATAATTTTTATATTCTTATGTGTCTACCGTTAATTATATGTATTATTATTATGTAATGATTCCATGTATTATTTTCTTTATTAACTTATGATTCATGTATTATGAACAAGCAATATTTATTCCATGACTCATGTATCTAATATTTTATATTAAGGGAATGATCTTCAAATGTCAGTCCCATATTCTTATACCCTTATTTACATGTTATTCTTACATATCTTATTTATTTACCCATACATAGAATATGAGCTCACCCATTATTATGTTTCCTTTCCCCATTTTGTGAATAAAGGTTTAATGTTAGAGTATTAAAGGGGATCATCTTTATTGGTGATAAATAAGATCATTAACCATGTTAGGAGAAAGTGTTACATGTTTCTTGAAACACAAAACTATTATGGTCTTTAGGCATGTAGTTTTTTAAATACAATGAATATTTTTATTGAACGATGTAATATCTAGGTATGTTAATACTATGTTACTATAGTTGATGAAAAAGGTAATACATAGTCACCCATTAGAATCTAGGATGAGAAAACATTAGTTATTTCCATAGGGATATTTTTAAGGATATTTCTAGGGATGTCTCTAAAAATTTACCTAAGGTCTCATTGATTAATGAAAGTGTCATAATTAAGGCATCATATATGTTAATTGTCATGATAATTTTGTTTTCCAATATGATATGTGTTTCTAACACTATGATTTATAGTTTTAGTAAATGGTGAGAACTATAAGGAAAATGTTTACCATTTAATGTGATGGAAAATTTGTTGATGAAATGTAAAATGGGAAGATCCCTTGAGTTAAGGATGTTGTGATCATTCCAAATTAGTTTCCACAAAATATGATTAACAATTTGTACCTTAACTAACTATTTTACTCACCAAGGTCGATAAGGATATAGTTTTCTAAGATTTCAGGTATTGGAGGCCATCAAAGAAATAATATTTAGTTAAAGTTTTTTCAAGAATGTGGAAAGAAAAACCCATGTGAATATATTTTAGGAACTAGAAGATGTTTTGACTATGGAAAATAAGGGCACAAAACTGGTAACTGAAAAAAATGAAGAGTTCGGTTAACAAAATGGATGAGAATATTTTCCTCCATATGATATCATCGCTGGTTAAACGATTTACATGTGGAATGAATGGTCAGGATGAAAATAAATGTCTCATGGGGAAAGCTCCCAAAGAGAATCAGAAAGGTGGAATGAGTAATGATTATACATATGATGATGATGTGACTATAGATGAAATGAAAAAGGAAAATGGTTTTAAAACTCATGATAAAAAGCCTTGATAATGGATTAAGGATGAAATAAAATAGTATAAGTATTTTTACATATGGATTAAAAAATTAGGAATGGTGAATAAAATAATGATTATTCAATTTATATTTTTCCTAAGGATATACGAGAATATGTTTAATGGTTACGATCGACTAAAAATGTGGTTCAATGGAAAAGTGATATTCATGGGAGAAAATATTAATCGATAAATAACCCATAGTATGTTCAATATTTTGAGATAATGATGTTTAGATTACGATATATTGGATATGAATAAGTAAATTAGAAGATATTGATTACCTTGGAACTAGTCAGGTATTTTTTGAAAAGGGTTTTTTGATATCATTGATGATGTTTAATTTTTTTTGAATTTAAGGAATATATCCAATGATATTTGGAATAAGAAACCATTAATGTTTTCAATTAGGATGTATAGATATTCAGTTTATTACAGTGTTTTAGTAGAATACATGATAAAGGAATTCAAATATTTGGAATGGGATAATTATGAGTGATTTTTTATGATATGTGGGGGGATCAATGTTAAGTTGATATTGATAAATTTAGTGAAATTATTTATTAATTTTTGTATTTTCATAATTATAAAGGGTTACATGGTTAACCATTTATGTATTGGTTTATATTAAACTTTTAAAGAGGTTTTAGAGACAAAATTATTATCTCTCTATATGACAATTCATATATACTGGATAATTTTTGCTAACATTTTTTTTGTGATAACCAAAGACATATGGAATGAAATATAATTCTATTTATGGATTTGATGATTTCCTAATGCTTTAAGAATGAAAAATTCTCCTTCATTTCATATAATAAGATATGAAGTTTAAATTGATCAAGGCACAATAAGGGGCAAGGTTTTACCAAAATCATGTATTTATATCTTATCTTGAAAATTATTCAACATTTTAAAAAAGGGTATTGAATTTTTTTTCTATTATTATCATTTTTATGATATAAATGATCGTTTTTAATCCTCTTTAGGTTATCTCTTTGATATTTTTTACATTATCCTGGTAATGTTCTCTACCACTCTCCATCAGAACTTCATAGTAAAATTTATATTCTATGTCCATTTTTTCACTTTCCACCTATGTTCTCTTACATGGAAACCTAGTTATGAGTAAACCTTTTGTGGTTACAGATTCTACTTTTTAAAGGAAGGTTTCATACTTATTTGTATTTCATGGTTTTCTTTGAAAGTAACTTTCAAGTATTAGAAAATTGATAATACAAATGAATTTATTGGGTAAAATTCATTTTAAGTGGGGGGAGGTAGAATGTAACACCATAAGATTTTTTGAAATATATTTTTTGAATTAATTTAATCTTTTCCATATTTTTCATTTCACAGAACATTGAATATAACTTTTTTTATATGAAAGCACCACATTATTCATTCTTTATAAGCTACAGTAAGTAAATCTTGTGAATAATTCTACACTTATATCCTCTTTCAGTGCATGGAACACAATGATTGGATTCTATTACACATAATGTCAAGATACATTGATGGTTCAAGCTACATAAAAGACCTATTCTTAGAAAACTACAACATAATTTTAATAATATTATTAATATATTATTATTGTTTCACCAAGCCATTGAAATGGCTGTTATTAATGAGACCAATTAACGAATGAAAATATGGTATAAACATGTATATAAGAAGAATTGTTTTGTGGCCAATTATATAAGAATTGAAATAAAACCCATTTGAAAATATAAGAAATCTTTTGTTGGAAAGTGATATTTATTAAATCCATAAAATTTTACATCATTAAATTAATTAAAACACATTTTATAAATTAATTTATAGAAATAAATATACACTATATTCATAAAACTATATAATGATCATCTTATGTGTTTTATAGACAAGAGATAAAAATATATCCAATTTTATAAATAAAAGATTTATTTTTCAAAAGAGAAATCTTACTTCCTTTTAATGGGGAGAATAAAAAAAATATGATTTTAGAAACTTTTATAAATTTTATTAGATAAAATAAACTTTATTTTTTGATTAAGATTACTGAAATTTACTTTGAGTAAAATTTTGGTAATTTTCAATGAAGATTCATTTTTTAATGAATAGTTAAAACAATGATTATTAATTAAAAACATATTTTTAAACTAAATTATTAATATATTAAAACAATATTTTAATTTGGTTTTAATGCATATGTGGACAAATAATTCATAAATAATTCCATAATTGGTTATTTGAACCAAGTTCACTATGAAATCGGTTAAAAAAACATTTCAATCTTTTAAGATTATTATGAAAACAATTTGACTGAATTATTCCCACTTCTGTGATTATAGTTTATATAGAAAGATTCCATATTTGGAATAATAATAATTTATAATGTATAATATTTTTTAAATTGGTTTTAACCAAAAATATTAGTGAATGTAATTAAGATTAATTATAATTATTGAGGGAAAAACAAGACTATTTAGTGGTCAGACATTAATTTAAGGATTCAAATAACCAAGAAACATGTCCAATAGGCATTGTATTGAATTAATTCTTCCAATTAAACTATTTTATAGAAACGTTAAATTTATTGGAGAAACTTTATGTAATTTATACCCCTTAATATTATTTAGCTTTTTATAGTTAAAAGAATGTCATTTCTCCTCCACTATAAAAGTGCACCACCACCCCTCACTTACTCATACCACTCAAGCCAATTTTGATAATCCAAAACCATTCCAAATATCATCAATAGATACATAATTTCATCCTATAATAAACCATTTATGATAAAATATTACTAAGTAATACCTTTGGGGAAAACCAATAAAAGTTACCCAAAGGATGGGTAACATCCTTCCATAGGGTGTTTTCTTTTATTTTCATTTTACACCCATATTTTTTTATTCCATTATTGTATAATAAAATTAGTATTATAAATATAAGGAGATTTTTTATATGTTAATGTTTTAACATAAAATCACACAGACTTCTTGCAAATGGGATTTTCAATCATCGTTCTGGTGTTTGACGGGCTACTGCCTCACAAACTGATGTCGCCTGTTCTTCCAATTCCACCATTCAATGTTGTATATAAAGATGGAAAGTATTTATTTATATGATATATATTCTATTTATTATGTATATATTATTATTTAGTTATTTTAGAAAATATAACTTCATCCTATCAAATTTGTGAAAATATGATAACTTCGTCATTGGATGAGTGGACTACCACCTCTTCAAAGAGATGTGATCTGTTCACTGATTATAGGGAATGTATCAAGGATGGATTAAGTAAATGTATATAATATATATGAAGATATAATTATAATTATAATTATAATTATAATATATATTTATATAGATATATTTCACTTACATTCATTCTTTCAATACAACAATACTATGAAAACATTGTTCATGCGTTCATGCGACCTACCATCTCCATGATTAGTGTATTATATTTCATATTTATCTATTTTATATATTGTTAACAATATTTAATTAATATATATATATATGATGTGAAAATAATTTTTTTCATTGTTTAAATAAGTGATTAACTTTCTATGTTAGAGGATCAATAATAACAAGTCAACACATTTTTAAAAAACAAAGAGAATATTAAGTAAAACATAAAATTATAATGGAATTGTTAGTAAAATGGTAATATAAATTCATAATAAAATAATATATGGTAAAATATTAATAATATTGTTTTTTGGTATATTTATAATAAACATATATTTATTATACATGAGGGTTTGGAATTTACATAGAAAGTCGATACTTATGGTGAGGGTTGTCTCAACTCACTTTTTTTGTGAGATTTATGCCTTTTTCACCGCTCGTTTATTTTTTGTTGTGAAAATATTAACCATAATTATATTATATGATTATTGTAATTAATATTATGTGTATTTAAATATCTATTTTATTATCTATATTTCATGGGTTTTATGGTTCAAATGAAACCAAATCAGTAACATAATCTTGTCTCAAATTTACATCGTTGAGATAAATTCCATGTTATACTCCTATATTCTTCTAAAAAATATATTCAACACAATTTGACTTGTTTAATCATAATTATACTTGTTTTTATGATATTTTTAGAATAATTTATTGTTATTATTTCATGGGGATTATTATTTAGATCAACCAAAGTGGTAAAAATTTAATTCTACAATATCAAGTTTTATCGAGATTGTTTAAGATTATTCCTCCATTGATGAAATATTATGATCCATCTCTCAAGAACTATCATAAAATTTCATTTCCACGAGTTATTCATGATGTCTTAAATTAATTGTACCATATTTTAAATCTTTGGTACTTAGGATAATTAAGAAAGAATTTTAATGAAAATTAGACATTATCTCACTCTTCGGTCAGAAATCTACTTTCTTCAAAAAATACATTTTCTGTTTTCCAAAATATTTATAATATTATACCATTTTCCATAATATAAAATTTTTCCATTTTATTATTTTAAAAAATGTTTTTAAATAATTAACCTACTTTTCATTTTTGGATCAAGGCACTTTTCTGAAAATTTTAAAGTGAAAATGAAATGTATAACATGTATGTATAGATCCACCATATTGAATATTCTTCATTTAAAAATAATTTACAAATTTACAACATTACATTTTTTATGAATTATTGTCCAAATAATATGAACAATAATTATTTTTAAATTGGTGTTTAATGATTTTTTTTAAAAAAAGTAATATGTAAAAGAGGTGTTTTAAATGTTTTTCACTAATTCATTTAAATTTTTTCAAAGATACATCCAAAAAAATATGGTTTTAAAAATGTTTCTAAGATAATTTTATATTTTTTAATGGAGAAATGTTTTAAAAAAATTTCAATTTTCTTTTATAAGTTTTCAAGGAGAAATTATTTTAAAATTTAATCAAGATTATTTTTTATCTTTTTATGAAAAAGTTATTTTCAAAATGTTTTCAATATTATTTTATAATATTTCATGTTAAAAGGATTTCAAAATGTTTTCAAGTGTATTTTATTAGTTTTAAAAGGAAATGGTTTTTAAATATGTTTGAATATTATTTCATATATTTTCAATGAAAAAAAATTCAATTTTATGCAGCTTATTATATATTATTTCAAGGAAAAAAGTTTTAATTGTTTTGTAATATTTCATTATAATATTTTAAGTAAAAGGGGTTTCAATTTTTTTTGAATATTATTTTATAAATTTTTGAGAAACAATTGTTTCCAAATGGTTTTTAATCTTCATGTATGGGTTTTTATTGAAAAATAATTCCAATTTTTCAATATCATTTTTTAAGTTTTCATTGAAAAATCGTTTCAAACTATTATGAATATTTTTATATATATATTAAGGTTGTTTTAAAATAAATAGTTCTTCAAAATGATTTGTATTTGTAAAGGTATTTTTTTCATAGAAGAAAGTGAATTTTATTTAAGAAATTAATTTAAAATACATATCAAAATTTATATTCCATCTAAGTTGAAATACTTCAGAGTGAGTAATGAGTAACTAGGGATATGATATAGGGTTCACATTCATATTATTTAATTAAATGGTTAATGTTTTTATGGAATGATGTTTGTGAATCCTTTCTATCTTTCACTATTTATATGATTTTGAAACCTATTTCCCTTTCAATGGTTTTATGTTTATAAAACCCATTTCTCGTCCATGGTTTATATACTTATGAAACTAGTTTCTTTTTACAGGTTATGATTTTATGAAATGATAATAAAACAAATCTCTTTTCCAAGGGTTATGATCAGATGACATGTTTATGATAATGATTTTCTTTCAAGGGATATGATATGAATGTTTATGATCTAATGTGTCAAAAATATATTATTTCATTATGAGAAGGTTGGGATCTATATCCCAATAAAATTTACTAGGTAATAACTTATATCTCAAGAGATATAGATGGATAGTAGGGAGAGTTAACTCAGTTCAATAAAAAACTTTTTCACTAAGATGGTATGGGAGTGAAGCTTGACCATTATGATTGGCGGGGGAGAGAAACATGGCTACCAAGATGTTTTAGGGAGTGAACCCATTCTATTATAATGACTTTGGAATTATATATTGACTACTATGAAAAAAAATTTATATTCTTATGTGTCTGTAAAAATTCTATTTCTTATTCTTACGTTATGCTCAAATGGTCTATGCTAATGATTCATTTATGATTCATGTCTTATGAACTAAAAATATTTATTCCACAGAACTTGTAAATTATCATTGATATGTATGATATGTTCTAAAAATATTATTCTCTTATTATCAAACCCTTATTTTCATATTATTCTAATGTATCTATTTTATTTACCATAATTTAGAATTTGAGGTCACACCTTCTTATGTCTCCATTCAACAGGGTATGAAAAATGGTTTTATGAAGGATACTAAATGAGAAGTTCATTATGGGAAATATTTAATATCATTCATGAAATTATGAAAATGTGTACCAGGTTTCCAAGGACACAAAACTATTACCATCCTTGGGTATATAATTTATTAATATTCTTAATATTCATATAAAATTGTATAATGTCCATTTCATTTATTCTTTGGAATTAATAATGGGATGCTTCGTAGTTTAGTTAGATGAACACACACATGGAATTTATTAAATCTACTTTGCAATGGATAGATGATGAATACAAAAGTTAAACTATCTGAGGTAAATGAAATTTTTCATTAGGTATCTTCTCATTCTCATCCATAGGGATGTTCCTTATATAAATTGGGTGTTTTACATTAAAAAATATGTGATAGAATCCTTGTAAACCCCCTTAGTAATCATTACCATGGTGTTTTGATTAATAATGAATTTGAATGAATTATGATATAAATTTTTTTCTGTTGTTTGTTTTCATGGAAATTATTATTCATTCCATATTTTAATAAATATTTTATTCATTCCTATTTGATAAAGATGATTGGTAATGCTTGTTTTAATTACATATATGTCGTACCAATTTTTAATGGACATCCGAAATTTTATTTAAAATTATTTTGATATGAACAATGAAACTGATCCAATGAAATGTTATAATTAAATCATGATTAAATGAATTATATAATATTCAATACTTATTAAAGTACTGGTGTAATAACACATGTCTTTTAATATCATTCACAAAATTTTTTTCTAGGTGTTTCTATTTAATTTCAAGGTCTTGGTAAAGAGTATAAATCATGTGGATATAGAGGGTTTACATGACATACATGACCTTTAAGAGTTGGTAGAACACGATGGTTTTTGTTATTCACTAATTATATGAGGTTTTTTTACCATCTCGAGACTGGTTTTAAGGTGTTGTTGACTATTTTATCCTCTGGTGTTTTTATCATTCTAATTTTTATATCAATTTTTATATTTTTTGGAAAATATAATCGATAAATCATTCCATATTTACTTATATCAAGAAAAAAATTATTTTTCCCAACCCATGGGGATCAGGAACACCGATTGGGTTATTGTAGAACCAAATTGGGTATCAGTTTAAAAGGTAGTCATGGTAGTTTCATAAAAAACGGTATCAAAGGGGGTTGAGAATCCTATTTTATTTTAGTTTGATAGTTTAGGATATGATCATCAAAACATAAGGATTATATTTTGAGTGAGATACTGTATAGATATCATCAAAACGATCCATAAATAAGCTTGGTTTTTGAGGAACATGTATTGAATGAAAATCAAAATTTTGATTCTGATCTTTTCCATAACTATAATTATGTCTTTGTATGGCCGTTTTGATTTGTTTTTGATAGTCTATAATCTCATATCTGGTGAATTATATAATCCTTAATGTTGTGTAGTACCATGCCTCTATAAAGATGAATAAATATCCTATAGAAGGTATCTACTAATGAACTATAATATGTGAATCCTCCAATTGACATGGACATTATAGATGTATTTTTATAGGAATTCTATGCTGCGAGAGAGGTATATACACCTTTTTTTATTAGGATATATAGGGTATACCCCAATGGAATGATAGAAGAGATCATGCCTATATGTTTCTTTATTTTAAATTGCCTTCTTTTTAGGGTACCAATGATCCTTAAGAGGTGAAGTATTGGTTTATTAAATCTATTAATCTATTTGATCTGTTGGAGACTCCCTATTCTGTTAAGGTTAAATGTACTGCTTTTATGAGCAATGGTCCAAGAATGAGGTTCTAGGACATGATATTTGAGACTGGGAAGAATGTGGGATTGGATAGAAAAATAACTTGGGGGTCTTTCCATGGACCATTTTAATATAGATTTAATGATGTTGGACAAATATATAGAGTTTCATAAACATGATCACGGTAATTAAACTATGAATTGGTATGTCAATCACTTTTAAAATATTATTTACTTATCAAATGAGGTGGTCTGGAATTAGAATATGATACCTTGAATATATAATATGGGTATTATATTAGATATAAAATCCCATGTCTTATAATAAATCCTAGCACAAATGATTGTTATCGGGATAGAGATATCATGGTTAATGTTGATTTGGCATGGGTGTTTGGGATGAAGGTGTTTATCTTACTCCTAATAGTGGTTTCAATATCTTATTTAAAGCAAAAAGGAATAAGTATTGGTCTTTTAGTAAATAAATCAATAGTGGATCTCACTAGTATACCTACACTATTATTATTGTTCCTCTTACCTAATATCAGTGTAGTATGGTTAAGTAAACAAATAGTTCATTCTTGGAGGAACCAAAATTTTTTAACTATTAAGGATTATTAAAAACATTACTAAGGGGTTTTCATGTTTTTTTCTCCTCTATATAGTATCATTGACCCATAAGACATATAATAATAATATTTTTGTTGTATTTTTTAAGAATAAAGTGGTTCTGTAAACAATAACTAGGAAGAAATATTTTTTCACAGTGAATGAATCTTTCGTGGAAGATGAAATGGGTCCTTCGATAGTGATAAGTACCATTTCCACTATTTCATATTTAATTATTTAACACATGTTTTTCAATTTATTTTTTATCAATTTAACACCCTAATGTTTTAATAACAACATGATGTCTGATTGTTTTTTCAACTCGAACCATTGAGTTTAAATAAATTGTGATATAATATTAAAATATTATTATAAAATAATGACTAATTGAACCTAGAAGTTAAATTAGAGTGTATGAATAGTTTTTAATTATTTATTAAAAATATATAAAACTTTTATTTTAAATGTTTTGATAAATTCTAAATTAGATCATATCTACTGGTAATGATATTTACACTATAGGAATGTGTGTCTATAAAAATATTTTGTTGATTGTTTGTGAAAAAAATTACAAAAAATTAATTTAACCTACATAAATTTAATTATATAAAATTAACTTAATTTTATAATTTTACATATTCAAATTTACATAGGGTTAAATATTTTGGGTTTTTATAAAATAATATTTTTTCAGTGAATAATCAAAAATACATATTTCTGAAAAATTTTCATTTCTTTTTAATAAATTTATTAATCTAAATGTACCATTATTATTCAATTTTATTTTAATGTAACATAATTATACTTCATTTCTCTTTAGTATAATTATTTATATTTTAATATTCTATATATAGGTTTTTAGTATGTGTATATTATTAGTCTTAAGAAAAAAAAAATTTCTTCTGAAAACTTCTTTAATATACATGATGTCTCTCCATTTTAATTAATTAAAAAAACATAAAAATTAATTATATAAATAAACTATGTATATTATAAAACTACCATTATTAATTTAAATTAATATAATTAATATTACTAGTCATATAGTTAATTTATAATAATCTATTCATTGAAAAATGCATTTTTTAGAAAACCAATTTTTTACAACCACTGATGGTTTTTTAAATTATATTTTTACAATTATATGAATTTAATTTGATAAAATTGATACCATATTTGGAAAAATAATTATTCTATATTATATGGTAAACATAATATTTGGTTTTATTGAACTATAAAGATAGTAAAAAACTTTGTAACTAATTAAACAAGTAAAAATGGTAAGATTTAGTAAAAAAATTTCTAAACGTGATAACATATTTAAAAAATAAATATTTTTGTGTTTGAGAAGTATAAATTTCATATCACTATTTCAATCATTTATTTATTAATTTTTAATGCACACCTATTTACTGTGAAAAACCATTATTGAATAGATTTAGGTATTAAAAAAATGTCACTCCTCCTCAATTATAAAAGAGAACACCCTCCCCTCACATATTCACACCCCAAAAGAAACTTTTATCAACCAAAACCCAAAAAAAACTATCCCCAAAACTCTAATCCACATTAAATAATTTTTGGTATTCCCAAAAGATAAGACTTATAGTCCATAATAAGAAATATAAAGGAAGTTATTCTAGGAAAAGTTAATTGTCATCACTAAGATCATTATTTTTATATATATTATTTTTATAGCTTGAATTATATATTAACTATTTCAAAAGAATAAAAAATTACCTATTATATAACGAGTTATTATTAGGTTTATTGAATAATAATTTTCCCTCTCTTTTTATATTTAATTGGAAAAAAATAATCGATCATGTATATGGCGGACTACCCACGAACCGCTGAAACTTGTTTTCCATCACTGCCTCTTATGGATGTCTACGATGATGGATTTAATGTTTATAAATTATATTAATGAAATTTTAATAATTCTTTAAAATTAACTCATTGTATACCTTCTTAACATAGCATCCATAGAAAAATTCTAACACAAATCGTGTGTTTGACAAACTACCACCCCACAAAGTGATGGGATCAATTTTATATTTCTAAATCACATAAATGATATATGTATGGGTATTTAATGAAATAAAATAATATTTATGATATATTTTGTATTATTATAATATATAATAAAACTTACCTTATTTCATCCTGATCATTGAAAAATTTAAATGTTACTCATGTGTACATATGACATACCATCTCCATGATTGTAACATAGATCATTTTTTCTAACCATATTTCATGGTTATTTTAAAGGTATAATTGATTTATAAAAATAATAAATATATAATTATTATGATTTTTTCTATTATGAAGTAATGAACTCTTTGAACATAGTAAACATCATGAGTCCATTTTGAAATTATGAACTGAGAGTCCTCAAAACACCCGAGGTGGACATGACTGAATTAGTAGTTAAGCACGTACATGAAATAATAAAGTAATTGGTTTATGTATATGGTATTAATATTGGAAAATGTAATCAATGAAAAAATAATTTTATTGTATTATCATATTGGAAATCAAGGATATACGTGATGAGTCTCAACTCAAGGTAAGGGTTTCATCTTAAACCTTCATCATTTGAGACACATGTTATTTTATGCAACAAATTTATTTTAAATAGATTATATAATAAACCTTTACATAATATATAATTAATCAATCAAACATAATTATATTTTGAGTTACAATTAATTTACTTCATTCATGGGAGTTATGATTCAAAATTTACCAAATCAGCAATGGATTAGGTTTCAGTCTTATTATATTCCTAATTTTTCATAATTGAATTTACAATGAAGGAAATTATTTGAGAATTATGTAAAAAAAACGTTTAGTTTTGGTATCATTTGATTATTAAATAAATTTTCAAGTAATATTACCATTTTTCTCTAAATTATATTTCAAATGATTAAGAAAATATTTTTATGAAAATATCTCTTCAATTCTCTCTTCGATTTGAAATATTTTTTTATTACATAACCATGTTATCTATTTTTTTTTTCAAGAATGTCTTTAACATATCCAAAATATTTATTATATACTTTATTACTGAAGTTTTATTTTTTATATAATGTATTTATAGGGATTTTCTTTTTGTTTTTTGAATGAGGTACTTTTTAACCTTTCTATAATAGTTTTAATGGAATGTGTTTTTTGATTTTTACAACATGTATATAATTACCTGCCATCATGAACACTCAATTATTTGAAGCTTTATTAATAAGTTTTGATTATTTTTTATATAAAATATTTTTTATAGTTGTTATTAAGTGACCTATAGAGTTATATATTATAATATACTTTATCTAGAATTCCCTTTTTTACAATCTCAATGATATTTTTAGTTTAGTGTTTTACAGAATTTTAGAGAACTGTTATATTAAAAACTAGTATATTACAATTGGAATCATATACTCAATATCAATCATTCCAAAAAATACTTTTTAAAATAAAACATGGTCTATATTCTAGATAAATATTCATGAATTTGACATTGACCTCATCTTTCTCCCCAACTAACATTAAATTCCTATGAAAAATATTTTAAAATGTGGAATGAGGAAAAAATCTCAGTAATGGAAATAAAATAAATATTTTTAGCCCATTTAAAAACCTGAAGACCCAATCAATAAATATCTTTTAGAACACACATTTTCATCTGAAAATAGAATAATTTTACCTTAAAATACTCATTACCATTTCTTTTTGAGATAAAAAAATCTATAATAAATCATTAGAAATAATAGAAAATTCATTTAGGTTCCTTTAGAAATAATCACCATAGAACCATTATAGAACCATTATAAGAACCCTTGGAAAAGCTCTTAAAAATTAGAATATCCATATAAAAAAATTCTAATATAATTATTTAGTGAAAAATAATCATTATCCAATAATATTGAGCACTATATAGGTTCACAAAACGATATATTGGCGTCACCCATGAGAAATAATGGGGCTCAAACATTCCTACACTATTTAAAATGACCATATCATGAGTAAAACATTGTAAAAATCTTATAATCACATATATTAAAAACATTCAGATATCAAAATACAATTTTCTTTAAGATTTACATTTAAAATTTAAACAAAACATACATAATAAACAAATAGTTCTCATTTAAAATAACCAAGGAAATTTTTTAATTAAACCTCATATCATAATAGAAATATGATGTAAAAAATAAACTCATTCTTTATAATTTAAAAAACATTCCTTTCAAATATTTTTTTGGTAAAGTCACAAAATACCACATTTGGAAAAAGAAAATAATAATGTATTCAATTAATTTTTCAATAAAAATATATAATGTGTAAAAATTAATTTAAACAATAATATGAAAATATTAATAAAATTTATAAAACATGGGCATGGGTGAAAAGGGATTTTTAAAGAATAAATTTAAAAGATAATATTTAAATGAATATCTCTTACACCAAGTCTGATTTTTATACAGGTCATTTATCTTCTAGAATAATAAAACATTGTTAATTATATACATTCATAATAATTTTTTGGAAGTTAATTATTATTTTTATATCACTTGTTTACAGTATATAAAAAATTACCAAATCCCTTAAACTCACATCAGGTGTTTTAGAGGTATTCTGTACTTAAGTCCTAAATGACATTGGGAATTAGAAAATGGTAAAGGTGGTAGTTATTAAATCATCTAAATAATCCACATCATGAAATAATAAAAAATTTTAAACATACATTATACATTTAAATTCGTCTATTAAATATGTTTATATATGATGATTTACATTACAATAATGATGATGGTTGGTCGTACATATGCCTGAGTAATATTTCCATTTTCCAACAACCATTATGGACATAAGGTATGCATAACATTATATTTCATGATTTATAATAAAATAATATTAATAATTCAAATATACTTAAATAAATAAATAACTATATTATTTATATGATTTTGTTACGAATAATAAACCACGTCGCTTCATGGAGGATGTAATCCAAATGTACGCATGAATAAAATTATAATTTTTCAGTGAATGGATATGTAGGAACAATGAACATATATTATCTTTTAATAATGATAAATATATCATTAACATAATAAATAAATATTAAATCCATAATTATTACTAATATATATACATTGTTCTGGAAAATGAATTACATTGTTTCGCGAGGCAGTAGTCCACCAAACACCCAAATGATGAATTCTTTCCAAATTTGATGGATGTGTAGATGGATATAGGTAATAGAATTAATATAATAACATATAATAATATTAAATATTATGAATTTATTATTGTATCATTTTTGGAAGAGGGTTGAGTGATTTGAATGAATTAAAAAAAATTCGATTAATAATGATACTGCTTCTTCAGATAATATCATTTTTTTAACATATTTAATCCTCTAAGGTTGGTTTTATTCATAAATATTTAATATAGAATGTGGTTATTGTTTCTACATAGGAATTTGGGAAGGTATAGGCCAATATAACATGGTTTTATGTACGAACAAATGATAAGAAGATGGTCCCTCTTATTATAGAGGGGAGGGACACCCTTAGAATTTCTAAACAGGTTAAATTAATAAAAGTTTAAATTAAAATAAATATGTATCCAATGTGAGTTATATATAATATAAGGATATCATAGGTTCAAATCCACTCATATAATAAAAATTATATATGTCTTTATTATATTTATACACATATCTTTTGGTTTTAATCCTTATTTAAACTTTTAACTCTTACCATGTCAACAGGATATTTAATTATTGAGGGACAATATAGATACTATAAAATAGTAAAATACACATAATGGAACCATTATAAATATTTCAAACATTATTTCAACCACTGGGACACATTTTAGTTTTTTTATAAATTTTATATAATTTTATAAAAAAAATATATATTGTAAAATATTCATAATGTTAATCTTAGGAACTATTCATTAGATCAACATTACTAAAATAAATATAACACTTATAATTATAATTTTTTTATTATATCTATATAACTAATCTACTTAATTTATTATCAAAAATTATATTTATTTTAATATTTTCAATATCATTTATTTTATTTTTTTATTAATTAAATAATTAATCAATTTGAATTATGAAATTTTTTAAGGTATTTTTTTATCTAATAAAAATTTAAAATGAATTCCCATGGTAAAGATAAATCTTTCAGTTTAAAAAATAAAATTTATTCTCCAATTTATCTAGTCGATAACATCATATTAATAATATTACATTTATTTAATACAAGAGGGTGACATGTTTGACTTTTATTTAAAAAAATACTACAATGTTCATAATCTCATCCATCTGACCCCAAAAGGTCATAAATTATATTATTTAAGGATTATGGTAGATATAAAATCCTAAAATTATATTTCATTAAGTTTTTGTGTAATTAAATAGGTTTTATCATTGTACTATTAAACTAAATTACATGAGTTAAACATTATTGTGTTAAAACACATTACATAGATTAATATTCATATTATTCAAAAATTAAATGGAAATATTTAATAAATTTGAATCGTTTTATTCTTAATATTTAATCAATTTGTATAAAATCATAAAACATGTTTTTATAAATTAAATTTAAAATTAAACGGAAAATATAATAAATAAATTCTGTAAAAAATCCCTTATTAAATATAAAATGATTTTATAAAAAATTATAATATAAAATGTAGAGGCCCATAGCTTGATGTACATGAAAATTACATTACTTATGCATAATACTTAATATATAACAAAATCAAACACACAAGGACTGTGATATTTTAGTGTATTTGGAAACATGGAACAAAATCTTGTAAGCATTGTGAAAGATCTTCAATATCTCCCATAAAGATCTTCGCCTTTGGTTTTCTTACCTAAAACTTTTCTTTATATCGTAGGGAAAAGAAAACATATAAAGGGTGAGATCAAATTCTCAGTAAGGATAAGCATGGAGAGAATAAAACAAACCATATGCATTTGAACTTAAAAACATGAACATACTGTCTAAACATCAAAAATCTTGAGCAATGATATAAAACATGGCAGTACGTAAGGCATAGATCATAATAGAACATCAATCATGATAAAATAGCTTGGAAATAAAACTTGTAATTGCGTCAAAACATTGAGCACATGATATGATTTCCATAGTAGCGAAGACATTGTTCCCAAGACCATCTTAGTGGACAAAGTCCCTTTCTGAATGGAGTTCACTCCTCGTTCCAATCCTGTATCACTAAACCGGATTAACTTACCGTTCCAGCCATGTCTATCTCATGTCATATAAATCTTTACCAAATGAATTGGAGGGATATATAGGTCCCACCCATCTCATAATGAAATAATTCTTACGTGTGCCACAACATAAACATAAATCATTCATCATAACCCAAATAATAAAATGGGTTTCATAAACATCATCCCATCATAACATTATCCATATAAAAAATGGATATCATTTCATTATAAGAAAAATAGAACCACGTAAATAATAGAGACATTATACTTGAAACATAAAAATGCTATATAATTTCATCTTATATGGAAAATAGTTTTGATAAAACACTTGAAATGAATTCTTGAGGAAAATATCATTTCTTCTTCATAATCATTTTCTTTTCCCAAAATTCCATGCAATTTAAAAAAAAGTGTTTTGTTTAAAATAATCATACAATATTTTAGTGGAATCTTCATGAAAATGAGGCGTTATGAAACAGTAAAAAACCATTCATGTTGTATAAGTTAAAAATAACATTCTTCTCGTACTTTTGTCGGAAAAGTCACAAAAGTTCTTCATTTGGTAAACAAAAGAAAGATTCCTTCCATAACACAATGTAAAAGTCAAAGAGGGGTCAAAATGACTTTAAACATACATGGAACAATATTAAACACTTTATTAAAAACAGTTTTATGGTCTTGGATGAAAAATATAACCCCAGTAAATACGTACGAATAAACAATCTCAGATAAGAATGAGATTGGAATAATTATCCCTTACCTTAAGTCCGATATGCTTCGTACGTATCCAAACCTCCTGTATAATGTTTTAAATAATGTCATTGAATTATTATATAATCATATTCATTGTTATGATATCATATATGGTTCACTTATGACTTTATATTATCCGTTCTTTTGTAAATTCAATGTTAAAACAGCGTTTTGGGTTAAATCGTTTTATTTATCGTACGTGTTTAGACTTGTTGTTATTGATATTATTATTAATTATATCATGTTTTAATTACTTCCAGAATGTAAATCATTATTTATATATCATATATATTCAGTATATATATATATAATAGATAGATAAATGAAATGAAATACAACGTCCATGGAGACGGTAGGTCGTACGTACGCATGAACGATGTTTTACTTTCCTTATTGACTTGAATATAAGTAAGTAGTTGATGTTAATATATATACCTATAAATAAATCCAGTAGATTCCTTATTTCATATATTTCATTATTATTCACTATATATACTTTCTAATCATTCTTGAATGGTTAACATGGTGAATGAATCTCATCGCGTCATGGAGACGGTAATCCGTACGTATGCACGAGCGATGATATCGTTACCATAATTATTGAATGGAATTGCAGTGGATGATATAATACCTCAGAATCAGTATGATGTAATAATAACCATATATAGTTATTCTTTACACTATTATACCCATCCAATTATGGTGGTGGTGGAAAAACTGATTACACCACGGTGTGGAGACGGTATTCCATATGTACACACGCGTGGTAATTTCATTTTCCGTAGGATGGATAAAAGGTGAAATGAGGTTGTTTCATATTTATAATAACATATAATTATATAATTAATACTGGTGTTATTACTTTATAATGAAACAACTAATGAAGAGGATGTTGAAGAAGAATGAAAACTTGAAAGAATCGGTAGAAGAGATTACCTCTTCCTCGACGCATATCCTTTAAACTTCTTCATAGGGCACTAGAGTTTGGCTTTTGAGAGGACCAGATCCTCTATGATATAACTAGTGAGGTTGAGAAGAGGAATTTTAAGGGGTTGGCCGAGCTTGAAGGCTCAAAAGGGTGTGAAGAGAAGAGGGAAGGGGTTCCCTTTTTATAAGGGATGGGAGGGGAACCTTTGGAATAACATAAAATATTATTTTATAATAAAGTCATATTTTGTTTATAATAGCTCCAAATTGATTTATTTTGAATTTAAAGTGTATATGGGTCGAAATACATTCAACCAATAGGTTTTATACAAGTTTAGGTTACTATTTTAACCTTATCATTTAGATTTATCTCTAAGTTAAATAATTTAACTTTTACCGTGTCTTCTTGTTTTCTTAAACTATATGGTTAATAAACTTACTATAAGAAGCCAAAAGAACCCCAAGTGGTTAATTATTAATATATTTAACCTTATCTATGTCATTTGGATGATCCTTATATTTTTAGGAATATAATAACAATTAATAATATAATATTTGTTTAAAAAACTATTTTATGTCAATTTTGACACTTTTTAGTAATTGATTTTTATGAAAATCATAACAGAATTATTAGTTCAAAAAAAGTTAATTAAATCAATACTAACATTTCATATTAACATAGAAAATTAGTGGTTTTCATAAAAAGTCTCAAATTGCATTTATTTGGGTATTTATAATATCATTTATTTTAATATTTCATTATTTAGGTAATTACTACATCACCATTATGTCATAAATAAATTAGATTATTTAATGTCTAAAAATAATAAATAAAATACCATTATGTAGGAAATCATTTTATATTTCTAATGAATATTTATAGTCTAATATATCTTATGTATAACCCTGTATTAAAATTTATTTAGTTATTAAAATTGATTTTAAATATTGTAACCCTTCATTAAATAAATTAATAATAAATGTCCTAATCTAATACAAGTGATCCTAAATGGTCATATTTTTTTCCTAAGGTTTTTTGTTCGAATCACACTTATAAAATAGAATTAGTACATGTGTTAGGGTAATAATAATATCATTTTTACCCTTAATTACCCCATTTACTTTTAACCATGGTAAATAAAAGTAAAAAGTTATTATTAACCAATAATTATTTTTATCTTATTGAACCACATTTTACTCCTTGATATTAACCGTGCCTCTTGGTGTTTTGAAATTGCACTCACAGAAGTGGTAAAATTAAGTTTTATGTAAATTTTTAAATTCTCCTAGGAGGTTGGTAAAAGACGGTGAAAAGTTCAATAAATTTTTATATATCTAAAATTATTATAAAATGACTCCAACGAATTACATTGATCATATATAGGTATTATCTATCAATTTTGACCGAAAATAAATTTAAATAAAATAAATAATTATTTATATAAAAAGTCGGTTTTTAAATAGTAACTGAGTGTTTTCACTATTCATCAAAAATTGAAAGTTTTCAGAAAAATACCAAAAAATCAACCGAGGATAATTTCGATATTCCAAATCCAAAAATTAAGTCCTTTTTGAAAAATTAAATTTATAAAATTTCAAAAAGTGGGTATTACTATTCATAACGGCTAGTTCATAATAATATTATAATAATATCTCATTTAGTGAAACTCGGTATTGCGTACTACACACGCTATCGAAGAAGGTCTTGATTGCATGTAATGCAAGCCAAGCCAGGGTTGTGTGTAGGGAAATGATTCCTTTGGTGTTGTGTATAACATACACAAAATATAGTTCAATTATACATTGATCAAAATCTATACATAGCATTGTGTAAAATGAATTTTATTCTAAAGAACGTGAAATTTTTTGCATCACATGCCAAGAATTGTGTTGCCTATACCTAAGATAATATGGTGTTGTATATAGCACACTCTAATCATGGTGTAGCGTACAATAGAAGACATAAAAGAAATTAAAAATACTATTTCTCATAAAATTTCGTGGTTTTACCTTCTACCCCCCTTAAAAGGAATTTCGCCCTCGAAATTTGTTGGGGTTATAAATGGTTCACTACTTGAAAGTTTTTTTCATAGAAACCTACATCATAAAAAGGAATACTGAAATATAATTTTAAAAAGTGATGTATGAAACATATCAGTTACCCAAATTAACTCATCACTAGGTATCCATATATGAGAACACAGGTGAAAATATGGATATGGAAGGGAAACCTAACTATCATGTTCTGATGTAGAGTGGTAGAGAACATGGCTATGAAAAAACCAACAATAAGAAATCCAAAAATTTGTGATGACCTATGATACCATCTGATTCATCGAATATAAGGGCACTATGACAACATTTTTGGGTTTCAATATCATTTCCCTAAAGTTGATGAATTTGAATTAGAATAAATACTTACTTTATTTTGGTATAATCTCACCCTTGTTCGCAACATGAACAATTTCCACTTCATCTCTTAAAGAAATGAAGTTGAATTTGTGTTCCATGAAATGTTAGCAGATCATGCGATAGAATGATGGGTCATTACATCTGTCGCAATAAAAAGGATATCAAAAGTTATTAAATATACATAAGTACATATATAGTGTGATTAATCATTTATGGTTCCTAAAATGGACATATAATTCATATAGAATACCAATTAATAAATTAAAACTAATTTATACTAACTAGGGACTTCCTGTAGGCTAGTGGTATGCGATAAAGGATTGTCGCTCTTCGGTTGTGGGTTCGATTCCCACAGCCTTGTCCGACGTGACGGGTTGTCGCTTGTCCTGCAGGTTTCCCTTTTTCTAAAACTATACTATTATAACATTCCAGAAATAATATTGAAAAACAAGTTCTATCCTTAAATAATATTAACTGGTGTCCAACATAATCCATTCCAATCTTTAGGCTTATCCAAAATACATCTATCCAACGTCATAGTATAAAGAAATCGACTACTTGAAATGTCATCTATCGAGCATGTGAATACCATCATTTGTCCCCCATATATCATACGATATATCTTTCTGGTCACATTCCAATCATGTGAATACCTTAATCATGAATTCTTTTGAAAAATGAATACCCATTCAACCTTAGTGAAAAAATGAATGCTGTCAAAAGATAACTATTTCCAGATAACAAAATACATAAATTCTATATACTCAAACCATGATATAACCTTGTCCTTATACCAGTCATGAGCTCATGAATACTATCAAACATTTAATTTTCTCCTTATCCCTTCATTATGCGCATATCATCTTCATTCCAAAAATACCCGAATAACCATTCATAGTTACCGGTACCATTCAACATATAATTTCAAATACTTTATGAAACAAATAGTGTAAAAATCCTTAGATGTGTCTTTATTCCATAGTACCATTACCTATACAACATCACTCTTGATAAACATAAATCATTCCACTACCTTCTTAAACCGTTGACTGAGCTTGAAAAATTCTGCCATCTCACATATCATTTGTAGTCTCTTCCTCAACATAAATACTACCCATATGACCATATTGATTATCTTCATGAGACTTTCCCTTAGGGCATTGGTTTTCATAATGCCCATACATTCCACATTTAAAACATTTAATCGCTTTGATGTCGTAGTAATACCATTATCCTTTGTTCATGGTGTTAACTGAACCTTTTCCTTTATACTTACTGGCTTTGTGTGCTTCTTTTCCAAACCCAAATCATCTTCCAGTTCCTTTGAAACATTCTCCCCGATGCCTCTTCCCACATGATTTACATGAGAGGAATTGAAATTTCTTTCCTCTATGATCATCATGAAACTCCATCTTTCTCTTATTAGCTGAGTTGGGAAACTTACCAAAGTTGAGATTATTGATCATATTATGAGATTGCTGATTAGGAATAATAACGATATGTGGACTTCTAGATCCAATTTCATTTGGTTTCTCATGAATAATAGCATTCCATTGTCCATCATATCCTCCATTATCGTGAATCTTCCAGTTTCCAGCCATTTTCTAAAACCCAAAAAGAATAGTGTGAGATGAAAAAAATCATAATCAAGGGGGAGTACCTTCAATATCTAACATCTTAGGTGTAATTTTAATATAGTTTCCCTAATTCTAGGACTATAACCAATACTTATACTTAACCTTAGGGACATCACTTGACATACCTTAGAAATATCTCTAAGGATCTCACTGAAGTTCTCACATCATAGTTTCCAAAGGTTGACTAAACCTTTCCTCTGATACCAACTGTAGAGATGCATAGTTTGACATACATGAACATTACATTATTTATGTGGAATAATTAATACATAATAAAAACAAACACACAAGGACCGTAATAGTTTAGTGTCTTTAGAAACATGGAATAAAATATTCTAATCGTTGTGAAAGATCTTCAACATCTCCCATAAAGATATTCCCCTTTGGTTTTCATACCTAAAACTTTTGTTTATATCCTGGGGAAAATAAAACATATAAAGGGTGAGCTCAAATTCTCATTAAGGGTAAGAATGGAGAGAATAAAACAAAACATATACATTTGATCTTAAAAACATGAACATAATGTTTAAACATCAAAATCATGAGCAGTGACATAAAACATGGTAGTACGTAAGGCATAAATCATAATGGAACATAAATCATGATAAAATAGTTTGGAAATAAAACTTTTAATTGTGGAATAACATTAAGCACATGATAATAATTTCATAGTAGCCAAGGCATTGCTACCAAGACCATCTTAGTGGACAAAGTCCCATTCTGAATCGAGTTCACTCCTCATTCCCGTCCTGTATCACTGAACTGGATTAACTTACCATTCCAGCCATGCCTATCTCCTGATATATAAATCATTACCCAATGCATTGGAGGAAGATATAGGTACCACCCATCTCATAATGAAATCATTCTTACGTGTTCCACAACATAAACATAAATCATTCATTATAACCCAAAGAATAAAATGGGTTTTATAATCATCATCCCATTAATACATAATCTATATAAAAAATGGATATCATTTCATCATAAGAAAAATATAACCATCTAAATAATAGAGAAATTATACTTGAATCAAAAAAATTCTATATAATTTCATCTTATATGGAAAATAGTTTTGATAAAACCCTTGAAATTAATTTTTGAGGAAAATATCATTTCTTCTTCAAAATAATTTTCTTTTCACAAAATACCATGCAATTTTAAAAGAAAATGGTTTTTTGAAAATAATCATTCAATGTTGTAGAACAAACTTCATGAAAATGAGGTGTTATGAAACTGTAAAAATATGTTCACGCCGTATAAGTTAAAAATAACATTCTCCTCGTACTTTTGTCAAAAATGTCAAAAGATTTCTTCATATGGTAAAAAAATTAAAGATTCCTTCCATAACACAATGTAAAATTCAAATAGGGGTAAAAATGACTTTAGAAATAAATGGAAGAATATTAAACAGTTTATTAGAAACATTTTTATGGACATGGATGAAAAATATAACCATAGTAAATACTTACAAATAAACAATCTCGGATAAGAATGAGATTGGAATAATTATCTCTTACCTTAAGTCTCATATTCTTCATACGTATCCGAACCTCTTGTATATTGATTTAAATAATTTAATTGAATTATTATAGAATCATATTCATTGTTATGATATCATATATGGTTCACTTATGACTTTATATTACCCGTTCTTTTGTAAATTCCATGTTAAAGCAGCGTTTTGGGTAAAATCGTTTTATTTATCGTACGCATTTAGACTTGTTGTTATTGATATTATTATTACTTATATCATGTTTTACTCACTTAAAAAATGTAAATCATGATTTATATATCATATATATTCTATATATATATAATAGATAGATAAATGAAATGAAATACAACGTTCATGGAGACGGTAGGCCGTACGTACGCATGAACGATGTTTTCCTTTCCATATTGACTTGAATGGAAGTAAGTAGATGAAATATATATATATATATATATACATAAATACAGTAGTTTAATTATGTCCTATATTTCATTATTATCCATTATATATACTTTATAATCATTCTTGAATGCTTAACATGGAGAATGAATCTCATCGCATCGTGGAGACGGTAATCCGTACGTACGCACGAGAGATGATATCATTCCCATAATTACAGAATGGAATTGGAGTGGATGATATAATACATCAGAATAAGTATGATGTTATAATAACCATATATAGTTTTTATTTACACCATTATACCCATCCATGTAAGGTGGTGGTGGAAAAACTTATTACACCACGGCGTGGAGATGATATTCCGTACGTACGCACGCGCGATGATTTCATTTTCCGTAGGATGGATAGAAGGTGAAATGGGTTTTTTTCATATTTATAATAACATATATGTATATAATTAATACTTATGTTATTACTTTATTATTAAACATCTAAACATGAGGAAGTAGAAGAAAAAAAGAAAAGTTGATATAATTGGTAGAAGAGATTACCTCTTCCTCGACGCACCTCCTTTAGAATTCCCCTTAGGGCACTAGAGTTGGTCTTTTGAGAAGACCAAAACATATATGATATAACTATAGAGGTTTAGAAGAGGAATTGGCTCAAAAGCGTGTGAAGAGAAGAGGGAAGGGGTTCCCTTTTTATAAGGGAGGAGAGGGGCACCTTTGAAAAAACATAAAATATTAATTTATAATAGAGTCATATTCGGTTTATAATAGCTCCAAATTGATTTATTTCAAAGCTAAATTGGGAATGGGTCGAAATAATCTCAACCAATAGGTTTTAGACATGTTTAGGTTACTATTTTAACCTTATCATTTAGATTTATCTCTAAGTTAAATAATTTAAATTATACCGTGTCTTCTTGTTTTCTTACACTATATGGTTAATAAACTTACTATAACAAGCCAAAATAACCCCATGTGGTTCATTATTAATATATATAACATTATCTAAGTCATGTTTCTGATCCTTAGGTTTTTAAGAAAATAATAACAATTAATAATATAATATTTGTTTTAAAAACTATTTTATGTCAATTTTGACACTATTTGGTAATGGATTTTTTTGAAAATCATAACAGAATGATTAGTTCGAAAAAAGTTAATTAAATCAATAACAACATGTTATATTAACTTATAAAATTAGTGGAATTCATAAAAAGTCTCAAATAAAATTTATTTGGGTATTTATAATATCAATTATTTTAATATTTTATTATTCAGGTAATTACTGCATCACCATTGTGTCATTTATAAATTAAATTATTTAATGTCTAAAAATTATAAATAAAATGCCATTATTTAGGAAATAGTTTTAGATTTATAATTAATATTTATTGTTGAATTTATCTTATGTATAACCCTATATTAAAAATGATTCAGTTATTAAACATTGATTTTATCTATTTTAACCCTTCTTTAAATAAATTAATAATAAATGTCCTAATCTAATACAAGTGGAACTAAGTGGTCATATTTTATTCATAAGGTTGCTTTGGGTCGAATTAAACTTATCCCATTGAATTAGAACATGTGTTAGGGTAATAATAATGTCATTTTTCACCTTAATTACCATATTTACTTTTAACCGTTGTAAATAAAACTAAAAAGTTACTATTCACCCAAAAAAATTTATCTTATTGAACAAATTTTTACTTCATTATATTAACCATGTCTCTCGGATTTATGAAATTACACTCACAAAAGTGTTAAAATTATGTTTTATGTAAATTTTCAAATTCTCCAAGGAGGTGGGTAAAAGATGGTGAAAAGTTAAATAAAATATTTATATATCTAAAATTATTATAAAATGACTCCAATGAATTACATTGAACTTATATAGGTATTATGTATCAATTTTGACCTAAAATAAATTAAAAATAATTATTATTTAAAAAAAGTCGGTTTTTAAAAAGTAACCCAGTGTTTTCACTATTCATCAAAAATTGAAAGTTTTCAGAAAAATACCAAAAATTCACCCTAGGATAATTTTGATATTCCGAATCCAAAAATGAAGTCCATTTTAAAAAATAAAATTTATAAAATTTCAAAAAGTGGGTATTACTATTCATAACGACTAGTTCATAATAATATTATAATAATATCTCGTCTAGTGAAACTCGGTATTGCGCACTACACACGCTATCGAAGAAGGTCTTGATTGCATGTAATGCAATCCAAGCCAGAATTGGTTATAGGGAAATGATTCCTTTGGTGTTGTGTATAACATATGAAAAATATAGTTCAATTATACATTGATCAAAATCTATACTTAGCGTTGTGTAAAATGAATTTTATTCTAAAGAACGTGAAATTTTGTGCATCACATGCCAAGAATTGTGTTGCGTATACCTAAGATAATATGGTGTTGTATATAGCGCACTCTAATCATGGTGTAGCGTACAATAGAAGACATAAAAGAAATTAAAAATACTATTTCTCATAAAATTTCGTGGTTTTACCTTCTACCCCCCTTAAAAGGAATTTCGCCCTCGAAATTTGTTGGGGTTATAAATGGTTCACTACTTGAAAGTTTTTTTCATAGAAACCTACATCATAAAAAGGAATACTGAAATATAATTTTAAAAAGTGATGTATGAAACATATCAGTTACCCAAATTAACTCATCACTAGGTATCCACATATGAGAACACAGGTGAAAATATGGATATGGAAGGGAAACCTAACTATCATGTTCTGATGTAGAGTTGTAGAGAACATGGCTATGAAAAAACCAACAATCATAAATCCAAAAATTTGTGATGACCTAAGATACCATCTGATTCATCGAATATAAGGGCACTATGACAACATTTTTGGGTTTCAATATCATTTCCCTAAAGTTGATGAATTTGAATTAGAATAAATACTTACTTTATTTTGGTATAATCTCACCCTTGTTTGCGACATGAACAATTTCCACTTCATCTCTTAAAGAAATGAAGTTGAATTTGTGTTCCATGAAATGTTAGCAGATCATGCGATAGAATGATGGGTCATTACATCTGTCGCAATAAAAAGGATATCAAAAGTTATTAAATATACATAAGTACATATATAGTGTGATTAATCGTTTATGGTTCCTAAAATGGACTTATAATTCATATAGAATACCAATTAATAAATTAAAACTAATTTATACTAACTAGGGACTTCCTGTAGGCTAGTGGTATGCGATAAAGGATTGTCTCTCTTCGGTTGTGGGTTCGATTCCCACAGCCTTGTCCGACGTGACGGGTTGTCGCTTGTCCTGCAGGTTTCCCTTTTTCTAAAACTATACTATTATAACATTCCAGAAATAATATTGAAAAACAAGTTCTATCCTTAAATAATATTAACTGGTGTCCAACATAATCCATTACAATCTTTAGGCTTATCCAAAATACATCTATCCAACGTCATAGTATAAAGAAATCGATTACTTGAAATGTCATCTATCGAGCATGTGAATACCATCATTTGTCCCCCATATATCATACGATATATCTTTCTTGTCACATTCCAATCATGTGAATACCTTAATCATGAATTCTTTTGAAAAATGAATACCCATTCAACCTTAGTGAAAAAATGAATGCTGTCAAAAGATAACTATTTACAGATAACAAAATACATAAATTCTATATACTCAAACCATGATATAACCTTGTCCTTATACCAGTCATGAGCTCATGAATACTATCAAACATTTAATTTTCTCCTTATCCCTTCATTATGCGCATATCATCTTCATTCCAAAAATACCCGAATAACCATTCATAGTTACCGGTACCATTCAACATATAATTTCAAATACTTTTTGAAACAAATAGTGTAAAAATCCTTAGATGTGTCTTTATTCCATAGTACCATTACCTATACAACATCACTCTTGATAAACATAAATCATTCCACTACCTTCTTAAACCGTTGACTGAGCTTGAAAAATTCTGCCATCTCACATATCATTTGTAGTCTCTTCCTCAACATAAATACTACCCATATGACCATATTGATTATCTTCATGAGACTTTCCCTTAGGGAATTGGTTTTCATAATGCCCATACATTCCACATTTAAAACATTTAATCGCTTTGATGTCGTAGTAATACCATTATCCTTTGTTCATGGTGTTAACTGAACCTTTTCCTTTATACTTACTGGCTTTGTGTGCTTCTTTTCCAAACCCAAATCATCTTCCAGTTCCTTTGAAACATTCTCCCCGATGCCTCTTCCCACATGATTTACATGAGAGGAATTGAAATTTCTTTCCTCTATGATCATCATGAAACTCCATCTTTCTCTTATTAGCTGAGTTGGGAAACTTAACAAAGTTGATATTATTGATCATATTATGAGATTGCTGATTAGGAATAATAATGATATGTGGACTTCTAGATCCAATTTCATTTGGTTTCTCATGAATAATAGCATTCCATTGTCCATCATATCCTCCATTATCGTGAATCTTCCAGTTTCCAGCCATTTTCTAAAACCCAAAAAGAATAGTGTGAGATGAAAAAAATCATAATCAAGGGGGAGTACCTTCAATATCTAACATCTTAGGTGTAATTTTAATATAGTTTCCCTAATTCTAGGACTATAACCAATACTTATACTTAACCTTAGGGACATCACTTGACATACCTTAGAAATATCTCTAAGGATCTCACTGAAGTTCTCACATCATAGTTTCCAAAGGTTGACTAAACCTTTCCTCTGATACCAACTGTAGAGATGCATAGTTTGACATACATGAACATTACATTATTTATGTGGAATAATTAATACATAATAAAAACAAACACACAAGGACCGTAATAGTTTAGTGTCTTTAGAAACATGGAATAAAATATTCTAATCGTTGTGAAAGATCTTCAACATCTCCCATAAAGATATTCCCCTTTGGTTTTCATACCTAAAACTTTTCTTTATATCCTGGGGAAAATAAAACATATAAAGGGTGAGCTCAAATTCTCATTAAGGGTAAGAATGGAGAGAATAAAACAAAACATATACATTTGATCTTAAAAACATGAACATAATGTTTAAACATCAAAATCATGAGCAGTGACATAAAACATGGTAGTACGTAAGGCATAAATCATAATGGAACATAAATCATGATAAAATAGTTTGGAAATAAAACTTTTAATTGTGGAATAACATTAAGCACATGATAATAATTTCATAGTAGCCAAGGCATTGCTACCAAGACCATCTTAGTGGACAAAGTCCCATTCTGAATCGAGTTCACTCCTCATTCCCGTCCTGTATCACTGAACTGGATTAACTTACCATTCCAGCCATGCCTATCTCCTGATATATAAATCATTACCCAATGCATTGGAGGAAGATATAGGTACCACCCATCTCATAATGAAATCATTCTTACGTGTTCCACAACATAAACATAAATCATTCATTATAACCCAAAGAATAAAATGGGTTTTATAATCATCATCCCATTAATACATAATCTATATAAAAAATGGATATCATTTCATCATAAGAAAAATATAACCATCTAAATAATAGAGAAATTATACTTGAATCAAAAAAATTCTATATAATTTCATCTTATATGGAAAATAGTTTTGATAAAACCCTTGAAATTAATTTTTGAGGAAAATATCATTTCTTCTTCAAAATAATTTTCTTTTCACAAAATACCATGCAATTTTAAAAGAAAATAGTTTTTTGAAAATAATCATTCAATGTTGTAGAATAAACTTCATGAAAATGAGGCGTTATGAAACTGTAAAAATATGTTCACGCCGTATAAGTTAAAAATAACATTCTCCTCGTACTTTTGTCAGAAATGTCAAAAGAGTTCTTCATATGGTAAAAAAATTAAAGATTCCTTCCATAACACAATGTAAAATTCAAATAGGGGTAAAAATGACATTAGAAATAAATGGAAGAATATTAAACAGTTTATTAAAAACATTTTTATGGACATGGATGAAAAATATAACCACAGTAAATACTTACGAATAAACAATCTCGGATAAGAATGAGATTGGAATAATTATCTCTTACCTTAAGTCTCATATTCTTCATACGTATCCGAACCTCTTGTATATTGATTTAAATAATTTAATTGAATTATTATAGAATCATATTCATTGTTATGATATCATATATGGTTCACTTATGACTTTATATTACCCGTTCTTTTGTAAATTCCATGTTAAAGCAGCGTTTTGGGTAAAATCGTTTTATTTATCGTACGCATTTAGACTTGTTGTTATTGATATTATTATTACTTATATCATGTTTTACTCACTTAAAAAATGTAAATCATGATTTATATATCATATATATTCTATATATATATATATAATAGATAGATAAATGAAATGAAATACAACGTTCATGGAGACGGTAGGCCGTACGTACGCATGAACGATGTTTTCCTTTCCATATTGACTTGAATGGAAGTAAGTAGATGAAATATATATATATATATATATATACATAAATACAGTAGTTTAATTATGTCCTATATTTCATTATTATCCATTATATATACTTTATAATCATTCTTGAATGCTTGACATGGAGAATGAATCTCATCGCATCGTGGAGACGGTAATCCGTACGTACGCACGAGAGATGATATCATTCCCATAATTATAGAATGGAATTGGAGTGGATGATATAATAAATCAGAATAAGTATGATGTTATAATAACCATATATAGTTTTTATTTACACCATTATACCCATCCATGTAAGGTGGTGGTGGAAAAACTTATTACACCACGGCGTGGAGATGATATTCCGTACGTACGCACGCGCGATGATTTCATTTTCCGTAGGATGGATAGAAGGTGAAATGGGGTTTTTTAATATTTATAATAAAATATATGTATATAATTAATACTTATGTTATTACTTTATTATTAAACATCTAAACAAGAGGAAGTAGAAGAAAAAAAGAAAAGTTGATATAATTGGTAGAAGAGATTACCTCTTCCTCGACGCACCTCCTTTAGAATTCCCCTTAGGGCACTAGAGTTGGTCTTTTGAGAAGACCAAAACCTATGTGATATAACTAGAGAGGTTTAGAAGAGGAATTGGCTCAAAAGCGTGTGAAGAGAAGAGGGAAGGGGTGCCCTTTTTATAAGGGAGGAGAGGGGCACCTTTGAAAAAACATAAAATATTAATTTATAATAGAGTCATATTCGGTTTATAATAGCTCCAAATTGATTTATTTCAAAGCTAAATTGGGAATGGGTCGAAATAATCTCAACCAATAGGTTTTAGACATTTTAGGTTACTATTTTAACCTTATCATTTAGATTTATCTCTAAGTTAAATAATTTAAATTATACCGTGTCTTCTTGTTTTCTTACACTATATGGTTAATAAACTTACTATAACAAGCCAAAATAACCCCATGTGGTTAATTATTAATATATATAACATTATCTAAGTCATTTTTCCGATCCTTAGGTTTTTATGAAAATAATAACAATTAATAATATAATATTTGTTTTAAAAACTATTTTATGTCAATTTTGACACTATTTGGTAATGGATTTTTTTGAAAATCATAACAGAATGATTAGTTCGAAAAAAGTTAATTAAATCAATAACAACATGTTATATTAACTTATAAAATTAGTGTAATTCCTAAAAAGTCTCAAATAAAATTTATTTGGGTATTTATAATATCAATTATTTTAATATTTTATTATTCCGGTAATTACTGCATCACCATTGTGTCATTTATAAATTAAATTATTTAATGTCTAAAAATTATAAATAAAATGCCATTATTTAGGAAATATTTTTAGATTTATAATTAATATTTATTTTTGAATTTATCTTATGTATAACACTATATTAAAAATGATTCAGTTATTAAACATTGATTTTATCTATTTTAACCCTTCTTTAAATAAATTAATAATAAATGTCCTAATCAAATACAAGTGGAACTAAGTGGTCATATTTTATTCATAAGGTTGCTTTGGGTCGAATTAAACTTATCCCATTGAATTAGAACATGTGTTAGGGTAATAATAATGTCATTTTTCACCTTAATTACCATATTTACTTTTAACCGTTGTAAATAAAACTAAAAAGTTACTATTCACCCAAAAAAATTTATCTTATTGAACAAAATTTTACTTCATTATATTAACCATGTCTCTCGGATTTATGAAATTACACTCACAAAAGTGTTAAAATTATGTTTTATGTAAATTTTCAAATTCTCCAAGGAGGTGGGTAAAAGATGGTGAAAAGTTAAATAAAATATTTATATATCTAAAATTATTATAAAATGACTCCAATGAATTACATTGAACTTATATAGGTATTATGTATCAATTTTGACCTAAAATAAATTAAAAATAATTATTATTTAAGAAAAGTCGGTTTTTAAAAAGTAACCCAGTGTTTTCACTATTCATCAAAAATTGAAAGTTTTCAGAAAAATACCAAAAATTCACCCTAGGATAATTTTGATATTCCGAATCCAAAAATGAAGTCCATTTTGAAAAATAAAATTTATAAAATTTCAAAAAGTGGGTATTACTATTCATAACGACTAGTTCATAATAATATTATAATAATATCTCGTCTAGTGAAACTCGGTATTGCGCACTACACACGCTATCGAAGAAGGTCTTGATTGCATGTAATGCAAGCCAAGCCAGAATTGGTTATAGGGAAATGCTTCCTTTGGTTTTGCGTATAACATATGAAAAATATAGTTCAATTATACATTGATCAAAATCTATACTTAGCGTTGTGTAAAATGAATTATATTCGAAAGAACGTGATGTTTTGTGCATCACAAGCCAATAATAATGTTTTCTATACTACAAGCTAATATGGTGTTGCGTATAGCACAATCTAATCTTGTTGTAGCGTACAAAAGAAGACATAAAAGAAATTAAAAAGACTCTTTCTCATAAAATTTTGGGGTGTTACATAAAATACATTTAGAAAATATAATTTGATTATTTTATATCAATTTTTTATTCTAATTATCATTTATAAAAATTTGAAAACATTAATTTACATTGTAGTTACATTAGAATAAAATAAAGTTTTCCATAAAATTTAGTATTTTATAATATTACTTGAAAATAAATATTTTCAAAAAAATCATTCTTAATTCAACAATGAAAAAATTGTGGAGAAATATATATTATATCATTTCAAGAAATTAATTAAAATAATCCTCCATAAAATGAAATGAAAATATTTTTTGATGAAAATTAATTTTTATGAAGAATATAATGACCTTAGTAATAATTTGGTGACTAAATTTTAAGAACTTATTATTTTAGAGATAGACATTTATATTAATTCCATAAATCCGTTAATATTATTCCTAACTACAAAATTTTCAGCATGTTTTTAATGGTCACATTTAAATTATAATATTTATTTTTCTATTTAAACCCAGTATTACGTATCACTTATTCTATCGAACATAGTGTTTCGTTTTAAAATATCAGGATGTTATATTATCTTTAATTTTGGATATTGCATCCACAAAATTTTCACTCAGGATCAGTAAACAGGGATTGAATCTTCAAAATATCATTATTGAAAACCCACATCATAAAAAGGGTGAATAAAACATCCACATGAAAAGAGATAAAGTTATTTATAAAAGGTCAACTAGAATTACACAAACTAGGTTCACATGTAAGGAAACATTGACACAAAAGAGAAAGGATAACACCTAAGTTGTGATAGAGAGTTGTAGGGAATATGGCCATGAGAAAATTAACCACCAAAAAACCACAAGTCTATGATATTTTAAAAATCCAATAATTCATTTAAATGAACATTTGATGGATGAAATTTGTATTTAAAGATACTTTTCCTAGAGTTGAGGAATCCCATTATCATATATACTAAATTCATAAGGAATTTTTTTACCTGAAAAGTAAGCTTTTATATTTTAATCATTTAACACCACAATGCCATCTTTTTAGTTGAATTATAGGTATGAATTATTCAATCCAAAACCTCTAGAATCAACATCTATAGAAAAAAAAAGATAAAAAAGAAAAAATAATCCTCATATCATTAGGCATTAACTGAGATAGAAATGGTTACCCTGATTAAAGATAATTCCCTAAAAGAAAAAACATTCATTGAAAAAAACAAAATTAATCTCTATAATTAAATAGTAATACCCAACATTCAACATATTCTATTAAAATAATAAAAAACCAAAAAATTCCACAAAAAATATAGATAAAGATTGAAACCCAAAAATAAATATGATTTATTTATATAATATTACAAGATAATTTTAATATTTACCCTCAATTCACATCAATTAATCTTATATTATCATAAACAAATTTTCACACCCCAAACATAATCCCCATGATATGTTAATAATTTTTTTAATACCTTGAATTACCAAAAATTTGATTTATGGTCATATATTCTTAAAAAAATCTGATTCAAAATATATTCCACTAATAGAATCCTATAGTATTATATTTTATTTAATTATATATGGTTATAAAAAATAGTTAATTTATTCCTATATAATTTTAATCAATTAAGAATAAATGAATATTCAATCTCTGGGATATTAATATGATAAAATATATGTTCCCAAAAAGAACATACCCTTTATCCATCCGATATTTTAAGTAGAGAAACAAAATTTCATACAAACTAGGAAATAACTAAGGCTAGTGGTATGAGATGAACCCCTGTCACCTTCTGGTTGTTGGTTCAATCCTCATGGGCTTTCCTGTGGTGGCATATTATTAACCATCCATCAAGTTATCCTTTTTCTAAAATTATGTTAATATAACCTAATAACATTCCAGAAAAGTAAAAAACATGCAAAAAATATCTTTAATATATTCGACATTAAAGAAATTTTTTATCCACACTGATTATCTCATAGATTTCATTTTTCAACCTAAAATTTAATGACCCAAAATTATCTGAAAATGAAAGGTCGTATAAACCATAAAGGTTCACCATAACATTAAAATTATGTCCAAAAATAGAAAGGTATTTTTTTCTCAAACAATACTTCACAATAACCTTAAGGGTCACATAAATCAAATCCCAAAAAATATATATCCCAAAATGTCATTAATCACATCAAGATTTAATTACATGAATCCTCAAAAGGATATGTAAGACATTTAACATATTATCATCATCAAACTTTTAAAAAGATGATGTTATACATAAATATTAAGTAACCCTCAATTGAAAACATCCCAATCTTTAATGTTATCTAAACCAACCTCTAATACCAACTGTAAGGACCCAACATTAAGAATTACACATTTGGGTGTCTTTGAGCTCCAATTAAATTTCTTAGAATAATGATGATATTTTTTTAATAGTGGTTTAGATAACTAGAAAAAACACTTACATTGTATACCCATACATTAAAAGTGGACACTTATACATAGTTTTTATTTTTTTCACCAATTTGTTTAAATAAAAGAAGATATATTTTCTTGAGTAATCTTAAAAAATTTTATCTCAACCTCATCCATGTCCTTACTCATCATTAAATCCTTAATAGTTTTTTTATAACATGTAATGAGAAAAAAATATCATTAAGGGACATAAAATTATAATTACATTAGTCTATTTGAAATAATTAAAACCCATTAAAGTATATTTCTTAAAAGCCTAAATTTACAACCAAAAAGAGATCCATTTTTTCTTAAAAATAATTATTATCAAACATTTAGAGATAAAATTATATCATTTAAAAATCATTAGGATTCATAGAAAAGTAATATAGGGGCCTTGGGACATGCTCATCATATATCCCTTACAAAACCCTTTCAATAATCCATACAAAACCCCTTATATATTTTAATAACCATACGATCAAATTCTAATATAATTCAATAAAGAATCTTTTTTACTCATTTCAATATAGAACTATTTATATAGAGTCCCATGCCTAACATTCTTGGATACTACATAAATTTTGATGAATATTCATCACCTTATAGAAGTACATTCTCAAGGACGATAATAATTTAATGACTTTGGAAACATGGAAAAAAATATTCTAACCTGTTGAAATATATTCAATGTTCTAAAAATTATTTTCCCATTTAGTAATTATACATTAATCATTTCTTCAGAATATAGTGAAAGGAAACATAATAAAGTGTGATCTTATATGTTTTATAAGGGTGAATATAGGAGATACATAAGAATTATATGATTATAAAGTTGTAAGGACATAATAATAGAAATCGAAGATCATATCCTTTATATCAAAGATCATATACATGAGCCATGGTATAAATATTGGTACTTTGTAAGACATGAATCATAAGGGAATGGATAAAAAATTCATTTGATAATCAAATAGGAATAAGATATTGAATTTATTTTAAAAACACAAGAATATATAATAATTCTTTTTAAGTCAAGGAATATTTCCCAATACTATTAGGGAATTTCATGGGGATACACCTTCTAGTAGACACGTACCTCTGTCCCTAGTCATATCCCATTTCTTATAGTCAAATGAGTTCAATACCCAGACCATTTTTGTAGTCATGGTTCACTCCAAAAACCATTTTAGTAGTCAAGGTTCACTCCCTAGACCATATTATGAGTAAAGGATCATTCTAAAGACCATCGTAGTGGAAAAATACCAAAACTAAATTGAGTTCACTGACCATTCCATCCATTTTAATCTCATGAGATGTAAATATCTAGCCAATGTAGTGGAGGGAAATATAGTTCCCACCCATCACATAAAAACATTCATATGTGTGCCAAAATATCATGAAAATCATTATATAATGACCCATATAATGTTATGAGTTTCCTAAACATCATATCAAAACCCATGAAATTAAATTATTATCATAAACATGTCTTCATATCATAACCAGTGTAAAAGGGATAGGTTTCATCATCATTTCATCAAATCACAACCCATAAAAATTAGTGGTGTTGGCCGAAATAGATTACTCAAGAGCGGGGTGGGGTGGGGGTGTGAATTGAGTATCTATAAAAATTTCGGTTACAAAATTGGTTATTTGAAAACATCCCTTAATTTAAAAATAATACAACCCAATTAATCATGGAAATAAAGTTAAAATAGGTTGACTATTCAAATAAATTCTTATAAGATTGATTAAATCTCAATAATATCAATGTGAGTTATTGATGTAACTTTTGAAGTTATTATATCAAGGAAAAATAGTCACAACTTTTATCCAATACTAAATATCAAATTAAAATATTGTATTATCTAAAATATTTATAAAATAAGTGAATAACTAAAATAAAAGACACATTAGATAAAACAAGTGGTTCAGTCTCAAGATGAGACCTAATCCACTTCACTTAATGATCTCCTGCCACCAAGACATTTATATTAATAAACTTGATCTACACCCTGTATTGGGGTAAACAATAGTACATAAGACTGTCCAGGTCACACGACCTCTTGCACTGTTCATCATGGGTATAAACTACCATGTCACGTAAGGAACACTTCAAAACTGATCCATGGGAGTAATACAAAGTTAAAAGTGATAAGAGGAACAATATATTGTATACTTTAGTTTAATACAAGAGAAAGTGTGTGTTTTTATACAGACACACACACACACACTACATGAAATCTAAAAACAATACACAACAGAGTAAAGATATTGAGAAAGGGATAGATGTGCATTGAGGGTTATTCTGTGCAGCTCTAGGCTTATAGGATGAAACATATGTGAGTATCAAGTCTTCTTGTGAAAAACAGAGTATCACATGTCTGGTGCTCTATTTTCTGGTCGAAGATATAGCTCGTGTTCTTCTTAGAGTTGGTACTGTTGATTCGATTTTGGATATGATCTATGGTAGTCTAGTAGTTTGGAATTGAGAGTGATCACATAGTGTTTTCTTTAGTTACATATTGTTGCATGCATCAATTCTCTTTTCAAACGCTCACTCTATTACACATGTTGTTCTAGTTCCATGCTCTCCTTTTTTTATAGAGTGTAGGTGTTGAATCCAACATGATGCATGTATTATAATCCTTGTACCTCGTAATTTTAGGTGAAATGTATGCAATGAAACAATAATTATGTCAGTTCCTTTAAATAACTCAAATATGACCATTATAAATTAAATTAATAACCAAAAAACAGATAAAATAATAGTGTCCCATTCTATCTTGAAATTGTATCACATGGAAATTGTGTCACCATGAAATTGTGTATTCTTATTTTTTTAGTGGGGATATAGTTAGGATTCTATAGTTGCATTGAGCATAGTAATCAAAAGAACATATGCGTTGTCCGGATCACGTTGTCTGGTTCTTTTCAAAACTTTGAATGGTGTCTTGGTCATGGTGTCTTGGTCACAGTGTCTGGGTTATGGTGTATGGGTCACAGTGCTTGAGGGATGGTGTCTCGGTCACGGTCTTTGGGTCAGGGTGTCTCGGTCACGGTGTCTGGGTCACGGTGTCTCAGTCACAGTGTCTGGGTCACAGTGTCTGGGTCACAGTATCTGGGTCCCGGTGTCTGGGTCACGGTGTCTGGGACATGATGTCTTGGTCATGGTGTTTGGATTATGGTGCCTGGGTCCTTTTCTAGAAAACAATAATCTATGACAGACTCACAGTTTTTTAGAAATAGCCAAATATTTGTAAACATTCTTAAGCAGTAATATTCATAGAATGAATTAGACTTAATAATTTATTTAAAAATCATTATAGAAAAACATTAAATATAGTTTACAATAATCAATCCCGATTTAAAGGAATCAAGATCAATTGGATGTTTATTTAATGTATAAAGAAACCAACCATATTTTTAAATTATTTGAGATAGATTAAACATGATTAACAAGATTTGTGATCATTAAATCATGATTAAAACATAAGGCATCCAACAATATCCCCCATTTTTATTATCACAATTCATAAGAGTTGGATTTCTATTCTTAGTGTGATTTATACCCCTTTTGGTATTATACAAAATTTTAGGGGAAAAAGAATAAAAAACGAAGGACAGTAAAGAAGAGAATAAAAAAATAGAAAAAAATTGCATTATGTAGATAGATATGTGTAATGATAAGATGTAGGAAAAAGTAAAAAACATCCCAATCATGATACAGGTTTAACTTTTCTTCAACAATATATATCTTTTCTTTTCACTTTGAAGTATCATCAGAAGGAACCACAAGAGAATAAGAATAGGTTGAACATGAGAGTGAGCCAACTATTAGAGATAGAAGAGGCAGCCCTTCAACTAATATAAGGTGACAAAGTGGTTTTTGTGGAAGAGAGAGGAATGTTTTGGTCAAGGATAACAAGTCTGATCTGGATCAGATCTTGTGATATAGACATCGAGGAAGAGGAAAAAGTAGCAGATGAGGAAGGAGTTAAACTAGGTCCCAAATGTGCAGCTGTAGGAGCCACAATAGCAGTGCTCTACACATGAAGATAAGGCTTAAACAACTCAATGAAATCAGTAATGATCTCACCACCATACTGTATTGCTCTCAAGAAATCATCTATCTTCTCTATAAACATGTCCAATAGAGGATTGAAAATTTTAATCTTTTAGACTTGAGACTTCAAGGCATGAGTGATAGGAGGAATTTTCAAGTTCTCTACAAGATATTTTAAATTATTGGTCATATCATGCTTTGAAAAAGTCTTGTTAAAATTCAAATAAAAAATCTTAGTAATTTTTTCATGAGCATAATTTGAAATATTTGAAATAATCCTTACTAATTCAAGGACTCTTTCATTATTCATGAAAACCATAGATAAAATTTACTTGTAAAAACCACCGAAAACTAATCAATGTTTTTTCCATAGAAACAATTATGATCATATCACTGCCAATGGGTTGAGATGACTATCCAGATGCAGTAGATGTAGTAATAGTTGATGTGAGGTACTTGATATGATTGAGAACTATCTATAGACATCCCTTGTACTCATTAGTCACTTTGTTTAGACAAAATAAAGCTCACCCATCTAATTGATTATCTGTATGTTTCTCTCACCCACCTTGTCCAATGTTGGAGTCAATTTTAGATGAATCAGAGAGGAAACATTATGTGGAATCTGATTAACATCCCCAATAGGATGTGAAATAAGATCGTGTCATGATTGAAATAATTTTTTCATATCTTCAACCATAGCTCAGAGACACTTGACCTCATTACTCAAATATTTTTTTAATTCAATCCTGTTGTATTTCATGAAGCATTTTTCCTTGAATCTTCCATATGATTTTCTTTAAAATCATGGCATCACATCTTTAAATAAGATTTGTCATAGGAGAAGGTTTTGTGTTCAAGATAATTTCAAATCCAGCTAATAAATTAGATCCAAATGCTTTCAAATAATTGTGACTCACAGAACAGAAGGTTCATTAGATGGTTCAGGAACAGTAGTTGAGACACGCCCAGGTATCTTTGTAGATATTACTTCTACAGTAGAAACTGTTTTCAATTTAAACATAGTAGACATGTATATGAATTTATCTGAGGCCTCTTGGGAATTATCCACATCAAAGTAGCTAGGAAATTTATACCAAGTATACACAATGTTTGATCAACAGGATTTGGAATATTGATACTTTCTAGACTAGGGTGATGATCCCCCTCAACAAGTGAATCTCTTTTAAGACTAAGAGATTATGTCCCTTGATTTTTTTCTAAAAGTTCATCCCTAATAACCTCGTAGATTTATTTTCTAGCCAGTTAAAATGCTTATTCCATTATTTCCACAACATATTGGATAGTTTTAGGATCATATTTTTCCTTTAAATGTTCCTCAACCAAAACCTCTTTCTCAATATAATGTTTTTCTTCTAGATGCTCCTCAGGTAACACATTTTATTTTACACTAATAGTAAATTCTTTTCTAGAAGCATGTTCTTCTTCAAAATCATCATTTTCAATAGTAACAAGTGCTTCCTTCGTAAATATATTTTGTGGAATATGTAGAACACTGCCTACCTTATCAAAGATAGTTTATTCCATATGTGAAAAAACTGCATATTCTTCTTCTTCAACAATACAGTGAAAAGATTCATATGGTTCCAAACATGGATAAAAAATGTTCTCAGTTCTTGATGGATGGTCAAATGGATTAAAATTTTCATACATCCTTTAATTTTCCTCCAACCAAGCCCTGTCCTAAGGATTCAAACATATTTTCATCATTTGGACTGTAAATTTTGAGATACAGAACTCATTGTCTTTGCTGAATTTTTCATTTGGTCAAACCACTACATTAGAATAAAACATTACAAAGATCATACTTTAATATAAAAGATTAGTGGAAATTGATTTTTTCTAAATAAAAAACACATGTGAAGTATAATATACATACATTGGTTAATCTTGTTTCCAATTTTTATAAGATGTATCAAGAATACATCTTGATACATGAGGGTAGAAAAATCTCATTTACTTAGAAAAATCAGATTCTGGATAAACATAAATAGAAATCTTTATTCACTATCCAACTCTACAACAATTGGTATTCCTATCTTTTTATTGACAATCAAGCTTCCCAAGGCCTCTTATAAGACAAAAACATCACATGGAGGAGGAAGAGGACCTCTCTAGTAGTCCAAAAAAATTATTTCATGAGGTATCCCTAGAAGGACATCCCATAATTTCAAAGAAAAATGTACATATTTTACAATTAGTTCAGCTTCATACAACAAACCCATCATCAGCATTGAACGAAAACTAAAAAAGCTGGTAAAACCGATAAACCTGTTTTTGATAAATCAGCCTTGCCTTTTTTGTGAACCAGTTCAACCATCCCTGCTCTTCCAGTACATTCAAAACTAATGTCTTACTTGAAAACAACCACTTAGGATATATTTCCTTCTATGGTACTACTATTCTATCAACATGATTCAGGTTCAATGGTCATTCGGGAGTTACCTTCGATGAAATTTTCACTTTCTTCTTAGATATGCACTTCTTAAAAGTTACTGATGTTTGGAGATTCATTTTGGGAATTCAATGAGGTTTATAGAGGGAGATTATGTGATGATGAATGACTTATGGTTTGATAAATAGAAGGGTTTATTTTGTGAGAGACAAGATCTTGAGGGAAGAAAAGTGTGAAAGATATTTTGTTTTTATTATTTATAGATTTCAAGCATCACAAATTCAAAAGTGTGAGATAATAATAATAAAATAATCAACACATCGATATGGGAAATAAAATAAAAATAAAACAAAAAAGTTTCATTATGGTGAGACCAGAACATATTGTTATGGTGAGACAAGAACATATTTTCAAGGTGTCATCATTATAGTGTATCTCCAAACTGTGCAACAATATCACATTAGATAGTAAGTGAAAGATAGTAACCAGGAGACAGTAACTATGAGACCGTAAGCCTGAGATAATAACTTTATTATAGTAACCTATAGAACTATGATAGTGGGATAGTAATTCTAAGAATGTGACTTGGGAAACTACAAATCTTGAAACTCTAAATTGGGAAACAGTAAGCTATGAAACAATAAGTTTTTAAAAAAGTTACATTTTCTTTTTGAGATTTATCATTTCTAATTCATGTATTATGTATTTTATCCATTAATAATTTAATTTTTTGGTGAATATATCAGCAATTATATATTCAATTTCAATGAATTATCCAATGATATATCCTTTTTGATAATAGTCTCTCAAAAAGTGATGTCTTACATTAATTTGTTTTGTCCTAGATTGTGAAAAATAAATTTTTTGAGATGTTAATAGCACTTGTATTGTCTAAATTTATGGGTAAGTTCCTTAATTGATATCCATAATCTAGTAATGTGTGTTTCATCCACAAAATTTGTGCACAACAACTACTAGAAGCTATGTATTCAACTTCGGCATTTGACAATGCAATAATGTTTTGTTTCATACGACACCAAGATTTTAGAGACTTGCCTAAAAAGATACATGTTAAAAAGGTGCTTTTTATATCTAACTTAAAACTACAAAAATCAGTATCATAATAGCTTACTAACTCAAATGATTATCCTCTAGGTTAGAATAGTCCTTGATTGGTTGTATGTTTGTGGTATTTGAAAATACTTTTAACAAAATTTAAATGAGATCCCTTAGGGTTTTCTTGAAAACCAGTACACATAAATACACTAAAAATAATATAAGGTAGGGTAGTAGTAATGTAGAGTAATATTCTAATCATTCTTCTGTATGTGGTTTGATCAAAATATTTTCGATCTTCATTAAGATCAAACTTACAAGAAGTACTCATTAGAGTATCACTTCATTTTGCGCTATCCAAGAAAAAAAGTTCTATATGATCTTTAGTATATTTTATTTGATTTAAAATAATACCATCTTTATTTTGAATGATTTTAAATCCAAGAAAAAATTTTATTTTACCCATTAAACTCATTTAAAATTCATTTTTCATCATTTTAGAAAACTGAATACATAAATAACATTTTAAAGATCAAAATTAATATTATCTACATAAATTTGAACTACTAAAAAATTATTGTAAATTCATTTTATAAAATGAATACGAACAACTATACCATTAGTAAATCATTTGGAAATAAGAAAAGTACAATATCTATCATACCAAGATCATGGAGATTGTTTTAAACCATACAAAGATTTTGGTAATTTGAAAACATGATTTAGAAATTGAGGATTTGTGAAACCAGGAGGTTGTTCAAAAAAGACATCCTCAGCTATATACTCATTTAAGAATGCACTCTTTACATACAATTGATATAGTTTGAAACTCATATGTGCATCATAAGCAAGAGGGATTCTGATGGCTTTAAGTCCAGCTACTGGTGTAAAGGTCTCCTCATAGTCAATTACTTATTCTTGACTATAGACTTGTGCAACCAATCTGTTATTGTTTCTAACTATGATACCAGCTTCATATACCTTATTTATAGAAAACCAAATAGTTCTTATAGTAATTATGTCTTTGGGTTTATCAACCAGTTTCCTAACTTTTTTCTTTTCAAACTGATTATGTTCTTCTTGTATAGCCTTCACCCAAAATCCATCATTGATAGCGTCATTAATGTTTTTAGGTTCATGTTGTTACATGAAATCTTGATGTTAAACCTGATTTCTATGAGAATCTATAATTTTAGTTCTTTTATCTAAATATTTTATAATATCATCTAAAGAATGGTTCTTAAGGGTTTTAACATCTCTAGAAAAAGAGGAGCTAGATATTTTAGGTTCTTATACAGGTTCGGGTTCATTATGACGTGAAATTAGATAATTTACATAATTGGATGTTTTTACGGATTTATTTATAGGATAATTGGAAGGTTTAGCATTGATGTTTAGATTTGAAATATCATTCTAATGATTTTAAAGAGAGGTATTAGTCTCATGTGGATCTGTCTAATCAAACTTGACATGGAAATATTTTTCCAAACCTTTAGATCTTTTTTTAAAAAATCTATAGTATTTACTAGATATTGAGTATCCTAGAATGATTCTTTCATCACTCTTGGTTTCAAAAATTTCACACTATTCCTTAGTATTTTGTATATACACTTCGAAACCAAAGTATTTGAAGTAGCATTCTATGGGTTTTATATTTTTTCAGAACACCTATGGAGTTATTTTAACAATAGTTCTAATCAACATTCTATTTAAAATATTGCATGTTGTATTTATAACAGCAGCCCAAAAATAAATAGGTATGTCATATTCACTAAACATAGTTCCCGAATGTTATTTCAAGGTCATATTTCTACTTTCTACAACTCCATTTTGTTAAGGTGTTCTAGCAGAATATAAAATATGACAATATAAATTTTGTGAGAAAACAGATTCAAACTCCTGATTTTCAAACTCACACACATGATCACTTCTTAAATATTTAATTCTAGTTCAACTAATATTTTATACAGTTTTAGCATATGTTGTGAAATGGGAGCAGCCTTTACTTTTGTGATCTAAAAATAAGCTCCAAGTATATCTATAAAATTCATCTAAAAGAATATAAACATTTTCCATCCCATTTGAACTAGAAACTCTAGATGGTCCAAAAAAATCATTGTGAACCAACACAAGAGGTTGAGAAGTTAAAACATCTTTCTTTGGTTTGAAGGAAATTTTGTGTTTCTTTCCCTTATGACAAGGATTACACACGTTGTCATTGGGAAACTCAAGTTGGGTAGATCATTAACTAAACTGATTCTAGTTTACTTAATAATAGAGTTAATATTACTATATATGAGTCTTCTATTCCAATTCCATCGCTATTTATAAAATACAATTAAACATGAAGAATTTTGGGAAACTAAAGAATCTTTGTCAACAGAATATAAATTTTCATTTCTTAACACAGAAAATACTAATTCTATTTTAGAATTAAAAAAATTTAAAGCGTCATTTTCAAATATAACATGAAATCTATCATCACATAGTTGTGATATACAAAGATGATTATATTTTAGTCCATCAACAAAATGTACTTTGGAAATTAAAAATGAGTTAGAGTTACCAATTTGGCCATGGCCAATGATTTTTCCTTTTCCATTACCACAAAAGGTGACATGTCAACCATCAATTTTTATTAAGTTCATGAAGAATGAATAGTCTCATGTCATGCGTCTTGAACACCCACTGTCCATGTAACATAAGATTTTATAGGAGGTATTTAAACAATTTTCCAACAAAATAGTTAAAGAAAAACATATTTTGGTACATATATTTGTTTAGGTCTAGTAATTTTAGTAACTAGTGATTTAGGAACCTACATCTACCACATAGGTTTCTTATATGCATTATATAAAGTATTTGAGAAAAAAACATCATTTGGTCTAGAAAAAATCGATTCAATAGAGAGTGTATCATAATTTGAACTAACAGAATGTTTTCCTGAACTAGGAGTAAAGTTGTAAGTTATAGATTTAGAAACAAAATTTGGTTTTCCAAAATTTCTATTACCAAGTTGATATCCAATAACAGTAATATATTTAGGGAAAATCCTTTTACCTAGAATTTTTACCAAGTTATCTTCACTTGTATTAACCTTTCAAGGTCCTTTCTAAATTAGTCATTAGATATCATTAATTATTTGTTTTCTTTGAGTAACTAAACATTTTTCTCTCTTTATACAACCATTTCATATTTAATAGTTTATGTAAGAGCATACAGTTTCTTTAAAGAATTGTATTTATCATCTATTTCATTACATTTATCATCAAGAATATTAAAATACAAAAACATTTATTTTTAGAAATATTTTCAGAATCACTATCATCTCCAGAATAATAAGAATTTTGTACAGGAGATTCCCATGTTACCTTAGATGTGTTTTTCCTAAAAAACCTATTGTATTTGTTAGCTTTTTCTTCATGTGAAGACTCCGATTCACATGAATTTTCCTCATAAGCACTCCAAGTTTCTTTTATTTCCATTTTATACTTTCTATCATTGTCCCCATATTTCTTTTTATATTTGATCTTGGGATAGTCTTCCTTTATATGTCCCTTTCACTTACATTTATAACATACTATCTCTTCAAACTTTTCATTTCTTTTCTAATATTTCTTCCAGCACCCCTTTTGATAATATCATCATTTGAAGTTAGAATTTCTAAAAAGTTTCTTATTTATGTAAAATTTCTTAAACCTATTGGCTAATTGGGCCATCTCCTCATCACTATCAGGTGAATATTATTAAATACAAATAATTTCAATAGAAACTTGAAGTTTCTCATTTTCTTTGTGTAACGTCCCTGATCAGGAAGCCACTGAACCGGTGCTCTGATCTAGGTGGTTACATGACATTAAGCATGACTCCCCATACGCCAAAGGCTGCCGACTAGCAGTGGGGGTCTATGGAGTAATGTGGGGAGACTATACCCCCTTTTTATCAGAGTAAGACACAATAGAAATAAACCAATAACGGAAACAATAATAAATAATCAAGGAACATGTATAACAACCATTTACAACAATAAAATATTCCATGTCATACTACAAGGGAAAAAGTGATCAAAAGCCCAAAATAAGGACAACGACCAAAATCCACAAAACGGTCCCGACTCCAAGTCTGGACCCTCCACCAAATGCTACCCATCTCCACTCACTATCTAGAAAGGACCTTTTCCCTTCTCCTGACCTGCAAACATGAAGTCTGCTCGGGTACCCATCGGCGACCCGAGCAGGGTATGAGTACAACTCAGTAGGCCACCACCAATGGTGTATACAAAATATCTAGTATAAACATGTAGTTCATGAAAAAGTCATATGAATGATAATTACCAATTAATTACTTGAGATTCCATTAACATGTTCAGGGCCAAATCCATTGCCACTTCCATTACCGTTCATTACACACCAATTATCATCACTTTTCAGTGGGTTACTCACATACATTATGTTACATGGGTATAAGGCCAAAAATCACATTCAAGAGGGTGAACCCATCACTATCCTATCTCACTAGGACTAACCCTCCTCCTAGAAACCATATCCTCACCTCGAAGCCTCAGTCCTGGGGGATGAAACTGTTAGGAGAATAGATCTTCAGTCCTCATTCCTAACCCATGCATTTAGGGTGGAGTTCAGAGCATCAGTCTTCACACGACCCGTGGGCGTAGATCCTCAAGTCGTACCCCACACTACCAAGCCATGTGCACATGCTTATATATAAGTAACCATCATCCGCCATACAATTTCCATTAGGCATACACCATTCACAACAAACCACATGGGAATTCACATTATGTCTTAACCCATTAACACATTACCATTTCACATCATTTAACCATTCACCCAATTCCCATGTGTTATGGTTATCTCACTAAACATTCAACACTAGACTCATAATCCATCCCATTATGGACTTTAAATCAGTTTACACATTAAACCATTTAACTCGTTCATCATTCCCATGAATCAACCATTTAACCCATTCCATATAACCCTCGGGTTAGTACCAAGTCTAGGTGCATCACCTAACTTCTTTTCCAAGTTCAACCAAACATGCCAACATATTCATCAAGGTCTCTACCATTTATTACAACAAGGTCTCTTGTTCAATCACATTCGCTAAGTCCAAGGAAAATCTGACACATCCCATGGATGTCCCCAATTAGGTCAATTCATTCCCAACGCATCCCATTGGGGATCGTGAGAGTTCCATTTACCATTTTAAACACCAATATTACCAAACATGCCAAAGTTATTCAAAACATATCCAAGGGAAATAAAGAACACAACTAAACATGCACAAATACCCAAATAAATTTAGGATATCACTTGTAGACTAGCTACCTCAAAACCGCGATTGAACGCACCCTCAATCAAATCCTTAGACCATGATCCAACCTACCTTTAGAGCTTCAATCTATAACTCACACAAAAGGTAGGGTTTTAGAGATTCGGAACAAGAGGGAGAGAATATACAAACCATAAACCAAAAAGATAAGAAAGGATGGGATTGGCCTTACCATGAGCTTAGATCCGCAACCAACGGCACCAAAAATGCCTTAGAAACGAGGGAGATCGATCTCTTGGAGCTCTTGGATGATTTTCTTCATTCCTAGGGTGAAGAGGAAGGAAATGAGAGGAAATCCCGAGTGGGTTCTTAAAATCCCGGAGAGGCAAACTTGTAATTTTTCCAACTTTAAGTGGTCGCACGGTTTAGCCACACGGTTTGACAAACCATGCAAAAACTGTGCACATGATACTTCCCAGAGGAGAAGGGTTGCATGACTTACCTGGGCAGGCCGTATGACTTTCCCTGGCCATGCACAGGTCATGCGCCCTTGCCTGTCTTTCCCGGTTTTCCTTTATTCTATGCCTCGAGCCCCTAAAACACCCCCAAGGCCTCTCATACTTTCATAAGACGTACCTTGAAACTCGAAACAAGGGATTAAACCAAAACATAACAAAAAAATACCTTCCAAAAACCGGGATCTTACAACCTCCCCACCTTATAATGGCTTGTCCTCGAGCCGAGCTTCCAAACCTCATTGATCCACTGAAGAGAAGAGTTCGGGCCACTAAACCCGCATACCCAATTCCTTCTCCCAAGTTTATTCCTGAACTTTCCCATGCCACCATAGTAATTTCACTAATGGAACAACCTTTCCTTGTAAGACCTTTTCACTACGATCCACCAGACGAACCAGATGCTTCTCAAAGGACGCATCAGCCTCAAGCTCCACCTCTTCCACGTCAACCACGTGAGATGGGTCAGGGTGATACCATCGAAGCTGTGGCACATGAAACACATCATTCATCCCACCATACCACTATGGAAGAGACAATGTTTACGCCACTGGTCTGATCCTCTCTATAATCTCAAAAGGTCCCATATACTTGGGCTCCAACTTACCCTTCCTTCGAATTCGACGGTGACCCAACATTGGCGACACCTGAAGGAACACTTTAGCACCCACTGAAAACTCAAGTGGTCTACGCCTCCGATATGCATATGAATTTTGCATACCCTAATCCATAGTCATCTGTTTCCTGATCAACATAACTTTTTATTAAGTCTCATGCATGAGAATTGGCCCCAACAACTAAGATTTACCGGCCTCTAACCAACACAATGTAGATCTACACGGTCTCCCATAAAGTGCCTCAAATGGTGACATCTGAATCATAGACTGAAAACTATTGTTGTAGGAAAACTCAACCAATGATAGGTGCCTCTCCCAAGAACCACCAAAGTCCAAGACACAAGCTCTTAACATGTCTTCCAACACTTGGATCGCATGCTCCGATTGCCCGTCCATCTTCAGGTGGAATGTCGTACTCAAAAACACCTGCGTACCAAGTGACTTCTGTAGCCTTTGAAAGAAACGCGACATGAAACGTGGATCTCGGTCCAATACTATGGTTCACAGAACACAATGCAACCACAATATCTCCCGAACATACAGCTCACCCAACTGGTCGACAGTAAAGGTCTCTTGAATCGCTAAGAAATGAGTCACTTTTGTTAACCGATCCACAACCACCCAGATTGCATGATTATTCTACGGTGTCCTCAGAAGTCCCATTAAAAAATCCATTGTCACATCATCCAACTTCCATTCTGGAATGGGAAATGGACGCAACAAACCACCAGGGCATTGTTTCTCAGCCTTTACCTGCGAACAAGTAAGGCACCATGCCACAAAGCCCGCCACTTCCTTCTTCATTCCAGGCCACCAAAACTACCTTCGGTGATCACGGTACATCTTGGTCAAACCAAGATGAACATTCCACTTTTATGCATGGAATTCTTGTATCAACTCTTCCCGCACACACCTTTGCACAACCACACGATCATGAACACGAACAACACCATCCACACCGATGGCCCAGCCAGAAGGTAGTTCCCCACCTTTAAGATTTTCCTTCAAGATCAAACACTCAAGATCATCAAGATGACCTTCCTTAACTCGACTTAAAAATTTCAACTTCATATCAAAGGAAGTAAGAGTTACCTGACCACTCTCCTCCTGCACCTCCTGGTACATTTCTCCAAACAAAGCCATCACCTTCCACTCGATGCTGGACTCCTGAACCATCTGATTCTGAACCTTCCTACTCAGAGCATCAGCAACACTGTTTCCCTTTCCCACCATGAACACCAACTCAAATTTAAAATATTGGAGATATTCAACCCATCTTCACTGCTGAATATTCAGATCCTACTGTGAGAAGATGTACTTTTAAACTCTTATGGTCGGTAAACAGGTTAAATTGTTCACCCAAAAGATAGTTCCTCCAGCACTTCAAGGCGTATACTACTACAACAAACTCAAGATCATGAGTGGGATAGTTCCGCTCATGGGATCTCAACTGCCGTGTCCCATACGACAAAACCCGCTCATCCTGCATCAACTTAGCCCCAAGTCTGATTCCTGACACCTCACAAAACATGATTTACTTCTTACCCGGCTCAGGTAAGATCAAGATAGGTGTGGTCGTCAACCGCTTATTCAACTCTTAGAAGGAATTCTCACAAGCCTCAGGCCACTTGAACCTGATTTATTTATTGGTCAAGCCCGAGAGTGGTGCTTCCAATCGAGAGAAATCCTGAATAAACCTTCAATAATACCCAGCCAAACCCAGAAAACTTTGAACATCAAAAACACTCTTGGGATTCTCCCAAGATACAACTACCTGCACTTTCTCTGGCTCCACTGACACACATAACTTCAAGATGATGTGACCCAGAAAATGTACCTCACCTATCAAAAATTGACACTTGGATAGCTTGGCGTATAATTGGTTATCTCTTAGCGTACCCAAGATGATGTCAAGATTTTGGCCATGATTGTCATGAGTTTTCGATTACACTAAGATATCGTCAACAAAGACAACCACAAACCGATATAGATAGGGTTGAAAGATCTGGTTCAATAAAGCCATAATCACCCCCAATGCATTGGTCAAGCCGAAAGGCATTACCACAAACTCAAACAACACGTACCGACTCTGGAAAACTGTCTGCGGTATGTCGGACGACCTCACCCGCAACTGGTGATAACCTGATCTCAGGTCAATATTGGAGAACACTGATGCACCCATCAACTGGTCAATCATGTCATCAATTCTAGGAATAGGGTATCGATTTTTCACTATCATTTGGCTAAACTTTCGATAGTCAACACACAACCTTAATGAACCATCAACCTTCTTTGAAAAAATAACGGGAGATCCCCAAGGATATGTACTTGGATGGATAAACCCCTTACGCTCCAACTCCTCAAGTTGAATCTTTAGTTCCTGGAGTTCTTCCGGTGCCATTTAGTATGGCATAATAGAAACTGGCTCCGCTCCTAGCAGCAACTCGATTGTGAACTCAACATCCCTCTCAGGGGGTAAACCCAAGAAATCCTCAGGAAACACATCCTGAAACCGATCCACCACAGGAGGGAAAACAGAATTATCCCCTCTTGCATTGTAATCAATCATGAGACATGCTACTCAAGCCATGAGTCCACTCATCTATTGACAAAACAGACCCGCACACCCTGCTCGAACATCCCATTCACCACGGTGGACATAAGCGTCACCCTCAAGCGACCTGAACGATACTCTCTGATGGTAACAATCTATGTACGCCCGATACAACACCAACCAATCCATTCCCAGGATTAGTTCAAACCGTTACATTGCGAGAATGAACAGGTCCCACAAAAAATGATACCCACCAACTTCCATGGAACACCCGTTGCACTACATGATATTCTCAACCTGCACCCCAACAAAGTGTCAATTGACATCACCCCACACACCCCCTCCACAGGTAAACCCAACACTACCACAAGTTGAGTAGAGATAAAAGAGTGTGTGTAACCTGTGTCAAACAATGCACTATAAAAAGTAGAAGCTACAAGGATAATACCTCGAACAGTCGATGTTCCATCCTCACCATCACTAGGCGCAAACTTAACTGCCTAAAGCTGAATTGCCCATTTACCCTAGCACCAGCCTGAACGCCTTGCGCTGCACTGCCCTACTGGTATGAGCGATCATTCCCTGCAGTTCCACGTCCACCGCCCCTACCAGTACGGCTCGTATAGCTCCAACTGCCTGCCTGATATAGGGAAACTGACCCCCTTCCCGTACCTGGTACCTGTCTTTCATCATCATGTTCACCCGTCTGCCAAGGGTTCCTGCAGAACCCCTACACATGCCCCATTCTTCCACATGAATGACACTCAACTGGAGGTCGAGGAAACTGACCACGCATATGCCCCAGCCTGCTGCACTGATAACAAAACACCTGGTTCCCACTCTGAGAGGTTGACCCCCTCTTCTGAACACCTTACTGGAAAATATCTAAATGGTGCTTCTGACCTTTAGAAGATGCACCACTTGTCCGCCCAGCTGGCACGACAATCCCAAAACACGAAGCTCCCTTTAGGTTTCCATCAGAGATGGGTTCCTGATCCATCACCTCTGCAAACTTCTTCAAGTGGAATATATTTAATTGAGACCTGATCTCATGTCTCAACCCATCCTTGAAAAGCCTTGCAATAGTTTCCTCATCCCCGAAATACACTAGGGCGAAGCGTCGAAAATCAGTTAAGTGACTAGGATAGTCCATCACCCATAGCGATCCCTGAGTCAGGCTCATAAACTCTGCATCCCACTCCTTCCTCATAGTCTCTGGGTAAAAATGCTCCAGAAACTTCCCCTAGAAAACGTTCCATGACATCCCCTCAGCCTGCTCGGTCTGAGCCGGAATGTCCCACCAACGCCTTTCCTGGCCCCACAACATATAAATGACCATATTCACTTGCTTTTAAACAGGGTTCTATAGATGATCTTGTATTAACTTGACAGACTCTAAACAAAACTCCACTGCCTCTGGCCCACCCTCTCCGGTGCTGGTCGGAGGGTGCTGCAGCAAGAATTCCCTAGTCAGCTCAAACATACTCACTGCAACCCGCCCTGGGTCCCGACCCATGATCTATATAAGGCGAGCCAAGTTCTCCTGGAACTGGTCTTCTCTACCTTCATGGATTACCACATTTTCTTGCTCCTCTACTGGAGGAGTGTTCTTAGCAACATCCTCCCATTGCTCAACTGGTAACCAACGTCATGGTGGAATTTCTCTATATTTCCAAACATGAGATTTAGCACACATAACATAAAACATTCATTACTTCCCCAAAAAGCACTTTACTAGCTACACCAAACCATTTTCATATGCTAATTTAACAACATTAGCACCTCAAATTCATCGCCCCGACCGTCACTACCGCGGGCCATGGTCCACATGGGTAAACAACCATGCACTATCACCCAACTTACACAACATTTTACAAAACTTTTCCACTTCGTTTCAAACCCTTATGTTTCATTAAACATCATTTACCCATTTTTTTATTTAATTATTCTCATTATTTATTGGTTTTATGAAATTCATGATGCACCCTACCTTCTTACCTCACACACCCATCCCGAGTGTGTGCCTAACACGATGCATTCCACCCATCTCCCTAGGTTCCTACAATGATGCATGAATGAAAATCCTTGTTCCATTAAGTCCACGAGCCAAATATCATAAAATAGTCACATCAAACCACATGTACATCACCCAACAGTAAAGTATCATCAACTGTAACAACACACAACCAAAAACAACATTTCCCACCTAGAGTGACTTGGGATTTCCCCGTACCTGGGTTAGCTACTCCCAAGCATGAGCTCATTACCAAGACCTGACACATCTTAACCCTTGTAATCCTATCCCAAATAACAAGACCTCATAGAAGGAGAAGAAATACCTCCTCTCATACCACTTTGTAACATCCCTGACCCAGAACCCACTAAACCAGTGCTCCGAGCCAGGTGGTTACATGACCTTAAGCGTGCCTCCCCGTACGCCAAAGGTTGCCGACTAGCAACGGGGGTCTATAGAGTCAAGTGGGGAGACTATACCCCATTTTTTGAAAAGTAAGCCACAATAGAAATAAACCAATAGAGGAAAAAATAATCAATAAACAAGGAAGATATATAACAACCATTTCCAACAATAAAATATTCCATGTCATACTACAAGTGAAAAAGTGAACAAAATCCTAATATACATACAACTGCCAAAATCCCCAAAACGGTCCCGACTTCAAGTCCATATACTCCACCAAATGCTACCCCTGTCCACTCACTATATAGAAAGGACCTTTGAACTTCTGCTGACCACAAAACATAATGTCTGCTCCGGTACCCATCGGCGACCTGAGCAGGGTGTGAGTACAACTCAGTAGGCCACCACCAACGGTGTCTACAAAATATCCAGTACAAACATGTAGTGCATGAAAAAGGCATATTAATGATAATTACCAAATAATTACTTGAGGTTCCATTATCATGTTCAGGGCCAAATCCATTTCAACTTCCATTACTATTCATTACACACCAATTATCATCACTTTTCCATAGGTTAATCACATACATTATGTTACATGGGTCTAAGGCCAACAATCACATGCGAGAGGGTGAATCCATCGCTATCATATCTCACTAGGACTAACCCCCCTCCTAAAAACCATATACTCACATCGAAGCCTTAGTTTGGGTGGATGCAACTGTTTGGAGAATAGATCCTCAGTTGTCATTTATAACCCATGCATTTAGGGTGGAGTTCAGAGCATCTGTCTCACTCAACCCATGGGCGTAGATCCTCAAGTCATACCCCACACTACTAAGCCATGTTCACATGATTATATATATGTAACCATCAACCTCCATACCATTTCCCTTAGGCAAACACCATTCAAAACAAACCACACGAGAATTCAAATTATGTCTTAACCCATTAACACATTACCATTTCACATCATTTAACCATTCAACTAATTCCCATGTGTTATGCTTATCTCACTATGCATTCAACACTAGACTCATAATCCATCCCATTATAGTCTTTAAATTAGTTTATACATTAACCCATTTAACCCGTTCATCATTCCCATGAATCAACCATTCAACCCATGCCATATAACCCTCAGGTTATTACCAAGTCTAGGTGAATCACCTAACTTCTATTCGAAGTTCAACCAAACATGCCAACATATTCATCAAGGTCTCTACCCTTTATTACCACAAGGTCACTTGTTCAATCACATTCCCTAAGTCCGGGGAAAAGTCGGCACATCCCATGGATGGCCCAAGTTAGGTCAATTCATTCCCAACGCATCCCATGGGGATCGTGAGAGTTTCCATTTAAAATTTTAAATGCCAATATTACCAAAAATTCCAAGGTTATTCAAAACATAACCAAGGGAAAGCAAGAACACAACTAAACATGCAGAAATACCAAAATAACTATGGGGTGTCACTTGTAGACTACCTACCTCGAATCCGCGGTTGAACGCACCCTTAATCGAGTCCTTAGACCTCGATCTGACAGACCTTTGGAGCATCAACCTAGAATTCACCCAAAAGGTATGGTTTTAGAGCATCGGAACAAGAGGGAGAGAAGATACAAACCATAAACAAAAAAGAGAAGCAAGGATGGGATTAACCTTACTTGGAGCTTCAATTCGCAACCAACGGCACCAATAATGCCTTAGAAATGAGGGAGATCAATCTCTTGGAACTCTTTGGAGATTTGGTTCATTCCTAGGGTGAAGAGAGAGGAAATGAGAGGAAAACCCGAGTGGGTTTTTAAAATCCCAAAGTGGAAAACTTTTAATTTTACCAAACTTTATGTGGCTTCACGGTTTAGCCACATGATTTGATAAATAGTGCACAAACCGTGTGCATGCTACATCCTGGAGGAGAAGGTTTGCACGGTTTACCTGGGCATGCCGCACGATTTGCCCTGGTCGTGCAAAGGTCGTGCTCTCTAGCCCGTGTTGCCTAGTTTTCCTTTCATTCATGCCCCGATCCCTTGAAATATCCCCAAGTCCTCTCATACTTTCAGAAGACATCCCTTGAAACCCGGAACAAGGGATTCAACCAAAACATAACAAAAACATACCTTCCAAAAACCAGGATCTTGCACATTTTCTTTATAGGTAGTGGTCTTGAATACAACATATTTTATTTTGGGTTCATCATCCTCTTCCATGTTTACTTTACTCTCCTCTTCATACATCATTAGTTTCCCAATGAGTTATTATATAGGTAATTTGCTGATGTCACATGACTCTCTAATTTAGATAGAGGTTCCTCTCTATCTATCTGGCAGGCATTTGAGAATCCGTATAATATTCATTTTGCTAGTAACTTCTCTTCCAAGAGAGATCATTGTGTTGAAAATTTCGTTGAACCTAAGATACATATCAGAAATAGGCTCATTAGGCATAATTTTAATGTAATCATATTTAATACTATAATTATTTAGTATCACTTCCTTAACACTAGAATTTACTTCTTGTAAAATAGAAAAAGTGTCCCAAATTTCATGGGTAGTTTTATAAGTAGAAATTCTGTAAAAATTTTCATCTCTTAAAGAGAATTATAGGTCATTCATGTATTTTCAATTGTTATTGTAAGCATTCTTGGTTGGTTAATCACATGTTGTTTTATCAGTAGTAAGAATATTATACTCATCTACAATTGAAGACCAAATTTTAAAACCCATAATTTATAAATTATTTTTCATTTTTATTTTCTATTAGGAAAAACTAGTTCCATTAAAGAATGGTGGTATGTTTGTTGAAGAAACTTCAAGACTATTATCCGTAATAAAGAAATAATTTTAAATAGCTGAAAATTTAGAAGTACATAAATTTAAAGAACTTTATTGTAAAAATATAATTACAGTTAAACAGAATTAAAAACATATTATTAATAAGAATAAAATCCCCTGATACCAAATGTTTATTGGAGTAGATTACTCAAGAGGTGGTGAATTGTGTCTCTATAAAATATTATGTTACAAAATTGGTTCTTTGAGAAATTCAATTGATTTAAAAAGAATACTGCCAAATTATTAAATGTAATAAGGTTATAATAGTTTGAAAGTTCAAATAAATTCTCAAAATATTTCTTAATTCATAGTAATATCAATGTGAGTAATTGATATAACTTTTGATGTAATTATAAAATGAAAAAAAAATTATAAGTTCTATCCAAGGATTACTATCAAAGTAAAATTTATTATTTTCTGAAATATACAGTAATGTAGAAAAAAATAAATTAAAAGACACCACATATAAAACAAGTCAGTTAGTCTCAAGACGAGACCTAATCCTATCCACTTTGTGATCACCCGCCACCAAGAATTTTATATTAATAAACTTGATGCACACCCTGGATCGAGGTAAACAATATTACAGAAGACTATCCAAGTCACTCAACATCTTTTTTTTATTCATGGGTATAAACTACCAAGTCACACATGGACATCTTCCACACTTATCTATGAGAGTAAATAGATGTAAGAATTGATGAGAGGAAGGATACCATCTATCCTTTAGATTAATACTAGAGACAATGTGTGTTTTTAATACAGACACACTTACACAGCTCAAAATCTAAAAACAGTGCATACTAAAGGAATGATTATGAGAAATGGTTAGATGTTCTCTTAATGTTACTATGTTCAGCTCGGTGTTGTAGGATGAAGTAGATGCAAGTATCAAGCCGTATTGTGAAAACAGATTATCACAAATCTGGTGCTCTAGTTTCTAGTCGAAGATCTATCTCAGGTTCTTAATTGATTCGTTATTGCAAATATAATTTTGGATTTGATCTACAATATTCCAGTCTTTTGGAATCGAGATTGAGTGCTTCATGTGTTCTTAAGTTATATCTTCTTGTATGAATCATTTTTCTTTTCAAATGAATACTCTACTTCACATATTGTTCCTGTTCTATGCAATCCTTTTTGTTACAAAGTGAATGTGTTGAAGATGAAAAGATTCATGTATTCTAGACCTCATACATCATACTGTCAGGTGACATGTCTACAAAGAAACATTAATTATGTTAGTGCCTTTAAATTACTGAAATATGACCGTTAAAAATGATATTGAAAATGAAATAAAACATTAAAGAACAGTGTTAGAGTATTTCTTGAAACAAAATCACTTGGAAACTGTGTAACCATGGAATGATGTATTATTCAATATTTTGAGTAGTTAAATTGTCATGATGCTACAGTTTCATTGAGATTAGTAACTGGTAGCACATATATAGTGTTAGGATTACTGTGTCTGGTCCTTTTCCAAAATTTTAATGGTGTCTTTGTTTCTATGTTTGGGTCTCTGTTTCTGGGTGACATTGTCTGGGTGACGATGTCTGGGTGATGGTGTTTGGATGACGATGTCTGGGTGATGGTGTCAGGGTCATGGTGTCTAGGTCAAGGTTTCTGCATCAGGGTGTCTGGGTCACAGTTTCTGGGTCACGGTGTCTGGGTCACAGTGTCTGGGTCACGGTGTTTCAGTCCCAATGTCTCGGTCATGGTGTCTGGGTTATAATTTCTGGGTTACAGTGTCTGGGTCCTTTTCTAGAAAATCAGAACCTGTGGCAGACTCACCTTTTCTCAGACTTAGAAAAATATCTGTAAAGAGTCTTAAGTATTAATATTCATAGAATGGATTATACTTAATCATCAAAATAAGAAATAAACATAGAACAAAATTAAATATAGTTAACAATAATCAAACAAGATTTATATAAATGATGATCTAATAGATGTTTATTTAATGAATAAATAAACCAATCATCTTTTCATACGATTTGAGATAGATTAAATAGGATTAACATGATTTTTGATCATTAACATGTGATTAAAATATGAGGAGTCCAAATAGTGGGTTTCATAATCATATAATACATGAAATATAAATGGTATTCCTAAATATATAACACGATAAAGATTAACAGGTTTTATAAGCATATAACCTATGAAGGTGAAATGAGCTTCATCAACATATAACCTTTACCTCTTTGAAAAAGATGAATCCAAATAACACATAAATAATAAAGTTTAATTAATCTTATAATATCATGAAAAAATTAGATTCATGATATAAAATTTCAATGTCCATTATATACACCTATTAAAATATTACAGGTTCATAACATTACATGTGTCTCGAAAAAGGAAAATGGAGAGAAAATTAATTTACCGATTTGGTATCTTTTGGAATTGTAATCCCCTGGAAATATTGATAATTAAATTTATATATAAATAATAATAATTATAATCATATGAATTATAAAATATCTACGTGGGAAGTATACACACCGCATATTAAAATAGATGGTGAAAATGACTAGTGTCTCACAGAAAATAAATATGAGTTGAGAAAACACATACCTTAACTCTTGAATTTATTAATAAATTTTAAAAACTAATATATAAAAAGTATATGTTTATTATAAATTTTCCTAGATCCGTATATTTATATATAATACCGGATATTATTTTATTATTACATTATATTACTCATTTATTATTAATTTTATGTTAATTTTATACTTATGGTATTATGCACATTCTTTTTTGTATATGATTTTATTTTTATTCCAGATCATCTGAATTATATAATGATTTAATTATTTCAATAATTTATAACATTATATAAATATAATATATTTTCATTACATTAATTTAATTAATACATTGAAAAATATATAAATATGAAATGGAATTCATCATTCATAGGGACAGTAGGCCGTACGTATACATGAATACTGCTTCAATTTTCACATCGTATTGAAAGAAAGTAAGAAAATGACATAAATGTATATTAAATCATCAATAAAATATAATTATAAATTCATATATATCATATAATTTTACTAAACCCATTCTTAATACATTATATGTAATGTGTGAATGAATCACATCTCTTTGAGGTGGTAGTAGTCCACACACCCACAAACGAGCTTATCATATTCCCAAAAAATGAAAAGAAAGAATGTCTATGTTATATGAAAATTAAATATTAAAAAATAAATAATAAATATAAAACAAATAATATAAAAATATAAATTACATTATAATTTAAAACTTTGAGATTTGGAAATGGAAGAAAAAATGACATCGGTTCACATGTTAGTAGTTTTTCATACACACGAACGATGATTATGTATCCTATTTGAGGGATTGTGTGTGAGTGGTTATATAAATCATAAAAAGATGTATCAGTATATTTAGGATAAATATTTAATTATATAATAATATAATAATAATAATTTAGTAGGTGGATAAAGAAATAAAATAAACTTATTTGTGGAAGGATGTTACATTTTCTATAGGTTACTCCTTTTGGTTTATACCAAATAGATATTTGATTGGATTTATTCTAAATTTTTGGCCCAAAAAATGAATAAATTAAAATATTTAAAATATTTGAGAAGGTTTTGGATGATCCAAAGGGCATGATGGGTTTCAATAAATGGGGGGTGGGGTGAATTTCTTTTTTGCATGGAGCAGGAGTGAAATTATTTTAAATATAAAAAAGTAAAAAACATTGGGAGGTCTCACTTAAATAATATTACTTCAATAATTATCTATTTCTCAGTAAATATTCAAAACATTTTTTCAAAATATATTTTGTACACGTGTATAGTCTATTTGGCCTAATAAATTAATTTTTAACCTCTAAGAAATCTTGTTTTTACTAGAATCACTATAATTTATTTTAATTACATTCACTAATATTTTGGGTGAAAAATATGCGGAAATTATTATAAATTATAAATTATTTAGTTTACTAATGTGGAATCCACATTTATAAATTTTAGTCATATATGTGGCTAAAATTAATTGAAAATAAATTTCACAGACATGTCACGAAAACATGTTTTCTAAAAGAAAATCGTTAAAATATTGAAATGCTTTTATTTTCAATTTCAATTTGAAACTAGTTACAATGACAAAAATTATATTAATCAATATAAAATGGATATTAATTTACTTTAAAACCTATTAAAAAAATAATTTATCTATACAAATATGTTAAATGAAAATGATTTTTAATTCATATTCTGTTTTTTATTTATTCATAAATATATATAACTTCTTTAAAAATTACCAAAAATTAAACCAAATATAATTTCAATATCCCCAATTCAAAAATTATGTTTATTTTTCAAAAAAAATTATAAATCTGTAAAAAAAATTAGATTGTATATGTGTTTTCTATTAAAAGAATGTAAAATTATATTTTATAAAAATACATATTTTTGTTAATAAAATATGATTTATGATTATCTTCTACCCATAAAATCTATTGGACAAGTATAGAAAATAAGGACTGGAAATATAATATCTATAAATTTTATTGAAAACATTCTTAAATATTTTTTTTTAAATTTATTAAATTAAATATTGTTTTTATATAGAAATTTGTTTTCTTAGAAATGTAATTTATTTATTTTCAACTTGTTTTTTACATTGATTTATTACAATTTGACAAAATAAACAATAATTTTATATACATGTGTAGATCATATTTTCAAAATTTATTTAATCTTATTGATAACTTCTAATCTAATGGCTAGGTTGTAACTATAATGATATTTAAAAAAAATACTAATAACTTATTATATTTCGGTAAAACATGGACTTACGTGTAACACAAGATATTGATGAAACTTGAAATTTTGTATAACAAAATCAAAAAATAATTTTTCATTTACCATAAGTTAATAAAAGTGTTGCATATAGTACAATATTAACTTGGTGTTGCATGAAACTCAAGACAATCATTGTGATTTCATATATAAAAATCTATATTTAGTGTTTTGTGAAATGGAAAATATAAAAAAGATTAAATTATTTCAAAAATAAATATTACACATAATTAAATGAAGTTATATTATAACACCACATTAATGAATGTATCTCTTTTTTTTCGGTTATCAATGGTTTAATAGTTGAATTTTGTTCTTAAAACCCACACCATAAAAATTAATGTTATAAATTGTTTTAGTAAGGGAATGTTGGAACCATAACCGTGACCCAAATTATCTCACAACTATGTTTCCACATGGGAAAACATTGGTTGGTATTGAATATTTTACAATTTGGGAAATCATATAAAATTATACAGAGTGATAAAGATCATTGATAACCATCAAGAGAATGATTAATGTAATATTAAGGGCCTCAAAATAATAACTTAATAATGATTTACAAGACGATTTGTTAAATAATAAAAAATGTATTGGGATTGATATTTTCAATATCAATTTCAAATATTTGAGGAATTAGTTTACTAGTTAATAACTTATATAAATATAATTACCAGATTTCATTTCATTTCATATGAAAAATCATACCCTTTGGCATTGTCACACCTATTTCTACCTTATATCTTACCCCCAAAAAATTGAAGGAGAAATTTTTATCATTGAAGCAATAATAGATTATAGAATATCTTGTTAGAATTATATATCATTCTATTTATCACTAATAATCATTACAATAAAAAAACGTTTGCAATGGTAATCTAATATGCATAAATCCTCATATGGTGATATTATACTTTAGTCTCCAAAACCTTATATTATGTTTAACACAATCATTAAATAAAAAGTCCAACTTATAACCCTTACAAAATATGAAAATATAATCTTTTTAAATAATTTCACTATGTAATCTTAATATCGAGCCCCCATATATCATAAGGTATCACTTGGTTGTCTCATTCCAAACATTTGAATATATTCATCATGTATTATCTTGAAACATGGTAATAAAGAAAATTACCATATATCCTTTTTAAAAACATTCATCATTTCTTATGAATACATTCCATAAATCCAAAAAATTGTAACCTTCATCCATTTTAACATAGACCACTTTTTTTGACAAATCCAAATTCAATTAGAATATAATCAGTACTATCTAATTTACTAATTCACATCCAACATATATTTATCCAATTTTTGTTCAAAATTAAGAACATATTAAGGGTTATAATTATGTTAATAACGTGTCTTCTAGGAATATCACTATGATATTAAACCAATTTCCTAGTCCATCAGAACCATTAAACATATTTTTGTAAATTATTAGTGAAAGAAATAAACTGAATAATGCTTATAGAATTTAGTATTCATATTTCGTAAATAAAAAAATCACTATAATCCTTCCATAATAATGATATTCATGGGATAATTCTATCATATTACTATATGTAAGTTCTTATGTCAAGGTATTGATTTAGGTAATATCCCTGTTCCTTATAAATAAGAAATTGAAGACCTAGAAATATTTTTCTTCTATAACCCCTTTTTACACAAAGATAAAATCCTACTCTACATTTGAGATATTCCTTTAAGGTTTTATTCGCTACTTTGTGACATGTAGCAAGGGGAAATTATTTCCACTATGTTTATTAGCACACGAAATTTCTTAAAATCCCATATTCCACTTATTTTATGTATTAGTAATATCAAATAATTTTATGTTTTTAATCATATACCTCGGTAGAAAATTATATATAAACATAGGGTCCTTTACTCCGATCATCATACCATTTGGATTTGAATTAGAAAATAATATTTAAATTTTAATGTTAACCTAGTTTTTTTTGTTCTCACCATTGTGTTAAACCATAAAGCATAGTATGAGATGCCATTATCATAGTATAAAAGAAAATAATCAAGAAAAATCAATTATGGGATCCCTAAATTACAACAACTACTTTTATATCTATGAAAACTTAGTCTTTTCATTAGAATCATCCCTATACATACCCATAGAAATATCTATAGATATCTCACTAATATGTTCTCATCCTAGTTTTCAAAAGGATTATTAAACAACTCTTTTGATTAAAACTAAAGGGACCCATTCCTAACACACATGGATATTACATCAATTTAGATTAATATTACTTAGTTTAAAAAAACACATGCCTGGGGATCATAATAGTTTATTGTATTTGGATACTGGGAACAAAATATTCTAACCTGGTCAAGGATCTTCAATGTTTCCCACAAAGATCATCCTCGTCAGTACATCTAGTTAACACAAATATTCATAACCTGGGGAAAAGAATGATAATAAAGGGTGATCTCAGATTATCAGTAAGTGTACGTAAATAAGATAAATAAGCACAGAACGAGAAAAAGGGTATGAGAACATGAGAATAACATTTGAAAATCATGCACTACATATCAATGATTATATACATGGTTCATGGAATAAATATGGAAATTTAGTAAGAAATTAATCATAAGGTAATAAAGATAATAAGACATGAGATTGTACTATAGGAATTAGGCAAAAAAACTGTGGCATACACATAATAATATAAAATCGATCCATATAAGTCAAGGCTTATTACAAAAACCCATTAGGGCACTTGATGGGGGATAAAACCACTGGGTGGGACATACAACCTTCCCTAGTCACATACCATTCATTTTATGGGATTTTTTTACTCCAAAACCCATCTTAGTAATCGAGGATCACTGCCAAGACCATCTTAGTAGTCAAGGATCACCCCCAAGTCCATCTTAATAGAAAAGGTTCATTCCCAAGACCATCTTATTGGATAAATTCTTTTACATAATTTAGTTCAATACCCATTAGATACATTTAAATATAGTGATATATAAATCAATACCAAATGCATTAGAGAGAAAAATATATGCCACCCGCCATATAAAATAAAACATAATTGTACAACATAATCATAAACCATCATTATATCATGACCCATAAAAAGTGATGAGTTTCATAAACAGTATATCATAACCCATTAAATTAAATTGTTATATTAAAAATATCATTCCTATAATAACAATTGGAAAAGAGACATGTTTCATTACCAACTGATCAAAAAATAAACCATTAAAAATAAGAGGGTTTTACTAGTCTACACCCCATGAAAGAGAAACTGGATTCATAAACATATAACCCATGAAAAAAATTGATTTCATGAAAAAATAAACCATGAATGGAAAAAAAGTTTCATAAAGATATAAACCATGAAAGAGTAATAGGCTAAATAAACACATAACCTATAAATAGATATAAGATTCATAAATATTATTTCATCAAAACATTAACCATTTAGATAAATAATATAAACGAAACCCTTCATTCATATATCAAGTAAAGTCTGGGTAAGACAAATAGATGTGATATTATAGTGAAAATGATTTTTTAAAAATACTTAAATATAATTTCTTAAGGAAAATATCCATTATTCTCTGTAAAAATAAATTTTAAATCACAACACATTTTGAAAATCATTTTCTTTGAAAATAACATTGAAAATATATAAAAGAATATTGAAAACATTTTAAATCCCTTTTAAATAAAATATGATTGATATAATATTGAATGATTTTTTATGTAAAATCATATAAAAAATTATTGAATACATTTTGAAAACCTTTTTCCGTGAAAACATTAAAATAAGAATTTAAATTTTTAGAATTTTTTTTAATTTAAAACTTAAAAAGGAATCATGAAAAAAAAATTTAAAAATATTTTCTTGAAAAATTATAAAACAATCTTGAAAAACTCTTCAAAAAAATATTTAATTTATAAAACATAAAGAATGGTTTTAAAAAAAATTAAAAAAGTTTCCCAAAAAATAAATAAATTAATAATGAAAGAATTTTTAAAAAAAATTTCATTGAAAAATTAAAAATAAATATTGAAAACATTAGAATTGTTTTTTAAAAACTAATTAATGATGTTGGAAAACATTTTAAAACCATCTTATTTGAATGTAAATTTAAAAAATATAAAGAAATGAATTTTTTTTTAAAAAAATCTTTTAAAATATCCTTTAAATAGAATTAAAAATATTGGAATCATTTTTATAAAGTATGATTTTTAAATAATACATATTTTTGACCCATGAGAGAAATAAAATCACATTTTCTTAGAATAGTTTTATGATTTATATTTAGTAAAAATAAGGGAAAAATGGTCCCATTACATAATTATATCATTAATAACATTTGGATTAGAAAAATAATGAAATAGTTTGATAAATGGATTATATTATTCTTTAATGGTAGCATAATCGTAACCAATCCCGAAAAATTATAAGATTGTGGGAATGAACTTGTACTAATTTGGAAACATTGAATCATTATAACAATGAAAGAATAACATTACACAAATATAAAAATATAATTTAAATAATTATTTTCATGATATAATTTTTCAATGGTAATTATATAAACCTTGTAAAATAATATAGGTACATAACATGACATGTGTCTCAAAGAAGAAAAATTGAGATAATTTAATTTTATTGAATTGTTAAATTTTGAATCGTAAACACCATGAAATATAGACACTCAAATAAAAATGTAAATACCAATAAATTTAATTATAATAATCATAAAATACATCCATAGTAATTATCCACACCCCATATAATAAATGGGTGGTGAATATTGCTTGTGTCTCCTGGTAAATTAAAGTTATATAAGAAACACCTTACATTATGTCTTAAATTTCATCATACACGTTCAAAACTCTTGTATAATAATTATATTTTATTCTAAATATAACAATGAAAAATATTTTTATAAATCATACTACATATTTTTTATGAATTTATATTATCTATTAATTAAAAAATTTATGCTTATTCTATGTTTCAGATAATATCCACTTAGTTTTTTGTATTTATTTTTAATTATTATTCTTTATCCTCATAATTAGAATATTTTTTTTATTTCTAGAATGTAAAAATGATTTTAATATGATATATATTTGTTATATAAATATTTATAACATTCAATAAATGATAGATATATTAAATTTAATACACAATTCATGGAGACAGTAGGCATTACGAAGGCATGAAAAATGCTTTGGTTTTCTAGCTATATTTAAACAATGAAATAGAATTATATATATATATATATATTATCATTATATTATAATTATTATGTAATATATATTATATAATTTCATTGTATTGTCCCCATTTCAGAATCTACTAAACTGGTGTTGTAAGCCTTGTGGAAACATGACCTTAAGCGTGCCTCCCCATATGCAAGAGGTTGCCAACAAACAGTGAGGGTTTGAAAATTCACATTTTGAGAGTCTACCATCATTACCAATGTAATAAAAAACTAATAAAAAAGGAAATTAGTGAAGTCATAATCCAAAAACTAGAAACATGCATTACTAACCAGTTTACAGATGGATATAACCCATAACTAAAGAATACATTTTTCATGTCATGCTAAAAGTGATGAAGTGTAGGAAACCAAAAATTATTATCTAAAAATGAATACCCCAAATAGGTCTTAACTTCATGTCTAGGTCCTAAACCATACATGTTTTATTCCCACCTCAACTCCCTAACATAGGGCCCTTACCCTTGTCATGTCCTGCAACCACGAAATCCTCATGGGTTTCAAATGATAACGTGAGCATGGTGTGATTGCAACTCAGCATTACACCACCAATGGTGTCTAAAAACACATCCAGTCTAAATACATAGTTCTTTAAATAACTACATAAATCAAAAATCGGACAAGATATCTCAGGTTCCATTATGTATCAATGTTTTCTTTATCCATTTACAGCATTAGTTCCATGTCTCTCATTTAGTCCATCATTATAACATAATTTATTTCCATTAAATGATCCATTGGTTATGAAATTAAATTATTCACATAATGGAATATTCCAACCAATTACTAATCATAAGGGTATAAATCAAGTTCCCTATATATATTTTGATAAAATTTTCATAAACAATTACATCCCACATACCTTGAAGCCTCAGTCTAGGTAGTCTCATCAAATTCATAAGTTAGAGGTATAGAGCCTCAGTATCCTTCAATAACCCATGATATATTGTGTGGTGTTTAGAGACTCATTCTTACTCGACCTATGGGAGTATATCATCAAGTCCATTACAGCATAAAAACTATGCCACGTGGACATGTTTATTTATCCATTTACCACTTGTACTATATCACAACCATACTCAATCAATAAACATAGCATAACAATTTCACATATCATTGAACACATAAATCAACCTTCTTCATCAATCCATCTACACATTTACAACTTATATAAAATAACGATTTAAATGTATTTCCCTTTCCATACCTTAACATAATTAACACATTCGACACATTAAATATGTTATCCCACTTCAGATATTCCTCAATTTACACATATTAACCCATTAGAATATTTAAATTTTTTCATAAATTATACAATTTATCTTATTCATCACCACCCATGAATTATTTCATTTAATCTTTAATAATTTCATATTCCTTAATTCAATTAATCATTCCCTTCCAAATTTTATAATCCATTTAACTCATTCACACTAATCCATTTAACTTCTTATTCATATTATGCCAAACGTCCCCTTATTCCATTATCAATACCTAGATACAAACAATATTGGTTGAAAATATAATTTAAACTAACATTTAAATAATTTTATCATGGGATATATTTTAATAAATGTTAATTTCATGCATAACCCAACTACGATCTATGTCTGTGAATGTTGTCATACCCTATGGGTGGCACTAAACTAGTCAAATCATCATCAACAAATCCCATGGTGATCAGGAATAATTAATTTATTCATTTATCCAAAACTTTTACCAAACACTATCAAAGGATCAAATAGGACTAATATAGAAGACCAATAACACAACTATACATGCAGAAATCTATAACAAGACCATGTGATATAACTTTGAGACACCTACCTCAAATATAGTATGGAACACACCCTTAAAATTTCCCTTAGATCTAGATTTATGCACCCTTTGAATCCTCAGAATATGATTCAACAAAAAAGAGGATTCCATATCCTCTAAAGAATATGAATAATTAAACAATCCACAATCTAGAAAAGAGAAGAAAGAGGATGATTTTACTCACCTGGATATTTAATCTGCAACCAACGATGATCAAAATGGCCTAGAATCGAAATAGAATGATCCCTTAGAAACTTGGAAGATTTTGGTTCTTCACTAGGGTTGAGAGTAGAATAAATGGAAAAGAATTTCGGTAAGTATCATATAATCCTAACAGGGAAGTTACACAAATTTTTACATTGTAATGGGGTGCATGGCTTGGCGGCACAGTTTGTCAAACTGTGAGAAATCCCTAAACTAGACACTATCCAAGAAAGGATTTGGTTGAACAGTTTCTTGGGGAGATCTCCACAATTTGGAAAACCATTCACCAACCATGAGGAATGCCTATATCCATGACCACAATGTTTGGATCTCCCACATGCATTGTTTTCTTAACAATTCCCACCTCCTCAGAACTTACATAGTTTGAGTGCATAGTTATCTCTAACTATGCGTCAACCATGAAAAATGCACTGGATGGCCAAAATCATCTTTTGTCATGTCCATAACCACCAAAAAACCCCATAATCCTTCTTATATATTCGGTAAAAATTTTGTAACAAAAAATTGGTGATTTGGAGAAACAAGTAAACAAGTATATACGTTCAAGAAGTATAAGATCATACATATTTTTCAACATATAAAAGATAAATCTTAGTCCTCTCTTTCCAGGCACCACTAAGCATCCAAAGAAGTAATATTGTGCCACTGATCTTGCATATATCACTCTATCTCAATATTTGTTTCCAAAAAATTACTATGTTTCCACAAAACCCTAACCAAATCTATGACCATACTTAATAATATATTTTTTTCAACGATCAACAATATAAACCAGATTCTGATCAAAGGATGAATTATCCTGAAGCTCAACATCTTCAACATCAACCATATGACATGAGTTAGTGTGACATTTTCTAAGTAGGTACACATGAAAAATATCAGTTATACCACTATACAGCTATGGAAGTTCCAATTGGTATGAAACTAGTCTGATCCTCTACATGATCTCAAATGACCCCACGTACATGGGAACCAACATGTCATATTTCCAAATTAAATGGTGATTTTACCATAGAAACACCCAAAAAAACATGATCAGCCACCCTAAACTCAATAGTTTGATTATATAGATCTTCAGACAAGTTCATCTGACTCTATTTAATTTCCATTTGATTCCATGTTAACTAAATATATCCTTATGTCTCTTGAACAATACTTAGTCCCAACCATTTTTATTCTCCAGCTTTCATCAATCACAATAGTGATCAATTTGGACTACCATAGAGTGCCTCAAACAATTCCATCTAAATTGTATCTTAGTATCCATTTTTGTAGAATGAATAATTAATACAAATATTTTTTTCCATGTTCCACCAAAATCTTGGAAAGAGGATCTCAACATCTCATCTAGCACTTGAATAATACATTAACTCTACCTGTCCATATGTGGGTGAAAGGCCATACTCAAAACACCTATACACCATGTTCTCTCTATAATCCAGGAAAGAATATTGACATAAAAAATATATTTTTTATAAAACTATGATATGTGATACCCCATTCAACCATACTATTTCCCAAACATACATCTCACCCAACTGATGCATGGTGAAGGTCTCTCGAAATGGAATGAAGTGAGACACATTAGAAAACCAATAAACAATAAAACAAATTGGATTATTCTTCTATGGTAGCCTCAGAATCTCACCATGAAATCCATCATCACTTCATCTCATTTCCATTCCAAAATGGGAAAAGGCTACAACCCCCCTCCCAGTCGCTGATGCTCAAACATCACATACTGATAGGTAAGGAATAGTGCCATGAAACCTAAAACCTCTTTCATAATCCCAAGAAAATAATATATCCAAAAAAGGTCTCAATACTTTTGGGTCAATCTCAGATGATATTCCAAATATGATGTCTAAAATCGAACATCAACTTTTTTCACATACATGTCTCCACAACAATACGGACAAAAACATAACCAAACCCATCACCCCAAATGGATTAACAAGAAGGTGACTCCACAAATTTTAAAGATTCATTAAAAGAAAAAAACTATGTCTCCTCATGTTGTTTCTCGACGATGCAGCTCAGAATCACTGACTGAACCTCTGATTGTGAGACTTTTGAATCAAGGAATCTATAAAAAAATTATTTTTCCCTGTGTGTACACCAACTCAAAGTCAAAGGATACCGTATATTAAATTGATATTCACTCGAAAAGATTCAAATCATTTTTATAGAAGACATAAATTATGATTTTATTATTAGTATACACTATATAACACTATCCGAACATGTAATGAGACTAAAAATTTAAGGTATGAACCACCGTGGACAACTTGAGATCATTCTTGGGGTAATTTCATTCATGGGGTCCCAACTGTCATGATCCATAAGCCACCTCATCAATTATTAAAAGGGATTCTCACAATCCCTAGACCAGTCATAATTGATACCCTTCTTGGTCAAACCACAATGTGGTTATTCCAAAATAGAAAATCTATCAATGAAATTTCAGTAATACATGAAACAATCCATAAAACATCACACATAAGAACCTTTTTGGGCCTTTTCTAAGACACAACTGCATGTACTTTCTCTAGATTCACTAATACACCTTTCTCTAAGATTATGTTACCTAGAAATAATCCTTATCAATCTAGAAATGACTCTGATAAGTAGTCATATATTATATGCTCTCTCAATATACATGGGACAATGTCAAGATGTTTTACAAGACCACCATGATTTTTATATTACATTAATATGTAATTAACTTGTAAAAATATGAACATGTCTATATATGGATGAGACATTTGATTCATTAAATCCATCAAAACTGTAGGCACATTGGTCAGCCCAAACGACATCTCTACAAACACATACAAACCATGACTACTACTGAAGGTAGTTCAAGGTATATCCAAAGGTTTCACCCTTAGACGATGATACCATTATCATAGATCAACCATGGAGAACATTGAACCACACCTAAATTGGTCAAATGAATAATCTATTTGAGGATTATGGTCTGAGTTCTTAACCATCATCAGATATAGGTTCCTAATAAAAAAACTGTAACAACCCATACACATTCTTGGAAAAAAGCACCAGAGATCCCCAAGGTGACATACTTGGGATAATCAACCCCTTATTATCTATTTCCTCCAACTAACATTTAATCTTGTGGATTTCTTCCAGTTCCATTCTATATAGCAGAGAAGAATATGTACCTTCTTGTGGACACAAATCTATCAAGAACACAAAATTATTCTCATGTGTCCCCCCTAAAAAAATTATTAGGGATTACATATTGAAACCAATACACCCTATGAGGAAGGAAAGAATACTCCTCTACCCCACCATCATGTTAGAGGCAAGCCACTTGGGTTTTGAGTTCACCCAACTTCTGACAGATTGTCCCTATTTAAATTACATGAACATACCATTCACCATGATATACATACATGTCTACCTCAAGAGACATGAATGTTAACCTATTATGGTAACCCGAAATATGGGTTTGTTTAAACACCAAACACTCTACTTCCAAGACCAGATCAAAACCTGACATCTCAAGAATGAATAAGTCCCATAGGAAACAGTACATGCCAATGTCGAGCACACACCACTTACACTGCATGATATTTTCTTATCACACTTCTAATGGTGTACTAGTTGATATAATCCCACACATACATTCCACCATTTGACACGACACAACCAAAAAATGATAAGAAATAAAAGAATATGAGGTATTGGTTTCAAATAAAGCACTAACGAGATTCGAAGCTACTTAGATCGTACCTCAAAATATTGATGGCCCAACCCATCCACCTCCAAGTGTAGATTGAACTACATGAATTCAAAATAACCCTGTACCTTTGTCCATAGTCTGAGTCCTTGGTGCTGAACTACTCTACTAGTATGGAAGCTCTCACCTTAGAGTACCATGTCCACCACCTCTATCTGTACAATAGGTCAAACCCCAACTATCATATTGATAAGGGGTAATTGATCCCCTTCATTCACTTAGAACTAGTCATAGCCCAACACCTATTCCAGACTATCAATTGTTCCTACATAACCTCTACGCTTTCTCCATCCCACTTCATGCTTGGCACTCAACATGTGGGTGGGGTCACTAACCATGTGTGTGCCTTGGCCAGCCAAACTGAAAGAAGAACCAATGGTGGAAACTATGAGAGGCTGGACCACACTTCAAACGACTATTTTTACTTCTAACATAATGATGATTTCTAAAACAAAAATTCCAACCCTCTAATGTCTCTCCAATTGTTTGTACAACTATAGCCACAACCCCATTCCCTGAATCCTCCTTTAGGATGCCTTATGAAGTAAGGTCCCAATCCACAACTGATGAAAATAAATTTATAGGGAATATTTTTATCTAATAAATGATCTCATGTATAATCCAATCTTGGAAATGTCTTATTGTTGTGGCCTCTTCTCTCGTAAACACTGAAACAAAGCATTAAATATCCGTGAAATGACATTCATAATCCATTACTAACATCATTCCCTAGTTCAACCACATAAACACTGTATCCCAATCCTTCATCAAGGTTTTTTGGTTAAATCATTACTGATAATCTTCCATGAATTCCTTCCATAAAATACCATCCAACTACTAATCATAAAATGAGATATCCCACATGCGATCCGCCGGTCCCTACAACATATATCATACCAATTTGAATTTCTTCTCTGTAAGAGTCTCCAAGGGATCAAAAATCTTCTGGTTGGAATTTATTTCGAGATTCACATCCTCCAGTAGACCCTCTATAGAAAATGTTGGAGGGTACTACCATTGAACCTCTCTGGATAGATCAAACATATTAATCACTACTCTCCCTAGGTCTCATTCAATCATCTGAATTAAATAAGCTAAGTTATAGTGAAACTTATCCTCTCATTGATTACAATGAAAAAATTTAATTTACTTACCAACTTAAGGATGATCATTTTAATGACTTGGGTATTAAACCATAAGACTATGGAATATTATGAATAATATTTATGAAGCTAGGCGGTTAGTCGGCATGAGAAGCTAGGGGACAGAGAGCCTCGGTGTGATGTTAATTAAAATATTAAATATATTTTTGTCATTCACAAGAAGTTTCTCATGAATATAAGTACCCCTAAGTCAGATTCTCATATTAGATTTATGAGATTCTAGTTGAGTTTAGAACGTCGTGTTTAGACAAGGTGTGACAAAAAGTCATGCACCTTGGGTGTTTTGATTGGGGGTTGTTTTGGTAATGTTGTGTGAAATGGGGATTTATTTTTTTAATTTAATTAAATCTAATTCCTCCCCCAACCCTAAGGCACATGATACAGGGGAGAGGAACACATCTCCTCTCCCCCTCCTCTCCTCTCATTGGAGACGAATAAATCTGATGCCAAATCGAAGCGATGAAGTGCCATTAATTCCAATTTTATGTTGCAGATCGTCATTCGATCTAAGAGTAGCATGATTTGGGCATCATTATTCAACTTAATCCTTGATGTGTCACCATCAACGTATGAGGATTTTAGTTTTGGTCCCAATCCCATTGGTTATGAGTTGTTTCAGGGTAATTGTAACCAAATAAAATTATATAGATACCTTCTAGTTAGATCTATAGGTTTTAGGGTAAACTAGAGAGAATAATATGTTTTTGAAGGTGATTCCCTTTTATATTCACCATTCACAAGGAGTGTACATTAGTGATACACAAGATGTATCCTGTCCTATTTGTATAAGATGTAATTTTTGGACTGCATGTGGCATATAGGCGTTACACGTTGTGTAGTTCCATAAACTATGTGACATAGGACATGTCTTATGTTAGCCATGTGAAAAACATGGATGAGTTATAAAATACGAACAAGATACACAGAAATGGGTTACTATACATGGACATGGGGAAACTAAATGTTAAGTGGTCATCTAGCCAAATCACATAGTTTAGTATGGGATGCACGACATGTAAGGAATATGATTACCTGGTTCATATAGAAGGGGAAAATGGGTATGGAACGAGTGATTAGGGACATAGAGTGTAATACCTCTACAAGCTATGTATGCGCCACATGGATTGATAAACTATGTAAGCATGATACACATCCTGGTGCTTGAGCAGGATAAAACTCCATGTGTGTCATGGTCCATGACATGTAATCCTAGGAGATCCTCTTGGGATTTTCTTCCTTCCATATGTTCATCTTTGGGACTCAAATTCGTGCTTGTAGGTAGATTATACTATGTTTTGTGTGTGTGTGTGTGTAGAACACGATGGTGGCCTCCGACACGACATATGATATATGAGGTGGCATAAATAGAGCAACACACTCATAAAGATGTATTGAGGCACTGTGGGTGATTGATGTGATACATTTAGAGAGACGATGGGACTAATACTCCCCTAATGGGTTATAGTGAAGGTTTTCCTTAACTATCATTTTAGGTAGAGATGAGAATCCCCACATCACGGTAATTGGTTCATTACCTTTGGAATGTTTCCTCTGAGGTTATAACTCCGCTAATGGACAAGGTGAAGGTTTACCCATGATGTTCATGAAGATGAAAAATATACCCCTATTGTTCGAGGGTGTGAGTCCTCCATATATGGAATATAGTTATATTAGTTACTCCCCTACTGTCATTTCACATAGTGGGTCCTTCATAAGTGATATTATGGAAGAGTCAGTACTCCCCTTCCATGTGAGGGAGTGGGTCCTCTATCATGGGGTCTATACTCCACTGCGGTATCATGGTGCGGGTCTCCCATACAGTATGAAATGGAAGAGTCAATACTCCCCTATCACTCTAGGGTGTGGGTCCGCTATCCAATGAGAGGTTCTCTCTTACCAAGTTAGGGTCCTAGTTTTCGATCCATGGAGTGGTAATCCCTTGTCTTATCATGGTGTATATACTCCATTATCTATGTAGTATTCTTCTATTGGATCATGGCGTAGGTCCTCACATATAGTGTAGTACTCCCCCGTATCTAAGTAGCGGTGGGAATTGAGTCCTCCATTAGAGTTGGATCTCCCTCGATTGAGGGATATAGTTAGGAGTATCAGACTCCTCCACTTGATATGAATGATTCCTGGATAGGAGTTAGTGCTCCCTCAATGGACTGAGGAGTATTCCACTCTATACATGAGCACCCTAGGTTTTTTTGGGTTAGTTAGGAGTCGTACGCCCATGAATGAGGGGAAATAAAGAGGTGAGGGTCCCTCTATTCTATGTTTTTAGAGAGGATAGGCATGGTGAATATTCTAGAGTAGTGGTCCCTAAACTGTGTGTAGTAGCATGGGGATGGCCTCTTCACTTGGGTTTCTTTAGTTTCTGTTGGGTGAAAAGTAATGACGATGGGACCCCTTGTTTAGGGAACTAGAGTTGGACCACGTAAGATGTTTCTAATTGAGCATGTTATCTCATATGTACTATTTGGAATGTCAGTATTGTTCCCAATGGAGTGTATCTCTCAAATGGGTTTCATTTGGGATGACTGAGCTCTTGTAGTGTGTTATCCAGGTTTTATGTTATGGTTAGAGCCCCCAATGTGAATCCTGTTAATAGATATGAGGTTGGAACCTCATGAGACATAGTGTCTAAGATGAGTATATCTAGGTTACTTTTGGTAGTCCTTATGGTGTTTTCCAATGTTAGGGTTGGAACCCCTTATAGGCTGAGATGACTTGCATGTAAAACCAAGGATTATTCGAGATGAAGTTGTTTTGTCTATTGGGGTTCCCTATATCTTGGTCAAGCTAACTATTTCCATTCAATTACTCAATTTTTCTTCTTTGGTTTTTGGGGTTCCTATTAATTATTCTTATACTCACCCCTGCACAGGGTTTTCCAACATATGTTTTGTTTCTTATGTAGACAAAATATTTTTCGAAAGAGTCCAAAAAAGATCTGAGGATGGCAAGGATTAGTGATCTTAACAAACTTGGGTGTTTTACATAGCTTGGACTAGGATATTTTGGGAATTTGCAGTTGATAGTGATCCCCTCATTCTGAGTAGGTTGGGCACTTTTATAGATTTTTCAGTGGGCATTGTTTGGTATTTCTTTTTCTTTTGGTACTTCTGTTGTATTCTTGTTATGGGATATATATGTATGCGTTCATTTTTTTTGTTTTTACATTTCATAGTTTTGTGATCTGGAAGATGTCTTCCTGCATACATGTACATATGAATTGCCTCCCATGTTAGTGATATTATTACTCAGTGCTAGTCGTCATCCCCTAGCCTATTAGAGGCTAGCTTGGGGAGTTGCAGTATGGGCCCCGTCGGGTTGGGTCTTGACTGAGTTGTATCTTTGTTGGTTGTTTTCACATTGGGACTATAGTGTATTAAGTTTTATTTGGTTTTCATAACGACCGTTTTAGGATGTTTCGAGTTTGGATCTTTTCTTAGAGGTTCCAGTAGCGCTACCGCCTATTGTGCAGCAGGTTTTATCGATAGATCAGGACGAGGATGCACATAGGATGAGTGCAAACCATGAGAACAAGAGGTAGATACATATAACATACCAAGTTGATCCAATCCCCTAGGTGGATGATTAGTTTCTCAAGGGAGTCATTTGAGTTTTCTTCTTAGTGAGGACACATCCCGATCCGATGGTGGTTCTAGAGGTGAGCCTTATGTGGGGTTCAGTCGAGCGATGGTCAGGACTTGTGATACAGTCTCATGATGAGGAAACACTCACTTGGGTGGAATTAGAGAGAATATTCAGGGAAGAGTTTTACCCATACACATTTAGATCAGTGAATATCTAGAAGCTTCTATAGATTCGGTAGGGTATTATGATAGTGGTAGAGTTTTTGGAAAGGTTTTCTAGATTGTCACTATACCCCCAAGATACGATGCAAGACCGGTTCTTCAGAACATGAGCCATAGAGATGGGCTTGTTCCAGGTGACTAGGTAATCAATTATTCTAATTTTCATTCCCACTTACGCTGGATTCCTGGTGAGAGCTATAGTAGTGGAATGTTTCCTGGATGAGGAACAGGAGGGTGTGACCTATAGTAGTGGTCATGAGGATGAGTCGTCTGCCAAAACTAGAAGATGATAGATAATAGGATCATGAAAATAGAAGAATAAATGTTTCCAAACTCAATAATTTGGGACTAAAGTGTAGGAACAAATTCAAGGATCAGATCATCCATAGGACATGTGGTGTTATGTTTATGACAAATAAGGGCATCTCATTAGATATTTTCTGACCCAATATGATATTGAGAATTTGCCTGATGGTGAGACACATTGGAAGAGAATTTTCATGGATAACGAAGTTACTGAAGGTGGATGATGAGGTGGAGGAGACCAAAGGGCAGTAGGAGGTGTCAAGCAGTTTGGGGTGTTTCCACCACCACCCCCATGTGGTCTACACATGGGTTAGGGAGTAGGAAGATGTGGGGTAGGTTAGCTACCGACCGAAGTGGCCATTAACCCGCAGTCTCCCTAGATGAATAGAGGTATTATATTTGTCCTTTATAATTTCTACAATATAATTTTTTAGACATAGTTTCGGGAACTCTTTTATTTTCTCTTAGGCTCGAGGTTTACCTGGGTGACATGGGGCATCAGTAGAATGTTGTGTTTCAAGTTACGACATAGGGATCAGTAAGACCCAGTTTGTTTTAGGGAATCACTTAGTTTTTCATTATTAAAGTCATGTTTTTTTTGTTATCTCTGTAGGTGACACCATTAAGGAGGATGTGGTGAAATTTTATGTAGTTTTAACTCACAAGGAATGGGATCCTTTCCCCATGAAGACATGTTTTTGTGGTGCGACCAAAATCGTGTTGGTGAGTCCGTGTCACCCAATGTGGATAGTATCAAGGAGTGGATAATGAGACCCTTCAAATTGAATTGTTATTGGGAGTTTATGTGAAAAAGTGTCGAATTAGTTCATGAATTTTCCATCAGAGTTTCCCTACTCGACCGCCTTTATATTGGCTGCCCTAGGAGAGGTAGCTCCTTACTTAGAATCATTATGTAGAGATGGGGTTATACCCTATGTTTTTTCCATATAATGTATTGGTTTACTACTATCCATACTCAGCTAGTACGCCACTATTGGGTGTGTCCATGTTTCTATTTGGTTGATTTGTGTTATAGTTGGAGGATTATAGACGAATGGCCTGGTATGACACAATGTTTAATCTTGGGAAGCCATGACCCCTTTGTAATTATCTTCATGCGTAAAAAAAAATCATGAATGAAAAATTCTTAAAGAGGTTGTTCTACAGTTCATTTAGTGGTGGATATGAACTACAAGGTTCTGTTAGTATATACGTTAGGTTATCGAGGTGGTGTACTGCTAGACCCCATGACTGTAGATAGACCATGGTGCATGATGTTTTCCCACCTATTGAAGATAAATAGAAATGTTACCATTCATTTCATGGTCTTGGACTGGTAGAAGATGGATAAAAGAGTGGTTTGATATTGGTTGTTCCTCTGTGTGTGTTCTTGTAGGCCGCACAAGAACCCTTGGTGAGATCGCTGGCCTTGGAGTCCAGCGGGGAGCTCAGCTTCCTCCGTTATGATTAGGATTTTTCTTTCTGGGGATGAAAATCACTATGTATGGGATAATTTATTGACTTATTTATTGAACTGTAAGACTTTGGAATATTTTGGAGAATATTTAAAAATGAAGGTGTTGGGTATGCAAAGTAAGTGGGGGCCTAGGGAGCCTCAGTGCAGTGATATTTAAAATATTAATTTTCTTTTCACAAGCGCAGTTTCACCTGAAAAGCATGTAACTCCCCCTCATAGTCTTGGATCAAAATATTCTGACTTTGGTTGAGTAAAAATATCATGTTTACCATATCCATGGCCTAAGGTCATCCACATCTGGAGTTTTAACCAGGTTTCATTTTGGTGATGTGGCCTGAAAGGTGGATTAATTGTTTTAATATAAATAAAACCAATTCCTCCCCTAACCCCAAGGTTCATGACACAAGGTAGAGGAACACATATAATCTCCCACGCTCCTCTCATTGGCGTTGAACAAAAATGGTGCCAAATAAATGTGACGATGTTCCACTAATTCCTGATTTTGACGCATATCGTCATTAGATTGTGGAGAAGCACGATCTGAGCATCATTCTTCAACTGTAGCCTCAGGGATTCTCCATCAAGTTATGTAGTGGTCCCATTCCATTTTGTTATGAATTTATTTATGGTTATTGATCCCAAATAATGTTTTTATATAAACCTTCTAGGTATATATGAATGTTTCTGGGTAAAACATTGGAAATCATAGGTTTTCTAAAGGTGATTTCTTACTAAATTCATCATCTACATGGTGTATAGTTTCGTGTAACACACTATATATCACTTCCTATTCAAGGATGATGATATTTTGGGACTACACGCCATGTATAGGGGTTAAATTTCATGCAGTTACCTAAACCATGTGACCATGGAACATGGATTGGGTTATCCATGTGAAAAAAGATAGCCAGGTACTATCACACAGCCAGGATACACGGACACAGGGTCTAGTACAAAAACAAAGGAAAACAACATGGGTAGGTGGTTTTCTAGCCTGATCACACAGTGTAGTATGGGATCTAAGATTTGTAAGAGACATGGGAAGTCAGTCCATGTGGAAGGGGAATATGAACATGGGTCGAGTAATGAGGAACATGACGTTTACTTCCTCTACACACCTTGTACCCATACATTTTTTGATAAACCATGTAAGTAGGATACATGACTAGGTTATTGGGTGATATCACATGTGATGTGTGTCACAGTCCATGCCATGTACTCCTAGAAAATCTTCTTGGGATGTTATGCCTTATGTATCTTCTTTACTGGGACTTGGATTCAGGATTGTGGTAGCCTATCCACCGTGTTTTTTCTGCATAGAATAAGAAGGTTTCCCTTATTATGACTTACAAGATATAAGGGGGCTGAAATTGAGAAACACTCTTGTGAATCGATACTAAGAAGATGTTGTAGATTAGTGTGGTAAATGTAGAGAGATAATGGGACTAGTACTCCATTGATGGGTTAGGGTGTGATTTTTGATTACCTCTTTTCATAGGTAGATATGGGGATTCCCATATTGTGGGTGCGAGTTCACTACATTTGGGTAGTTTCCTCCAGGAATGTTACTCCCCCGATGGACAAGGGTGTAGGTTTCCCTATGAATTTCGTGAAGAAGGACAATAATACCCTATCATTCTATGGTGTAGGTCCTATATATATGATTTTTAGATAGTATGGGTACACAACTTCCGTTTTAGGTCATGTGACATCTATTCATGAAGGCGGTACTTCCCTATTGTTCTAGAGAACATAACATCCATATGTGTTGTTTCAGCAGAGTCATCACTCCCCTACCATGTCAAAAAGAGGGTCCTCTAGAATGGGGTCAATACTACTCTTCTATATCAGGGTGTCAGTCCCTCATATGTAATGAGAAGGTAGAGTCGATACTGCCATGTCATACGAGGGTGCAGGTCATTTAGCCACTGACTGGTATACCCTTACGAGGTTAGAGTGATGGTCCTCGATTTATGAAGGGGTACTCCCCTATCAAATCAGGGTGCAGGTCCTCCATTGTTTGAGTAGTACACCCCTATTGGTTCTGGTCATGGGTCATCACATATGTTGTAGTAATTCCCCATTTCTGAGAAGTAGTGGGGAGAGGGTCCTCCATTAGATTAGGAACTCGATTGACTGTGGGATATAGTTATGAGGAGTATGCCCCTTCACGTTATAAAACTATGACAAGATTTGAGTTAGTTATCCTTTAATGGACTGAGGTGTGGTCCACTCTATAAAAGAGTGAGATAGGTTTCATAGGATAGTTAGGAGCAGTACTACCTTGACTGTAGAGAAATAGTGAGGTGTGGGTCCCTCCATTAAATCTTCTAAGAGAAGATTCCAATATTGAATAGTCTAGAGTAGTGCTCCCTCATATATGTGATGTTGTGAGGGGGTGGGGGGCACTTCAGTTGAGATTATTTAGTTTTCTATGGGTGTAAGGTAATACTGATGAGGCCTCTGGTGCGGGGTACTAAAACTATATCCAGTAAGATTTTCCCAAGGGAGCTTGTTCTCTAAGGTGTACGATTTACAATGGTAGAGTTGTTCCTAATCGAGTGCGTCTCTCAGACGGGTGCCATATTTGATGGATGAGCTCATGGAGTGTGTTCCTAGATTTATGTTATAGTTATATCCTACGAAGAGAATCTTTTTTCTATCTATGATATTGAAGCCTCATGAGATTTAGTGTATGAGGTGAGCATAACTAGGGTATTTATGGGAGTCCTTGTAGTGTTTTCATGTGTCAAGGTTGGAATCCCTTGTAGGTAGAGTTGAATTGTCATGTATAGTTAAGGATGGTTTGAGATTGATTTCTCTATCAATAAGAGTTCCATATGGCTATTTCAAGTAGACTATTACCTTTCAGTTTCTCCATTTTTCTATTGGGTGTTTTGGGGATCCTACTTAGTATTCTAATTCTCACCCATTAGTGGGATTTTCCAGCACATGTTTGGTGTATTGTGTTGAACATAGGCCTTTCGATGCAGTACATAGAGGACTTAAGGAAGTATAAGCTTAGTGATAATGATAGGTAGAGATTTTACCAGTTCATTAACAAAGATATTTATAGCATTTTAATTTGACCATGATCCCCAAATTATTAGCACGTTGGATGCTTTTTTAGTTTTAATTGGTGGTTTTTGTTTTTCCTTTCATTCTATTTGATTTCCTCGGTGGTACTCTGTTTATGGGATACAGATGTATGCATGTAGTGGTTTCTATTAGTTTTTAAATTTCTTTATTTTTTGATCTTGGTGATGTGTGTGTGCATACACGTACATAGGCAATTCTTCCCATGTTAGTGATATTCCCACTCGGTGCTAGTAACCAGCCCCTAGAATTTTAGAGGTAGGCTTGAGGAGTTGTGACGGAGTCCCCATCAGGTTATGTTGTGAAAATCATGATAAAAAATGTCCTCTTATCACCCAAATTACTTGTGAAGATTTGGAATCTTCTTCTTACAATGTAATATATGAGATATATAACATATAAAAGAATACATCCCCAATTTACTTAAAAGAAGGCTCTTTACTAGCCATAACCACTCATCCCAGGCATACTATCTCAACATACATCATCACTCCTAGAAGACAGACCTCAACCTTCGTTAACACATATAATAGATAATGTGGTTAAAACAACATAAAAAGACACAAATCATTCATTATAAACCATGTTTTAACCATTCCCTAAATTAAAATGAAAAAAATTATTCTATAGGAACATTTATATATTTTAACGTTCATTACAACTAATCTTTTTAACTAATTCAAAATGAATTATAACCAAAATTTTAACCTGGTTATTTTAATGTATTTAATAAAAATACACCAATAATTAATTATAATTATTCCATTTTACCCATTTTTATGATCTTTATTAGACACTATATCACAAAATTTTTTATGAATGTAAAATAAATCCTACTATTAATGTCTCATACACCCAACCTATCTGTTCTTAACATGATTTATGCCACCTATATCCCTAGGTCCTAAATATAATAAATAGATTAAATTCTTCATTACATTTCATCCACAAGAAAAATATCATAAAATAGTTACATAACACAACAAGAACATATCTGTATTTTGAAATATCATTCCGGCATAACAGCACATTTCAAGAACAATAATTCCCACCCTAGGAACACTGGGTTTTCCCTCATACATGGGTTAAATAAACTCATGTACAAGATCATTTCCATGGGACTACACTTTATAACCTACTTTATACCATCATAAATAATAAACCTATAGAAAATAACTGATCAGGCACTATATTTAATGGTCCCCGACCCGAAAGCCACTAAAATTGTGCTCTGAGATGGTTTTCCACAAGCCATCAAGAACACATCGCTGTATTCTAGAGTTTGATGACTAGAGGTGAGGGTCTAAGAAGTCATGTGGTGGGATTATTCCATCTTTCTCATAGAAATACATAATAGATAATATATTAAATAATGGAAATTATAATCCAAAAATTAAAAACATTCATTAATAAGTAGTTTTCAAATAGATACAAACCATAAAAAATTAATAAATATGTCATGACATACTAAAAATGACAAAGTGTCGGAAAAAAAATAAATAACAACAACTAAATTCCCCAAATAAGTCTGGAATCCATGTTCAAATACATAACCATGCATTTTCCAAGACCAACTCAAATCCTTAGAAAAGGGCTCTTTCCCTTGTCACATCCCGTAACCATGAAATCTGGTTAGGTACCCCATGACATCTTGAAGAGGGTATGAGTACAACAACATAGGCCACCAAAAAAGGTGTCTATAAAATATCCAATTTAAACATATAGTAGAATGATGATATTTTCAAATATAAAAGCAAACATGACAACTCAGGTTCCATTAAGTAACAATATTTACATTACCCATTTACAACATTAGTTCCATCCCTCTCATTTATTTAATCTTTATCACTTAATTCATTACATTATTTACATGATAGAATAATAAAATAAATTTCTAACCATTAGGGTATAAATAAAGTAACCTATATCTCTAGGGATAAAACTTTCATAAAAATTTATCTCACACTTACGTTGGAGCCTTTGTCTAGGTAGTCTCATCAAACTCATCCATCAGAGGTATAGATCCTTGGTCTCCTTCTGTAACATGTGCATTACGTTTTGGGGTATAAAGCCACATTCTAACACCACCCATGTTCATATATCCTCAAGTATAATTTACATAAAACCAAATCCATGTGAACATGATTATTTAACCATTTACCATATATACCATATCATAACCATACTTAATTAATACAAATATCATAACAATTTTACATGTCATTGAACACATAAATAATTCTCGTTCTTTAATACATTAAAAAATTCAACGATTACTTAACATAATCTATTTAACCCATTTCCATTTCTATTCCTTAACCCATTTAACCTGTTTCCCATTCCATGACTATACAATTTTATCCCATTTCCCTTTCCATTCCTTACCACATTAAATATATTGAACAATTTCCATATGTTATTCCATTTCATATATTTCAAAATTTCTATTCGTTAACCCATTTAAAATATTTAAAAATTTCAATACATTATTCTATTTAACATATTCATAAATTCCCCTGAATGAATCCACTTACAAATAAACTATTTCATATTCATTAATTCACAAAAGCATTTCCTTTATAATTTCATAATCCATTAGTCTCATCCACACTAATCCATTTAACTCATTTTGAAATTATTCTAAATGAACCATTATTCTATTAAAAATACCTAGACCCCACCACTATTGGTTCTAATTATAATTTAATCTAACATTTCAAGACTTTTATCATCATATATATTTCAATATAGGTCAATTTCATGATTAACATCATCAAGATGTAATTATAGAAATGTTGGTGCACCCCATGTGTGTCCTTAAACTATTAAAATAATCCTCAAAACATCCCATGAAGATAATTAGTGTTTCAATTATTCATTTCTCCAACCATTTTTCCAAACCCTATCAATGGATCCAAAAGAACAATAAGATACTAACATGAATGCAACCATAAATGAAAAAATCTATAACAAAACCATGAGATATAACTAGTATACCAACTACATTATTATGAAAACAACCTTATCCTTATCCTTTGACTTTGATTTAAGAACAATTTAAAGCTACAATCAAATATTCTATGTAAAAAGGGTTATAGGGCTTCATAAGAAGATGGACAATTCTATAAGAGCCAATCCAAGAAGGAGAAGAAAAAGGAATATTAAACTCAGATAGATCATTAATCCAAATTTTTTTTTTGTCCAAATAGACTAAAATACATGGATAATGATCCATTGGAATATTGGGAGACTTCCGATCATCACTAGAGTTGAGAGGAAGGGAAATGTGAATGAAATTGGGTACGGAAATTAATATTTTTAGGTGGAAGGTCCATAATTTTTCACTTTTTAATGGGGTGCATATTTTGGAAAATAATTTTTCAAAAATGTGAACAAACAATTCTCCAACAAATATCCAATAGGGGTTGAGCTCACATGATTTATTCGGGAGATTATCATAGATTGGAAAAACATACACCAACCATACAAAATGCCTATGCCCAAGCCCATGTGGTTGGCCTCTCCCACTTTCACGATTTATTTAACCGTGAACCCATCTTCTTGGATAGAATAGTTTGGTTTCACAAATATCTTTAGACATGTGCCGACTATGAAATAAGCACTGTATAGAAAAATCCTCTTTCTTCATGTCCCAAACCCCTAGAACACCACCGAACCTCATTATATAACTAATAATAATTTTCATTAAACACAAATGAGATATTTGAAGAAAATTAAACATGTAAATACCTTAAATAATTATTGAATCATATTTTTAATAAACCCATACATAATATATTTTATTTAATGTGTGAATGGATAACATCTCTTTGAGGCGTCGGTGGTCCACATGTCCACAAATGAAGTAATCATTTTCCCACAAAATATAATGAACAATGTTTTGTGTAATATAAAAATTATAGAAGCATAAAGACATTATAAATATCATAAATATCATATAAAATTATAAATTATAACATTTTATTTAACCCTTAGAGGTGTAAATGGAATAATGAATGCCATAAATTCACAAGGATGTTGTTCGTCGTACACAACAACGATGTGTATCCCATTTGATAGAAACATGTGTGAGTGTAGGTCGAAACATTAAAATAAAAAAAAATCTATTTATATGTAGGATACTAATTTAATTTTATAAACATTGAATATGAATTATATATGGGGTGGATAATGAAATAAAACTATATTACTTGTGGAATCATGTTACCTCTTCTTTCGTTAACTACATTTTGTAATCAAAAAATGGATTTATCGATTGGATTTATTCACAATGTGATCAAAATAGGATGAGTGTAGAAAAGTGGGGGGGGGGGAATTTATAAGGGTATATATGAGAAAAATGTCTTCAGATCTGTGAATAAGTAGGGGGGAGGGGGTGAGTTTTATTTTATAGTGCAAGAGGAGTGGCATTCTTATAAATACCAAAATCTAAAAACTATTGATAGGTCTCACTTACATCATGTGCATAAAATAATTTTCAATTTTATATATAATATGGTAATTTTTCTAAATATGTGTAGAAAATGGATTTTGTACACGTTTCTAGGTTATTTGGAACCATAAATTAATGTTCAACTACCCAGTAATCTTTTATTTACATTAATCGCTATAATTAATTTTAATTACTCTCACAAATAATTTGTCTGACACACTATGTTTACATTATTATAAATTTGAAACTACTATAACTATAAATATGGAATCCATTACTTCACATTTTAGTCACATAAGTGGAAAAAAATAATTTAATATTAATATTGTAGGAGTGTCACAAAAATGGACTTTTAAAGAAAAAATGGCTAAAATTTTGAAATGTTTTTGTGTCAAATTTCAATGTGAAACTGGTTTGAATGATCTTAATTGGATTAATTAATGTAAAATTGATATAAATTCACTAGAAAAGGAATTTTAATTATAAATTAACTATATAATCAAATTATATTATTTTTTTCTATTAAAATTCAGTATTTTTTACTATTCAGTAAAATATGAAAATTTTCTAAAAAATACCTAAAATTCATCCAATGTAAATTTAGATAAACCACTATAAAAATGAATTTTATTTTTTAATATAAAATTTATTAATGTGATAAAATTATATTTGAAATGGATTCTCTATTAAATGTGATAAAATTACCTTTTCTAAAATACATATTTATATTCATAAAATTTGATTTATTCATATCTTATACCAGTCAAATATATTGTATGATCATCAAAAATATTTATTGAAAATATTATATACATGTTTTATGAAATAAATTCATAAAAATTCATTTGTCTAAATTTTCTTAGAAAATTAATTTTTCTATTTTCAAATAATTCTTAAATTCATTTCTAACTAAATGATAACCAATGGATTCATTTTATATAGATATGTAGATCATATTTTAAAAAATGTAGTTACTATCGTCCATAAATACCATTCTAATGGCTAGGTGGTAACTATAATATTATTTTAATAACTGTATTAATAATATATTGTAGTTCAGTGAAACTCGGCCTTACGTGTAAGAAAAGATATCAATGGAAGACGATATTGTGTGCAAAAAAATTACAAAAATAGAGTTCCACATACCAAAAGTTAATCTATGTGTTTTTTGTAGTTCTTGGTTAAATTTTTGTTATTATAAATTCAAGAAACGAATAGTGCCCTAACATAACACAATCTAAATTTCTTGTTGTGCGAAATAAAATTTGTAAAAAATATTAAACTAATACAAAAAAATATTGCACAAAATATTGGGGTGTTACAGTACAGGTTTAAAAAAAGATACATTTGAAAAATACATGATTTATAATTTGGATAAACTCTTTGTAAACAATTTAAAAGGACCATATCATGAATAAAACCCTTGAAAAATTTCATAAATCTAATTGTAAAACACTTTAAGATATCAAAATACATATTTCTTTAGAAATAAATTTTAAATTTCAAAATTTAAACATATAATAAAGAATAAATTTTATTTAAAAATAACAACAGAAAATTATAATGCAAACTTTAAATAATTATGGTAAAATAATGGCAGGAAAATCTACTCAACCGTTAATGTTAAAAAAATTTCCTTCTATATATTTTTTAGAAAATATTCAAAGTACCTCATTCGTAAAATGAAAATAAAATTCCAGTCAAACCATTTTTTAAAAATTTAAAAAAAATATAATAATTAATTTAAAAATAATATGGTGATATTGTTATTTTTTTTATAAAACCTGGATGTGGGAGAAAAACAAAGATTCAAGGGAATCTTTTAAAATGTAATTTTTAAAAGAAGGTTCCCTTCCTCGAGTCTGATTTGTTCATGTATTTCCTTTGTATTTATGAATAATAAACATTTATTAATTTTATAATTACTGAATAACAATTTTAATTTACATTATTAATTATTACCTTGTTATATAATATTACTAAATCATTCAAATTCACATTTTTCATTTTGATGATATTCGATACTTAAGTCCAAAAAGTAATTTGGTATGTTGACAATGTTCAAAGTTGAAATTATTCCATCTTATATAGAATAATAATCATATAATAATTATCATTTTTATAAATATATTATAATTTTATATTCATCAATTAAATATGATTTTGTAGAATAGAATATTTTACAATCAGGGATATGGTAAGTCATATATACACATGAGTAACATTTCCATTTCCAACGATCGTTATGGAAAAAAGTAATTATCATTATATCATTAATTAATGATAATAATATATTTTAATATCATATTTATTCTTTATATATACTTTTATATAATTCATATGAGGAGGTGATGAAATATGAATCAAATTACTTCATAGAGGTGGAAATCTATAGGTTCATACGAATGCCAATATAATTTTCTATGCATGGAATGTTACGAAATGAAATTATATGTTATATTTTGTTAATAATGATAAATTGGTCTTAAATATAACATAGAAACATTAATTCTATAATTATAAAAAATGTTGAGATACAGTCATGGAAAATGAATTAGATCGTTTTGCGAAGTTGTAGTCTGTCGTACACATGAACACATAATTCTTTTTTACATTTGGTAGATGTGGAGATAAATATATGTCATGAAAACTAATAGAACACTCTTATTATAGCAGGGATAATTAATATATTATTTTATAATGGTTTATCAATGTTTTAGGACTGTGGAATAATAAACAAAATAGAAACGCTTTATTAAAAAATACCTCTTTTTTTAAAATATTCTTTTCATAACACCTTAAGGAAATAGTAGTGGGTGTTATTAAAAAATAAATACCTCTATAATGTGTATAAAGATTATGATAATGAATATTTATTGTTATTTCCTATGAGAAATAGGTAGGAAATGTGAACACATGATTAGAATAGGCACCCTTTTATAAGAGTGGAGAGGGCCACTCTTGAAATTTACTAAATCATTAAATTAATATAAATTAATTTTAAATTAAAAATAGAAAGAGTGATTTATTTAAAATATAATATGAGTATTTATTTATATACTCTCATAAAATAATAATTATATATTTTTTTTCTACATTTCAACGATTATATTTTGGGTTTAACCCATATTTTACCCCTTTAACTTTTACCCTAATAACACAGAGTTTACTCTCTGAGGGTTAATATAATTTCTTAAAAAATATAATATAACAATAAATAGACAATATTTGATATTTTATTCATTTTTCTAATCAATTTTATGAATTTTTTATTTTTAGTAATTTATATCATTAAAAAGTATTATTTACTATAAAATATCTATAATGTGAATTTTAAGATCTATTCATTACTTTGACTTTAATAATATACACAAAACACCTATATTTCGTAAAATATATTTTATAATATGAATAAAATTTAATTTCATATAAATGTTTTCATATTATATTAATTATCTCAAATTATATATATTTTAATACTGTTAATATCATTCATTTAATTTTTCTATTAATTAAATATTTAATTGATCAACATTTTTAATGAATATAAGGAAATCATTTCATCACTACAAAATAAAATAAATTAAAATTGTGAATATACATCAATTACATTTTAATATTATAATTATATTCAAACATTTAATATATATTACACCATATTAAAAATATTCCAATTATTTAAAACAAGTGTGAAATGTTTGAATTTCTTTAAATAAATTACTATAATGGTCATAACAAACTCAAAAATCCCTTAAAGGTTTTAAATTGTATAATTTAGGATTATTGTTGATATATAATCCTAAAATAAAATTTAGGTATTTTTTATGCGATTTAATATTTCTTATCATTTTATTTTAATCATAAATTACCCAATTTACCCTTTACAATTGTAAGAAAAATAAAAATGTTTACTATTAATAATTTTCAAAACAAAAAGTTGAATAGTTACTAAATTGGGATCATATTATTCCAATTATGGATCCTATATTTCATAATTAAAAATATAGATGTTTTAGGATTTAATTTGAAATTATATTAAAAAAACACAATGAATTTTTTTTAGAAAAATATTCTTTTAAATAAAAAATGTATTATAATAAATTCAAGTATAAATTAAAATTAATTTCATAATTGAAATATATTATATAAAATTAAAATAATTATTATTTAATACGAATCAAAAATATAATTTTACCATTTATATACTTTAAAATAAAATAAATTTCTCAAAACTAATCAGTATTTTTCACATTTTTTGAAAAATCAATAATTGCATCAAATTCATGTGGAATTTAAATATGAAATTTTTTATTTCAAATAAATTTTATAATATTTTAGAAATTTAATTATAATAATCATTCATAAAAAACAATAAAAACTATTGTTTAATAGAATGAAAATTTTTATAATAAAAGGACTTTACTAAAAATGGATTGATTATTTTATTAGAATTTATTCATACAGAGTTAGAAATTTATATTTAATTTATTAATTAGTTAATCCTTTACATACTTCTAATTTAAATGCTAGGTTATAATGGAAAATTTATGAGAATAATATTTAGTTGTTTCTTTATTCTCAGTGTTGTGTATCATATATGCAATCGAACAAAGTGTTTCCTTTTAAAATATCAAAATGTTATTATAAAATTTTAGTAATTTATTTATTTTGAATAAGTTTTTTCAAATTGTAATGAGTATTTTTATCAATAAATATTAAATTCAATGTTTTAAATAAATTTTCATCAATGATGAAAATATTTTATGTTTTGGATAACTTCGAAATTATGTAAATATGGCTCTCAAATATATACTTATCATATTATCACATACATTTATGGAGTAATACATGCCTTATGTTCATCCATAAAATTAATTCATTAGGAAACTTCATTTTATTATGATATGTGTCAAGATTATGAATCCAATTTTATCCATAGAATAATATTATGTTTAGACTTTATGATTTATTTCTATACATGGAACACATATGCATTTACATGATATGAATGTGATATGTGGAACCATAACTATATATACCTATAATAAATTGGTAATGTTTTTGTCTCATTAGACATCATTTATGGGATTATGGAGTGAATCCAATCCTTTTTGGGACTCTGTCCACCATCTGATGTTGTCTTGGTTGTTAGCCTTGACACATGTTTATGTCATGTTTTATGTTTCTGACAATTTTCCAATGATTCCATGTACACTATATTATTATTCAATGTGATTTATATTGATAATTATCATTTATGTTATTTTTTGTTCCTTTGAACCACAATTTATTGATCCTCATCTTTATTATTTCCTTATTGGGATTATTAGCTCACCGATTTCTTTTATGTATTTCCCTAAGTTATCCTATGTAGTTTAATGAGCTCAAATTGAATGTGTATCTCACTATAAAGAATACAATTACAAAGAAGTTATGTTTTTGTTTATTTTAATGTTTAACTTATATATTCTTCCAAATAAACCAGGCTTCATGATTATTGGGTTATAATTAAAGGATATTTATGATAAAATCATGTAATAATATGCATAAAAGAATTTACTCTATAATCTACCCATATCAAGAAATTGTTAAATATTTATATTAAACTCAATCCTTATGTTATGGAGATTAATAACCGTACCAAAATAGAGAAATATTAGTGTCTTTAATGTCCCTTTTTGACATTCACTTTGCCAATAGTTGAAATATCATTGGATTTTTTGGTTTTTGATTTAAGCACACTGGATTTCATTCATTCTATGGATTTTTTGATCACAAAAAAATAATTTAATCTCCTTGATATTACATATGTTATTTTAAAATATTATATGGATTATATTTGAGACTAGGTGCTGAGACAACGTGCGATTCTGAGGCTAGGTGTTCCAGGAATAAATTCTTGTAATATACTAAAATATTTAATATAAAGTTCGAAATATTTTATAAAAAATGATAAAAAACATATAAATGGGTTTATTGATTAGAAATCAACAACACCATTGTATTCTGTGTTGTGAATTTACTTTTGGTCCGACCTCACATTAGTCAGAATTGGTCAATTGTGAAAATTGGTTTTAAGAATTTTTAATTAAAAAAATAAATTGAGAATTTATTTTATTTTTTTTGTTTCGTCAATGCAGCGATAGAATGAAAAACATTCATTAAAATAAACCATTTGGAAGAGATACATGGTTATTCTACTAATCCGGGAACACTCTCGAGGCTCTAAAGGGTAAACCCTGAAGATTTCTGTGATGACAGAATTGTGGATCAAAGATTGAAGAATGCCGTTCTTGACAGATCTCACTAGTGGCAACGGTTATTCAAAAGTTAGTGATCAAATTCACAATTAGGATGTGTTATTTAGGATTTCTTTCCCCATTATAAGATTTAACGATAAATATGGACCAACCAAGAAACAGGTTGATCCGCGATTCAATCATTTTTTGTGGGATGAGGTTTATTTATATAATTTATGGGGTTTCAAAATGGATAACTATTTTGATTCAGTTATCATTCATACAAGAACAAATCAAGGTAGGAACGAACAATTACAGAGGTTTGTCAGTCAAATTCTTTCCTTGTTCTTTTTTACACCATATTCATTCTCGTGTACTTCATTCTTTGACTTGTCATGAATGAACGATCGTTGCACCTTCTTTTCTTGGCACAAAAATCGGAATTTAAAGATCTCACATCGGGATGACCTAATAGAGGTGTGATGATGATAATAACATATAAATCAAATAGGTTTGTAAGAACATGTTCTTTGTGTTGTTTTCATAAAGATATATTTAGATGGATTTATGAACTGATTGAAGGCCTAAACCACATAGATTAAGTGTTGCGGTGGTAAAATAACCTTATATATAATGTTTCAAGAAAAATGGACCACCGAAAGGATATCCAAATAATCAGATGATACACACAGAGGAAGGAGATTATTTTTCTAGAAAAATAAGATAAACATAGTGTGTCACATGGGGTTACACACCATATGTCCCTCACTGATCGGTGGATAGGGTTTCGATGAATAGTTAAATTTCACACGACATGTGACCCCAATCACACGGTGTGTAGGTACTCCCCCGAGACTCTATGTGTGTCTCATAAGATATACGAACACGGGGTGGAGTACATAGGTTTCCTAAATGATATGTAACCCACCACATAAATTTTATTGGACTATATAAATAGACTACACTATATTATGGTACATAGGTAGAGACACACGGTTTGATAATGTATTCTAGAAAATGGCCAGAGTACACGAGTGGACAACGAATGGAAGGACATGGCATATGAATCCTTATACACATCATGTACCCATCTTCTACACAACATTTTCTAAAGCCATAGGCCATTTTACATGGGTTGTACCCTGGGTCAGGTGACACAATGTGTAATCCTACTACATTTCGTGTACCTATTTCTATATGAATTGACTCCCTTGTCCTCTATATATTGGAGTGTTTTGATTAGCATTTGATCCATTTACCTGTTTCTCTAAAGATATGTATGAATAATTTCATAGTTATAGGAATATTATCCCTTTAGTAGGAATTTTGGGATAGAGTATTGGAATCCATTGAGAGGCATGGAGAGGGATCCTCTATTCATTATTCATGCCCAAGGTAGAGTATTTAGTATGACCATCCTTATAAGGAGTCGATCCTTTAATTAGTGGGTTAATCCTGATTGAGTTGTTGGTATCTCCCCATGGATTTGGCTATGATCCTCATCTTTTGTATCATATCACTATTCAGATCTATCAGCATATCACTCTCATGATAGTTACCAATGAACAATACTTCTAAGACAAATGTCGTCAGTGCTATTGGATCAAGGAGTGTGTTCTCCCAGATGGGTTGTTTATAGAATCTTCGTGATTTAGCCCTAGTATTGGTAGGTTGTAGTGTTGAATTACCTATAGACTGAATTTCCAGGATTGAGTACATATGGATTTTTGTATATGTTTTGTAGATATATCAATGGGTTGAGAAGACTATACTCTCCATTTTTTTAAAGATTTGTGGTTGTAGGGTTTCCTACTAAGAATTGTTATACTCACCCCTATACAGGCTTTTCTTGCTTATGATATTTATTGTGCAGACGAGAAACCTTTTGATGGATTCATAGGTAGGACAAGAATAGATGGTGCTCTGTGAGATCAGGAAAGATGAGGTATTCATATAGCTACAGAGAACAATCCCAATACCTCTTCTTACTGGTTGTACTTGTGGTTACAGACATCCATTTGTGGGATTGTATTCAGATAAGATTTACATTACATTAAATTCCTTTCGTACTCGATTAGTTGGGATATAGTGGTATGAATGCACTATTTACTTAGTTTTTCTTACATTTTATCAATTTTTGGGCTCGGAGATGGGTGCATGTGTACATGTACATTGACAATTCTCCTATGCAAGTGATATTTCAACTGGGTGCTATTCACCAGCCCCTGACCTATTGCAAGAAGGTTTTATTAGTCGTGACACTAGTCTTACTAGGATTGGACATGATAGAGTGGTATCAAAGGTAGTTAGTTCTACTTTAGTAGTAAGAGTTTATGAGATTGGTTTCGGGAAAATATAGTTAAGTGTTTTGAGATTGGATTTCAGGCTCGGGATTCCAGTGTTGGTGTGAAAAACCGACTTATCCACACACCTGAACTCCAATAACCCACTTTTCAATTGAGTACATGAGAATAATGGTTGTAGGGAAAACAATGGTAAATGCATCATATAAGAAGTATTTGTGGTTTCTATGTCCTTACTGTGTCAACCCATCAGATATACTCATTAACCATGGTACATATTCTTTTTAAAGGATGCCTTTAGGATACGTACCATCTAGGATTCAACTGCCTCATTTTAAGGATTACCCCCTCAGAGAAAAGGCTTAGATATTGTGACCAGTTCCCCAAATGTCACCTCGAGGTGGTGAAATAGCTATACCACCACTTTTTGAGAAGTTCATGGTACCCCGAGTACCTGAAGAATATGAGCATTATATGAGAATGCTACACGAGTTTCAGAGACACTGAACCCCAGTTTATGAGGTGAGCCCAACCACCAAGAAGCTGAGGACTAGATTAAGGTGGTGACCCCTTTTTTTTCCTAGTCAGGACACCATAATATCATATGGTGGTTACAGTAGCGATCCTTCTATATGGATCAGTAGGGATATGGTAGAGTTTGTCTTTCCAGACCCACGATGAGGAAACCCTTTCATTGAAATAATTCTAGCGTCTCATTAGAAGGGAATTATCACCAGTTATATTGATAGATGTTCATATAAAATAGATTCTTCAGCTCCAGTAAGGTAGCATGTCAATGGATGATTATTCATCGAGGTTCTTCAACCATTCTATGTATTCAATGGATATGTTTAGAGATCAGTACTTCAAGGCTTTGTACATTTGAGTAGGGTCTGTATAGAGACTTAAAGGCCATTGTTTTACATATATAAATTCCTACGTATGTTGGGGTGAATGAGTGAGATCTGGTGTTTAAATGTTTTTTGAATGAGAAGATATAACAAGCAATATTTATAAGTGGATGAGGAGGAGCAGAGGCCTTGACAGCAGAGAGGAGACATTAGTCCCAATGACCTGGATGTGAGTGTTTCTACAAAAGAAGATCCCAGGATATATAATCTACAGTTTAGGGGTAATAGGGTGGGTCCACTCATCATAGGTAGAGGTGATGTTATTCATGTGATAGATGGAGACATATAGTTCAAAATTGTATGACCCATCATGTTATTGATAGGGAGACCGTGGACAGACCACTGAGGAAGAGATATTGGATGAAGCAGGTAGATCTGCATGGTCATGGACATAGAAGTTGATCTGGGAGAGCAGCATGATAAGTTCAACATTTCAACTTATTACCACCACCACCCTAGGACGTCTACTCTTGGCTTAGGGATCTGGAGGGAAGGGGAGGGATAGCTACACGTGGTCGATTAATTTGATTCAGAGGCTCCGAGAATGATTGGAGGTACGATCTATGTCTTCTCTTCTTTAGATGAAGCACTGATAGGCATAGGTTCTAGTCATTACATTCTCCCAACATATCTTGTACAATACGTCGAGATTATTTTTGAAACATTTAAATTACCCTTATTCTTGGAGACACCTACTGGAGAAGACTCGATGATCACACATCTATGAATAATGTGTGACTTGACCCTTGGAGGTGAGTGTTTTGGTTGGAACCTCTGGGTGGTAGTTTTGAGGCTTTAGGATGTCATTATTTATATGGATTGGTTATCCAAATTCCATGCCCAGATTGAATGTTTAGGTGAAAGATATTGTATTTCAACAACGATGGAATGAGTTTTTCCTTATTCGGTGAAAAAGAAAACCCTGGAAGTACAAGATAGACTTATGTAAAGGAGGGTGAAATAGATTACTAATCTGTTGACTAGCATAACCCTCATTTAAGTAGATGTTATAAGCTTCCATTTTCTAGTAGTGGTGGTGGAGTACAAATAAATACTTTTGGAAGATATTCCAAGATTACGACCCCACTACGATATAGAATTATTCATTGGTTTAAAACATATGAGGACACATATATCTTCCCCAACATATCAGATGGATTACCTAGATCTTCAAAATCTCAGGGAGTATTTGGAGGTCTTGAAGAGGAAGGAATTCTTGAGACCCAGTGTTTCACCCTAGGCTGCCCCATATTTGTTTTCAAAAAGGATGATGTGAGCTTGAGGCTATGTTTAGACTAATAGTTCTTGAACATGGTGACTGTGAAGAACCATTATCCAATACTGAGGATCGATGACCTCTTTGATCAGTGGATAGTAGAACAATTCCTCACGAAGTTTGACCATTTATTAGGCTATCACCAGTTTATTGTACAAGATGGTGATATACTGAAGAAAAACTTTTGATGTAGCTATGATCATTATGATTACATGGTGATGCCCTTTGTTGTGACATACTCCCCAGTAGTGTTCATTAGACTCATGGACTGAATCTTTCATGTTTACTTAGACTGCTGCATGATATTCTTCATCGACGATATCCTTGTGTAATCAACATCCGAGGAAGAGTACACAAGACAAAAAGGATGGTTTTGGACGTACGTAGAGAGAAATAGATTTATTGGAATATATAAATGTTCTAGTTATGGTTTTAGGTGATCAAATTTCTTAGAAATGTAATCTTATGGGATGGAATTGTAGTGGACCCAACCATGGATGAGAAAGTGTTATTGTGTGAGCCACCTATGAACATGACAAAGGTTCATAACTTCCTTATGATAAAAGGATATTTTCATAGATTCATACCTAATTTTTCCAAGATATCATCACCTATGATAGTTTTGACTCAAAAGGGGAAGCCTATCTTATGGATAGATAAGTTCAATCACACATTTCTGTAGTTGTTGTAGAGTTTTATGAGTGCTCTGATCATTAAATTTTTAGAGGAGGGTGGTGAGTACATATTGTCCTACAGTGCATAAGGAACTGGTATTGGTTATTTCCTGATACATAGGCAATGTGGTGATTACCTATGGATTGCGCCAATTGGGAATACATGAGAAGAATTACGTGACCGATGATCTTGTTTTAGTTGTGTTAGTCTTCACATTGAAGATATGGTGACACTACCTAATGGGTGAGTGTTTCATCATCTAACATGATCACAAGAGATTCAATTATATCTTCAATAATAAAGAACTAAAATTGAGACATAGGCGATGGATAGAGTTCCTCATAGAATGTGACTTTGAGATAGTATATACTCTTAATGAAGTGAATGTGGTGGAAGATTCCCTCAGCAGACGATCTACATATCAGTTTCTGAAAGAGGAGTTAGAGATGTTATCCTCATTACTATTATCCTTTGTGGATGGAGATGGAGTATCTTACCTCTAGTCAATAGTTGTTACCCCTCCACTATTATAGTGAATCATGGATTTACAAACATGGGGATACCAAATTTGAGACCCTACCTACTCAGATAACCACATGTCATGATCTTGATGGATATTCAATAGGTGAGGAGTTTTTTGTTCTTATTAGAGGAACCATAGTTGTAAATGTGATGCTATGGGAGGACGGTTTGAGGGAGTTACATACATTCCCATTGCTGGTACATCCAGGCGTGGAAAAGATCTAACATGACATATGAAGTATGTTTTGGTGGCATGGGATGTAGAATAGGGGTACAAAGTTTGTTTCTTGATTCCTTACTTGTCAGAAAGTGAAGACATAGCCCCAGGTTTTAGCGAGTTTATCTCAACCCCTTATGGTTCCATAATGGATGTGTGATGCGGTATCAATGGAATTTGTAATGATTTTATCGAGTTTGTCAAGGGGACACGATGCCATCTGGGTGATCATCGTCTGAATAACCCAGTCGGCCCACATCCAAGAAATATGAGGGGAGAGTTCAGTAGAGATATTGTGACACCACAATGTGCAATAATATAGTTGAAATCTATGGATTTACATTGATGATAGTTTTAGATCATGATGCTCATTTAATATCACAGTTGTGGTCTGAATTATAAGAGGAATTTAGGATCCAGTAACACCTGAGAATAGTGTTTTCCTCGATGGAGGATGGCTTGATGAAGTGGAAAATTATGGTATTGGAGAACAAGATGAATTCTTTCATGTTATAAATCATCCATAGTTGATAGGTCACCTACCACTATGGGATCTCACGTACAAAAATAGTTACCATTCCACCATTGGTATGACATCATTCGATTCCTTATAAGGGTGACCCTACTGGTCACCACTTTTCTGGACTATTCTAGGATTGTCAGCACTCTTGGTCTTAGAGTTGGTATGAGCTACTACAAATATAATGAAAATCATCATGGAGTAGATTAATACTATCAATATCCTTTAGAAACTATATGATGACAGGCGATAGATTCCGTTTGGGGTTGAGGAAGGAGAGCACATGTTCTTATGGGTTTCACCATGATGTAGATTACAAATATATTTTCAGGGTAGTAAGTTATCTTGGAGGTTTATCACCCCTTTTTTGATAATACACCGAGTTAGTAAGGTGAAGTATTTCTTATCATGACCCCGGTAGTTGGACCAGTTATGTGACGTCTTCCACATGTCTCAACTAAGGATGTACGTACATTGTAACATCCCAGGTAAATAAAGAATAATACATTTTCATATATATTAATATTTGGGAATTAAATATTAATTTGACATTAAAGGGGTTTCTATGTTCGATAGCGTACTCGATACGCAACAATGAGTTTATTTGAAAACTTACGCTGCACACTAGTAATATAATAATTTTATTTTAAGTGGTAGTTAACACGTAGCTGTTGTATTGGTGGGAATGAATAGAAACAACTAAAATATGATTATATATGTTTGTTAAATGTTTTTACATTTATCCAATAAAGGATAAAGGCTTAAAATATGAAAATAATTCAATTTTAGGCATATATAATCTAATTTTCACTAAAGGTCGACTTATCGCATTTTAATGGTGAACCGTCATTAAATATAGTTTTGGTCACTCTTATACATTCTATTGGACCAAATAAAATTCTTCTTTAGAATCGGGACATCAAAATTTACTTTGTGTAAATTTGTGGTATTTTTCCGATAAAGATCATTTTTAATGAATAGTGAAAAATGTTGTATTTTAATTAAAACCACTTTTTAATCTAATTCATTTATATGATTAGATTATCTTTTTAATTGTTTTTAAAGTGAAATTATAATATATTTTTACCATTTAATCCAATTTTTGTCGTTGGAATTAATTTCACTTTGAAATCGGACTTAAACTAGTGTCAATCTTTTGATACTTTTTGTTTCAAAAAAACACGCTATTTGTTTTGACATCGGGAATTTATTATTAAATTAATTAATGCAACTTATATGTTTTGAATTTTTTAAAATAGTCATCATTTTTGAATTTGGAATATCAAATATAGCTTAGGCTGATGTTTTGGTATTTTTCTGAAAAACTTCAATTTTTGATGAATATTGAAACCAATAAGTGGTTCTTAAAAAATAGATTTTTCATTTAAATGAAACTTTAGCACTTCTGTGTTTTGAATTTCAAAAATCCAACATACATGGTTGTAATTAATAAGTAAAATGTGGTTCAATGGGATTAAAATAATTTTTTGGTGAATAGTAACTTTTATGTTTATTAATCACGATTAGAGGTAGTTAGTGTAGTTTAAGGTAAAAGTAATGTTTTAATAATATGAAATGACCTATACACATGTCATAACCTTATTGGATGTGTCATGGACGACCAAGAAAATCCATGGGTCAACTTGCAGACCCCATGGAGCCACTTTGGTAGGAAAATGACATTAATATCTTTTTATTTAAAGTTAAAATAAAAATGTCACAAACATGAGTTCTTTTACTAAAACAATTTTTAAATGGGGTTATACGAGCCATATTTTTTACTATAAATATTCATTAGAAATATAAAAATATTTCCTACATCATGATATGTTTTTATTATTTTTAGACATTAAATAAATTAAATTATTTATGACACCATGATGATGTAGCGATTACCTTATTATTTAACGATTTAAATAAAATGAAAATATAATGTAAAATCTAAGACCTGCAAATGTCAAAGACCAATTGTATGGGTGTATTTAGGACCCTTATCACCTTAACCTCTAAATATAAAATTTTGGGGCCCTTTTTATCCGAAAATCATTTTATAATAAAGTATATTTTCTTAACTTTCCAGAAGTTCCCCTCCTCTCCTCTTATAAAAGGCCCCCACCTCTACCTCCTTACCCACACCTCTCAAGCCTTTGGTTCGTCCAATCTCTGCTCTTTTTGTCTCTCCACATCCCTCTATTACTACTAGAAGCCTCAATTTAGGCAGAAGTCTTCCCAAGGAAGCCTTTGATCTCAAATCTAAGAGAGTTACCTGATTTTAAGGTAATTTCTTCACTTGTGTTCTTTTGTTTTATTTTGCTTCTCCAACCCCCTAAACTCTTTTTATTAATTTCTTTTGTAACAAATATTGTATATTAAATATAATAGGATGTTGTTATAAGAATAATTCGAGCTACACTTACACATACCTACATCTAATGGTTAAAGAACATACTGTTTCCGTGGATGGAAAATTTATGCCTCACGAAACGAGGATTGTTCAAAACTCATATAACACCTTCAAAGGTGGCCATTAAGATGACAATATATTTATATATGATATATAATATGTTTATGTTTTAATTAAGAATCTGTATTTTTCATTTTTGGGATACCATTATAGTTTCCATTGTGGGAAAACATGATAATTTCATTTTAGGAAGTGCGGACTACCGCCCCCTCAAAGTGATTTGATTCATTAATGCCATATGTGGGACGTATAAAGGATGGATTTAAAGTTATTATATATGATTTATGTTACATCTAAATTATGAATATTATTTTGGAATTAAAATATACATACATCTCATTTATTTTTAATTCCATTAATATGACATAGAAATGAAAGTAGCGTTCATGCGTACGTACGGCTTACCGTCTTCATGAACGGTGCATTTCATTTCTTACCCCTAAATGATTATGTAATATTATAAATACATGTATATGATGGATATATATGATATATATGATATACGAATCATGAATATCATTCTGGATATAATGAACCTTTGACCACACGAGCAACATGTAATTGTAAGAAGTCCACTTTCGACTGAAGAACCAATTATCGACAAAACAAACATTATGAACTTAAATGATTACATAATGTTTATAACATGGTAATAAGTGATATAAATGTAATAAGTAACTTGAAAAATGTTCTTAATCAAGTAGAAATTAACTCATGTTTATTATTCAGGACGTTAACGAACGATCGAGTGAAGTCTGACCCGAGGTAAGGGACTTCGTCTCAATCTCCTTTCATTGGGGAATATTTTGTTATAATACAATGATTTCTTTTATACGGTGTATAAACCCCTTTGAATTTTAATTTTATAAAAAAGGAATATTTTTCTATGAATCGTTTTACAAAAACACAATAAGGAATGTTTCTTTTAACGTATACGGTGACAACGACCTTTTCCACCGTCGTGAGTATTATTTGGTCTTTGGCTTCCTCAACAAGCCATAATGTTTTTAAAATGAAATAAATACCATATAATCTTTTATGTATTTTGGTATTGAAAATTTTTTTTATAAAGGATTTGTTATGTCAATATATTTAAGTGATATATTGTGATCAAAGTGTGGAAATGTTTTCTTTCCATTATATTTGTTTTATGTATTATGATTTTATAATGGTACTTGGACATTTGAAGGGTGGTTACGTGATAAACCATATGAAGGGTGGTGCCGTGAATACCAGGACAGGTGGTTACGTTATAAACTCCAATGCATTGGATATGGAAGTCAGCCGTTTTTCTATTCCATTAAGTGATATGTGTGGAAGTCGACCGTTTGGTTATTCCACTTAAGTATGTTTATGTCCCAAGTTACCTTTATATGTTATGTGTTCTTTATATGGGTTTTATGGTAATCTTTTGGTTAAAAAAGGGTAAGTAATGATATTTTATTTAGTGAAGAGTTTTTAATACTTCATAAAGGTGAAGACATTACTTTGATAAAGTATACATGGTTTACTTGTTGTTTGAAAAAATAACAGTTTTCAATCTTTGTGTATCCCTTACTGAGCTTTTTATGCTCACCCAAAGTTTTTTTGAAATGTTTTTCATAGGAATTAATGTGGAAAAGGTTCAAGGATGTGATCAAGGTAAAGTCATGCTATCTAAAACATGTAAGTAGACATGTTCCTTTTTAAGAGTTTTTATTTTATGGAAACTTAGTATAAGTGTCTACTTTGTAATATTTTGAGATGTAATAGTTATGATCTAATTATCTAATACTCTAAACCTAAAAATATCCTCAATGAGAATTATTCATTTAATTCAATATTAAGTAATGTATAAGGACAGGGCCTTATAGTTGGTATCAAAGGCTGGTTTAGATTACTTTAGGAGTTAGAATTATATTAAATGATTAGCCAAATATATTTTTTTACGGTCAAATTGAAATGATATAGAATTTGAATACTACCATGTTGCTTCATCTAATACATGTTTTTTCAGAATGGTTTTCCTGATAGGAAAAGGGAAGCAGTGCTAGGAAGGCATACAGAAAGAAATAACCTTCCGAATCAGCATCCTGAGATGGTCAGAATCAGAATTGAATAGTTTGTTGTAGTGATGGCTCAGTTGACTCAGGTGATAAATCGTGGTTGTGTTTATTGACGATATTTTGGTGTTTTAAAAAAGTAAAGAGGATCATGAAAGTCATATAAGGGTTATTTTGAAAATCTTAAATGAAAATAAATTGTATGGGAAATTCAGAAAGTGTGAGTTTTGGTTCCAATAAATTTCTTTCCTTGGTCATATTGTTTCTAAAGATGGGATAACTGTTGATCCTGCAAAAACAAAGGTTGTGGAAGAATGGCCAAAACCCAGAAATGTAATTGAGATTCGTAGCTTCCTTGGTTGGGTAGGCTATTACCGAAGGTTTTTCAGAAATTTTTCACCGTTATCTAGTCCAATGACTAAGCTAACTTGGATGGGTGTTAAGTTTATCTGGTCAAAAGAATGTGATGATTGTTTTCAGGAGTGGAAAAGAATATTGGTGAATGCTCCAGTTTTGGAACTTCCTTCCAGGAATGGTGAGTTTGTTATCTACAGTGATGCTTCATTGAAAGGACTTGGTTGTGTCCTTATGCATAATGATCAGGTAATTGCTTATGCTTCACGTCAGTTGAAAACTCATGAAGTAAATTACCCTACACATGATTTGGAATAATTTGATATTGTTTTTGCTCTAAAAATTTGGAGGCATCATTTCTATGGAGTAAAGTGTGAAATATATATTGATCCCAAAAGTTTAAAGTATATATTCACACCAATATAATTGAACATGAAATATAGGAGATGGCTGGAATTAATCATGGATTATGATTGTACAATTCATTACCATCCGGGAAAAGAAAATAAAGTGGCTAATGCTTTGAGTCGAAAAAGTAATGCTTCATTAAAAATGTTGCATTTGGAACGTGATCCTTTGGTTAAGGATTTGATGAACTTTGGAATGGAAGTTTTTTGTGCAGGATGTCCTTCTGTTTTGTTTCAGGTATCAGTGAAATCTCCTCTATCAGACAGAATTAAGCAAGCACAAAAGTAGGACAGTGAGTTGCAGAAAAAGGTAGAGCTTGTTCAGAAGGGTAAGTTTCCTGAATTCAACATTGATAATGATATTGTTTAGAGATTTGAGAAGATATTGTGTGTTCCATGTGATTCATAGTTGAAGAGATATTTTTTATTTGAAGCTCATAGTTCTCCGTTTTCAGTCCATCCTGGAAGTACTAAGATGTATAGAGATCATCAGGAGTATTATTGGTGGGACGGAATGAAAAAGGATATTGCTGATTTTACTATGAAGTGTTTGACTTGTCAGCAGGTTAAATCAGAGTGGAAGTTACCTAAAGGGATGCTTCAGCCTTTACCAGTACCATAATGGAAATGGAAGAATATATCAATGGACTTCGTTCTGGGATTGTCGAAGACACCTCGAGGTAATAATGCAATCTGGGTTATTGTTGATCGCTTGACTAAATCTGCTCATTTCCTTACCATACGAGATACTTTTTCCCTAGATCGACATTCCCATTTGTATCTTAAGGAGATAGTTAGGTTACATGGAGTTCCTCTATCCATTGTATCTGATCGTGATCCCAGGTTTACTTCTAACTTTTGGAAGGGCCTTCAAAAGTCGTTGGGTACTGAATTAAATTTTAGTACATCTTTTCATCTTCAATCATATGGGCAGTCAGAACGAACAATTCAGACCTTGGAGGATATGCTACGTGCTTGCTCTATGGATTATTAGGGAAGTTGGGATGAACATCTTTCTTTGGTTGAGTTTTCTTATAATAACAGTTTTCATTCTAGTATACAGATGGCACCATTTGAGGCATTAAATGGGAAGCGGTGTCGAACTACAGCTTTTTGGGATGAAGTGGGTGAAAAGAAGTTGATGGGACTAGAAATGGTAGAAGAGATAGAAGAAAAGTTCAGTTGATTCAGAAACAAATTAGAACAGCTCAAAGCAGGTAGAAGAGTTATGCAGATAATCGGAGGAAGGATCTATCTTTCGAGGTAGGTGATCATGTTTTTCTCAAAGTTTCACCATGGAAAAGTGTGGTGAGATTTGGTAAGAAAGGAAAGCTGAGTCCAAGGTTCATTGGACCATATGAAATTCTGGAGAAAGTTGGATCAATTTCATATCGAGTGGCTTTACCTCCATGTTTGTCTCAGGTACACAATGTTTTTCATGTTTCAATGTTGAGAAAGTATATGCCAGATCCATCAAAAGTTTTGAGCCCAGAGGTAGTTCAGTTAGAAGAGAATCTCTATTATGAAGAACAACCAATCCAGATTCTTGACCGAGGAGAGAAAGTGTTGCAAAATAAGGTAATTCACCAGGTAAAGGTTTTGTGAAAAAACCATATGGTTGAAGAGGAACCATGGGAATCAGAAAATGCTATGAGGGATAAATACCTCCACTTATTTTGAAACCTGAATAAAATTGCGAGGACAAAATTCCCAAAAAGGTGGGAAGGATGTAACATCCCAGGTAAATAAAGAATAATTCATTTTCATAATTATTAATATTTGCGAATTAAATATTAATTTTACATTAAAGGGGTTTCTATGTTCGATAGCGTACTCGATACGCAATAATGAGTTTCTTTGAAAACTTACGTTGCACACTAATAATATAATAATATTATTTTAAATGGTAGTTTACACGTAGCTATTGTATTGGTGGGAATGAATAGTAACAACTAAAATATTATTATATATTTTTGTTAAATGTTTTTACATTTAGCCAATAATGGATAAATGCTTAAAATACGAAAAGAATTCAATTTTAGGCATATATACTCTAATTTTCACTAAAGGTCGACTTATCGGCTTTTAATGGAGAACCATCATTAAATATAGTTTTGGTCACTCTTATAAATTATATTGGACCAAATAAAATTCTTCTTTAGAATCAGGACATCAAAATTTACTTTGTGTAAATTTTTGGTATTTTTCCGATAAAGATCATTTTTTAATGAATAGTGAAAAATGTTGTATTTTAATTCAAAAACTCTTTTAAATATAATTTATTTATATGATTATAATATCTTTTGAATTTGTTTTAAAGTGAAATTAGAATATATTTTTACCATTTAATCCAATTGTTGTCTCTGGAATTAATTTCACTTTGAAATCAGACTTAAACTAGTGTCAATCTTTTGATACTTTTTGTTTCATAAAAACACGCTATTTGATTTGACAGTGAGAATTAATTATTAAATAAATTAATGAAACTTATATGTTTTGAATTTTTTAAAATAGAAATCATTTTTGAACTCGGAATATCAAATATATCTTAGGGTGTTGTTTTGGTATTTTTTTTTGAAAAACTTCAATTTTTGATGAATAGTGAAACCACTAAGTGGTACTTAAAAAACTGAATTTTCATTTAAATGAAACTTTACCACTTCTGTGTTTTGAATTTCAAAAATCCGACATACATGGTCGTCATTAAGAAGTAAAATGTGGTTCAATGGGAATAAAATAATTTTTTGGTGAATAGTAACTTTTATGTTTATTAATCGCGATTAGAGGTAATAGTGTAGTTTAAGATAAAAGTAATGTTTTAATAATATGAAATGACCTAGAAACATGTCCTACCCTTATTGGATGTGTCATGGCAGACCAAGATAATCCATGTGTCAACTTGAGGATCCCATGGAGCCACTTTGGTAGGAAAATGACATTAATATATTTTTATTTAAAGTTAAAATAAAAATGTCAGAAACATGAGTTGTTTTACTAAAAAAAATTTAAATGAGGTTATACAAGTCATATTTTTGACTATAAATATTCATTAGAAAGCTAAAACTCTTTCCTACATCGTGATAATTTTTTTATAATTTTTAGACATTAAATATATCAAATTATTTATTACACCATGACGATGCAACGATTACCTCATTATTTAACGATTTAAATAAAATGAATAGATAATGTAAAATATAAGACCTACACATGACAGAAACCTGTTGGATGAGTGTATTTTGAACCCATATCACCTTATCTTCTGAATATATAATTGTGGAACCCTTTTTATCTGAAAATCATTTTATAATAAAGTATCTTTTCTTAACTTTTCAAAAGTGCCCCTCCTGTCCTCTTATAGAAGGCCCCCACCTCTACCTCCTTACCCACACCTTTCAAGCCCTTGGTTCGGCCAAGATCTGCTCTATTTGTCTCTCCACATCCCTCTCTTAATCCTAGAAGCATCAATTTGGGCAGAAGTCTTTCCAAGGAAGCCTTTGAGCTCAAATATAAGAGAGTTACCTGATTTTAAGGTAATGTCTTCACTAGTGTTCTTTTGTTTTATTTTTCTTCACCATCTTCCTAAAATCGTTTTATTAATTTCTTTTGTAAAAACTCCAGTATATTAAATATACTAGGATGCTATTAAAATAATCATTCAAGCTACACTTACACACACCAACATCTAATGGTTAAAGAACATACTGTTTCTGTGGATGGCGAATTTCTGCCTCATGAAACGATGATTGTTCAACACTCATATAACACCTTCAAAGGTGTCCATTAAGATGACACAATATTTATATATGATATATAATATGTTTATGATTTACTTAAGTTTCTTTATTTTTCATTTTTGGCATACCTTTGTGGTTTCCATTGTGGGTAAACACGATAATTTCATTTTAGGAAGTGCGGACTACCGCCCCCTCAAAGTGATTTGATTCGTTAATGCCATATGTGGGATGTATAAAGGATGGATTTAAAGTTATTATATATGATGTATGTTACATATAAATTATGAATATAATTATGGAATTAAAATATACATACCTCTCATTTATTTTTAATTCCATTAATATGACATAGAAATGAAAGTAGCGTTCATGCGTACGTACAAATTACCGTCTTCATGAACGGTGAACTTTATTTCTTACCTCTAAATGATTATATAATATTATAAATACTTTTATATTATGGATATATATGATATATATGATAAACAAATCATGAATATCATTCTGGATATAATGAACCGTTGACCACACGAGCAACATGTAATTATAAGAAGTCCACTTTCGACTGAAGAACCAAGTATCGACAAAACAAACATTATTAACATAAATGATTACATAATGTCTATAACATGGTAATAAGTGATATAAAAGTAATAATAAACTTGAAATAGGTTCTTAAGCAAGTAGAAAATAACTCAAGTTTATTATTCAGGACATTAAAGAACGATCGAGTCAAGTCAGACCCGAGGTAAGGGACTTCGTCTCAATCTCCTTTCATTGGGGAATATTTTGTTATAATACAAGGCTATAATTTATATGGTGGATAAACCCATTTGAATTTTAATTTTATACAAAAGGAATCTTTTTCTAGGAAGCGTTTTACAAAACGACAAAAAGGAATGTTTCTTTTAACGTATGCGGTGACAACAACCTTTTCCACCGCCACGAGTATTATTTGGTCTTGGGCTTCCTCAACAAGCAGTAATGTTTTTAAAATGAAATAAATACCATATACTATTTTATATATTTTGGTATTGAAAATGGTTTTTATAATGGATTTTTTATGTCAATATATTTAAGTGATATATTGTGATCAATGTGTGGAAATTTTTTCTTTCCATTATATTTGATTTATGTCTTATGATTTTATAATTGTACTTGGACATTTGACGGGTGGTTACGTGATAAACCATATGACGGGTGGTGCCGTGAATACCAGGACGGGTGGTTACGTTATAACCTCCAATTCATTGGATATGGAAGTCGGCTGTTTTGCTATTCCATTAAGTGATATGTGTGGAAGTCGACCGTATGGTTATTTGACTTAAGTATGTTTATGTCCCAAGTTACCTTTATATTTTATGTGTTATTTATATTGGTTTTATGGTAATATTTTGGTTAAAAATGGGTAAGTAATGATATTTTATTCCGTGAAGAGTTTTTACTACTTCATAAAGGTGAAGGTATTACTTTGATAAAGTATACATGGTTTACTTGTTGTTTGAAAAACTAACAGTTTTCATTCTTTGTGTATCCCTTACTAAGCTTTTTATACTCACCCCAAGATTTTTTTGAAATGTTTTTCACAGGACTTAATGTGGAATAGGGTCAAGGATGGGATCAAGGGAATGTTATGCTATATAAAACATGGAAGTAGACATGTTTCTTTTTAAGAGTTTTTATTTTATGGAAACTTAGTAGAAGTGTCTACTTTGTAATCTTTTGAGATGTAATAGTTATGATCTAATTCTATAATACACTAAACCTAAAAAGATCCTCAATTGGAATTATTCATTTAATTCAATATTAAGTATTGTTTAAGGACGGGGCCTTATAGTTGGTATCAGAGGCCGGTTTAGATAACTTTAGGAGTTATAATTCTATTAAATGATTATCCGAAATTATTTTTTTATGGTCAAATTTAAATGATATAGAATTTGAAGACTACCATGTTTCTTCATCTAAGACATGTTTATTTAGAATGGGTTTCCTGATAGGAATAGGGAAGCAGTGCTAGGAAGGCATACATAAGGAAATAACCTTCCGAATCGGCATCCTGCGATGGTCAGAATCAGATTTGAATAGTTTGTTATAGTGATGGATCAGTTGAATCAGGTGATAAATCGTGGTTGTGTTTACTGATGATATTTTGGTGTTTCCAAAATGTAAAGAGGAGCATGAAAGTCATTTAAGGGTTATTTTTCAAACCATAAAAGAAAAAAAATTGTTTGGGAAATTCAGCAAGTGTGAGTTTTGGTTCCAACAAATTTCTTTCCTTGGTCATATTGTTTCTAAAGATGGTATAACTATTGATCCTTAAAAAACAAAGGTTGTGGAAGAATGTCCAAAACCCACAAATGTAACTGAGATTCGTAGCTTCTTTGGTTTGGCAGGATATTACCGAAGGTTTGTTATAAATTTTTCGTGGTTATCTAGTCCAAAGACTAAGCTAACTCGGAAGGGTGTTAATTTTATCTGGACAAAAGAATGTGATGATTGTTTTCAGTAGTTGAAAAGAAGATTGGTGAATGCTCCAGTTTTGGCACTTCCATCTAGGAATGGTGAGTTTGTTATCTACAGTGATGCTTCATTGAAAGGACTTAATTGTGTCCTTATGAATTATGATCAGGTAATTGCTTATGCTTCACGTCAGTTGAAAACTCATGAGGTAAATTACCCCACACATGATTTGGAATTAGCTAATATTGTTTTTTCTCTAACAATTTGGAGGTATAATTTGTATGGAGTAAAGTGTGAAATATATACTGATCACAAAAGTTTAAAATATAAATTCAGTCAGATAGCATTTTACATGAGACAGAGGAGATGGCTGGAATTAATCAAGGACTATGATTGTACAATTAATTACCATCTGGGAAAATAAAATAAAGTGGCTGATGCTCTGAGTCGAAAAAGTAATGCTTAATTAACAATGTTGCATTTGGAACGTGATCCTTTGGTTAAGGATTTGATGAACTTTGGCATGGATGTTTTTTTTTGCAGGATTTACTTCTGTTTGGTTTCAGGTATCAGTGAAATCTTCTATATCAGACAGAATTAAGCAAGAACATAAGTAAGACAATGAGTTGCAAAAAAGGTAGAGATGGTTCAGAAGGGTAAGTTTCCTGAATTCAAAATTGATAATGATTTTGTTTAGAGATTTGGGAAAAGATTGTGTGTGCCGTGTGATTCACAGTTGAAGAGAGATTTGTTATGTGAAGCTCATACTTCTCCATTTTCAGTCCATCCTAGAAGTACTAATATGTATAGTGATCTTCGGGAGTATTACTGGTGGGACGGAATGAAATGGGATATTGCTGATTTTACTGTGAAGTGTTTGAATTGTCAGTAGGATAAAGCAGAGCGGCAGTTACTTAAAGGGATGCTTCAGCCGTTACCAGTACTAGAATATAAATGGAAGAATATATCCATGGACTTCGTTCTGGGAATGACGAAGACACCTCGAGGTAATAATGCAATCTGGGTTATTGTTGATCACTTGACTAAATCTGCTCATTTACTTGCCATACAAGATACCTTTTCCCTAGATCAACTTTCCCGTTTGTATCTTAAAGAGATAGTCATGTTACATGGATTTCCTCTATCCGTTGTATCTGATCGTGATCCCAGGATTACTTCTTAACTTTTGTAAAGGCCTTCAAAAGTCGTTGGGTACTGAATTAAATTTTAGTACAACTTTTCATCCGCAATCAGATGGGCAGTCAAAACGAACAATTCCGAACCTGGAGGATATGCTATGTGCTTTCTCTATGGATTATCTGGGAAGTTGGGACCAACATCTTTCTTTGGTTGAGTTTTCTTATAATAACAGTTTTCATTCTAGTATAGAGTTGGCACCATTTGAGGCATTATATGGGAAGCGGTGTCGAACTCTAGCTTTTTGGGATGAAGTGGGTGAAAGGAAGTTGATGGGACCATAATTGGTAGAAGAGATGGCAGAAAAAGTTCAGTTGATTCAGAAACACATGAGAACAACTCAAAGAAGGCATAATAGTTATGCGGATAACCAGAAGAAGGATCTATCTTTCAAGGTAGGTGATCATGTTTTTCTCAAAGTTTCACTGTGGAAAAGTGTGATGCGATTTGGTAAGAAAGGAAATCTGAGTCCAAGGTTCATTGGACCATATAAAATTTTGGAGAAAGCTGGATCAGTTGCATACCGAGTGTATTTACCTCCATTTTTATCTTAGGTACACAATGTTTTTCATCTTTCGATGTTGAGAAAGTATATGCTAGATCCATCTCATGTTTTGAGCCCGGAGGTAGTTTAGTTGGAAGAGAATCTCTCTTATGAAGAATAACCAGTCCAGATTCTTGACCGAAGAGAGAAAGTGTTGAAAATAAGGTAATTCACTAGGTAATGGTTTTGTGGAAAAACCATATGGTTGAAGAGGAAACATGGGAATCTGAAAATGCTATGAGGGATAAATACCCCCACTTATTTTGATAAGTGAATAAAATTGCGAGGAAGAAATTCCTAAAAGGGGGGAAGGATGTAACATCCCAGGTAAATAAAGAATAATAAATTTTCATATTTATTAATATCAGTGAATTAAATATTAATTTTACATTAAAGGGGTTTCTATGTTCGATATCGTACTCGATAGGCAACAATGAGTTTCTTTGAAAACATACGTTGCACACTAGTAATATAATAATATTATTTTAAATGGTAGTTAACACGTAGCCATTGTATTGGCAGGAATGAATAGGAACAACTAAAATATGAATATATATATTTGTTAAATGTTTTTACATTTATCCAATAAAGGATAAAGGCTTAAAATATGAAAAGAATTCAATTTTAGGCATATATACTCTAATTTTCATTAAAGGTCGACTTATCGGCTTTTAATGGAGAACCGTCATTAAATACAGTTTTGGTCACTCTTATACATTATATTGGACCAAATAAAATTCTTCTATAGAATAGGGACATCAAAATTTACTTTGTGTAAAATTTTGGTATTTTTCCGATAAAGATCATTTTTTAATGAATAGGGAAAAATGTTATATTTTAATTCAAAACCTCTTTTTAATCTAATTTATTTATATGATTAGATTTTCTTTTGAATTGGTTTTAAAGTGAAATTAGAATATATTTTTACCATTTAATCCAATTGTTGTCGTTGGAATTAATTTCACTTTGAAATCGGACTTAAACTAGTGTAAATCTTTCGATACTTTTTGTCTCATAAAACCACACTATTTGTTTTGACAGCGAGAATTAATTATTAAATTAATTATTGCAACTTATATGTTTTGAATTTCTTAAAATAGACATCATTTTTGAATTTGGAATATCAAATATAGCTTAGGGCGAAGTTTTGGTATTTTTTTGAAAAACTTCAATTTTTCATGAATAGTGAAACCACTAAGTGGTACTTAAAAAACTGAATTTTCGTTTAAATGAAACTTTACCACTTCTGTGTTTTGAATTTCAAAAATATGACATACATGGTTTTCATTATTAAGTAAAATGTGGTTCAATGGGATTAAAATAATTTTTTGGTAAATAGTAACTTTTATGTTTATTAATCGTGATTAGAGGTAATTAGTGTAGTTTAAGAAAAAAGTAATGTTTTAATAATATGAAATGATATAGACACATGTCCTACCCTTATTGGATGTGTCATGGAAGACCAAGACAATCCATGGGTAAACTTGCATACCCCATGGAGCCACTTTGATAGGAAAATGACATTAATATCTTTTTATTTAAAGTTAAAAAAAATGTCACAAACATGAGTTGTTTTACTAAAAAAAATTTTAAATGGGGTTATACAAGTCAGATTTTTGACTATAAATATTCATTAGAAATATAAAAGGCTTTCCTAAATCATGATATATTTTTTATAATTTTTAGACATTAAATAAATTAAATTATTTATGAGACCATGATGATGCAGCGATTACCTCATTATTTAAAGATTTAAATAAAATGAATAGATAAAGTAACATCTAAGACCTACACACGTCAAAAACCTATTGGATGGGTGGACTTCGAACCCTTAGCACCTTATCCTCTAAATATATAATTTTGGGACCCTTTTTATCCGAAAATAATTTTATAATAATGTATCTTTTCTTAACTTTCCAAAAGTGCCCCTCCTCTCTTTTAAAAGGCCCCCACCTCTACCTCCTTAACCACACCTCTCAAGCCTTTGGGTCGGCCAATCTCTGCTCTTTTTGTCTCTCCACATCCCTCTCTTACTCCTAGAAGCCTCACTTTGGGCATAAGTCTTCCCAAGGAAGCCTTTGAGCTCAAATCTAAGAGAGTTACCCGATTTTGAGGTAATGTCTTCACTAGTGTTCTTCTGTTTTATTTTGTTTCTCCAACCCCCTAAACTCTTTTTATTAATTTATTTTGTCACAACTCCAGTATCTTTAATATACTAGGATGTTTTTATAAGAATAATGCAATATAAACTTACACACACCTACATCTAATGGTTAAAGAACATAATGTTTTTGTGGATGGCGAATTTCTGCCTCACGAAACAATGATTGTTCAACACTCATATAACACCTTCAAAGGTGGCCATTAAGATGACACTATATTTATATATGATATATAATATGTTTATTTTTTACTTAAGATTCTGTATTTTTCATTTGTGGCATACTTTTATGGTTTCCATTGTGGGTAAACACGATAATTTAATTTTACGAAGTGCAGACTACCGCCCCCTCAAAGTGATGTGATTTGTTAATGCCATATGTGGGACGTATAAAGGATGGATTTAAAGTTATTATATATGATTTATGTTACATATAAATGATTAATATAATTCTGGAATTAAAATATACAAACCTCTCATTTAGTTTTAATTCCATTAATATGACATAGAAATGAAAGTAGTGTTCCTGCGTACGTACGGCTTACCGTCTCCATGAACGGTGCATTTCATTTATTACCTCTAAATGATTATGTAATATTATAAATACATTTATATTCTGGATATATATGATATATATGATATCCAAATCATGAATATAATTTTGTATATCATGAACCTTTGACCACACGATCAACATGTAATTGTAAGAAGTCCACTTTCGACTAAAGAACCAAGTATCGAAAAAACAAACATTATTTACTTAAATGATTACATAATGTTTATAACATGGTAATAAGTGATATAAAAGTAATAATGAACTTAAAAAAGGTTCTTAATCAAGTAGAAATTAACTCAAGTTTATTATTCGGGATGTTAAAGATCGATCGAGTCAAGTCAGACCGGAGGTAAGGGACTTCGTCTCAATCTCCTTTCATTGAGGCATACTTCGTTATAATACAAGGCTTTCGTTTATACGGTGTATAAAACCATTTTACTTTTAATTTTATACAAAATGAATCTTTTTCTAAGAAGCATTTTACAAAATGACAAAAATGAATGTTTCTTTTAACATATGCGGTGACAACGACCTTTTCCACCACCGCAAGTATTTTTGGTCTTTGGCTTCCTCAACAAGCCGTAATGTTTTTAAAATGAAATAAATACCATATACTCTTTTATGTATGTTGGTATTGAAAATGGTTTTTATAATGGATTTGTTATGTCAATATATTTAAGTGATATATTTGTGATCAAAGTGTGGAAATGTTTTCTTTCCATTATATTTGTTTTATGTCTTATGATTTTATAATGGTACTTGGACATTTGAAGGGTGGTTACGTGATAAACCATATGATGGGTGGTGCCTGGAATACCAAGATGGGTGGTTACGTTATAACCTCCAATGCATTGGGTATGGAAGTCGGCTGTTTGGCTATTCCATTAAGTGATATGTGTGGAAGTCGACCGTATGGTTATTTGACTTAAGTATGTTTATGTCCCAAGTTACCATTATATGTTATGTGTTCTTTATATGGGTTTTATGGTAATATTTTGGTTAAAAAATGGTAAGTAATGATATTTTATTCGGTGAAGAGTTTTTACTACTTCATAAAGGTGAAGGGCTTACTTTGATAAAGTATACATGGTTTACTTGTTGTTTGAAAAACTAACAGTTTTCATTCTTGGTGTATCCCTTAATGATCTTCTTATGCTCACCCCATGTTTTTTTTGAAATTTTATTCACATGACTTAATGTGGAATAGGGTCAAGGATGGGATCAAGGGAATTTCATGCTAGCTAAAACATGGAACTAGACATGTTTCTTTTTAAGAGTTTTTATTTTATGGTAACTTAGTAGAAGTGTATACTTTGTAATATTTTGAGATGTAATAGTTATGATATAATTCTATAATACTCTAAACCTAAAAAATATCCTCAATGGGAATTATTCATTTAATGCAATATTAAGTAATGTTTATGGATGAGGCCTTATAGTTGGTATCAGAGGCCGATTTAGATAACTTTAGGAGTTAGAATTCTATTAAGTGATTATCCAAAAATATTTCTTTACGGTCAAATTGAAATGATATAGCATTTGAAGTCTACCATGTTGATTCATCTAAGACATGTTTTTTCAGAATGGTTTTCCTGATAGGAATAGGGAATCAGTGCTAGGAAGGCATATAGAAGGAAATAACCTTCCGAATCGGCATCCTGAGATGGTCTAAATCAGAATTGAATAGTTTGTTACAGTGATGGCTCAGTTGACTTAGGAGATAAATCATGGTTGTGTTTACTGACGATATTTTTGTGTTTTCAAAAAGTAAAGAGGACCATGAAAGTCATTTAAGGGTTATTTTGCAAACCTTAAAAGAAAAGAAATTGTTTGGGAAATTCAGAAAGTGTGAGTTTTGGTTCCAAAAAATTTCTTTCCTTGGTTATATTGTTTCTAAGGATGAGATAACTGTTGATCCTACAAAAGCAATGGTTGTGGAAGAATGTCCAATACCCACAAATGTAACTGAGATTCGTAGCATCCTTGGTATGGCAGGCTATTACCGAAGGTTTGTTAGAAATTATTCACGGTTATCTAGTCCAATGACTAAGCTAACTCGGAAGGGTGTTAAGTTTATCTGGACAAAATAATGTGATGATTTTTTTCAGGAGTTGAAAAGAATATTGTTGAATGCTCCAGTTTTGGCACTTCCATCCAGGAATGGTGATTTTGTTATCTACAATGATTCTTCATTGAAAGGAATTAATTTTTTCTTTATGTAGAATGATCAGGTAATTGCTTATGCATCATGTTAGTAGAAAACTCATGAGGTAAATTACCCTACACATGATTTGGAATTAGCTACTGTTGTTTTTTCTCTAAAAATTTGAAGGAATCATTTTTATAGAGTAAAGTGTGAAATATATACTGATCACAAAAGTTTAAAGTATATATTCACTCAGATAGAATTGAACATGAGACAGAGGAGATGGCTGGAATTAATCAAGGATTATGATTGTACAATTCATTACCATGTGGGGAAAGCAAAAAAATGGCTGATGCTTTGAGTCGAAAATTTAATGCTTCATTAACAATGTTGCGTTTGGAATTTGATCCTTTGGTTAAGGATTTGATGAAATTTGGCATGGATGTTTTTTGTGAAGGATGTCCTTCTGTTTTGTTTCAGGCATCAGTGAAATCTTCACTATCAGAAAGAATTAAGCAAGCATAGAAGCAAGACAGTGAGTTGCAAAAAAAGGTAGATCTGGTTCAGAAGGGTAAGTTTCCTGAATTCAACATTGATAATGATTTTGTTTAGTGATTTGGGAAGAGATTGTGTGTTCCGTGTTATTCGCAGTTGAAGATAGATTTGTTATGTGAAGCTCATAGTTCTCCGTTTTTAGTCCATCCTGGAAGTACTAAGATGTATAGAGATCTTCGGGAGTATTACTGGGGGGACAAAATGAAAAGGGATATTGCTGATTTTACTGTGAATTGTTTGACTTGTCAGCACGTTAAAGCAGAGCGGCAGTTAACGAAAGGGATGCTTCAGCCTTTACCAGTACCAGAATGGAAATATAAGAATATATCCATGGACTTCGTTCTGGGATTGCCGAAGACACCTCGTGGTAATAATGAAATCTGGGTTATTGTTGATCGCTTGAATAAATCTGCCCATTTACTTGCCATACGAGATACATTTTCCCTAGATCAACATTCCCGTTTGTATCTTAAAGAGATAGTCAGGTTACATGGAGTTCCTCTATCCATTGTATCTGATCGTGATCCCATGTTTACTTCTAACTTTTGGAAAGGCCTTCAAAAGTCATTGGGTACTGAATTAAATTTTATTACAGATTTTCATCCGCAATCAGATGGGGAGTCAGAATGAAAAATTCAGACCATGGAGGATATGCTACATGCTTGCTCTGTGGATTATCTGGGAAGTGGGGACCAACATCTTTCTTTGGTTGAGTTTTCTTATAATAACAGTTTTCATTCTAGTATACATATGGAACCATTTGAGGAATTATATGGGAAGTGGTGTCAAACTCCATCTTTTTGGGATGAAGTGGGTGAAAGGAAGTTGATGGGACCAGAATTGGTAGAAGAGATGGCAGAAAAAGTTCAGTTGATTTAGAAACACATGAGAACAACTCAAAGCAGGCATAAGAGTTATGCGCATATCAGAGGAAGGATCTATCTTTCGAGGTAGGTGATCATGTTTTTTCCAATGTTTCACTGTGGAAAAGTGTGATGCAATTTGGTAATAAAGGAATGCTGAGTCCACGGTTTATTGGACCATATGAAATTCTGGAGAAAGTTGGATCAGTTGCATACCGAGTGGCTTTACGTCCATGTTTATCTCAGGTACACAATGTTTTTCATGTTTCGATGTTGAGAATGTATATGCCAGATCCATCTCATGTTTTGAGCCTAGAAGTAGTTCAGTTGGAATAGAATCTCTCTTATAAAGAACAACCAGTCCAGATTCTTGACCGAAGAGAGCAAGTGTTGAAAAATAAGGTAATTTACTAGGTAAAGGTTTTGTGGAAAAACCATATGGTTTAAGAGGCAACATGGGAATCTGAAAATTCTACGAGGGATAAATACCCCCACTTATTTTGATAAGTTAATAAAATTGTGAGGACGAAATTCCAAAAAGGGTGGAAGGATGTAACATCCCAGGTAAATAAAGAATAATAAATTTTCATATTTATTAATATTTGTGAATTAAATATTAATTTTATATTAAAGGGTTTGCTAGCTTCGATATCATACTCGATACGCAACAATGAGTTTATTTGAAAACTTACGTTGCACACTAGTAATATAATAATATAATTTTAAATGGTAGTTAACACGTAGCCGTTTTATTGGTCAGAATGAATAGTAACAACTAAAATATTATTATATATGTTTTTAAATGTTTTTACATTTATCCAATAAAGGATAAAGGATTAAAATATGAAAAGAATTCAATTTTAGGCACATATACTCTAATTTTTACTAAAGGTCGACTTATCAGCTTTTAATGGAGAACCGTCATTAAATATAGTTTTGGTCACTCTTATACATTATATTGGACCAAATAAAATTCTTCTTTAGAATCGGGACATCAAAATTTACTTTGTGTAAATTTTTGGTATTTTTCCGATAAAGATCATTATTTAATGAATAGTGAAAAATGTTGTATTTTAATTCAAAACATCTTTTTAATCTAATTTATTTATATGATTAGATTATCTTTTTAATTTGTTTTAAAGTAAAATTACAATATATTTTTACCATTTAATCCAATTTTTGTCGTTGTAATTAATTTCACATTGAAATTGGACTTAAACTAGTGTCAATCTTTTGATACTTTTTGTTTTATAAAAACACGCTATTTGTTTTGAAAGTAGGAATTAATTATTAAATTAATTAATGCAACATATATGTTTTTAATTTTTTAAAATAGAAATCATTTTTGAATTTTTAATATCAAATATATATTAGGGTGATGTTTTGGTATTTTTCTGAAAAACATCAATTTTTGATGAATAGTGAAACCACTATGTGGTACTTAAAAAACTGATTTGTCGTTTAAATGAAACTTTAAAACTTCTATGTTTTGAATTTCAAAAATCTGACATACATGGTTTTCATTACGAAGTAAAATGTGGTTCAATGGGATTAAAATATTTTTATGGTGAATAGTAACTTTTATGTTTATTAATCGTGATTAGAGGTAATTAATGTAGTTTAAGATAAAAGTAATGTTTTAATAATATGAAATGACCTAGACACTTGTCCTACCCTTATTTGATGTGTCATGGTCGACCATGAAAATCCATGGGTCAACTTTCGGACCCCATGGAGCGACTTTGGTAGGAAAATGACATTAATATCTTTTTATTTAAAGTTAAAATAAAAATTTCACAAACATGAGTTGTTTTACTAAAAGAATTAAATGGGGTTATACAAGTCATATTTTTTACTATAAATATTATTTAGAAAGATAAAATGCTTTCCTACATCATGATATATTTTTTATAATTTTTAGACATTAAATAAATTAAATTATTTATGACACCATGATGATGCAACGATTACCTCATTATTTAACGATTTAAATAAAATGAATAGATAGTGTAAAATCTAAGACCTACACATTTCAAAAACCTATTGGATGGGTGGATTTCAAACCCTTATCACCTTTTCCTCTAAATATATAATTGTGGGGTCATTTTTATCTGAAAATAATTTTATAATAAAGTATCTTTTCTTAACTTTCCAAAAGTGCCCCTCCTCTCCTCTTATAAAAGGCCCCCACCTCTACCTCCTCACCCACACCTCTCAAGCCTTTGGTTCGGACAAGCTCTACACTTTTTGTTTCTCCACATACCTCGCTTACTGTAAGAAGCCTCACTTTGGGCAGAAGTCTTCCCAAGGAAGCCTTTGAGCTCACATCTAAGAGAGTTACCCGATTTTAAGGTAATGTCATCACTTGTGTTCTTTTGTATTATTTTTCTTCTCCAACCCCCTAAACTCTTTTTATTCATTTATTTTGTAACAACTCCAGTATCTTAAATTTACTAGGATGTTTTTATAAGAATCATTAAAGCTAAACATACACACACATACATCTAATGGTTAAAGAACATACTGTTTTTGTGGATGGCGAATTTCTGCCTCACGAAACGATTATTGTTCAACACTCATATAACACCTTTAAAGGTGGCCATTAAGATGACACTATATTTATATATGATATATTATATGTTTATGTTTTACTTAAGCTTCCGTCTTTTTCATTTGTGGCATAACTTTATGGTTTCCATTGTGGGTAAACACGATAATTTAATTTTAGGAAGTGCGGACTACCGCCCCCTCAAAGTGATTTGATTCGTTAATGCCATATGTGGGACGTATAAAGGATGAATTTAAACATATTACATATGATTTATATTACATCTAAATGATGAACATAATTTTGGAATTAAAATATACAAACCTCTCATTTAGTTTTAATTTCATTAATATGACATAGAAATGAAAGTAGCGTTCATGCGTACGTAAGACTTACTGTCTCAATGAACGGTGCATTTTATTTATTACCTCTAAATGATTATGTAATATTATAAATTAATGTATTTTCTGGATATATATGATATATATTATATCCAAATCATTAATATCATTCTGGATATAATGAACCTTTGACTACACGAACAACATGTAATTGTAAGAAGTCCACTTTCAACTAAAGAACCAAGTATCGAAAAAACATACATTATTAACTCAAATGATTACATAATGTTTATAAAATCGTAATAAGTGATATAAAAGTAATAATCAACTTGAAAAAGGTTCTTAAGAAAGAATAAATTAACTCAAGTTTATTATTCGGGACGTTAAAGAACGATCGAGTCAAGTCGGACCCGAGGTAAGGGACTTCATCTCAATATCTTTTCATTGAGGCATATTTTGTTATAATATAAGGCTTTCTTTTATATGGTGTATAAACCCCTATGAATTCTAATTTTATAAAAAAGGAATATTTTTCTACGAATCATTTTTCAAAAAAACAAAAAGGAATGTTTCTTTTAACATATGCGGTGACAACGACCTTTTCCACCCCCGCGATTATTATTTGGTCTTTGGCTTCCTCAAAAAGCCGTAATGTTTTTAAAATTAAATAAATACCATATAATATTTTATGTATTTTGGTATTGAAAATGGTTTTTATAATAGATTTTTTATGTCAATATATTTAAGTGATATATTGTGATCAAAGTGTGGAAATTTTTTCTTTCCATTATATTTGTTTTATGTCTTATGATTTTATAGTGGTCCTTGGACATTTGACGGGTGGTTACGTGATAAAATATATGACGGGTGATGCCGTGAATACCCGGATAGGTGGTTATGTTATAACCTCCAATTCATTGGGTATAGAAGTCGGATGTTTGGCAATTCCATTAAGTGATATGTTTGGAAGTTGATCGTATGGTTATTCCACTTAAGTATGTTTATGTCCCATGTTACCTTTATATGTTATGTGTTCTTTATATGGGTTTTATGGTAATATTTTGGTTACAAAAGGGTAAGTAATGATCTTTTATTCAGTGAATAGTTATTACAACTTCATAAAGTTGAAGGTATTACTTTGATAAAGTATAAATGGTTTACTTTTTGTTTGAAAAACTAACAGTTTTCATTCTTTGTGTATCCCTTACTGAGCTTTTTATGCTCACCCCAAGTTTTTTTGAAATGTTTTTCACAGGACTTAATGTGGAATAGTGTCAAGGATGGGATCATGGGAATGTCATGCTATATAAAATATTGAACTATACATGTTTCTTTTTATGAGTTTTTATTTTATGGAAACTTAGTAGAAATGTCTACTTTGTAATGTTTTGAGATGTAATAGTTATGATCTAATTCTCTAATGCTCTAAACCTAAAAAGATCCTCATTGGGAATTATTCATTTAATTCAATATTAAGTAATGTTTAAGGCCGGGGCCTTATATGCATGACCCATCACACGTCATCGACTATAGAGAGAGGGACATCATGGATGGAGCGTCTTTTGTTGAGTACCCTATGGAGATTGAGGATCGGTAAGAGATGATCCTTCATGTGAGAGATATCAATTTGGTGAGTATTTGATGGCAGTATGGGAATCTATAGGAGTGCATATGGGAGTGAGTGGCTCCGATTCATAAATATTACCCACATCATTTTGAGTATCCATTGTTTGTATTTTAAATGACATAAAAAACTACATTCGAGGGAATTTAAAGTCCCATATTTTCTATTTAAATTTTTTAAATATTATATAGATTATATTATAGACTATGTGATAAGAAGGAATGTGATTATAAGGATTGGTTTTTTCAAAATAAAATTTTGTAATATACTAAAATATTAAATAGCATGTGTGTGTGGTTTTCATGAAAACATTGAATAACATCAAATCATGTTCTTGGATCAGAAATCCAAGGGAACAATTGAGTTAAGAGTAGAATCCTCACAACAGAAATGAATTAAAATTGGATAGTGATGGAAAACTCTGAAAAGTAGTTTTGGGCATTTCTACTGAGTAAAATAAATTAATAATTTATTTTATTTTTCTATTTAATCTATGTATTGACTCAATAATGTTTTTTTATTTTAAAGAAACTATTAGTCAGAGATATAGGTTTAGGCCCATAACCTTGGAATTCTATAGAGGATTTGGAGAGGAAACTAGTAATATTTTTCTAAGGGGGAAATAAAGGAATTGTGGATTGTGGATCAACGAATGTCGTTCCTGATAGATCTCACAAGCAGAAACTAATCATCAATAGTGAGAGATCCAATTACCAGGTAGGATGAATTATTTAGGATTTACTTCCCCTTTCTTAGATTTTACAATAAACATAGAAAAACTAACGAATAGGTTGATCCACGGTTTGATCATGATTTACAGGATGGGATTTATTTGTAGAATTTATGGGGTTAGATCAGGGATAACTATATTTATTCATTGACAGTTATTACTCGAATGGATCAAGGAAAGAACGAACAATGTATGAGGTGTGTTACTCGGATTTGTTCATTGTTTAGTTTTCGCCCCCACTTTTTTCACATGTTCTTCTTTCTTCAATTAGTTTTGAATGAATGATTTTTTTTCCGACATTTATTTCTGCAATGATGATAAATTTGAGACCCAACATCGGGAAGTCCTAACAAGGGTATGAGGATGACCATGGTGTGCTCATCGAGTGGTTCAAAAGAACCTGTTCTTTGAGCGGTTTGTGTCTGGAAGGACTTAAATAGATTTATGAGCCAATTGAAGCCCCAAAACATATCAATTTAGTCTTAGGGTGGGAAAAAACCTTTTACATGTTTTTTTGGTAAATGGACCACCATAACAAGATCTTGATCATCGTCCGCAGCATACTGAGGAGAAACATGATTTTTCTAGAAAAACTCGATGAACATGTCGTGTAACCTTCGGTTAAACACCTTGTGAACCCCATTGAGTTGTGGCTAGGGGTTTGGGGAATATTTAAATCTCACATGACATGTTAGTACTCCTCTGATTCTCATCTTGTATCTTTGGAGATACACAAACAAGAGGTGAAGTACATGGGTTGCTTATAAAACGTGTACCCCAACACATGACTTGGACTGTGCCAAGTACACATACTACCCATTATACTTGTACACATTCAGAGACACACGAGATGAAACCATATATTAACACTTAGTCTGATTACCAATGTGGATCCTGGATGGAAGAACACAAAATGAGACTCAGTATACACATCGTGTATCCATCTTTAACATGATATATTATAGAGACAATATCCACTTTATATGAGAAACACTTGGGGTCAAGGGACACCACATGAAAACATTATACACACTATGTAAAACTTTATACATGGATTGATCCTTTTTTTGTCCATACCGTGTACAATATTTTTTAGGGTTAATTCCCTTTATGGTTTTACATGATGTTATGTGTGTATCATTTTCTACTCAAAGGACTATGATCCCTTCAGTAGGTATTTATGGATAGAGTCTTGGAATCCCCCAAGAGGCTTGGAGTGGGATTATTTATTCAATATTCATTCACTAGGTAGAATATTCATTAGGGATATAAACTTCTTTACAGGTATTCGATCCCCTACATAGTGGGTTTATGCATACTGGGTTGTTGGTATCACTACATGGATCTTTCTGTGATCATCATCTTTTGTATTGTATTTGTCATCAGATGTGTCAGCGTATCTCCTTAATGATAGTTACTGATAAATTTAATTCTCAGAGATGATTCATTAGTTATATCAGAACCAGTAGTGTGTTCCCTTGATTGAGTTCTTCATGGAATCTTCGAGCAAAACCCCTTGTGTTGGTATGTGGTAGTCGTGACTTACCTCTAGACTACATGACTTATATTGAGTATATATGTATATTATTATATATCTTGTAGAAATATACATATGGTGAGATAAATATACATTACTTTATTATATTTTTTTGTGGTATTAGTTTGTTATACAATATATTTTTATACTCACCCCTTCATGGTAATTTCTCACATGTGTCGTATCTTTTGCAGACATGAAACCTTCTGATGGAGTCATAGGTAGACGATGAACAAATGATTCTTTATGAGAACAGGAAGGTTGAGGAGTTCCTATGGAAACAAACAACAGTCCAAGTACCTTCTCTTACAGATTGGACTGGTGGCTATAAAATTCTTTTAGTGGACTTAAATTTCTCGCAAATTCAATTTACCTTACTTTCATGTATACTATATTTTTTCGGATATAGTTTTTTGCCCAATGGTTTACTTAGTGGTTTTTATATTTCATACCTTTGTGGAATGGAATATGGTTGTATATATAGAGGTACATAGTAAATTCATCACATGTTAGTGATATGCCTACTCAGTGCTAGTCACCACCCCTTGGTCTGTTGGATCTGGGTTTGGGGATTCATGGAATGATTCCCACTAGGATGGGTCTTGAAACATCTTACATATACTATTATCATCAGCGAGTTTCCTCTACTCACACTGATTGAGTAATCTGATTCTTTCATGGAGAATGAGACCTAAGGTTGGGTGAATCCAGACCTCCTCTATCAGAGATGAGTATGTTGACATATTTAGTTTCATTTTAAATGGAATTTTAATCTTCATATAGTTCACTTATTATAGTAGTTGTTTATTTTCCAACATTTTTTCATCTAACATCTATGGTTTTACACCTGTGAGATTATGGTTACACAAAACATTCAAACATAAATATTATATCTTTTTATATTAATGTTAAATGTAAAACATTAATATATGCACATGAACTATAAATTCTCTATGTATTTTGATACTAGATAAAAAATATTCATATTTCATGAATGATCTCACACATCTCCCATAACGTTCTTCCCATTTAATGATCCCAATAGGCATAAGCTACATTATCATATCTTTATAACCTGGGGAAATGAAAAATACAAAAGGGAAATCTTAGATTCTTGGTAAGGACAAATATGGGATATATCAATTCATGATAACATGAAATCATATGATAATAATAAGGGTGTGAGATCATACAAAATGTATAAATTTCCCACTTAATCAATCATTGATTCCATACATGAGTCATGACAAAAAACATTTCAATTTTATTAGACATGAATCATAAGAGTGATAAATCATTCCAAATAAATCATGAACCATAAGTTATTTTCAAGAATGTGTGGCACCATCAAAGGTAAAATACCATTTCTTATGTCATAGTTAACTACTAAGAACCTCAAATGAAAATATATCATGCCACCATAATATTTTCCCATATTGGATCCATAACATATAATTATTTCTCATAATAGATTAAGCACATAAACTTATTTTCCATAATGAATCAAGAACGTCAAATTGATTACCATAATGGATTAAAAAAATCAACATGTTATTTATAATGGAATAAAAACATCAAATTGTTTCCTATAATGGATCTATCACATTGATTGGTTTTCAGTAATAGATTGAGAATATTAACTCTTTTCCCATTATTTCCTTGTGAAAAATTAAAAATCACTCAATTCATTTGAGTGATATTTGATTCTAGGTCCACCCATCACATTATTAAAATAATATAAATTTTTCCTACTATATAAAAAAAATTATTCATATACTAATGAAATAACTTATTAAAATTTTAATTTCATATACATTTCAACTATTCATCAAAGCTAAACCCAATAAAATAAGTAGATTTCAAATTTATCTCATTATCGTAATCCTAAAAGACCTAAAGAAAGAATAATATGGAATCATTGGATGATATACATAGTAAATCAAAATTAACATCACAATATATTATTATAGAAAAAATAATTATAATGAATCATAATAATATTTATTGTAAAAAATAAACTATTCACTTTGAAATCATTAATTTAAAGTAAATATATTTAATAAAATATTTTGGAAAAAATTTATTTAAAAATAATTTTTGAAACTAGTAAGGTATGCCTCAATGTATTGATCATGAATTATGGATGAAAATTACATTAATTTAGTATATGTTAAAATAAAACATTCATTTCACACTTTTTTAGAAATGAATAAAAACTACATCATTCAGAAAATTAAATGAAGATTTCTTTTTATCCATTTTTTGTAGTGTAATTCATTGGTAAAATAAATATAAATATCATATGTTAATTCTAAAAACACTATTTATTTTTATTTTGGAAAAAATTTATATTGATGAAAAATGTTTTTAGTAGTTAGGGATATAAATGTGATTACGCATAAGAACATATTTTTGGACTCTTGACTTATTAACGTTATAGAAAAGAAATAGTAATTTTTTATAAGTAACCATAAGATAATTAAAATAAATTATATTTAATTGTTAAGTATCATATTATTTATGTAATGAAAATTAATTCATAATCAATCCCGATTAAAAATATGACTCAAATATAAATACCTTACCAATATGGTAATATTAGAATAAAAAGACCCATGAAAAAAATAATCTTATATGGATATGTAAATACATATAATTTTCCTAAAAAATACTATAATATAAATTAATAGTTAGTGCATACATGATAAAAAAGAAACACATGGTGAAAATGATATATGTCTTATAGAAAATATATGTGAGATGGGAAAACCCTTACCTCAAGTATAACCTTTCCTAATATGTTATTGATCATTCTATATAGTAAATATAGAATTTTTAAAAATTTACTATTGGAACATAATCATATATATAATACCATATATTATATACTTATGACATATTATCTTCTCATAATTGATAATTAGTTACCAAAATAAAATATTTTGGGTGATAACTACTTCACTTTTCATGCGTGTTTCACATTGATATTTTTGGTCCTTGAATAATGTTCATGGTTCCAATATCTCTATAATGTTAATAAAGTCATAAATATTATATATATTAACTATATATATTTATATTGATTTCATAATGTAATAGATTGAAATATGAATTACACAGTTCCTGGAGATGGTATGTTATACGTACTCATGAACATTGTGTATAATTTTCGATGGATATAAAGAAAGAAATGGAAATAATAAGTCACCAGTATTAAATCATTATAATATCATATAAATCATATATATTACCTAAATAAATCCTAATTACCATCCATGTAGTGAATATATGAATTATTTCAGCATATCATTATACAAAGTTAGCTGTCTATATATACGCAAGATCGATGTTATCACTTTCAAATTGTTTAGATGGTGAGAATTTAGATATGATTATTTCATTTTAGTAGCATATTTAGGTTGTAAATATCATATATAAACATTAAAATCATCATGATACTCATCCATAAAATATTGCAATGAAATATTAATTGTATCGTTACACAGATATGATAATAAGTACATATGAAAGTGGTATAATTTCTTGATAAATAACACATATTTAAAGGAGGTAAATGAAAAATTTAAATGTAAGTTATTTTCTAAGGTGATTAACTATTACTTGAGGAAAGTCCTTTAAATATCCTCTTAAGGGCCCTAGGTTTGGTCTTTTTAGATGTACAACACCACTAAAATGAGGACAGGCGATTGGATAAGTAAATTTGATTGGGGTTGTTTGAGATAGAAGGATCAATGTGGGGTGAAAAAGAAAAAGTAGGGGTACCCTTTTATAATTTAGTGTTTAGAAAGTCTTGTTTTCTCTTAAAATATTAAAATATTATAAATAAATTCTCAATTTAATTACTACTAAATAAATAGTGATTATAATAAAAAGTAGTATAAGGTTTAAATACCGTTAACTAATAAAATTTGGGAAGGTTTAGGTTTTGTTTTAAACAGAATATTTGGGTTTAACCCATTAGTTACCACATTTTTTCGGTAACCATTTTAATATCCTTTACACACTTAAAGGGTTATAATCTTACATATTAGGTGGAAATTTGTTCATTAATGACAAAGGGAAAACATTTTAGACTATATCCTACCCACCTTGTCCAGTTTAATTTTTTTTATAATTTTTGAATAATTAAACAAAATATAATTTTGATAAAATATCCATAACTCTCATTTTTATAGTATTAAATTAACAAGACTTAAAAGAAATAATTTATGTGTTGGAATTAAAATAAAATAATTTTAAAATCAATAATATTCCAAGTTTATCTATGAAATTCAATTAAATCAATAAATCACTAAAATTATGTTACTTTTAATATTTTTATTGACATTTTTTTTATTTTTCACTTAATTGAACAAATTATTCATTGACATTGAATAAGAATTTTAGATAATTATATAATTACTAAAAATTCAGAATAAATTTTCATCATGAATATAATTTTCTTATGCAAAAAATAAACATTTATATATTGTTTCACAACATGATTTTACACTTATGTGAAGAAATTAGTGATATTTAAAAATAATAGAATGACATTTTGTAACTTTCTTGACCATATATATTATATATACCATTTTCATTGAAACGATTCCATTAAAAATACTTTTTAAGATAAAGGTGATAAGGGTTGGACTAAATTTATCTCATAAGAATTATAATGAAAATTTATTACTATATTACTATTCTTTAACCTTGAATAACACTATTTACACATTTAGAGGTGATAATTATTACCAGAGTCACTATTCATATTTACAAAAAATTAAAAGTGTATATTAACAAAATTTTAACATCCTGAATCAAAATATGTAATCCAATTTATCAAATTAAGTAAATATAAGGTAAATAATTCTATATTAATATTTGTGTGCAAAATATGATGAAAATATCTTTTTATAAAAATCCTTTCTTAGGTACAAAAATGTTTTCATTCAAAAGTCAATTATAAATTTTTTTCAATGATTATAATTGGATTATGTTAAGTTAAATGGAACTAATGATATTTTTTAACTAATACAATTTTATTTATTGAAACATATTATAACTATATCATATAATATCAATAAAAAATCATTTTGGAAGAAAAATATATTTTTTGAATCATAAAATAACTTTATTAAAAATTAAATGCTTATTTCCTAAGCCTTAATAATTAATTTTTTTTGCGTATGACCTTAACATATATATATCATAATATTATTTATCATATTCATAAAAAAAATTCAATGACTAGTTTATAATAGCAATATAATAATTTTTTTTTGGTTTTTCAGGTTATGTGTTATGTACCTTTCATTCTATCAGACATATACTTATTTTAAAACATTGTGGTGTAACATTTTCCACCCATATATAATGTACGTTTTTGAAAATTTTCTCTATCATTAAAGGATTAAATAATTAATTTTGTGAAAACCACATCATATAAATGAATTATAAATCATTTCATAAAAATGGAGAGTCGATAACATAAATGACAGCTAAAATAAATAAAAGTTTCCCATATAAAAAAATTTGTGGAAATATAAAATATGTATATATATAAGATACAACTAACTCTCATGGACTAATATAGAATGATGAAGTGTTTGTTCATGAGGATGTTAAGGACAAATAAAACATAAACCAATGATAATTTAAATAACGAATGATTCATTATAAATGAAGGAAAAAGTGTATCATTTTTTATTTCAAGATCCTTTAACTAAATTTGAACAACTAAATTTTTATCAAGAGAGAGAACATGAGAAAATATAATTATTCCATAAAACAATTTCATCATTTTGTAGTGATTTTATTTATTTCCACTTGACCTCTTACACTAATATATAAATAGTCAAGATGAATTTTTCCTACCTAAAGGACTAAAATTATGTTTTAACGTATTATATGATGCTTAAAAGAATGAAAATTCTTTCCTAATGTCTGTAGATTTTTACAAAACTGAGAATGAATAACATAGGGTATCCAAAATAGAAAAAATAATACTTTAATGAATATATAATCATATAAAGTTAAACATACACAATTCCATAAATAGTTATCCTTAAATTCATTTTATGATATGTTTGAACGAAGTCAAAATCCAAAAATATAAATATAATGTTAATAATTTTTTGAAAAAAATATATCATTAATCCCATATATTCCATAAAGTAGTAATTAATTTTTCCCATACCAAATATGTTAATTTCTTTATGATATATTTTCTTAAAACATGTTAACAACCTAAATTACCATAAAACCACAATTAAATCATACATGTTACCAAAAATTATCTCTTTCCTTATCACATAATGTTGAATATATTACCTAAATCCAAAAATTATGTAACATCAATTAAATTATCATAAAATCAATAATCAATTAAAAGGCCATAAATACTATCCAATTTCATTTATCCAAATCAATAATCTATTTATCCCAATAGAACATCATTATCTCAAAATCAGAAACCTATTATGGGTTGTATTTTCCTCAATCATGAGATTTTTATAAATTAGTACCTCTACCTTAAATAAATTTTAAAGGTCATTCATACCATTCAATATAATCTTGAAAATTCTTAATGAAATACATACATAGAAAGATGCATAAATGTTTCTTGATTCATATAACATGAACCTAATTATTATATTAAAATATATAAACTCTTCAATAAGTATACTTCATTATTAAATAATTAACAAGAATTATTTATATTATTCCTTAATAACTATTTACTTTCTTATATCATTTATAGTATCACTATCATTTATAAGAAAACTATTAGTTGTAAAACCTCATTGGTCCTCTTCATGATCTTTCCTAGAAGGACATGTATATGAATAATGAAAATACATTACATTTTAAATAATTAAACCATTTATGATACGAAATAGAAACCATTATTATCATTCATTACGTTAACTAGAATATCACTTTTTCCTAAATAACTAATTACTCTGTGACCTTATTTTTCAAACCACAAAAATATTCCATTTACATTGAAACATTAATATTAATGATCCTTCTCATATGATCGACATGTAGAACACTGAATGTTCTTTCCTCTATGCTCTCTAAAACTTAGGATATCAATGAACTCTACCCTTCTCTAATTTGGTAATTCCAAGAGTCGGTTAATGTGTATTTTTTAAATCATATATAATGATTACTAATTAGTAAGAATAACAATTTCCCTCATTTCATTCACTATCCAATTTTATTTCTCATTGAAAAATTGACCGTGAACTTCAACATTAACCCTATTATTTCTTGTTCTCTCAATAGACTAAGACCAAAAAGCATAGTGTGAGAAACAATAATCAGAGTGGAAAACTACATAATAATGAAATATAATTAACAGGGTTTCTAAATTATGACACCTTCTTTTGAATCTATTTCACTATGGGTTTAACCTAGTTCATCTATAATCAAAATCTATTCAAATCATTCATAATGTTTCATATAAAACTTTTCTATTAACCAAAGAATATTTTATGATATTGTCAAACCAGGGGTATAGTAAGGGAAAACATACCATGGAATATAATTATGGAAAATATATACTTGGAAAACTATTTTCTAGGTTATTAACCCAAGATGCATATGTTCCAAAACTGTATCAACTTTTATCATCTAAATATGGTTTTATTTGGTATAAAATTAACCAGATATCTATCTTAAAAAAACTATAAAACCATATCTTATAACATTAATTATACCCCATGTTTTCACCAAAATTTTCCAATTCAAATTTCATAACATTTACTAAACCATTATTATGATACAAAATATAGAAAAAAAATCATTTCATAAATAAATTTTATATATTTTTAAATTAATATTCAATAAATATCATTAAGGTCAATGTCATAATAGTAAAGGCATAGTGTCTTTAATGGATAGATACAGAATGATAATATTTAATAAAATATCTTTAATATCTCTGAAAATGATCTCTACATTTAATACTATTCATAGCCATATACTAATCTGACTTTTCTTTATATATTGGGGAAATGAAACATAAAAAAAGGTGATCTCATATGCTCAACAAGGGTAAACTAGGGAGGTATTAATCAATGATAATATAAATGTTTACGATAATCATTAGGGTATGAGATCATGAACATAACATACAATGGTCATACCCAATATTACATGGATCATAAACTTGATACACAACATAAAATTAAACAATTTTAAAGAACACAAATCATAAGAGTGAAAAATGATCATAAATAAACTATAAACCATATGTTTATGTCATAAAAATGTTGCAACATCACAGTTATAGAAACTATTTCATATATCAAGGTTAACTATTAAACCATAAAATCCTAATGGATCGAGTCTCAACACTTGTTTCACATAGTAGATCAAACACATTGACGTGCTTCTTATAATTGACACAGCATGATGACTTGTTTATTACAATGGATCAAGTAGATAAAGTTGTTTCCCATAATTAATCAACAACATCAACCTTTTTCAAATAATCTATCAATACCATCTAATTGTTTTCTATATTTGATCTATCCCATTTAGTAGTTTTCTTTACGGAACCAAGAACATCGACTTATTTCTTTCATTTCATCAAGCACATCACCTTTTTCCAATACATATCTCATAAGATATAAAAAATTACCTAACATGTTAGTAGGATAAACATTTACAAGACCACTGATTACATAATGAAAACCCTATATATGTGTCCCATAAGACAATAAAACAGTCATATTATCATCATGTCATAAAAAATCCAATAAAATGAGTTTTATAAACATTTTATCAATTCATCAAATCTTAAACCATGATAATTAGTGGGTTCTATAATATTATAATTATTAAAAATATAAACCATCTAAATGAAGAATCAGAGTGGTATCATTAGATCATATATCTATTAAATAATAATTAACCACAAATAATGTTATCATAAGTAAAATAACCATTAAATGAATCAAAAGAACATTTAATGAGGAAAATAACATTATCACTTTGAAATCACTTATTTAAAATAAAAATATTTCCAAAATATTATAGAAAAATTATTTTAAAACAAAATTAAAATATTGTGAGGGTTTTTTAAGTACTGATAAGTTATGGTGATGAAAAAACCTATAATTTAAATATGTGCTAAAATAAAAAATCCCATCAAAACCTTTGTAAAAAAGTCAAAAATTTCCTCATTCTATAAAAAGAACTATCATTTTAATTTTTCATAAAAGTAAAATAAGGGTAAAATGAATTTTAATAATCAAATGAGAATATTAAATATATTCGTTAAATTTTTTTATGAATCATTGTTATTGAAGAATTTGTTTTTCAACCGAATTGAAAAATAATGTCATTTTTTATTAGAAGAAATATTTAGGTCTCTTTAGTAATAAAGTTTAGCAAAATGAAAGATAATAAAAAATTAGTTGTAACATGGGATAAGAAAAACAGAAATTATTTATCAGTTAAGGATCAAATAATTACAACAATGTAAATTCAACCCCAAACCATGCCAATTAAAAATAGTATTAAAACATATATCCTATTCTACCTTGGTAACATATGGATCATAGGCCCCATGAAAGAAAAAAAATTATATGGATGTTAAATCACCTGATAATAAGAATAATAATCATAAAATACATCCATGGAATGTATATATACCACATGAATGAATCATTTAGTTAATATGTGATATGTCTGTTAAAAAATAAAAATGAAATGAAAAAACCCTTACCTTAAGGATCACCTTTCAAAATATTCATTTAAACTTATGTATAATAAATATATATTTATTATTATATTATTTTATACCCATACTATTATCTATCATACCCTGTATTATTTACTTGTGTTATATTATCACTCATTAATTAAACATTTGTTACTAAAATTACTGTTGTAGGTGTTATCAATTTCATTTTACATTCCTGTTTCAATTTGAAACTCTTGGCCCTTGTATATTTATCAAGATTCCATAACCATGATATTATTAATAAATTTATAAATATTATATATATTGATTGTATTTATATATTATAATATTTCCATAAAAGATACATATTCAAAAATAAATTCCATCATTTTTTGAGATAACATACTATACATACACATGAATGATGTTTTCACTTTTTGATAGATATTAAAAATGGAAGTTAATTAATAATTATAATTAATAAAAAATTATCATATCATAAAAGTAATTTATATTCTCCAAATACATCTCTATTATCATTCATGTAATTCATAAATGAAATATTAATTAGATCGCTTCGTTGAGGTCATAATCCACAAATACACATGATCGAGATTATCATTTTCCATCAGTTTGGAATGTAAGAATATAAATATTATAATTATAGGGTAATATTAACATCAAAATAAAATATATTAACATTAAATCTATCATAATAGTTCTCTATAAAAGATATTGGGGAAAATTATGTTGTATCACTACTTGGAGATGGTAATCTATACGTACACGTGCATGATATATTCACAAACCATTTAATGCGAAAAGGGTCAACAATGGTGGAATAAAATTAATAACAATATTTTATTACATTTACGATGATTAATTTATCATTTTATGATAAATATATCAAATTTAGTGTAAGTAAATGATGATTAAAAGAGGAAGTGAGTGGTTAAGCTTATTACCTCTTCCTTGAAACAACATCTTAACATATCATCTTATAAACCCTATGGTGGGACAATTTGAATGTAAGAAACATATGATATGTGGAAATGATAGTTTAAAAGATATTTTTAAGAGTTTTTTCAATCTATAAAGATATAAATGGTGCGAAAAAAATAATGTATGGGATCCCTTTATTAATTTAGGGTAGGGGAACTTTTGGGATTTCATAAAATATTAAAATATAATAAATTATTTCTTCCTCAAAATGCTTCAAAATTTTATGGTAGTAGAATATAAGGATGTATGGAGTTTAAATACCATCAACTAAACAAATTTCAATATATTTATGTGGTGTTTTAAAAAATAGATTTTTATATAACCCCTTAATTAACCAATTCTATCATTAACCACAATAACATATTTTTTATTGTCAAAGGGTTATAGTTTTATATATAAAATAAATGTTGGATTATAAATGTATAGGGGATAATATTTAAGAATATATATTATCCACATGTCCTATTTTTTTATTGTAACAGTTTTAAATAATTTAATATAATAATTTCTTGATATAGTATCGCTAATTTCATTATTTATATTGTTCAATTAATTTGAATAAGAGAATAAAAATAAATGTTTGAATTAAAATATTATACTTTTACACAAAAAATAATATGTCAGAAATATTTTTTGGTGGGGACAATTATAAAATGTCAACCATTATATTCAAGTACATTTTAAATTTTTTTATTTTTCTATTTTATCCTCATTGTATTTGAGTTAATTCATGTTCATGTAAGATATTTTTCTATTTTAATATTTTGTGTAAAATTAAGCATATGGTTTTGGAAAATTCATTCCAAAATACGTCGTACCAAATTATATATCAAAAGACCATTCCATAGAGGGATTGGTTGCATTGTGGTGGTTGTTCGTATGCCATAATAGTATTATTGGGCTTGAGGCCACACCAAATGGAAAATGGATATGTTTTAGAGAACTCAACCATGAATCATACTCCATGTACTTCTCCTTTTTCCCTTTTCTAAGGGATACAATGTGGAGTATTAGAAAATGTCAATGAACCTTTTTAGAATCAATTGAAAGTAACTTTGATCTTTTAGGATACTTTGAGAGTTTTTGATTTTATCGATCCATTTTATTTTTATTATAGGGATCATTAATTTTATTATTGTTTGGGTTTAAGGAAAGGGTTTTTTAGGGAAAATATAACCCCAATACATATTGATATCCAATTTTTGTTAAAATTGTTTTAAATCTCTAAAGTACTACATCAGAGCTGACCCCACATATTAATGCTGAAATTACACCATAGAGGACCGAGTTACATGTGGTTCCACAACATAACCCACCTCTATGAACTATACGGTTCATGTTCTAGTGCTTCTTATGGTGTGACAGCTGTTTCATGCATTAAGGCAATACATTAAATGCTACAGTCATACATGCTTCACGTTGGTGATCTCTTGTAGTCCACTACTAGGTTGGGGTGTTCCACCATACAAAATGGTGGTTACCCTCTATACTCTCCCACAATATAGTGTGTTTATATCAACATGGAGCCTCCTGGATTTCCCTTGGAATCACTATTTCTCTTTGAGAATACATTTATTCAATAATAATACCATGGTACCTAGTTTCCAAATATATTCCTATTATTTAAAACCTTTTATGCTTACATTTAATTTATTTTAAAATCAATTGGAAAATCTATATTCGGGTTTCTATAAAGGGACTTTGAAATGGAATGGTGAGTGAAGAGATGTTCAAAATGGAATGTTAATTTCTAGAAAATTGTAATTGAATTAAAAGTGTTATTATATATAGGTTCTTGATGAAATTTACATGTATAAAATATTTGTTTTTGACATGTAATATTTTTTTGAATTTTGATAAAAGCTTGTCACATTGGTTTTTGAAAATAATGTGAATAATTTTTATGAAAAAATTCTTATGTTATTTTTTGGTAGAATGAAAATTGTTTTTTATAAAATACCATTGAGGTATGTATTCTAAATGAAAGGAACATTTCTAAATTAGGGTAAAATGAAATCATGTTTGAATTGGGTTTTGTGCGAATGATAGATTTGGTAAATTTTTTGAGTTACCTTGATCAACATCATAGGATTGGTAGTTTAATAGAAAAAACACATCATGGAATGCATAATATATACCTAGAAATAGATTTATGAAATTAAATCAAAAAAATACTAGGGTATAGGTAGATTAGTCCTAGGGTATCTTCTCTATTTCATCCTTTGGGGCATTCTTCATGCATATTGTAACAAGTAATTCTTAAAATATGTGAGAGAATAATTGGAAATTCTAACCCTAGGTATCATAACAATAATGTTATGATTGAAAATTAAATTCCAATCCTTATGATATTAATGTTTCAATGATGTATTTTTTTTGGAAATAATTATTCCTTCCCTCTTTTGATAATTATTTAATTTATTCCTATTCAAAAAATATTCTGTATTAAGCCTACATTCATTGAAATTTAATTGTACCTATTTTTTGATATTTATTGATTTTTTTCAAGAGTGTATTAACATGAACTATGAATATTTTCCCATGAAATTTATTTTTTTATATCAAGCTTAAATGGTATATATAATATATAATTCTTAAGAAACGATTGGTGAAATCCTATTGGGCTTATAAGTTCACACCTTCCCTTTTACATTAGGATTTTTTATATTTCCTTTTACCAGGTCAGTATAATGTGAAGAAATCTAATTTATATTGAGGGTGTTCCAAAATTATGTGACCTTTTGGAGTTGGAAGAACATTATGGTTTTTATGATACATTAGTTGGGTCATGTGTTTTTACTATATCGAGACTTATTCCATGATGATTTGGAGATTTTTTTGTCATACCAAATATTTTAATTTTCTAATTTACATTTTTTAATTCTTATGGATAATTCATTTTATGTTTACTATTATCACTTCAATGGTGCATGTTTCTATCTAACTGGGATCAAGAACACCCTTCGAGTCATGTCAAGAACTACTCAGGTATATGTGTACAAAGAAAATCAGGATGGATCATGGAAATAAATGAAACCATAATAAAAATATAATGTAAATATACTAGAACCCAAAAAATAATAATTTACTAAAACATACCAATTAGAAATAAAGAAACATGAATTTAATTGGATATATAATATATAAAGAAAAAATAATTGAAACAAATCAAAAAAATTGAATTGATGAATACTAAATCATATCAAACCTATAGAAATTAAATGAAATCAAACCAAAATCTACAAAAAATAGTCTACTGAAGCATAAAAATACTATACCCAACTCAACCAAAAACAATCTAAACTATGATTTATATTTTAAACATGGATAAAAAAATAAAACTGAATATATATTATTTATATCGAATTAAAAAAGTTGTAATTTATATTACATCATACATAATAAGAAAATATGTATTTAGTTATCGATTTGTTTCTAGTTATAGGTATTTTTTATATTTCTAGAAATGAAGAATTATATTATTACAGTCCACTATTTTAGTATTAATGTAATATTTTTTCAATAGAATAGACATAATTTATACGTATGATACTTATCCAATGTCAAACGAGTTTTAAAATTTGCTGATTGATTTTTTTCAGCTAAGAATGATTCATATAGAGTTATTATACAATATTCTTTTTTTAATCATATTAAATTTCTATGGTTAATTTACCAAAATTTTATATACAATATAAAAAATGATTGTTTTAGAACAAACTATCATGGATGGAATCATAGTAGACTAAAATGGGAATCATAAAATGTTCATGGTTAAAATGAAAAGAGTGGGACAAAAAATTTTATATTTGAGTAACTTCCATTTATTTATAATCTTGAGAAAGAAATGATGCCAATAAAATAATATAATTACATGAGTAGACATGATGTAAATAATAAATATGATATTATTTTGTGGTTGAAAAAATTGATGAATGATAGTAGGACTCTTGTATATTAGGCATGTGGTAAAACAAAAAAGATAGATTTTATAATTAATTAATATAATTAAAAAATATTTAATGGAATTTAAATTATCTGATCAATTATATTCTTTTATTTTTGAATAAATTACATCCTAATGGTGAATATATTTCATAAAATCATTATATACAATGGATTTTATTTGACCATCATAGATATTCTACAAATAAAATTCATGGATGGCATGATATATTCTAGCTTACTCTACGAGAAAAAAATGAAAAATTATTGTAATTAATATGAAATATCTCAATGGTATTTAAATACAAATTTAAAAATGTATAATGAAGAAAAAAAGTAAAATTTCACTTTCTATTTATTCATAGGTTTCAAAATATTTCAATATCTGATAAAATATCAGTGAATATGTGGAATAAGGATGATGAGAGAATTAAGGATAATGATGAGTAGGTCAATCCTATAGGTTAAATTTTATGGTAGAAATTTGGTTCATGGAATATTAATTATGTTTCTATGTCAGATAATGTTATGTTGGGTTTATAAAGGTATGTAATTGATATTTTTTTCCATATTATTAGTTTTTGTTAGTATTTGAATTGTTTACATTAACATAGACATTTCTTATTCTATGTGTATTTAAAAAATCATTCAATTTCAAGATCATACTGATTTCTAGACCTTATTATCTTTTAAATGAAATGTATTTGTAAATTAAACCTTTAATAACTGAGTTTAAATGGCTTTGGTATATGAGTGTGAACATATATGACATTGATTTGAAATATACATTTTGGACAAATGTTATGATTATATGGATGATAATTTTTTTTTCCATCTTATGAAATTATTTCTATACAGAGTATGAAGGAAAAAATATTAGGTATAATTTTATAAAGAATGAATTATTTTGAAAAATTAATGATCATGATATTTTTAGTTTAATGGGCCAACATTGACTCTTTCTAATGGATCAGTCATAATGAAACAATCCTTGAATGTTTTATAATACTGTTTATACAATTAATAAACCTTAAAGTATGTTTGGAACAGATATTTTTATTGAATAGAAATATGTCAATTTTTAATGTTGGAATGTTCATAGAAACTAAAAAAGAAAAATAACATCTCCCTAGAATCCAAGTGCAATTTGAAGATGAAAAATATTCTCTTTATTTTTAATTACCAGTAGACCAATTTGTTACATCATTGTTAATTCATAATAAATATTGGGAATAATATATATATATTATTTTTCTTAAATTATATATATTTTATGTGATGGTAAAAGATGATATAAAATCTCAACATGAATTGTAGGATTGGGGCATCAAAATAGAACTTCATTCTATATGTACTAGTGAAAATAAATATATTGTTCCCTATACTTATTTTTTGATGAAATCTTAAGATAAATATAAATTTTATGTAATATTAGATAATATTAAGGTTCATGATGGCTATTCATGTAATATATCAAAATGGGTAAATATAAAATATTTGAAAAAAAACATATAAAAACTCACGAAAACCACATCATCCTACATGAATTGATTCCACGCTATCTAATAATGTATGGGTGATAATTATTCCATTGTTATTTTTATATATAGATATATGTGATAAAATGTTTCCCAAAACATTCATTGAAAAATTATAAAGGAATAGAAACCAATAATTCTTTAAGAGTTAGAGACATTTTTTCTTTATCTTTTTTCACATGTATATTTCATCTTCAATGTGAATCTTCCAATGAAAATAAGTCTTCAGAAAACCATTTCATTTCAATATATTTATCCAATAGAAAGAAATATGATTAAAATTATTTCTTCTATATATAATAAAAATCATCCTGAATGTTCCATAATCAATGGTCACTTTGATCAAGAATATATGGATTTCTGTTAAATATATCTGGGTAGTGTTTTCATGAGATGTAACTAGTTAATGAGAAATAAAGAGAAGTTGAATAAGGAAATTGAAAAATATCTCTATATATCCCCAATACATATTGATTTACTGGATTTTATTTATTATCAACATTGAGCTTTGAAGATAGAGAGATGACACATTGAATACTCATTTTTATCTTTCACTTATTAAATGAAAAAGTCTCGTAAGTAGTTTGAACATTTATATATTATCTCATAATAAGTTATTTTACATATATATTAATATTTTATTATATTTTTTATTCATAAAAGCTAAAAAATTATAATTATAAATTTTTGTTTGTTACCTTTTTGAGGGAGAGTGACTTCATATATCAAAAAGTCACATTTTTGGTTGAAATCGAATGTAGAAGGATCAGTTTAATAAAATAGAAAAAATAAATATTTTTAAAATTTTATTATTAAATATGATTTGGGTTATTGAAATTTATTCTTAATTATTAATCTAAGGAATTATTATTATTGTACTTTGGTAATAATTTTTTGGCTCAAAAATGAAACTCATGTATCATATATGGGTAAATTGTTTTTATAATTGATCAAGAAAAACCATGAGAACACAACATGATTGTGTTATGTTAAATTCAATAAAAATGTATTTTTATAGTGAATCAAATAGTAGGGATAGATATGAAAATGTGGGTTATTATGGATTTGTTGATAAAATAATAATATTAGATTAATAATCTCATGGGAAATTTTCTATAATTAAATGAAAGTGGGTTGATTTACTAATGAGATATGACATATTTATTGATGAATTTGGAATTTTATTTATTAATATAACTCAATTATTAGATATATATGATCTATATATTTTGGAATCAATGATGAATAAATAATTTCATGTAAATGCTAATCTAAGACCTAAATTTTATTTCATTAGTGAAGTTATCCCATGAAATATCTTTTATGGTGGTGGGGATGTACCACCACAATCTCTAACCCCATTATTCAAGTTCCATAATTTTACGCATCCTGAATCAAGTATTCTAAATATTAGGGATTATTTTAAAATGGAAGTAGTGGTGTTAAATACATACAATCACACATATATATTATTAGTTCATTTAGTTTTTCTCGACATGTGTCTTCGCCGTGGGTTCCATTCGAATTGATTTATTCTGGTTTTATTTTCTAAAATTTAAGCTAATTTTTTAAAATGGATTCCATGTAAATTGTAAAAATATTTTCCATATAATTTGAATTTAAAAATAGTTTCCGTGTAAAATTATTGTAATGGTACCATAGATTTTTAAGTTGTACATATTTAATATGGGTTTTTAATTTTTACTTTTTATAAAAATAAATTACAAGATATATAATTAATTCTCATAGAAGAATAAAAACTAATGTTATTCTCATTTTATTATCATAAAAATAAAGACATGAATTAATTTTAATCGGGTTTAATTAGATATGAATTAATCATGTACATTTATTGTAACAGCCCAAGATTTTATGAAAAATATTCTTTTTTATTTCACTGATGTCTTATGTTGTACGCTACACCAAAAGGAGCTTGCACAACACGCATCCTTGACTTGCCTTGCATTACACGCAATCGCAACCTTCCTCGATAGCGTGTGTGGTACGTAATACTGAGTTTCACGAAACAATGATATGCTATTAAAATATTATTAAAACTAGCCGTTATGAATAGTAATAACCACTTTTTAAATTTTAGAAGTTTTATCTCTCAAAATGGACTCCATTTTTTGGATTCGGAGTATCGAATTTAGCCTAAGGTGAAATTTTGGTACTTTTCGGATAACTTTCATATTCTGATGAATAGTGAAAATTACTAAATTAGAATTAAAAACAACTTTTTTAATCGAAATAATTAATAGTGATAAATTATTAATTTGAGTGGTTTTAAAGTATATTTAGAATATATTTTTACAATTTAATACAATGTTGGTCATTGGTTGTAATTTCACATTTAAACCACACATAATCAAGTGTCAATCTTTTGATAGATTTTGTTTCTTAAAAAACACGCTATTTGTTTTAACAGCGGGATTTAATTATAAAATTAATTAATGCAACTTCTATGTTATGAATTTGGTAAAATAGACTTCATTTTTGAATTCGGAATATGAAATATAGCTTGGGATGAAATTTTGGCATTGTTCTGAAAAACATCAATTTTTGATGAATAGTGAAACTACTAAGTGGTAGGTTAAAAAACTGAATTTTGCATAAAACTTAATTTTACCGCTTCTGTGAATGGAATTTCGAAAATCCGAGAGACACGGTTAATATCAAGGACTAAAATGTGGTTCAATGAGATGAAAATAATTTTTTGGTGAATAGTAACTTTTTACTTTTTTTACCGCGGTTAATAGTAAATAGGGTAACTAAGGGTAAATATGATATCAATATTACCCTAACACATGTCCTAATTCTATTGGACAAGTGTAATTCGACCAAAAACAAACTTAGGAATAAAATATGATCATTTAGGCCCACTTGGATTAGATTAGGACATTTATTATTAATTTATTTAAAGAAAGGTTAAAATAGTTAAAATCAAAGTTTAATAAGTAAATCATTTTTAATATGGGGTTATACATAAGATAAATTCGATTGTAAATATTCATTAGAAAGCTAAAAATATTTCCTACATGATGTTATTTTATTTGTAATTTGTAGACATCAAATAATTTAATTTATTTATGACACAACGATGATGCAGTAATTATCTTATTAATGAAATATTGACATAATTGATGTTATAAACACCAAAATAAATGTAATTTGAGATTTTTTATGAATTCCAATAATTTTATAGGTTACTATGATATATTAATGTTGATTTAATCAACTTGGTTCGAACATTTAATTCTGTTATGACTTTCACAAAAATCATATATCAAATAGTGTCAAAATTGACACAGAATAGTTTTTAAATCAAATATTATATTATTAATTGTTATTGTATTCCTAAAAATCTAAGGTTCGTACAAATGACTTAGATAAGGATATATATATTAATAATAAACAATTTGGGGTTCGTTTGGCATGTTATAGTAAGTTTATTAACCATATAGTGAAAGAAAACAAAAAGACATGGTAAAAGTTAAATTATTTAACTTAGAGTTAAATTTAATTGATAAGGTTAAAATAATATCCTAAACTTGTCTAAATTATATTGGTTGATAGGATTTCGACCCATCCACACTTTAGCTTCGAAATAAGACCCTTTGGAACCATTATAAACCGATTTTGAGTTTAATATAAAATAATATTTTGAGATATTCCTAAAGTGCCCCTCTCCTCCCTTATAAAAGGACACCTCCTCCCCCTCCTCCTCACACCAATTTGAGCACTCAAGCTCGGCCAACCCCTGCCAAAATCTCTTCTCCACTTCCCTAGCAACATCCTAGAGGTTCTGGTCTTCCTCAAAGACCAATTTTAATGCCCTAAGAGGAGGTCTCAAAGAGGCACTTCAAAGAAGAGGTAATTACCATTACCAATTCTTTCATCTTTATTTCTTATTCCACTTCTTCTTCTTAGGTTTTTTCATTATGAAGTACTAACATCAGTATCACTCATATACTGATATGTTATTATAAGTATGAAACAACCCTATTTCACCATCTATCCATCCTACGGAAAAAGAAATCACCGCGCGTGCGTACGTACGGAATACCGTCTCCACGCCGTGGTGTAATCTATTTTCCACCATCACCTTACATGGATGGGTATAATGGTGTAAATAATAACTATACATAGTTATTACAACATCATATTTATTCTGATATATTGTATAATCCACTTCAATTCAGTTCATTATTTATGGAAATGATATCATCGCTCGTGCGTACGTACGGACTACCGTCTCCACGACGCGATGAGATTCATTCTCCATGTTAACCATTTAAGAATGATTATAAAGTATATATAAGAAATAATAATGAAATATATGACATTATAAAGCTACTGGATTTATGTATATATATACATATGTATGTCATCTACTTACTTCCATTTCAAGACAATAAGGAAAGGAAAACAGCGTTCATGCGTACGTACGGACTACCGTCTCCATGAACGGTGTTTTTCATTTTATTTATCTACCTATTATATATATATATATACTGAATATATATGATATATAAATCATATTTTATATTCTGGAAGTAAGTAAATCATGATATAAGTAATAATGATGTCAAGAACAACAAGTCAAAACACCTACGATAAATGAAATGATTTTACCCAAAACGCTTCTTTAACATGGAATTTACAAAAGAACGGGTAATATAATGTCATAAGTGAACCATATATGATATCATAACAATGAATATGATTCTGTAATAAGTCAATAACATGATTTAAATCATTATACAGGAGGTTCGTACACTTACAAAGCAAGTCGGACCTAATGTAAGGGAAATATCACAATCTCATTTTTATCCGAGATTGTTTATTCGTAAGTATTTACTGGGGTGTATTTTATCATCCACATCCATGTTTCATCAATATGTAATATTATTTCCATCCACATACAATTGTTTAAATCCATTTTTACCCTTCGATGAGTTTTTAGTAAAAGATATGAAAGGAATCTTTTGTCGTTTTTCATACGAGGTAATTTTTGACTCTTCCGACAAAAGTACGAAGAATGTTTTTTTTAACTTATACGGCATGAATGGATTTTTAAAACATTATTTCCAAGAAGCTTCCTTGAAAAGTTTCAAGTTTATTTTTAATCAAATTCTTTTATTTTAAAGTTGTATGACATGTTATGAAAGGAAAAATGTTTTTTAAGAAGAAAGGATATTTTCCTCAAGAATGGAGTTCAAGTGTGTTATCAAAATTATTTTCCATCTAAGATAATAAAGGGTACTGTTTTTATCCTTATTATTACACTGATTTGATTATTTTGTGATGGAAACATTTTTATGAATTCCTTTATCTTATATGAATTGATTTATGATGTCATGATGTTTCAAGAATCCCATTTTTGTTACATGTGTTATGCGATGATGTATGTTTTATGATTATGTGGCACACATAAGAAAGGATTCATTATAAGATGGGTGGGACCTATATCTCCCTCCAATGCATTGGGTAAAGATTTCATATCTCATGAGATAGACGTGGCTGGAATGGTAGGTTATACCGGTTCAGTGAAACAGGACTGGAACGAGGATTACTCGATTCAGAAAGGGACTTTGTCCACTAAGATAGTCTTGGCAATGAGTCTTGACTAACAAGAAATGATTCTCTATGATTATGTGTGTATGCCACAATGAGTAATGTTTTAAGTTATGGTTTCATTTTCACTACTATGATTTATCCCATGTTATGAAATTATGCTCTCTTTTGCAGGTTAAGATTTCCAAAAATGTTATGTTCTTATGAAAATTATGTGATTGATATTTCTTTTTTTTACCCTTACTGAGCATTTGAGCTCAACCTTTTATGTTTTCTTTTCCCCAGGATATAAAGAAAGGTTTTTAGGTAAAAAAAGAAGAAGATCTTTATGGGAGATATTGAAGATCTTTCACCACGATTAGGAGATTACGTTCCGAGTTTCCAAAGACACTAAACTATTACGATCCTTGTGTGTGTTTTGGTTATGTACTAAGTATTCCGCAAAAGTAATGTAATGTCCATGTACGTCAGGTTTCGGGTCTCTACAGTTGGTATCAGAGGAAAGGTTTAGTCAACCTTTGGAAACTAGGATGCGAAAACATTAGTGAGATCCCTAGAGTTATTTCTAAGGTATGTCTAGGGATGTCCCTAAGGATAAGTATACATATAGGATATATTCCTAGAACTATGGTAACGATATTAGAATAAACCTAAGAAGTTAGGTATTGAGGATACTTTCCCTTTACTATGTTGTTTTCTCTAGCATGATTTTTGATTCTCACAAAATTATTTTTGTGTTTTAGTTAATGGAGGGAACCAAAAGGAATTCGGTTAACATTGAATCCAATGGACAAATTGGTGACTATGAGAAACAACATTGTGTAATGCCTAGATAGAAAGATGTTGTGATTATGCCGAATCAATCATCGCGATATATGATTAACAAGGTGAAATTTATTGGTATGCTTAATTCTTCAAAGAAGAGGAAGATAGACTATTATGCATGTTCGCATGTTGAGGAACATAAAGAAAGGAAGATTGAGATTTCTAAAGAAGGGAAGAAGAACCTTGAGGAATACCTCAAATGGAGGGACCGATGTTATCTGTGTGGAGAAAAGGGTCATAGAGTGACAGACTGTTATGGAGTTCAATGTCTTATTTGTGGAGAACATGGGCATTACCCAACTCAATGCCCTGACCTAAAAAGTTACTTCTAAATCAAGGAAGGAATTATTCCAGGATAATCATTGATATGGATGGACTAAAGTGTTTTGGTATTCAAGAATAATGTTGTTGAGGTACTTTTATGGTGTATTGAAATATTTAAGTATTGGTCTATTGTGGTTTTCAATAATTTTAAGGTACCAATAACTATGAAAAGTGATTCAAATATTTTGGAAAGTAGATGATAAGTGCATAATGAAAGGATAAGAAGATAATGAGATGTTTGATTGTATTCATGAGCTCATTATTGATATAAGGACTAAGTGATATCATGGTTTGAGTATAAATAATTTTGAGGATTTCGGTATGTGAAAAGTGTTAACTTTTAACTGCATTCAAGTTTTCACTAAGGTTCAATGGGTATTCAAGAGAGTACAATATTAAGGCCTTTGAATGTTTGGAATGTGACCAACAAGATATATCTTATGATATATGGGGATCAACGATGGTATTAAATCTCTGGTAATCGTTTTCACTATGTTATGAGAATGGACTGCAGTATTATGGATAAGCCTAAAGATTGGAATGGATTATGTTGGACATAAGTTAGTATTGTTTAAGGATAGAAGTTTTTTTTTCGATATTATTGATGGGATGTTATAGTAATATAGTTTTATAAAAAGGACAACCTGCAGGACGGGCGACAGCCCATCGCTCCGGACAAGGCTGTAGGAATCGAACCCACAACCGAAGTGCGACTGGCCTTTATCGCCTACCACTGACCTACAGGAAGTCCCTGTTTAGTAGAAACTAGTGTTATTATATTAAGCAGTATGATATATGAAGTATAAGCCCATTTTAGGAACCATATATGATTAATCCCACAATAGATCGACTTATGTATATAAATTTTGCTAACCTTTTGAGACAGATGGAATGACCCGTCATTCTATTACATGATCTGCTAACACATCACGAATAACAAATTCAACTTCATTTATTTAAGATATGAAGTGGAAATTGTTCAAGGCACGAACAACAGTGAGATTGTACCAAAATAAAGTAAGTATTTATTCTAATTCAAATTCTTTAACTTTAGGGAAATGATCTTGAAAACCAAAAATGTTGTCCTAGTTCTCTTATACCTGATGAATCAGATGGTACCTTAGATCGTCACAAATTTATGGATTTGTGATTACTGGCTTTTCCATAGCCATGTTCTCTACCACTCTCCATCAGAACATGATGGTTAGATTTCTCTTCCATATCCATATATTCACCTATGTGGAAACCCAGTGATTAGTTTATTTGGGTAATCGTTACATTTCATACTTTAGTTTTTAAAGCCAAGTTGTGGTATTCCTTTTTACGATGTGGGTTTCTATTAAAAAAACTTTCGAATAGTAAACCATTTATAACCCCGACGAATTTCGAGGGCGAAATTCATTTTAAGGGGGGTAGAATGTAACAGCCCAAGATTTTATGAAAAATATTCTTTTTTATTTCACTGATGTCTTGTGTTGTACGCTACACCAAAAGGAGCTTGCACAACACGCATCCTTGACTTGCCTTGCATTACACGCAATCGCAACCTTCCTCGATAGCGTGTGTGGTACGTAATACTGAGTTTCACGAAACAATGATATGCTATTAAAATATTATTAAAACTAGCCGTTATGAATAGTAATAACCACTTTTTAAATTTTAGAAGTTTTATCTCTCAAAATGGACTTCATTTTTTGGATTCGGAGTATCGAATTTAGCCTAAGGTGAAATTTTGGTACTTTTCGGATAACTTTCATATTCTGATGAATAGTGAAAATTACTAAATTATAATTAAAAACAACTTTTTTAATCGAAATAATTAATAGTGATAAATTATTAATTTGAGTGGTTTTAAAGTATATTTAGAATATATTTTTACAATTTAATACAATGTTGGTCATTGGTTGTAATTTCACATTTAAACCAGACATAATCAAGTGTCAATCTTTTGATAGATTTTGTTTCTTAAAAAACACGCTATTTGTTTTAACAGCGGGATTTAATTATAAAATTAATTAATCCAACTTCTATGTTATGAATTTGGTAAAATAGACTTCATTTTTGAATTCGGAATATGAAATATAGCTTGGGATGAAATTTTGGCATTGTTCTGAAAAACATCAATTTTTGATGAATAGTGAAACTACTAAGTGGTAGGTTAAAAAACTGAATTTTGCATAAAACATAATTTTACCGCTTCTGTGAATGGAATTTCAAAAATCCGAGAGACACGGTTAATATCAAGGACTAAAATGTGGTTCAATGAGATGAAAATAATTTTTTGGTGAATAGTAACTTTTTACTTTTTTTACCGCGGTTAATAGTAAATAGGGTAACTAAGGGTAAATATGATATCAATATTACCCTAACACATGTCCTAATTCTATTGGACAAGTGTAATTCGACCAAAAACAAACTTAGGAATAAAATATGAACATTTAGGCCCACTTGGATTAGATTAGGACATTTATTATTAATTTATTTAAAGAAAGGTTAAAATAGTTAAAATCAAAGTTTAATAAGTAAATCATTTTTAATATGGGGTTATACATAAGATAAATTCGATTGTAAATATTCATTAGAAATCTAAAAATATTTCCTACATGATGTTATTTTATTTGTAATTTTTAGACATCAAATAATTTAATTTATTTATGACACAACGATGATGCAGTAATTATCTTATTAATGAAATATTGACATAATTGATGTTATAAACACCAAAATAAATGTAATTTGAGATTTTTTATGAATTCCAATAATTTTCAAGGTTACTATGATATATTAATGTTGATTTAATCAACTTGGTTCGAACATTTAATTCTGTTATGACTTTCACAAAAATCATATATCAAATAGTGTCAAAATTGACACAAAATAGTTTTTAAATCAAATATTATATTATTAATTGTTATTGTATTCCTAAAAATCTAAGGTTCGGCCAAATGACTTAGATAAGGATATATATATTAATAATAAACAATTTGGGGTTCGTTTGGCATGTTATAGTAAGTTTATTAACCATATAGTGAAAGAAAACAAAAAGACATGGTAAAAGTTAAATTATTTAACTTAGAGTTAAATTTAATTGATAAGGTTAAAATAATATCCTAAACTTGTCTAAATTCTATTGGTTGATAGGATTTCGACCCATCCCCACTTTAGCTTCGAAATAAGACCCTTTGGAACCATTATAAACCGATTTTGAGTTTAATATAAAATAATATTTTGAGATATTCCTAAAGTGCCCCTCTCCTCCCTTATAAAAGGACACCTCCTCCCCCTCCTCCTCACACCAATTTGAGCACTCATGCTCGGCCAACCCCTGCCAAAATCTCTTCTCCACTTCCCTAGCAACATCCTAGAGGTTCGGGTCTTCCTCAAAGACCAATTTTAGTGCCCTAAGAGGAGGTCTCAAAGAGGCACTTCAAAGAAGAGGTAATTACCGTTACCAATTCTTTCATCTTTATTTCTTCTTCCACTTCTTCTTCTTAGGTTTTTTTCATTATGAAGTAATAACATCAGTATCACTCATATACTGATATGTTATTATAAGTATGAAACAAACCTATTTCACCATCTATCCATCCTACGGAAAAAGAAATCACCGCGCGTGCGTACGTACGGAATACCGTCTCCACGCCGTGGTGTAATCTATTTTCCACCATCACCTTACATGGATGGGTATAATGGTGTAAATAATAACTATACATAGTTATTACAACATCATATTTATTCTGATATATTGTATAATCCACTTCAATTCAGTTCAATATTTATGGAAATGATATCATCGCTCGTGGGTACGTACGGACTACCGTCTCCACGACGCGATGAGATTCATTCTCCATGTTAACCATTTAAGAATGATTATAATGTATATATAAGAAATAATAATGAAATATATGACATTATAAAGCTACTGGATTTATGTATATATATACATATGTATGTCATCTACTTACTTCCATTTCAAGACAATAAGGAAAGGAAAACAGCGTTCATGCGTACGTACGGACTACCGTCTCCATGAACAGTGTTTTTCATTTTATTTATCTACCTATTATATATATATATATACTGAATATATATGATATATAAATCATATTTTATATTCTCGAAATAAGTAAATCATGATATAAGTAATAATGATGTCAAGAACAACAAGTCAAAACACCTACGATAAATGAAACGATTTTACCCAAAACGCTTCTTTAACATGGAATTTACAAAAGAACGGGTAATATAATGTCACAAGTGAACCATATATGATATCATAACAATGAATATGATTCTTTAATAAGTCAATAAAATGATTTAAATCATTATACAGGAGGTTCGTACACTTACAAAGCAAGTCGGACCTAAGGTAAGGGAAATATCACAATCTCATTTTTATCCGAGATTGTTTATTCGTAAGTATTTACTGGGGTGTATTTTATCATCCACATCCATGTTTAATCAATATGTAATATTATTTCCATCCACCTACAATTGTTTAAATCCATTTTTACCCTTCGATGAGTTTTTAGTAAAAGATATGAAAGGAATCTTTTGTCGTTTTTCATACGAGGTAATTTTTGACTTTTCCGACAAAAGTACGAAGAATGTTTTTTTTAACTTATACGGCATGAATGGATTTTTAAAACATTATTTCCAAGAAGCTTCCTTGAAAAGTTTTCAAGTTTATTTTTAATCAAATTCTTTTATTTTAAAGTTGTATGACATGTTATGAAAGGAAAAATGTTTTTGAAGAAGAAAGGATATTTTCCTCAAGAATGGAGTTCAAGTGTGTTATCAAAATTATTTTCCATCTAAGATAATAAAGGGTACTGTTTTTATCCCTATTATTACACTGATTTGATTATTTTGTGATGGAAACATTTTTATAAATTCCTTTATCTTATATGAATTGATTTATGATGTCATGATGTTTCAAGAATCCCATTTTTGTTACATGTGTTATGCGATGATGTATGCTTTATGATTATGTGGCACACATAAGAAAGGATTAATTATAAGATGGGTGGGACCTATATCTCCCTCCAATGCATTGGGTAAAGATTTCATATCTCATGAGATATACATGGCTGGAATGGTAGGTTATACCGGTTCAGTGAAACAGGACTGGAACGAGGATTACTCGATTCAGAAAGGGACTTTGTCCACTAAGATAGTCTTGGCAATGAGTCTTGACTAACAAGAAATGATTCTCTATGATTATGTGTGTATGCCACAATGAGTAATGTTTTAAGTTATGGTTTCATTTTCACTACTATGATTTATCCCATGTTATGAAATTATGCTCTCTTTTGCAGGTTAAGATTTCCAAAAATGTTATGTTCTTATGAAAATTATGTGATTGATATTTCTTTTGTTTACCCTTACTGAGCATTTGAGCTCACCCTTTTATGTTTTCTTTTCCCCAGGATATAAAGAAAGGTTTTTAGGTAAAAAAAAGAAGAAGATCTTTATGGGAGATATTGAAGATCTTTCACCACGATTAGGAGATTACGTTCCGAGTTTCCAAAGACACTAAACTATTACGATCCTTGTGTGTGTTTTGGTTATGTACTAAGTATTCCGCAAAAGTAATGTAATGTCCATGTACGTCAGGTTTCGGGTCTTTACATTTATTTAGTATTTATGAATATTAATCTCATAGTTATATTATTTTTATCATGTTTATTTTTTAATTTAAGTATATTTTCTTTATTGATTCAATCTGGATTATTAAAATTATAAAAATATATTTCCACTATTTTTGTTTTATATTTCACATAATTATAGAAATAATTTCCCTTTATTTTCTTATAAATTGTCCATTCAATTCATGATGGTTTTGAAAAATTTAAATTATTAACAATTAATGATATTATATATAAATTATATCACATCCACATGAGAAGGTTGGTCTGTATAATTATAAAAATGTTTACATTTAAAAAACACTTTCATTGTATGAATTTTATGTGGATATAAGTCTACCATTAAGAAACATTAAAAAAATATACAATACATAATGTGAGATATGGAGTTACATAGATATGAGGATGTTACGAACCTAACCAGAGGAAATACTAGAATACCTATAATTGAGTCACCCTAACATTAGATATATACCCATATGTGATTTGTCTAAAACCCCACATTACGCTTTATATTGATTTGGATATAAACAACCCTTATGTGATAGAATTAAATTTGGTGTTTCCTTCCCGCTTAAGTGTAATATTGTTTTTATAAAAATTCAATCTCTAATAATAATAACTCATAAATGATAAAGGATATACTTTATTATGAGTAAAAATATTCTGAATTACTTATTAAAAAAATAACTAATTTTAATAATTGTGAGAAATTATAATTTTTTTGAAACATCACAATTAATATTATTAAATTATTAAAACCACTCAAAAATAACTTTTCAGAATATGAAAAATGTCACACGAAAATTACATAACACAAAAAAAGAACCAAATATAACAAATAAACAATAAAAAATGGCATAATCTAAATTGAATAAAAAGAATAACTCAAAACAAACCAAATCATCAAATAAAATACCCAATTGACCAAAAAACCATGTAACCAAATAACCTAACAAAAAATGAACCGAGTGACCGAATGACCAATGAATAATAATTAAAATAAACTAAAATTAAAATAAAATAATTCAAACTATCTAAAAATCATCTTGAACCATACCAATGTCAAAGATAAATCATACATAAATGAACTATTATGAAATAATACCAATAGTATCTATTTAACCAAAACTGAATTGGGCTAAATTAAACATACCATAAGAAAACCGTATCCTAACCATGATTATCATTCTAATTATTATTTTTTCATTATGTTATACCATTAGTGATAAATTTAATATTAAATAAATAAATATATATATATATATTTCAATATAGGAAATGAAAAATATTAAAGAGATAAAAAGTTTAATAATGCCTAAAAATGATCTCCACATAAGAGAGATGGGTATTCCTCCACTTGTTCTTGTTATGAGTATACTATTTCAAATATATATTATATACAATACATATAATTTCATGTCATTAACAATTTTTAAATTTTAATTTAGTTACACAATTTAGGTGAAAACAATCCCCACAAGACTAATAAAAATGGAGACTATAACACCAAGATATCATAAAATAATTTTATATTCAATAATGTATTCAATATGAAACATTGAGATGAAGAGAAGCATGATATACTATTAAAATATTTGTATTTGAACATGAATGATTTAAACGTGTTGTTAAATTTTTAGGTATAAATAGCATTAAATTCTTTATCAAATATATATAAAGTTCATAGTCAATAAATATTTTTTGATAAATTCTTAATAATTAAGAACTAAACTTTTAATAAAGATATTTTATTCTACAAAAGGATTTCTTCTTTAAAAATGTATTTTTATTGATTTTGGAACGAAATAATTATAATTAATTCACGTAAATTCTATAAATATTATTTAATAAAATGAGAAATAATTTATAACAAAATAAACTAATGGTGAATGTTTTGGATTTTTTTAGAAAATATTACATAGTGAATAGTGAACATATCATTTTTTGTAAAATTTTTATTTATTTATAATAAATTATATAATTTAAATTAACATTATTATTTTAATTTTATTTCATTAATTTTTTATTTTTTATGTATATTTATTCCAAGTAATTAAATTTGAATCATATTTATATTGGGTTTTAGTATAAGTTTATTCTTAGGGTTAAAAACACATACCTCTAAAAACTGTTTTAATGTGCATAATTTGTGTCTTTTTAATTAATTAAAATAAACTATAATTATGTATTATTAAAATATTATTAGATTATAAATCCTGTTATATTAATTAAAAATCGCATAATGATGATTATTAATCATAGAGATAATGTAAAATCATATTTTCATTGAAAATGCATTTATAAGAAAACCTATTTTTAATCGTACTTGAGGGTTTTATTTTACATTAAAATTTTCACTGGTTGGAATTTAATTTGATAAACATAATCATCACAATTTATATTATATAATAATTTCTACTTATTGTTTCGTCATATATAATAGTAAAACTATTAAAAACAATTACTTACCATGTTAAATAAATACAAGGGAAAATGTGAGTAAAATTATTGTAAAGCAGAAAACATGTTTAAAAAATTTATATATTTTTTAAATTCCAATGGTCTTGATTGATTTAATATCCCTCAAAATGATTATTTATCCATTTTGGAGTCACATGTGAGTGACTACCTAATATTGAATAGTTTTGGGGTTAAATAAATCCCACTCATTGATTATAATGGGAACACTCTCCCATCACTTACTCACATATATCTGGAGATTATAAATTTAACAGAGAAGGATAAAATATTTACCGGACATTCTTATCAACATTATATAGCTTATTATATTCCCCAAATACCATTATTTGGGTCTTTAATCAGAAATAAAAAGGAGGTTCCTCTATGTGATGGTAATCGTCTTCACTAAGATCCTTGTTATTTACTAGATCTATTTACAAAATCAATTATGTTAGAAAAATTATAATCTAATAACACCAATATCATCTGTATAGTAAGAAATTATTTTTTTGAAGACATAATATTTATCTGCATCATATTAAATCAAATGAGAAACAAAAGCATCATTTGTGTGTATGGTAGACTACCACCTCCTTAACCAATGTAATTCATTTTTCATCATCACCACTCATGGATTTTAATTATAAATGATTTAATATTTATATATTATTTTATTTACATATTAGTGATTATGGAAAATTATATATCAAGTAGTTTCTTATCTTAAAATCCATGAAAAAATTATATCATCATTCTGGTGTACAATGGACTACCGCTACGTGTAATGATAAGATTTGTTTTTTTACTGCATCACATGGATTTTATATGTATGGATATTTATAAATATATATGATATATATAATATTAATATAATTATTTAAATATACAATAACTCATACCTTCTTTCCATCATAATCATTGGAAAAAAGAAGACATTACTCAGGCTTATGTATGACCATCCATCTCCCAGATTATAACAAAATTAATTTTTTTTCTTCAATATATCATGGTTATTTTAAAAGTATAACATATTTTTAAAAATGATAATTATTTCATAAATATAATTCTACAAATGATGTAAAATTGACTTCTTTATCCATATTCGTCACCTGAATTATGTCATTGAAATAATAAACTAGGCATCCTAAAAAACCAGATGTAGAAAAAAATATGCCATAAAAATAAATGAAGTATATTGTTTGAGAATAAGGTATTAATCCTAGAAATGTTATATAACAATAAATTTAGTTTATATAGTTTTATTATACATGATACAAAGGGTATACACAGTAATTGTTGACTCAAGGTATGGGTTTCCCAAAAAAGATCATTCTTTAAGACATATGTTTTTGTATATAAAAAATTTAATTTAAATGGTGTATATAAAAATTCAATAATAAATATATAATGTTTCCTTCATAAATTATGATATTTAATACTTCAGATCATTTAATTCATTTATGGGTGGTATGAATCAAATATTACCATATCGGTAAGGGTTTATGTTTCAATTTGATATTAATCAGGACTGTTAATACTGGAATTTCCATTATTGACAATCAATTGATATTTACTTAAAAAAACTAATTAATTTTCCTAAAACCTATTCATTCATATAAAAGTAATTAAATATTACCCTTTTACTCAATTTTTTATATTAAATTATTGATATTTTTTATAGAAAGGATGACTTCATATCTATTTTTAGAAAATACTTTTTCATCAATATCATTGTTTAAAAAAAATATTTAACACCCCAAAAAAGATTTATATTAGAATTTTTTACCCTGGTTTTAATTTTTAAAAATTATTGTGAAATTTATCTTCATGTTGTTTTCCAAAATAGGAACTTTTAACCTTTTTCCTATAGTGTGAAAGAAATTTTTTTAATATATAACACAAGTATCAATGTAATGACCTTCATGAACAGTCAACTAATTGTATCTATAATTCTAATACTCCATAGAAATTTTTATTTAATTATTTTCCAATAATAGTTTTGAAGGTTTTATATTTTTAAAATTTTATTTCATGGTGAAAACGGTATTTTTCCAATGAAATATATGATGTAATCTTTTTAACACATATTCCTCAAGGATGAAAACCTTTTATGTTACGGTTTTATTATAAATTATGTATTTGTTTCTATCACATATATATCTATATTATCTTACCATACTTTTATGGGGGTAATACATTATTTATGCACAACTCTCAAATTCCATTTTTATGAATTTTTATTTGATTGAAATATGTTACAGAATTATACAACCTATTTATTTCAATGGATAATTATTATATATTTTCTGTAAGATTTATTTTATTTTTATGCACAAATAATCACAATACGATCATGTTTGGTGCACCTAGATAGCATGCCAATGAACCTGGTAATGTTTTTTGTTTCATGAGATGTCATGTATGGGATTGTGGTGTAAACCTAATCCTATATGAGACTTTATCCACTATGTGATTTTTATAAGATGTTGGCCTGGAATATGGTTTATTTAATATTATATGTCAATTCAATATTTCCTATGTTTTCTTTATTTTATAATAACCTATCCATTATGTTAGGATCACATGTGATTACTATCAAGTCTTCTCTTTGAGGATGTTATGTTATACCTTTGTCTCCAACATTTTGTTTCTTTATCTTGTTTATTCCCTTACCCAGCTTTTCTACTCACACATTTTTCTATGTATTCCATAGGTTATCCTATGATGTTTATGTTATTATAACTAATTATGTAGGCTAAAATAAAAAAGATTAATTTTATCCTCATTTTGATGGATTCTGAACCGAGTCTTCTAAATAAATTATTCCTCAAAATCATTGGGGTGTAATTGTTAGATGATTTTGTTAAAAACAATTTAGTAATATGTGCGAAAGGATTGGGTTTATATAGTTGGTATTAGGAAAAATAATTAGATTAAAAAAGGAAAATAATATTATAAATCATTAGTTATAATCCTAGGGATAATTCTATATATAATTTTATGTTCATGAAATTATTCATTAATTTTGGTGAGGGATAGAGGGACTATTTTTTAAAAAATTACATCCATGTCTAGATACTACCAGTGTATGTAGATCAAGACATTTATATATAGTGTTGATAACTATGAATTTTTTTAATAGTAATTTATCACCACTTAGTTTAACAAAATTTGAATACATCACACCTGGATTGACACTCACAGGGGATATGTTTTGGAAATTCAAAAAACTCTTTACAAACAATGATAAAGGATAAAAAAATTGTTTGATTAGTGTAACTAAAAATAAAATTTACCAAGGATGACCTAGATTGAAACCTAGAGACTCATAATTATAGATATAAATGTAATTTATAACTTATTCCTTATAAGGTTATAAATTTATATTCTTTTAGGTTAATTCATTCACATCAGGTTTCTTTTATTAATTTTATTTAATATTAGGAAATACGAAAGAAAATTATGATAACCAATGTGATGAGAAACATGATGATTTCCTAAATTATCATATTAAACAAATAGGGATCATAGTTATACAAATTATAATCATGAAAAAAATGATCTATCTAGAATTATTATTAACAACATGAACAAAGTTTAATTTATAAAAAAAAGAATAGTAGTATATATCTCCTATAATTTTATGTGTTAAAGGTGCTAAATAAAAAAGATTCATGTTATTACATGAAAAAATGCTGTTAAAAGAACATTGGAAACATACTTAAAGAAATTATAAGATTCGTTATGTTTGGGAAATGAGGCCACAAAGTAGATACTTGTTGAAGATATATGTGGAGTCTGATTATCAATATGCTTATAAATAATCTTCATCCTAGAGAACCACTAATAGTTCAATGTAATAGATGTAACATCCCAAACCTGGTGGCCACTATCTAATACCTAAACTGGGCTATCATATAACCTCACACATGCCTCACCATATGACAGAGGATTCTGACTAAAATCAATAGTGTGTGGAGGAATACTGGGGATACTATACATGATTTTCAAAGTAATGAGAGATAATAAATAATATCAACAGATTTAATAACCATTATTATCAAATAAATGGACGTCATATAATAATGAAAACTAGTAATTGAATAGAACATGCTAAAGAAAAACTATGGTTAAACTACCTATCATGAATTTATAAAATAATATCTAAAACAAAAAACCACCAAGAAACAGATAATGAACATATACCCATGTGCAAACATGGTAATAACATCCCATGTCAAACCAAAATTCCCATTGTTGCACCATATATCAGGTCTCTACCCTAAACATGTACCTGAAAACAAGTATTATCTACTCTGGTACCCAAGTGGCAAGGCATCCCGAACATGGTGTGAGTAAAACATAGTATCCCACCACCAATAGTGTCTAATCCATAATAAATCAGTAAAATAATGTGTAAAATTAATCAAGTGAAACATGTAATCAAATTAATGAACGGATAATTTAAATAATTATTTAATATCCATTTAATTTATTAAGTTATATAGAGGTAAACAAACAACAATAATAACTAAAGTCACACAAAGATTCCATTCCAATACCGAATAAGTTACACCCAATTTTACCCCCAATGAATGTTCACTACTCCCAAAATATCACACGCCCTTTAAAAAACCATATTCACTTGATAATTATCATCATTTTCATGGGAATTTTGGCATTTACATCATTTGAACAATATCCTAAGACAATAAATTATGATGAGTTGCAGAATAGGTCAAGTTCCCTATCCCACTAGGGAGAATCATTTCATAAACAAATGGATCATACTGAACTTGGAAACAAATTCTAGGTTGTTTCATCCAATGAAACAATTAGGTGTTTAGAGACATAGTCTAAATCCCAAACCCATGAATTATAGTTGTACGGATTAAAGTCTCCGTCCAAACCTGACCCATTGGAGGATCCTCAGTCTGTTATCCCACACCAACAAGCCATGTTTACATGCCTATTTATCCATTTACCAAATACACAAGATCATGAACCATTAACAACCAATACATATAACATTTAGAATTAAAATTTCATTAAACATGAGAATCATCATCAAGAATTAACCCCTTAACACATTTACAATTTACTTTTCTTATCCCATTTAATAGATTTCTCTTTTTACTACCACAACCCATTTAACATATTCAACAATTCCCATTCATTATCCACTTTATGAATTTTAATGAAAAACTCAAGATTCTTTATTAACATTCAATTTATTTCATTTAACTTGTTTTCACATCATTCTAAACATACCTTTATTATATAGAATAAATTAAGAACATTCATCATTTAATTCATCTCATAACCATGGTAACAAGCCACTATAATCATTGTGGGTTCTATATCACTAACTATTACGTCCTATCAATTACTCTGGTCCCATTATCCCTTTAAAACTAAATCATGAAAATAAAAAATTTCAAAAAACTCAGTGAAAATCATCATGAATCTTCCCTTTCATACACAAATCTGTCTCTTTAAAAACCAAAACATTCCCTAAGGCTTTCATTTCCATTTTCAACCATTCAACCAACAATTCATCCTTTTATCAAGGAATGAAACTCAACTCCATTTCAAATCATCATTTGAAATTAATTTATAATAACCCCTATTCAAAACAGTTTATGTCAAAACCTCATTCCAAAACATTCCCTACTTTCAAACAACAATTATGTCATCAAAAACCATGGTCAGGTCAAAACCCCAAAACACATCCATAAATATTTTTAAAAATCCCATTGGTCACTTCACAAAATTAATGCACAACAAAAAAATTACCCTTAACCAATCCCCCATATCTAATTACAATTTGACAACCCATCACTCTCAAATTTCCATTATCTCAATATTCCCCAGTGCATTTCATTATTTCAAGGGATCAACTCACTGGAAGGTTATACCTAGGTTTGGTACCACATCACTAATGGATCCAATAGGGCATGTGACGGGTTACAAACATCATTTTAAGACCCAAACCACTTTCTATAATAATAGAAAAAGAAATTAAATAAGGAAAACATTGGAAAAAACAAATTCACTTATAAAAAATCAAGACTATGGGAAAAAATCATAAAATCCACCAACCTCATCCTCAAAAAAGATTACTATCCCAAACACATCCCTTGATTTTAACTCAATCACCCATTAAATACCCAACTTAAAATCTACTAGATAAATAATGTATTTAGGTATTAGGAGAGAGAATAGTTATTATAGAAGACTGAATCTACAAAATAGATAAAAGAGGAGAGTTAGAAACACATAGACCATTTATTTTCACCAAACGGAACCCCAAACACCCAAAAATAGAAGGATAATCACCGTTAGAGGAGGATGGGGATTTTTTTGGTAACCCTTTCTACAAGGGGGCTAATGGTTTAAAAAATCAATGATGAAGAATATAGAGCAAAGGAGGAAAAATTGTAAATATAAAAATATTAAAGGCATCATTGCTTAGATGTATAGTCAGTGAAACCATCATCCAACCATGTGGCTCCCTCTTCCTAAAAGGCAGAAAGACATATAGATTCCTAGGATCATCCACATGGTTTTGAAATCAGTGTGGTAACCGTGCACTAGACTTTGTCCAAAAGGGTCTCCATGCCACATTATTACATGGGCTAGGTGCAAGATTTGTTCTATCTACTATCCAACATTACACTACACATTTTTTTGGACTCCTTTATCCTCCTTTCATGTCCCACACCCCCATGATACCACCAAACAATACCATACACCCAAGAACAAATTCATTGTCCCAAATAATAACATTTATCCAAAATTTTAAAAACTGAGACCATTCATGAAATATCAGTATCTTATACCCACCACACAATATACAAACTTATCCTCGAGCCAATCTTCCAAACCATACTGATCCTCCGTGACCAAAGGTCAAGACACATGTACAACATGTCAACTCTCAATTGCTAAAATTTCTCTTAGAAATGGCCACATTGTTATAACACTTGAATCCATAAAACGTTCCTATGGAAAGATACGTTCTCTATTAAAAACCAGACACATAAACTAAAGGATCCTAAAGGATGCATCAACCTTGACATCAAAATTACTAACAAAAACAAAACGGAAGGTTTCAGGTAACAACTTTGGTCCACCTTGAATATGACATGAATAAGGTGCTACATTACAGTTGCAGAGCTGAACAGAATTCCCTAGGTCAATTCATCTCCATCATTCATCGAAAAAATACATAGCACTATCACACCTAGATTCCAAAGGTCTAATAGTGTCTTAAAATCAAGGTCACTAAAGGGATACACAAATTCCAAACACACAACTCGACCTAAATTATTACATAAATCAGGCCCAAGGGATTCACCCTATTTCTGACCAATTTATGTACACCGAATAATAACCTTAATCTCGAGACACTTAACTAGTCAAACATAAGCTAACTCCCATGACCAACACTGCTTCACCAAGCTGGTTCATAACCATGTCCATCCAAGTCATCCAACTGCTCACTTCATCAAATAAATACCGTCCTTATACGGTGCTTCAACCCATATACTTTAGATATCATAAACCATCACCTATTTTTAGGAACCTCCACAATCAACAAGGATACCAAAAAAAACAATACTCGAATTTCACAAAATACTATGCATGTTTTCCAACTCACCGCACATAGAAATACTCAATAACTCTACCCAAATCTAGAACTCATCCATGACATCAAGACCTCCTAGATTATACAAATATCTATCATCCCTACCCCAACTCTAGAAGAAATTTTTATCCTTCAACACCCATTCTCATACTAGATGATACTTAATAGATGAACATTAACTAAAGCTTTATTACAACCGACAAAATTTGTTTTCTACAAACACTCATATATTCTCTAAAACCATCCTGAGTTTGAATTAATCACTCGACTCAATTTACCACTACATCTATGTCCCACCTATATATCCCCACGAAATATATACATTCCATTATAGGCTTATCATTGGCATCCATATGCCACCACATCCACTCCATGAACTTCTCCATTCATCAATGAAAGATTTTACACTCCTACCATAGTAGAACTGTTCTCACCAAATTCCTTAATCCATTTCAACCACAACCTCCCATGATTTAATCACAAGATGCATCTGAAACATGGAAATAACTGTCCAACTATTCCCAGAAGAAAAAAACTAGTGTTATATGCTACCTCTTCTCTACTTCTATGAATGGAAACCACGAAACGATCCGATACATGACTCCACATATTCCTCCATAAGATAATAAACTCCAAGATGATATACATTCAAAAAAAATCTATCTAATAGGCTCAATGTTGGGGCCCTCTTAGTGCACCAAGGATGATATAAAGATATTAGACATGATCATCATTAAGGAAAAGTATGCTAAAAATTCATCGATGATAACAACTAAAAACTATCCATCACTAATGTCATATCCCACTATAAGGATATATTTACCCATCCTAATTATCAGGCTTCCTTTCCTACCAACATTTCATACACAATCAAACAAAAAAAACAAATGGGGTTTCAGACCAAAAAACCCAACCACTTCCTGAACCTTTGATAATTATTTTCAACTAAACATTCCATTTTGAACCACTTTCCTTACCGTACATTAGTTTTCAAATAAGGACCATGGATATTTACACATAATTCATCATGCACCACACATAAACACATCCCAATTTCCTCATGTATAACTCTTGCTTCCCACTATGATCCCACATAATTACGATATAAAATTATCCCAAGACACCTATTCACTTATCCCAAACGACACCGTGTATTTACAAATAAATACCACATATAGAACTTGTCAAAGAATTCAAGGTCCCTAACCTACATGCGAATACACACTGAACACAAATATTTTCATACAGAGAAGATATCACTAGAGATAGGTCCAGTAGCAACTCAATCATTTAACCATGCACCCCGATCTATCAAAATCATTGGAATCGATCCATTATCAACATTATCATCCAAAAATCAAACCATTCATATTTTAAAGCCCTATCACGTGACCACCTCCACCTGTAATTGCCACTTCCACATTAGAACTACCAATCTATGCTTTGGTCACTCCTATAATGTCTGACCAAGATTAACATTCGTTGCTGCATCGAACACCATAATGGCAATATGTTAAGGCTTTTAACAACTTTTCCAATCTCTAAAACCATCCTTACAACCAATTTCAAGGACACATATACCATGTAAGAGAGATACTAAGGAATAAAGATACACTTTTACCATACTAGATGACACATACCAGGCATCGATTAAAACTATAAAGAAACAAACCATGATTCACATCTTACGAAACCTTCCACACTATGACAATAATACTTGAGGAGAACCTTAAATTACCAAAATAATCAACTCATAATCATCACTTGGGTAAAATTTCCAAAATAGATAACTCCCCAGATTAGTCCTCTATGCCAATCTCGCACTTGGAAACACTCTCTTCATGCAATTGCTATGGTAGAAAACGTCATCCTATGTTATACACATCAAAAACCACCAAAAACCAATCTAACCTCTCTCTTAGGTCATCATTGAAATTCAAATGGAATCAACTCCTTAAACTAGAGTCACGTTAAGAAAATGTCACTAGCTCTCTCTCTTTAAGCCATACGCATCAAACATGAACCATGTCACTTCTAAAAGCAACAGTCCTACCCCAACTCAAAAACATACTTCATCTATCACACCCAAGAAAACAATTACTCTTGGCCTCAAAACAAGAATACCCAAACACATACTTCATCTCCACAATCCAATCACAAATCATAAGGTCTAAAAAAACATTCACGATCATAACACTTAAGAGTTACCACATCCACATTACCATAAAAAAACTCATAACCCATGGCCATGGAATTATCTAGGGTAAAACCGGAACAATTATTTTTCCATGAAACCAAATAATCAACAAATTTTTATGACAACAAACTAAGGTCCCAAACTAGATAACTCTTAGTGTAAAAACCACTATTACTTGGGGTCTAATCACAACACTAGGTATACCCATTTTCAATATTCCTACAAGTTTCTTCATGTTCCATCTCCCTTATTAATTAAACATTTACAATTAAAACCAAAGGTGTCACATGATAAAATGTTCTATTTTCAAAACAATCAAGATTTACACTTTTAAAAATCTTGTTATTAACCCAAAATTTCAAAAATTCATTCTTTATTATAATTCACATTTCATAAAATTTCCTTTATCAAGTATTTCAATAGAAGAAATAAACAAAAAATTACTAGGCTAAATTTACACTACAATAATATGAATCCAAAGGTAATATTAATCACTAGAAACATATAGATAACTTACCAATAATTTATGGCTAACATGATGCAAGAACTCACACACCATCTCTTTCCATATCGAGGCCAAAGATAAACCTAATAAATCAATAACATTTATTCTTTGTATGTCACCCAAGGTGGAAATAACAATGAACTGTAAAAGCACAAAATGAACATCAATTACACCTTAGAAACATGGATTTTACCTCAATATGTGGGGATGCATGAACCCCTGGACGAGATCGTAAGTAGGCACTAAAAAAATAATAGTATTCATTATACCATTCTAAAAATATTAAGACAAAGGGCATGCTATGCTATAGCTTCATAATATCCATGAATCGGTAGCCACTATCATGTTCTTTGAGATAGGTAGTCCGATAACCTCGGAAACCCCTCCATATATGCCAAAGTCTACCAACTAGAATTAGAGGTATATGAAGAAACATTAAAGAGACTATACCATATTTTTGAAGTAATTATAGAGTAAAAATAATATCAATAGATATAGTAACTAGTAGAAATGAATAGATGGACAACATGAAATAACAACAACAATTAACCAAGTAGCACATGATAACGAAACATTATGAATAAACTACATTTCAGGAAATCATAATAAAATATTCAAAACCAAAACCACTAAAAAAATATTTGACATAGAACCATGTCCCAACCCATTCTTGATTTCCCATGCTCCAAACAAACATTAGATGCATGAGAGATACATCATGTACCTACACTAAACTAGTTATTAAAAACAATTATAATATTCTCAAGTACGAAAGATCTATGGAAGCCCATGTAGGGTGTGAGTAAAATTCATTTGGCTAACACCAACAATATCTAATCCACAACTAGTTCGTATAATAGAGTATATAAGTAATTCGGTGAAACAAGTATACAAATAAACAAGGGAACCATTTAAATATTTATTTAATATCAATTTAATCTATTATGTTTTTTAGAGTAAACCAATAAACATAAGTATCTCAGGTCACATTGGGAGTCTAATCAATGGAACAAGGGTTTACACACGCTTTTAACCACAAGGTGTGTCTACTAATAAAAAATCCTTCACATTCACATGATATAAAAATACTCACTTTATCATTTTCATCATTTTCCCATGAGTTAGTCATTTACATCATTTACACTACAACCTATGGTGGATAGTTACCATGAATAAGGGAATATTTCATGTCCCCTATATAACTAGAGACAAATATTTCATAATACAACACATCACACTTACCTTGGAGCCTTGGCCTATGTTTTTTGATTTAGTGAAACTATTAAGGACCCAGAGCCTTGGCCCGATTCCCAAACCCTTGAATTATAGGGGCGGGGTTTATTGTCTCAGACTAACTTGACCCTTGGTAGGTTCCTCATTCAGTTATCCCACTCCACCAATCCATGTTCACATGGTCATTTTATATTTACCACATACACCATATCACAAACCATTCAAAATCAATACAAATAACATTTACAATTTTCATTTAATTCAAAATGCGAATCATCATCAATCCTTAACCCCTTAACACATTTACTATGTACTTTTCATATCCCATTCTACCCATATCCATATTTCTTTTAACAGACTATTTATAATCATCATCAATTCATATGCATAAACCCATTTGAAAATTTCAATTAAAAATTTGTGAGTTTTCAAACACATTTAATTTATTCTCTTTAATACTTTTCCACATCATTCCAAACATCACATTATGCTATATCATTTACAATGATCATTAATCATCTAGGTCTGTTCATAATCATGTTAACACGTTAACATAATCGTTATGGGTTCTATCTCATTTTCCCTTATGACCTTCCAATTATGATAGTCCCATCAGAACTTTTAAAATATATAATGATTATATACACAATTAAAAATACTAATTTTAAATCACTTTTAAACCACCATTTAAAATATTGTTCTAATTATTTGTAATAAAAAATGTTCCCCAAGACTTTCATTTCGATTTTCATCAATTCAAAAAATCACTAAGAATTTTTGCAAGGAAGGGGACACTCCCTCAATTCAAATATTCATTTGAAATCAATTGATAAAATTATTTTATTAATACATTTTAGCATAAAACCTCCAAAATGTTCTCCATATCCAAACATCAATTCCTTTATTGGAAATCATTGACATGTCAAAACTCCAAACCACATCTTCGTATCATTTTAAAAACCCCCTTGGGAACTTAAAAATTATAATGTATAATAAAAAAATGTTACCCCTTAACCAAGCCCACATATCAGTTTTCAATTTGGAAAACCATCACTCTCACATTTCCCTTATCTTAATGTTCTATAGCACATTTCACTATTTCAAGGGTTCTACATAACCCAAAGTTATCCCTAGGTTTTGTCTCATATTAGCAATGAACCCAATGGGGTTCATGAAGTGTTTCACACCTCAATAAAAGGCCCAAATAACATTCCATAATCAAAGAAAATTAAATGTAATAAAGAAGCACATTAAAACAAAAAGAAACATATATAAAACATCAAGAATATGAGAAAAAGTTCGATGACCACCTACCTCATAAACAAAGATGACTACTATCCCAAAATCATCCCTTAATTAGAACACAAATACCCTTTATATCCCAAACATATAATCCATAAAAAATATGGGCGTTTTATTGATTAAGAATGGTATGGGAGATTATTCAAGTCCTAATCCATAACATAAAGTATAAAAGAGTGTAAGACTCAACCAAAGCTTTAATTCGCACTAAACGACACTCCAAACACCAAAATTTGAAGGATAATCACCAATGGAGAAGGATGGGGTTGTTGGTTCATCACCATGATATAGGGGGTAAAATGGGTTGAAAAATTGTGGAAGAAACAAATAGCATGAGGGATGAACTAAATTTAAAAAACCTTTTTTATAGGCTACACGATTTAGCTGCACAGTCAGCCAGACCATGCGACGACTATGTGGCTACCTCTATCTAAGAGGGGCCAAGATGCATTGTTTCATGGGATCACCTACATGGTTTGTAAAACTATGTGGTAACTGTGTGCTATCCTATATCTAAAAGGGTCTCTAATATTCATGGATTCTTAGTATAGGTGCATGATTTATTCTAACCATGAACCAATCATGCACTGAACATTGTTTGGCCTCTTTTCTCCTTCTTCACGTCCCACACCCCCAAGATACACCCCAAAACATCCCATACACCAATAAACGAATTAACTATCCAAAATATGGATGTTTATCAATTATATAAATTGGGAAACACATTTAAAAAATGTCGGGGTCATACAATAGATATGTGGAACATGATAATTATCCAAATGAATGCCCTAATATAAGAATAAATTTTTAAGGGAGTATGTTATGAAAATAATTTTAATTGAATGATATAAGGTATTGTCTTTTGAAATTAAAGTATAATATAGTTAATATTTTTATTTATTTTATTTTAATTATATGAATCATGAATCTCATAAGGTTCATTCATCATTTTTTAAGGATTTGGAAGAATACGTTTAATAATACTAAGGACCTAAAAAGGTTATTTATTGGTAAAGTGATATTTATGGAAAACATGTGATTTATGGAATGATATTATTTAATATTTAATTTATGTCTATTAAATTATAGTCAATTATGATTATTTTATTTTATGATGGAATGTTAGATGTATAGAAGACTTTAGTGGTTAAAAACTGATTTGATGATTAATTTTATTTTTGAAAATATATATAATGTTTTTTAATGTATAAGGAATTATATAAATTTTCATTCCATGAAAGAAAAAATACATTCTTGGTGACAACCCATTATATATGGAAAGACTCTGGGGCTTAAACCCCCTATTAAAGGGATATACGGGTCAAACACCTAGCAATAAAGGATATGGAATTCTGGTTAGTATGGCTTTATTTTAACATAAATAATTTTAAGGAATAATTTTATGTTTATTTTTTGGAAAAATAATTGAGTGTAATATATTTTTTAATTTTTATTATTTTCACGTGATTAATCATATTTTAGGAAAAATTTAATTAGGTATATATATATATATATATAACCTGTAGGCATTATTTAATGTATTGTTTTTTAATAATGATATTATGTTTTAGAGATTTAAGTTGAAGGGTATGAGATAAAATTTTAGTTTAAAACTTTTATTTTATCTGAGGTTCTCATTTTAATTTTGGATATAGGGATATTTTTTTTACGGAATTATTTATTTTAGTACTTCAGTTTTAATATTCAAATTAGTATATTAATATATTGTATCTCATTTTGATCATTTTATTATTTTTTACTAACCATTTTAACTGTAATGAAAAAGGAGTAATATTTTTTTTAATTATATATATATATATATATAATATAAGAATTTAAAATTTAATTTAAATGATTATTGAATAAAAAAATTAAAATTGGTTATTACATCTTTAGACTATTAGGTGATGTGGAATGTGATTGAAGAATAACCTAATGAAGAAATTTTGAAAATGAAATTAAATGATATCAAGTATATTATATAGTATATTCTATCATAATAGTAATATTATCCCGCAAAATTAGGAAAAATTTCTTGAAAAAAACTGATCTTATTATATTCATATATGATTAATTAGTGTTCTTTTAACTCATCAAAATTCTATTTTTTTGGTCAATAAATTTCTCTTGAGAATTTACGTCCTTAGGATTAATGGTCCATTTTACCCTCTATAATTATTTTGTATTTTCTCTTATATCCATATATTAACATCCCATTGATGTTATAATACATGGAAACATAGTTATGTGTTATCCAAAATTATCTTTTTATTTAGCATTCCATATTTTTAGAGGAATTTTTATTAAGCACATTTATGTTATGTGTTTTCCAAAAAGGAATTTTCAAATATTACATTCAGAAAAATTTAAATTGCAAGGATACAATTTAATTAAGGGGTTATAATTTAACACTATTTTTTAACATAATACTATGTTAGATATCATATTCAATAGAAAGTATTGATTTCAAAAGAAATATGATATAATATTTAGAATATTATAATATAAACATGGGGGATTTAACCAAGAAATTAAATTGGTGGGTATTAATAGTAATAACATATTTATGAAATATATATCATGTTGTCACTCAATGTAAATTTATTTATAAATTATTAATAAATATGTACTCACTCATCTTTTAGTAAATATATATTATTCTACAAAAGATGTGTTTCCTTTAAAAATGTTTTTATTCATTTTCAAGAGAAAATATTATAATTAATTTAGGAATATTTTATAAATGTGATTTTATAGAATTATTTTTTTCATTAAATCATCATATAAAATTTATCTTATGGTGATATATTTGAAATTTTCATAAAATATTTATATTTTAGTAAATATTTAAAAGAAACTATTTATATTAAAATAAATTTTCTTTTTAATAAATAATGTAGTCATAAATTACCATTTTTATTTAAATTTAATTTCAATGTAACATAACTGGTATTTTGTTTTTTATCAAATTAATTACATTTGAATCGATTTTACATTCAATTTTTTTGTATAAGTTTTTTCTTTTTCTTAAAAACACAATTTTCAAAAATTTATTTTAATGTGTGTAATGTTTATTAATTTTAATCAATTAAATTGCACCATAATGAGGAATTAATTAAAATAACTGTTTATATTATAAATATTGATTTATTTATCTAAAATTAGTTAAAGACTATTTCTATTGATAGAGTTTATGTAATATAATATTTTCATTGAAAAATTTATTTTTTTTATCAGAAAAATTATTTTTCATCATGCTTATTTCATTTATATGAATTTAATGTTATATAAAGGATTAAATATTTTTTATTCTAAAAATTTATATAATATTAGATATTAAACTTAATATTTTTTCATAATGAATGGTCCAATAGTAAAAAAACTAGTTTCCATCGTAAAAAATTCAATATGGTAAAAGTGCGTACCCTTACATGTAAAGGAGATAACATGTTTAAAACATATTTATTTTGTAATGGATGAGGAATTTATATACCATATAACCCATCTACTCCGTTAGTTATTAATTTTGGATGCACATTTCTTGAGAGTGCCATCCCATTATTGAATTGTTTTGTATATTTACAAATATTCCACTCCTCTTAAATTGTCAAAGGAATCCACTCCCATCACTTCCTTATACCTATAAATCATTTTTTATTGAAAATATACTACAAAAATATCTCCCCAAAAACATTGAAACATTTTTGATATTCTATTCTTCCCAAATGAAAAACCTTATGGTCCTTAATATAAAGTCCAAAGGAGGATCCTCTATAAGAAATTAATTGTCTTCACCAAGATGATTCTTTTTTTACTACTTTTTTCCACCACAAATTATTTATTAACAATTATAATATAATTAATTTGGGCCCAATTTTTTTCTTACAAATTATATCTTTATTTTTCAAAATCAAAACACACTTATTAAAATCGGTTTTGTCTAACTTATATTTCACATGTTTTAGAATAATTTTTTGTAGAAAACAATTTATTCTACAGAATATAGGAATTATTCATAACTAAAAAATTATAGACTTACCATATAAATCTGATCAATTAGAAAAATAGGTGTATGATCTATTAGATTAAAAAATCAGTCTATCAATTTAATAATATATTATCTATTGGTGTGATTATATCTATTCAATTTTCATGACAACATATAATATGTCAATGTGATGATATATATTCTACAAGTATGAAAATATATTATCTATTATTATGATGATATTTAGCCAATCTATGTGAAAAAACATTAATTCATCGAAAAAACATTATTTATTCCATCAGAATAAAATGTTTATAATCATAGTTAGAATTATTACTAAATATCATGGCTAATTTCATAATATAATTATAATGGTTCTTTCAAATGACACTAGATAAAAATAAAATTTGATAAGCTAACAAGTGAAGAACATATGATGGTGTTGCATTCACATATGAGATTTAGGAGGGATTCCTATAAACATGTTTTTTGTTCAAGTAGATTGAATCAGATTCTTTTCAAACCTCATTAAAACTAATGATTTCTATTCTATATTTTTTTAATGATTCTCAATCTAATCTATTATATTGAATAATAATATAAGGATTTTTATGAGGTTTTTAAGACCCATTAAAAAAATATTTCAATTTTATTCAATGTATGATCATAGTTGTGATAAATGGATTCTAGGGGTAGTAAGATGGTTGGAGATGATCATGATGATAAAATGATTTTTGGGATAAAGTTAATTGTCTAATAATAATTTTACAGATCAATATTTTTTTATTGAAGAATAACAGAATAGACCATTTGGTTTAAACTGTGGATACCTAATGTCATGTGTTATTTACTCACATAACACTTAATGTTATAGAGAATATATTTTTATAATGATTTAAAATACCAATATCAGATTTACCTTAATCATCACTATTAATTGTTTCTAAATGTTATATTTTTTCCATTGTGAATTTTTTAGAATATTTATTTTTAGTATACATTTTATAAATTGAATTACTAGACATGCTATGATTTTAATACATGTTATTATGATCATCAAATGAATACTCTGTTTGATAAATGTAATAATATGTTTGGGTTCAAATTAGTTTAATTTTTCTAAGTGACAATTAACACCCTATTGTAGTTATTGTATTCTATTACGATATAAAATTTTTTCTCACATTAGGTTTCACTTCTTTACTTGATATTTTTTTTAATTTTTTATAACTCTTCAAGTATATATAATTTTGAAAACATTTATTATAATATTTTTTATAAATATTTATTAAAATAATATTTATGTTTTAGAAATATTTTTTTTACACAGTGTCAGGTTTAAACATTGGTACTCTCAAAAATATGCATCCTTACTGACCCCTAATTTTTTATTTTGTTTATTATGAGTATTTGTGAGACGTGATGGAAATTCTCATTATTAATACTATTGTTAAATATTTTTATATTTATTAGTAACTATAATAATTTCTTGGAAGGATGTTTTTGATTTTACAAATCATGGGAAATAAGAATATAAAATTAATTATAGAGTAAGAAATAATCTATTACATTCTATGAATAAAAATATATATAATCAGATATCATCTTGTAATTATTATAATAATATATAGAATAAATCATATGTTACACATTGAGGAGCATAAATGTTATTGAGACTAGAAAGAATATGATTTGAGATGATTATATGACATATTATTGATTACTTGGTGAAATGTTTACAAAGATAAATTAAATATTCCTGAAAATTTTAGTTTTTTATAGTCCCATGGTGATAAATATTTTATAGATGAGTTATTGGTTGACAAAACTCTAGAAATCATGCATGTGTAATTGGAGTCAATGATTTTTTCTTTGGAATATACTATAAAAATTGAAATTTTGAATTTGGAGTAGTTAATAGGATCTTATATGAAATATAATGAATGTTTTGAAACTGATAAAGGAAATATAAAAAAAATAAAATGAGGTTTTTCTCTTGCTAAAAATTATAATGTTCTTAGTATAATATAATTAGTTTAAAAATATTCAACGTCTTTAAAAAAATATTATAGTTTAATTTGACATTAGTTATTTGGAACAATATATAAGTGAATTGGACTATATTGAGAAAATACTGAGCAAGATAGTTGGAAAGAATAATTTACACTATAGATATAAGAAATATCATATTGATAATGTATATATAATTTCATAATTCATTGGAATGTTTGAACAAATTTCTGTTATTTTTACATAACCCCTCAGTTCTAGTAGATTTATATATAATACATAGAAGATAGGAATGGTCAATATCATTTAATCATTAAAATATACTTGTGGATTAATAATATTTTAACATCAGTGGAAATGTTATGAAATAGGTAGTATATATATTTTGGTTTTATAAAAAACTTATTCTTTCAAAACATGTTTAGTTTTATAGAATGTGTTCTGATTTACTATTTATTAGTTTGTTTCTTAAACCTTTTCAGATCCATTAAATTTTATAGATTCTGTAAATGTATAAATTTTCTAAAATTATTTATACTCACTAAATGTTTTTTAAAAAGTATTAATGATTTATTAAAAAATAGAACCTAATTTTTTAGTTTTCCTTATTTTTTGGTTTCACATAGTTTTTCCTAAGAACAATGAAAAATATTTTACTATTATAGCATTTGTATATAAAGTCATATCATCTATCCGAAAGGTAATATCATATCCTAAAAATTTATTATTTATGTTTTATCAATTATGTGATTTTTTATGATTCGTTATATTTTTTATATATTATAAACATCAATTTTCTTTAAATCAAAAATCAAAAAGTTTTACCCTATGTACAATTCCAATGTCCATTTAGTTCTTAATAATAATAAAGAATTAACGGATTAGAAAATTTATTTAAATATTATATGGATATTGTTTTACCAAGATATCATATTTGGAATTTATGTTTAGACTTTTTATTTGTGTAATTAAAATAATCACATATTTTAATAAAATCATGAGTGGGTTACTACATCCTACACTAGGTTTTCTTAGAGTTGACAACTCTCAGCTCTTTTATTCTCGACCAGTATGATTGTTTGGTGTTCATCTACTTCGGTTCTACTTAATATGAATATATTATTTAGTTAGTTAAATATTCGATAATATATTAACCCCATAATCCATTTCAAATATTTTAGTTGTCAAGGAAATACTAATTGAGAAAAAATGGGCGGACATCACTGACTCTGTTATAAAATAAATATTTTTTGAAATGGGAAATTGTGTTGGGTGAAAAGGAATACTTTGATCTTAACTACCCAACTATTAATAATGAACTTTATTATTATATATATTTCAGAAAGAAATATTATTTGGATGTTACTATCATTAATTATTGTCTCTAAAAAGTTAATTTTTTACAACTTATATGAATCAAACATAGTTAATGTCACATTATTTGACATGTATATATTGTGACACATAATCTACCTGATAAGTTAGGTTATTTTGAAAAGGTATAGGTAAAATTATAATTGATTCATTTATTACATGAAATTAGGAATGTATTTCATTTGAAATTGGTTAAAAGGGTAGTTTTATTATGGATTCAAGGATATTATATACTGATTAAGGGTGAAAGAGGAACCCTTAATGTTCTTGAAGTATTTAAACTATAATATCTTATGATCATGAGGAAAAAAAATTGATAAAATATTTTTTATGGATTTTTAAGAGATAAATAAAATTTAGATGAAGTTAAGGACTATTGAAATTCATTATTTCATAAATAATATATTGGAAAACATTATGTCAATGATAAAATTGAAAAAATGTTTTAGTAATGAGAGATAAGGTTTAAATAATTAGTGAGGAAACAATTTAGAGGTTGAAACTTGTTTTTCTACCAGAAATTAAGATGTTAATAGATAAATTACAGTAAGGTGCATCTAATGTTAATGTTAAACAATTTAAATAAAGAGTTAAAGAGAAAAAAGTGTATTTTAATATCATCATAGGATGTATAAGAAGATCAATACCATGACATATGAGGCCCATAATTAATTGATGAAAAAAGATGAAAAGAAGGTATATGATCATGAGTATTTATTAGAACCAGATGATGCATTATCTTTAAAAAAATTAAATAATATCTCAAACCATATGATAATTTTAGAAAACTGATGAAAAAAAATCACGAATCTAATATTTTTGAAATCGTTGTTAATGGTTTCAATAATGTACATGGAGATTTCAATAAAACCACTAGAGATGAATGTTAAATAATTCCTTCTATTTCCCTATTATCTATTATTAAAACAATTTCTTTGTCTTTCCAGATTATGACTACTCAGTCGATTCCAAAATAAAAAACTATATAAACTTATTATATTTCTCCTGTAGTTGTGTAAAAGAAATTAAATTTTGTTAATGTTGATAAAGTAGTTTCAGAATAAGTTACTGAGGTTATGAAAACAATAAAAACATTTAAATTAATATTTAAGAGTAAAATATACACTTTGATGATAGTTAAATAAAAAATGGAGGAATATTATTGAGAAAAATATTTCGAAGAAGAATCAGATAACGGATAAGAAGAAAATAGTTCAACTAAATCATCATAATTTACTACTCATTTAGAGAATTATGTATATCTAGTTGAATATGAGAAGGAAGAGAGTTATGTAAAAGAGGTTGAAAATCAGTATTCATATAACAAATTACACGATAGATCAGAGGCCAATAAAAATGTGGATGTGCTAGAAATTTTAGATAATTAATAATATTAACGAAATAAAAAAAGAGAAATTTGATGTTTTTATTGGATAATCAAGAATATGCATGACTGATGTGCCATCCGACTCAACATATTCTCTAGATACTTGATCAGATCAATAAATAGAGTATAGGGTCACATATTTATATGATTATTTGAAAACATTAGTTGATTTGAATCTATTCCACATGAATATTTTATCTTCAGGTTATCATATTCCAAAGAAGTTACATGATTAAGAGAAATAAGAACATCTAAATCAATTGGATGACACTATTTTTTGAAATAAAGGAGATTTTAATCCCTTAAAGAAGTTTAAAAAGCTAAAAGAATATTATTTAAACAATTAAATAGATGGGCGAATGAGACAGAGAGATATATGAGTATTCATGATGAAAAAATTGATATGGTTAATAAGTTTTTTTTGTGGAAAATTCAATATCTGTTCGGAATTTATCTTCCAAAGTTGATTTGAAATTTGATCTTATTAAAAAACTCTGTTTTTAGTATCCCTAAAATATAGATATAAATTTCCTCATAGAAGATGATGAATGTTTTAAGTAATAAGTTTTATGATAATATACGATGTTGGAAGGGATAACGATGCTGGAGGAAAAAGAACCAATTAATATAAAAAATCCAGAAGTGTTCAAAAAGATGAAAATCATTAAGAGGAATATGTTGAAGAAAGAATAATATATTTTATCTAAATTTTTGATGTAATAATATTTAAACTGTTTTTAATGAATAAAATCAATAATATTCTTCCATTTATATATATTGTTGATTTTTTTTCAACATTGGTTTGATATATATTTATTATATATTATCTTGTTGATGAATTTTTTGTTTTATAAATTAGTTTCTATGAACTAAAATTACTAACATTTTAGGTACTATCTTCCTCTATTATTTATTTTTGAAAATCACAATGGGGGATAAGTTTTTGTCAGAATTAAACAGGGGAGGATTTTTTAGAGAAATTATTATAGGGTGAATTTTTATTTGAAAATTTCATTTTCTAGAGAAAATATTATTTTTTGGTTCATTCGTTTAAAGAATTTATTTCATCTCTTTCTTATAGATAATGTATACTACCTAAAATAATCAACAAATAAAGGGGGAGTTACGAAAGATAAAGGGGTATATGTTTTGAAATGATTAATATGGATCTTTGTTTTTCAATGTTATTAATTTATTTTTAAGTGTTATGTTTTATTCTTTTCAAGAAGGGGGATATTGTTAAGTCTATTTTTTATTTATACCCTCTTCATTATTAGTTTTGAAAATCAGAAAAAACTCTTTAAAATATTTTTTTACAAATATAATATTTTCAATGTTTTATATATTTTTTAGAAAAAACTTATTATACCAAAATTTGAAATTATTCCCAACTAAAAAAATATAAACATACCATTATATTAGGATTCATTATAATAATAGAGGTCCTTTCCATTATAATTCAAAAAGATTTTTATATAGTGAAAATGATGCACAATCTGTCAGTGTTGTAGTATCCAGTCAATAGGTATTGCAATATCTAATATATTCTTCATGCATTATTTAATATATTAGTATGAAGAAATATAATATATAGATATGAAGATATTTAGTACATTAGTGTGGTATAATCTTAATACATAAGACTGACATGTTTCATTCCATTTAAATATGATATTTATAATCGAGTTAAAATAATTACTACTTTTATGAATAAATATGTTATAACATTATAATGGTTCCACCGAATGAAATTTGATGAAGATATAATTTGATGATCTATTAAGTGATTATCATCCATGTATATTCAAAACTAATTTGATATGCATGTAAATTTTACCATTGGATTGATGCTTATAAAGAGAAATACATTCAAGGGGATGGAACCTAAGGATTTTGTGAACTAAATTGATCTACAAAATTATCCATATAAATTTTCATTACGATTCACTTTGAATACATTATAGAGTTATAAATAATGAAGATTCAATTTGAGAATTTTATTATTCTCAAAAGAAATTTTTTTAATAGTGACCAATGTCTGGTAGAAGATATAAACAATGGATTGTTGGGATATGAAGATAGCTAGATCTGATCTGGATGATCGAGGTCTTCTAGGGATAAGAAGAAACAAATTATACAAAATTTAGGGATTTAGAGATTTCTACTAAATACGTATAGACCTAAATTTTCAATTTAAATTATTGATAGCTAAATTTATAGTTTCCTTACTTCCATAACACTTAAGGTTAACGATTATAAATTTTTTCATTAGTCATTAGTAATTTATTCTTATTTTTACATGATGTTTTAATTTTTATTATTTCTATAAGTTATATATTTCTAATATGTAGTTTTTTAGAATAATTTTTTTTAGTATACTTTTTATAGTCTTATTTAATTGACACGCACTTAGTCTAATTCATTTTACTCTGATTATCGGACACATGCTCAGTCTGATAAACGTAATAATAGATTGGTTTTTAATTAGTTTAAAATTTTAAAATATAATTACCCATATCTTGTACACATAATATTCTCATAAGATACAACTATAACTCCATTATATAATATATAATGATATTTTATTATGTTTATGTAAATATATTTATCAATAGACTAACTAATCAAATGGGAAATGAAACTATCTTTTGTGTACATATTGGACTACAACATTGCGAACCAATGTAATTAATTTTTCATTATATCCTATCACATATTTTCATGATGATGGATTTGATTTTTATATATGATATTCCTAAAATATTAATAATTCTATTTATATTTTATATCATACAGTTTAATACCATAAAATCCATGGAAAATTGATAATTTCATTCTAGTGTGTGACGAACTACCGCCATAGGGAATGATGTGATTCAGTTTTTACCACTACACATGGATGGTATATGTATGTGTATTTAAATAAAAAATATGATATTAATCATATTATGATCAATTTGTAATAATATAATGACACTCACATTATTTTTATCACGATCATTGAAAAACAAAAATGTTACTCCTTTGTATGTGAGACCTACAATCTCAATGATTATACCAGATTTCATTTTTCATAACCATAATTTTTGGTTGGTTTAAAAAGTATAATTTATGTGTTAATGTGATAATTATATCTGATTATTATTCTGGAGAATAATTAATAATTACCAATTTGACCAGGGTCGACACCCCGATGTCATTTTTGAAATTCGGAACCAAACGTCCTCAAAACACCTAATGTGGAAATAACTAAATAACTAATTAAATATGTCATTAAAATAAATGATTTAAATGTTTTATGTATAGGCAATGAATCCTGTAAATTTTTCTTAAGAAAAAAAATGAATTGATTTATTTTTATTATACAAGAGATTTAATACATTCCAAAAATTTCAGGACTTGAGGTAAGGGTTTTGTATGAAAACATCCTTCGCTGATATAGATGTTATTGTATTCACCAATTTTTTTTAAATTATTTTACATTTCAAACATTTAAATATTATAAAATGATTCCTTCATAGTTCATGTTATTTTATTTTTAAATTAATTTACAGTATTTACTATAGTTCTGATTCAAATGTTACCAAAAAATTAAATGATTATGTTTAAATCACATTTTAATTAGGGGTTTTTCGGATTAAAAATAAATTATAGGAAATTATTTGATAATTATATAAAAAATTTATTTTATTTTATTCTAATGTGGTTATTAATGAAGTTTTCAAGTAATATTACATTTTCCCTCCATTTGGAGCTTATAATGATTGAGGAAAAATAATTAAGAAAATAGGTCTTTATATCTTTCTTTGGTTTAAAATCATTTATCTTCTAGATCATTTTATTAAACAATATTTTTAGCAATCCCAAAAGGATTTATTAATGACAATATTTTCCATTTTCTATTTTATTTAAAATGTTTTAAAAAGAATATTCTTATTTTCTTCTGAATGTTACAATTTCTTAACCATTTTATAATAATGTGAAAGAAATATATCTTTAACTTTTATAGAAAGTAAAAGATTACATGTCATAATTACTTCTCAACTGTTTTAAGATTCTTTTATAATTATATATAGTAATTTTTTAAAAAGTGGTTTTAAAATATTTTTTAGTATATATTTATTTTCTAGAATAAATCTCTATGTGAAAATGTTATTTTTATCAATAAATAATTAATGTAATCTTTTAAAGATATGTTCATCAATGAAGAATTATTTTGTAATTATGGATTTATTTTAAATAAAGTATATATATATATCACATATATACCTGGTTTATTTTTATTTAATACGATGTTGTACTACATTACATATTTTTCTCTCTAAAATTCCATCATTATGTTTTTTTTCAGTATGATGTGAGATAAGATTATGAACCCAATTTCATTCCTTGGGTAATTATTATGTTAATGAATTATGAGTTGTTTCATTTTTTTGTAACAAATAATCATGAACATATTATGATGGGTACACCTAGATAGATCTCCGTCTTCATTGGTTAATGTTTTTTGTATAATGAGATATCATGTGTGGGAATAGAGACTAAACCAAATCCATTATGTTACTATAGCTAACCTATGATATTGTTAATGAATTTATCCGTGACTAATATTTATGTAATTTTATATTTCTCTACAAAATATTCTATAATTCCATAATCTAATGACACAATATTTTTTAGGTTATTCTTTTGAATTCACTAGATCATTTTTTTATGATATAATTTTATACCATTTACAAACATGTATGTTTTCCTTGTCATTTTTATTACCATACTAGGATTTATAGTTCATCCATTTTTTATATGTAATCTCAATGTTGTCCCATTATGGTTTAAGAGATCTAAATTCATTATAGAGAATCAAAAAAATAGTTTTTAGGTTATCCCCAATTCAATGTATTATGAACATAGTTTTACAAAGACACTAGGCCTTCAAAACATTAGGTTTTAATTTATTGATTTTTAAGTTAAAAAATCTAATAATATGGGTCAAAGGATTGAGTTGATATAGTGACTAACCAACCAATTTGAGGTGGTTGGTCATACCAGAGAAACTCGAATAACTCGTCACACATGATCACACATAGAACTTTCAAAAAAATACACCATATACAACAACTTCTCATACCACGGTTCCAATAGAGGAATTAGTGATAATAAATTAGCCTAATCTATGGGCTTCGTTTTCATCTAATCATCTTCCTCATATATCATTTATTTATAAGATGATAGATCCTAGTCCCCATCCCTATTTTCATTTTACACTTTCTTCTATGTTATTCCCTCTATTTCTATATTCTCTATTACCAACAAGATTTTACATTCACACGATAACAAATAATAATTTGTATTCAAATATATAATATTTTATTAAGTCAATACTCAATACATTTCATATTAAAACTCAACTGAGGTCTATAAATTATTAGATTATTTTGAGACTATACACAAGTAAATCTAATTAAAGTTTAATTATCATTATCCTAAGCATATTTATTTACATAATTCATCATATTAAACCCATTATATTTAGAATATTCAATCCAGAACGAGGTATGGAACACATAAGATGGAGTGGGTGCATATACTCAATAACAGTGAACACAAGATCAATCAATAATCAGAGAATAATATGATCCCATGGGTATGATAATATATTCATGTGAAAATTAGAAATGTAAAATACTAATACCTAGAAAAAAATATTTTATAAGCCCCATAATCTATTAAATTTTTTAAATTAAGATCAACAAGGGTGTAAAAATAGAAAACATTATTAATGATTCATAAAAGGCCCCATGAATCATATGAATAAGAAATAATAATCCTATGAAAATAGATAAATGAATTCATATTAATGTATATTGTGATAATTATAAATATAATGTGGTCATAATCACACATTTATATGAGAATAATGTTATTCAAAATCATGTCCCTGAAAAATTTAGTGAGTATAGCTATCATTAATCATAATGACACATTATTTGTAACACCCCAAGATTTCATAGTGTGTTATTTCTTCAAAATAATTCAATAACTTGCACTACACGCAACACTGAGTTCAATCACACCATGACTTAAAAAAAAAGCCATTCAAAAGAGGTTATGAATAGAATTATCTAAATTTTAAACTTTATATAATCCTTATAATTTTAGAATCCATATTATGAGTTTCTTAGATATAATGCAAGAACAAATTCATTTTCAGTATTGAACTTTTATCAACTTTTAATAGTGAACCCTTTTTAAATACAATATTTTAAACTTTTTGACTAAATGAGGACATCAAAAATTTAAAATGAAACATCCCAAGCTTCCACGGTACACTTTCTTTGAATAATACAGTAGCGTGTGTTGTACGCAACCTTGAGCCGTTATGAATAGTAATACCTACTTTTTAAAATTATATATATTTTATATTTTAAAATGGACTTTATCTTTGGATTCGGAATATCGAATTTAGCCTAAGGTGAAATTTTGGTACATTTCGGATAACTTTCATATTTTGGTGAATAGTGAAAATTACTAAATTTTAATTAAAAACAACTTTTTTAATCAAAATAATTAATAGTGATAAATTATGAATTTTAGTGGTTTTAAAGTATATTTAGAATATATTTTTACCATTTAATATAATGTTGGTCATTGGACATAATTTTACAATTAAACCGAACATAAACAAGTGTCAATCTTTTGATAGTTATTATCTCTTAAAAACACGCTTTTTGTTTTGACAGCGGGAATTAATTTTAAATTAATTTCTGCCACTTCTGTGATTAGAATTTAGGAAAATGGATTCCATATTTGGAATCAGGATGTTCAAATTGTGTAAATAGATAACTTTTATTTTTAGACATTTTGAATAATTACTACGGTAAATATTTTATTTACCATGGTTAAGGGTAAATCCGGTAAATAAGGGTTAAAAAAATAATATTATAATAATACTAAATTACCCTAAAACGTGTATTAACCCTATTGGTTGATACATGGTCGACCATGGGCATCTTTGGGTCGATTTTGGGACCCCATGGATCCACTTGTAAGTGATAATGACACTTTATTTTAATTAAGTTAAAATGAATACAAAAATGACACAAGCATATATCTTTTAGAAAAACAATTGTTACATAGGGTTATATATGTTGGATTTTAGATTATAAATATTCATTAGAAAGATAAAAAGAGTTCCTACATAATGATAGTTTATTTATAATTTTTAGACATTAAATAATATATTTTATTTATGACACAATGATGATGAAGTAATTACTATAATAGTGAAAAATTAAAATAATTGATATTATAAATACCCAAATAAATATAATATGAAACTTTTAATGAATTAAACTAATTTTCTAGGATAATATGATATATTAGTATTGATTTAATTGACTTTTTTCGAAGTAATAAATCTGTTATGAGTTTCAAAAAAATCAACTATTGAATAGTGTCAAAATTGACATAAAAGAGTTCTTAAAACAAATATTATATTATTAATTGATATTAAATTCATAAAAATCTAAGGTTAGGCCAAGAGACTTATATCATGATAGGTTCATCATTAATGTACCACTTGGGGGTCTCTTGGATGTATATAGTAAGTTTATTAACCATATTATATAAAAATACAAAGAGACATTGTAAAAGTGAAACTAATTAACTTAGAGTTAATACTTAAAGATAAGGTTAATATAAGTACCCAAACCTGTCTAAATTCTATTGGTTGAGTGGTTTGCGACCTATCCCCAGCTTAACCTTTTAATAATATGCTTTGGAGCAATTAGAAACCGAATATTAATTTATTATAAATTAATATTTCTAGATTTTCCAAAGGTGCCCCTCACCCCTCTTATAAAAGGGCACTCCTCCTTCTCATTTCTTCACACCTTCAAAGCCTTTTGGTTCGGCCAAAATCTGCCCAAATAATCTCCCAACATCCCTCACTACAACCTAGAGGCCTTATTTTGATCAGAAATCCAACCTAAGGAGCCCTTTTGATCAAATCAAAAGGAAGAACCCGAAGAAGAGGTAATGATTTCACCACCCTTTTCTAAGTTCATTTCTTCTTTCACTTCTTCTTCCTTTGTTCTTACCATTCTAAAATAATAACTCCAGTATCTCACATATACTGTGATGTTATTATAAGTATAGTAAAACCATATTCAGTATTCTATCCACCTTTTGAATAACATGTCACCATACGTGCGTACGTACATCTTACCGTCTCCAGGTTGTGGTGTAATTGTTATTCAATATAATATTATTTGGATGGATATAATAATGATGTGTAACTCATGTAAATAATAAATATAACATGTTAGTGATTCTGTATATATGATATACCATTCATTTATATATTATTTTAATATCAAAAGAATGATATTGTCGCTCGTGCGTACGTACGGACTACCGTCTCCACAAACGCGATGAGATTCATTCTCCATCGTAACCATTCAAGTATAATTATCATTTGATGATTTAAAAATGATTTTTAAGGACTAGATATCATTCTGGATAAAAATAAGATACAACAACCATGGCTTATGTAACAAAACATATAAATAAAATGAGTAAGTTAACACCCGAAACAACGATAATTCTAAGATATTATTAACAAATCAATGTTAAAAGATCATATATGATATCATATTAATATATATGATTCTTGTATAATTTAATAACAATTATTTCACCATTATACAGGAGGTTAACCTACCCCAACAATGGAAAAGTACAAGGTAAGGGTTTACTTTACAACCTCTTCATTATCCAAGGTTGTTTATATGTAATAATCTACTGGGATATCTTTATCATCCACATCCATGTTTCTTAAAAATGCATTTCAAAACATTTTTACTACTTACTAGAATATGAGTTAAAGTCATTTATACCCTTTTTGTCTTTTATAAGTGCTTTATAAAGGAATCTTTCGGTCGTTTTCAAAACAAGGTCCTTTTTAACCTTTTCGACAGAATTAAGGTAAGAATGTTTTTTTTAACTTATACGGCGGGTGCGGCTATTTTCCGCCGTTATAAAATCTTCAAAGCTTCCCTTACAAACTTATAATATTATTTTTAAAGAAAATGTTTTATTTTATATGGAGCTTAAATGATTTCAAAATAAAAGGAGATATTTCTTTAAAAAGAATTTTGATTTCATCTATGTCAACATCATTTGATGGATTTTAAGATTATTTGAAGTTGATTTATTATGATACAAAACTTATATATTGTATTGAAGGTTTTGTGATATGTTTGACTCTGGATGTGCTATTTTTATACCATTCATATTTTATGGTGAAAGTATTGACATTTTGTATGCTAGTTTTAATACGAATGTTTATGTTATATTTAAACCTTTTCATATGGGAATGCATTGGACTTAATATGTGACGGGTGGAGCCCGCTATAGCTCCTCGATGCATCGGTAGGTCTCATGAGACAAAATAGTGTCTTGGCACAAGGCCTTGACAAAATCTTATTTGTAGTCTTGGCACGAGGCCTTGGCTATGTGGTTATGATAGTCTGGCATTATGCATTCCATCATTATGAAAGTGGTTATTGATTTTTGCAAGTGATTATTCGATTAGTAGAATATCCATGTGAATAAGTAAATGGAATTATTTCATTTTATTTATGCCATACCATGTTGAAAGTTCATATTTAAAAGGCTTTTGTTTTAGTTATACATTGCCTTAAATGTTTATTCTTATTTATGAAAGTTTCCGCTATATTGTTATCCTTACTGGGCATTTGAGCTCACCCCTTTTCTATGTTTTATTTTTCCCAGGATGTGAAGAAGTATGTTATGAATGACTTGCAGGGATTTTATGAGGGGTTAATAGTGTGGATTGTGGAAACATTATGTTGTTGTAGTAGTTTTTCAATTTATGATGTAATGTAAAACTTATGAATATATCTAGTGTTTCCAAGGCTACTAAACCAATCGGTCTTTCGAGATTTGATCTTTCTTGTGATCATGCCAATGTTATGTAATAATGCACCGACTCTGGGTAACTGGGGTCGGGGCGTTACAGTTGGTATCAGAGGAAGTTTCGTACAAACCTTGGAAACTAGATTTAGATAAACTCTGATTAGAGCACGTAGACCTAAGATGAACTTTGAGGATTAGTATAGAAGAACTTCCAAGAATTTTGGTATTGTAGAGATTTTGTGAGTTTTCCGAGCAATACATCCTTGTCTGGATACGAGAAGGTAGAGGCGGCTCTGGCACAGATGTACCTAGGGGTAAAACCCGAAAACACCGCTTTGAGCTAGACTCGAACGGGAACTGGTGCACGACAACGGGCCTTGCTACACTCTTGGTTACGACACTCCCGGGGGATATGCTTAGGATAACTCTCATTTTCTTTACAAATCATTTTGAAGGGATTATGAGTATATACTTCCTCAAAGAAAACATTCTTATGATTATGGATTATATCCATAAATAGTTCAATTTATGTTAAGTGTTTTATAAGTATGGGATTATGTATTTTGATTCATAAACTGATCTAGTGTATGCCATTGTTTAGAAATGGTGCCCAGTAGAAGGAATGAGAACTCTATCAATGTACATGATACAAAGAGAAAGAAGGATCATATATTTTATGGTCTTAAGCCAAAATTTACAAGAGAAATAGTCTCCCATGTATTATCATCATATGAAGAAATAATATCATGTGTTGATAAGATAAGTAAAGAGTTTACTGAGTCCTATGGCTTTGAAGGGAAGCAAGAGAAGAAAAGGATAGAAGAGAGAAAGATGGATAAAGGGAAGAGGGAAAAGAAGAATTTTCCCATATGTGGTAACTGTGGAAAGAAACACCCTGGAACTTGCCAGAAAGAAATGGGAGTTTGTTATATGTGTGGAAGAAAAGGGCACAAAGTACATGACTACAAGGGTAAGAAAATGGTTTCAAATGTACAATGCTTCATTTGAAAAGAGTTTGGACACTACGCGAACCTATGCCCCAGTCATCAGACTATGCCGCAAATGATGCTATTGGATAATAATCAAGTTATGATACTACCACAGATGAAGAGGAATGATTAGAGTTCTTATGTTGATTATATCAATTGAGTGTTGTATCAACAATGTACTTGTTATAATAATTATGGAGTATATAAGGATTGTACTGCAGTACTATTTCATTAAGGACTTGAAATTGTGTGGAACAAAGAAAAGTGACTCAATAGCAGGTTAAATTTTTGGAAAATATATGGTTGAGAGAATGATAAACCATAATATGGTTCTGATACCGAAGTAGTGATTTTAGAATAATACATGATTGATTTGGATAAATTATATTGGATATTATTGACTACCTTGAAGCTGATTAATGATTTGTATATTCCATCATTGTTGGGTTTTAATACATTTTTGGATTAATGAAGTATATCCAGCATTCTATATGGAATAGGGGAGCATGAATGTAATCAATAAGGAATATGGTAATTCAAGATGTTTCAGTTTATTAAAAGAATACAAGATGAAGGTATTCATATGATATTGTGGGGTAAAATGGATCTATATTATGTTTACCTTCCTTATAAATGTTGGACTGTGAGTTTGGATAGAAGTATTTTGGATAGTTCTAGTTTGGATTATTTTGGATTATAATAAAAGGAAAACCCGGAGGTCGGGCGGCAACCCGTCGCGTCCAGCAAGGCCGCAAGACTTGAACCCGCAACCGAAGGGCGACAAGGGTGTATCACCTACCACTGGCCCATGAGATGTCCTGGATTAAATAATGTTGTTTTTTTTAAGATCTGGTAGATGAATTATAAATTCATTTATTTTGGAACCCTGTACGAATAGTATAAATAAATAAAAAATTACAGTCTATTATCTTTTAAAGTGAAAGATGAGTTTGTGGTAGAAACTTATTAATGGATAAAACTCTGATTATAAAGTAAGTATATCTCCTTATGATCTTAGCCAATCTCATAAATAAATTCCTCAACATTAATAAAAGGAACTTAGAACAAAAATGTTTCCCTAGATGGTACCTTAAATCATCACTAATTTATGGCTTTGGGATTGTTGGCCTTTTCATAGCCATGTTCTCTACCACTCTCCATCAGATAATTGATGGTTAGATTTCTCCTCCATATCCATATTTTCTTACATGGAACCCTAGTATGTGTTATTTTCGGTAATCTTCATACTTTCCACTCTTTATTTTAAATAGAGGCCTCATTAATTCATTTTTCGATGTGGGATTTCAACTAAGATATTTTGAAACGTCAAAAATGTGTTATCCCAATACCCTATATTTTGTTGAACCGATGGTACTTCAAATCATCATAGATTGATGAGTTTAAGGACCTCAATTTTATACTTTTTTGTGATTGATGACCTCAATCACTACCTATAAATATTTACGTTTTTCCTCCAATTATATGTTTCTAATTGCCACCAATGTTCTCCTAATCAAGATCATAATTTGGTGGTGACCCTTTCATTTCTCTTTTCCTCATATTAAGACTAAATTTTAGTAACCCAATTTCCGATGTGGGTTTTCCCAGAAATATATTTTCTATTTTCAACCTTTTATTTTCGAAGAACAATTTCAAATTGCGAGGACGCAATTTATTGAAGGAGGGGAGAATGTAACAACCAAAGATTTCATAGTGTGTTATTTCTTCAAAATAATTCAATAACTTGCACTACACGCAACACTGAGTTCAATCACACCATGACATAAAAAAAAAGCCATTCAAAAGAGGTTATGAATAGTATTATCTAAATTTTAAACTTTATATAATCCTTATAATTTTAGAATCCATATTATGAGTTTCTTAGATATAATGCAAGAACAAATTCATTTTCAGTATTGCACTTTTATCAACTTTTAATAGTGAACCCTTTTTAAATACAATATTTTAAACTTTTTGACTAAATGGGGACATCAAAAATTTAAAATGAAACATCCCAAGCTTCCACGGTACACTTTCTTTGAATAATACAGTAGCGTGTGTTGTACGCAACCTTGAGCCGTTATGAATAGTAATACCTAATTTTTAAAATTATATATATTTTATATTTTAAAATGGACTTCATCTTTGGATTCGTAATATCGAATTTAGCTTAAGGTGAAATTTTTGTACATTTCGGATAACTTTCATATTTTGATGAATAGTGAAAATTACTAAATTTTAATTAAAAACAACTTTTTTAATCAAAATAATTAATATTGATAAATTATGAATTTTAGTGGTTTTAAAGTATATTTAGAATATATTTTTACCATTTAATATAATGTTGGTCATTGGACATAATTTTACAATTAAACCGAACATAAACAAGTGTCAATCTTTTGATAGTTATTATCTCTTAAAAACACGCTTTTTGTTTTGACAGCGGGAATTAATTTTAAATTAATTTCTGCCACTTCTGTGTTTAGAATTTAGGAAAATGGATTCCATATTTGGAATCAGGATGTTCAAATTTTGTAAATAGGTAACTTTTATTTTTAGACATTTTGAATAATTACTGCGGTAAATATTTTATTTACCATGGTTAAGGGTAAATCCGGTAAATAAGGGTTAAAAAATAATATTATAATAATACTAAATTACCCTAAAACGTGTCTTAACCCTATTGGTTGATAAATGGTCGACCATGGGCATCTTTGGGTCGATTTTGGGACCCCATGGATCCACTTGTAAGTGATAATGACACTTTATTTTAATTAAGTTAAAATGAATACAAAAATGACACAAGCATATATCTTTTAGAAAAACAATTGTTACATAGGGTTATATATGTTGGATTTTAGATTATAAATATTCATTAGAAAGATAAAAATATTTCATACATAATTATATTTTATTTATAATTTTTAGACATTAAATAATTTATTTTATTTATGACAGAATGATGATGCAGTAATTACTATAATAGTGAAAAATTAAAATAATTGATATTATAAATACCCAAATAAATATAATATGAAACTTTTAATGAATTAAACTAATTTTCTAGGATAATATGATATATTAGGATTGATTTAATTGACTTTGTTTGAAGTAATCAATCTGTTATGAGTTTCAAAAAAATCAACTATTGAATAGTGTCAAAATTGACATAAAAGAGTTCTTAAAACAAATATTATATTATTAATTGATATTAAATTCCTAAAAATCTAAGGTTAGGCCAAGAGACTTATATCATGATAGGTTCATCATTAATGTACCACTTGGGGGTCTTTTGGATGTATATAGTAAGTTTATTAACCATATTATATAAAAATACAAAGAGACATTGTAAAAGTGAAACTAATTAACTTAGAGTTAATACTTAAAGATAAGGTTAATATAAGTACCCAAACCGGTCTAAATTCTATTGGTTGAGTGGTTTGCGACCTATCCCCACCTTAACCTTTTAATAATATGCTTTGGAGCCATTAGAAACCGAATATGAATTTATTATAAATTAATATTTCTAGCTTTTCCAAAGGTGCCCCTCACCCCTCTTATAAAAGGGCACTCCTCCTTCTCATTTCTTCACACCTTCAAATCCTTTTGGTTCGGCCAAACTCTGCCCACATAATCTCCCAACATCCCTCACTACAACCTAGAGGCCTTAGTTTGATCAGAAAGCTAACCTAAGGAGCCCTTTTGATCAAATCAAAAGGAAGAACCCGAAGAAGAGGTAATGATTTCACCACCCTTTTCTAAGTTCATTTCTTCTTTCACTTCTTCTTCCTTTGTTCTTACCATTATAAAATAATAACTCCAGTATCTCACATATACTGTGATGTTATTATAAGTATGGTACAACCATATTCAGTATTCTATCCACCCTTTGAATAACATGTCACCATACGTGCGTACTTACGGCTTACCGTCTCCACGTCGTGGTGTAATTGTTATTCAATATAATATTATTTGGATGGGTATAATAATGATGTGTAACTCATGTAAATAATAAATATAACATGTTAGTGATTCTGTATATATGATATACCATTCATTTATATATTATTTTAATATCAAAAGAATGATATTGTCGCTCGTGCGTACGTACGGACTACCGTCACCACAAACGCGATGAGATTCATTCTCCATCGTAACCATTCAAGTATAATTATCATTTGATGATTTAAAAATGATTTTTAAGGACTAGATATCATTCTGGATAAGAATAAGATACAACAACCATGGCTTATGTAACAAAACATATAAATAAAATGAGTAAGTTAACACCCGAAACGACGATAATTCTAAGATATTATTAACAAATCAATGTTAAAAGATCATATATGATATCATATTAATATATATGATTCTTGTATAATTTAATAAAAATTATTTCACCATTATAAAGGAGGTTTACCTACCAAAACAAAGGAAAAGTACAAGGTAAGGGTTTACTTTACAACCTCTTCATTATCCAAGGTTGTTTATACGTAATAATCTACTGGGATCTCTTTATCATCCACATCCATGTTTCTTAAAAATGCATTTCAAAACATTTTTACTATTTACTAGAATATGAGTTAAAGTCATTTATACCCTTTTTGACTTTTATAAGTTGTTTATAAAGGAATCTTTCGGTCGTTTTCAAAACAAGTTCCTTTTTAACCTTTTCGACAGAATTAAGGTAAGAAATGTTTTTTTTAACTTATACGGCGGGTGCGGCTATTTTCCGCCGTTATAAAATCTTCAAAGCTTCCCTTACAAGCTTATAAGATTATTTTTAAAGAAAATGTTTTATTTTATATGGATCTTAAATGATTTCAAAATAAAAGGAGATATTTCTTTAAAAATAATTTTGATTTCATCTATGTCCACATCATTTTATGGATTTTAAGATTATTTGAAGTTGATTTATTATGATACAAAAATTCTATATTGTATTGAAGGTTTTGTGATATGTTTGACTGTGGATGTGCTGTTTTTATACCATTCATAGTTTATGGTGAAAGTATTGACATTTCGTATGCTAGTTTTAATACGAATGTTTATGTTATATTTAAACCTTTTCATATGGGAATGCATTGGACTTAATATGTGACGGGTGGAGCCCGCTATAGCTCCTCGATGCATCGGTAGGTCTCATGAGACAAACTAGTGTCTTGGCACAAGGCCTTGACAAAATCTTATTTTTAGTCTTGGAACGAGGCCTTGGCTATGTGGTTATGATAGTCTGGCATTATGCATTCCAACATTATGAAAGTGGTTATTGATTTTTGCATGTGATTATTCGATAAGTAGAATATCCATGTGAATAAGTAAATGGCATTATTTCATTTTATTTATGCCATACCATGTTGAAAGTTCATATTTAAAAGGCTTTTGTTTTAGTTATACATTGCCTTAAATGTTTATTCTTATTTATGAAAGTTTCCGCTATATTGTTATCCTTACTGGGCATTTGAGCTCACCCCTTTTCTATGTTTTATTTTTCCCAGGATGTGAAGAAGTATGTTATGAATGACCTGCAGGGATTTTATGAGGGGTTAATAGTGTGGATTGTGGAAACATTATGTTGTTGTAGTAGTTTTTCAATTTATGATGTAATGTAAAACTTATGAATATATCTAGTGTTTCCAAGGCTACTAAACCAATCAGTCTTTCGAGATTTGATCTTTCTTGTGATCATGCCAATGTTATGTAATAATGCACCGACTCTGGGTAACTGGGGTCGGGGCGTTACAGTTGGTATCAGAGGAAGTTTCGTACAAACCTTGGAAACTAGATTTAGATAAACTCTGATTAGAGCACGTAGACCTAAGATGAACTTTGAGGATTAGTATAGAAGAACTTCCTAGAATTTTGGTATTGTAGAGATTTTGTGAGTTTTCCGAGCAATACATCCCTGTCTGGATACGAGCAGGTAGAGGCGGCTCTGGCACAGATGTACCTAGGGGTAAAACCCGAAAACACCGCTTTGAGCTAGACTCGAACGGGAACTGGTGCACGAAAACGGGCCTTGCTACACTCTTGGTTACGACACTCCCGGGGGATATGCTTTGGATAACTCTCATTTTCTTTACAAATCATTTTGAAGGGATTATGAGTATATAATTCCTCAAAGAAAACATTATTATGATTATGGATTATATCCATAAATAGTTCAATTTATGTTAAGTGTTTTATAAGTATGGGATTATGTATTTTGATTCATAAACTGATCTAGTGTATGCCACTGTTTAGAAATGGCGCCCAGTAGAAGGAATGAGAACTCTATCAATGCACATGATACAAAGAGAAATAAGGATCATATATTTTATGGTCTTAAGCCAAAATTTACAAGAGAAATAGTCTCCCATGTATTATCATCATATGAAGAAATAATATCATGTGTTGATAAGATAAGTAAAAAGTTTACTGAGTCCTATGGCTTTGAAGGGAAGCAAGAGAAGAAAAGGATAGAAGAGAGAAAGATGGATAAAGGGAAGAGGGAAAAGAAGAATTTTCCCATATGTGGTAGCTGTGGAAAGAAACACCATGGAACTTGCCAGAAAGAAATGGGAGTTTGTTATAAGTGTGGAAGAAAAGGGCACAAAGTACATGACTACAAGGGTAAGAAAATGGTTTCAAATGTACAATGCTTCATTTGCAAAGAGTTTGGACACTACGCGAACCTATGCCCCAGTCATCAGACTATGCCGCAAATGATGCTATTGGATAATAATCAAGTTATGATACTACCACAGATGAAGAGGAATGATTAGAGTTCTTATGTTGATTATATCAATTGAGTGTTGTATCAACAATGTACTTGTTATAATAATTATGGAGTATATAAGGATTGTACTGCAGTACTATTTCATTAAGGACTTGAAATTGTGTGGAACAAAGAAAAGTGACTCAATAGCAGGTTAAATTTTTGGAAAATATATGGTTGAGAGAATGATAAACCATAATATGGTTCTGATACCGAGGTAGTGATTTTAGAATAATACATGATTGATTTGGATAAATTATATTGGATATAATTGACTACCTTGAAGCTGATTAATGAATTGTATATTCCATAATTGTTGGGTTTTAAAACATTTTTGGATTAATGAAGTATATCCAACATTCTATATGGAATAGGGGAGCATGAATGTAATCAATAAGGAATATGGTAATTCAAGATGTTTCAGTTTATTTAAAGAATACAAGATGAAGGTATTCATATGCTATTGCGGGGTAAAATGGATCTATATTATGTTTACCTTCCTTATAAATGTTGGACTGTGAGTTTGGACAGAAGTATTTTGGATAGTTCTAGTTTGGATTATTTTGGATTACCATAAAAGGAAAACCCGGAGGTCGGGCGACAACCCGTCGCGTCCAGCAAGGCCGCAAGACTTGAACCCGCAACCGAAGGGCGACAAGGGTGTATCACCTACCACTGGCCCATGAGATGTCCTGGATTAAATAATGTTGTTTTTTTAAAGATCTGGTAGATGAATTATAAATTCATTTATTTTGGAACCCTGTACGAATAGTATAAATAAATAAAAAATTACATTCTATTATCTTTTAAAGTGAAAGATGAGTTTGTGGTAGAAACTTATTAATGGATAAAACTCTGATTATAAAGTATGTATATCTCCTTATGATCTTAGTCAATATCACAAATAAATTCCTCAACATTAATAAAAGGAACTTAGAACAAAAATGTTTCCCTAGATGGTACCTTAAATCATCACTAATTTATGGCTTTGGGATTGTTGGCCTTTTCATAGCCATGTTCTCTACCACTCTCCATCAGATAATTGATGGTTAGATTTCTCCTCCATATCCATATTTTCTTACATGGAACCCTAGTATGTGTTATTTTCGGTAATCTTCATACTTTCCACTCTTTATTTTAAATAGAGGCCTCATTAATTCATTTTTCGATGTGGGATTTCAACTAAGATATTTTGAAACGTCAAAAATGTGTTATCCCAATACCCTATATTTTGTTGAACCGATGGTACTTCAAATAATCATAGATTGATGAGTTTAAGGACCTCAATTTTATACTTTTTTGTGATTGATGACCTCAATCACTACCTATAAATATTTACGTTTTTCCTCCAATTATATGTCTCTAATTTCCACCAATGTTCTCCTAATCAAGATCATAATTTGGTGGTGACCCATTCATTTCTCTTTTCCTCATATTAAGACTAAATTTTAGTAACCCAATTTCCGATGTGGGTTTTCCCAGAAATATATTTTCTATTTTCAACCTTTTATTTTCGAAGAACAATTTCAAATTGCGAGGACGCAATTTATTGAAGGAGGGGAGAATGTAACACCCCAAGATTTCATAGTGTGTTATTTCTTCAAAATAATTCAATAACTTGCACTACACGCAACACTGAGTTCAATCACACCATGACATAAAAAAAAGCCATTCAAAAGAGGTTATGAATAGTATTATCTAAATTTTAAACTTTATATAATCCTTATAATTTTAGAATCCATATTATGAGTTTCTTAGATATAATGCAAGAACAAATTCATTTTCAGTATTGCACTTTTATCAACTTTTAATAGTGAACCCTTTTTAAATACAATATTTTAAACTTTTTGACTAAATGGGGACATCAAAAATTTAAAATGAAACATCCCAAGCTTCCACGGTACACTTTCTTTGAATAATACAGTAGCGTGTGTTGTACGCAACCTTGAGCCGTTATGAATAGTAATACCTAATTTTTAAAATTATATATATTTTATATTTTAAAATGGACTTCATCTTTGGATTCGTAATATCGAATTTAGCTTAAGGTGAAATTTTGGTACATTTCGGATAACTTTCATATTTTGATGAATAGTGAAAATTACTAAATTTTAATTAAAAACAACTTTTTTAATCAAAATAATTAATAGTGATAAATTATGAATTTTAGTGGTTTTAAAGTATATTTAGAATATATTTTTACCATTTAATATAATGTTGGTCATTGGACATAATTTTACAATTAAACCGAACATAAACAAGTGTCAATCTTTTGATAGTTATTATCTCTTAAAAACACGCTTTTTGTTTTGACAGCGGGAATTAATTTTAAATTAATTTCTGCCACTTCTGTGTTTAGAATTTAGGAAAATGGATTCCATATTTGGAATCAGGATGTTCAAATTTTGTAAATAGGTAACTTTTATTTTTAGACATTTTGAATAATTACTGCGGTAAATATTTTATTTACCATGGTTAAGGGTAAATCCGGTAAATAAGGGTTAAAAAAACAATATTATAATAATTCTAAATTACCCTAAAACGTGTCTTAACCCTATTGGTTGATACATGGTCGACCATGGGCATCTTTGGGTCGATTTTGGGACCCCATGGATCCACTTGTAAGTGATAATGACACTTTATTTTAATTAAGTTAAAATGAATACAAAAATGACACAAGCATATATCTTTTAGAAAAACAATTGTTACATAGGGTTATATATGTTGTATTTTAGATTATAAATATTCATTAGAAAGATAAAAATATTTCCTACATAATGATATTTTATTTATAATTTTTAGACATTAAATAATTTATTTTATTTATGACACAATGATGATGCAGTAATTACTATAATAGTGAAAAATTAAAATAATTGATATTATAAATACCCAAATAAATATAATATGAAACTTTTAATGAATTAAACTAATTTTCTAGGATAATATGATATATTAGTATTGATTTAATTGACATTGTTTGAAGTAATCAATCTGTTATGAGTTTTACAAAAATCAACTATTGAATAGTGTCAAAATTGACATAAAAGAGTTCTTAAAACAAATATTATATTATTAATTGATATTAAATTCCTAAAAATATAAGGTTCGGCCAAGAGACTTATATCATGATAGGTTCATCATTAATGTACCACTTGGGGGTCTCTTGGATGTATATAGTAAGTTTATTAACCATATTATATAAAAATACAAAGAGACATTGTAAAAGTGAAACTAATTAACTTAGAGTTAATACTTAAAGATAAGGTTAATATAAGTACCCAAACCTGTCTAAATTCTATTGGTTGAGTGGTTTTCGACCTATCCCCACCTTAACCTTTTAATAATATGCTTTTGAGCCATTAGAAACCGAATATGAATTTATTATAAATTAATATTTCTAGCTTTTCCAAAGGTGCCCCTCACCCCTCTTATAAAAGGGCACTCCTCCTTCTCATTTCTTCACACCTTCAAAGCCTTTTGGTTCGTCCAAACTCTGACCAAATACTCTCCCAACATCCCTCACTACAACCTAGAGGCCTTAGTTCGATCAGAAAGCCAACCTAAGGAGCCCTTTTGATCAAATCAAAATAAAGAACCCAAAGAAGAGGTAACGATTTCACCACCCTTTTCTAAGTTCATTTCTTCTTTCACTTCTTCTTACTTTGTTCTTACCATTCTAAAATAATAACTCCAGTATCTCACATATACTGTGATGTTATTATAAGTATGGTACAACCATATTCAGTATTCTATCCACCTTTTTAATAACATGTCACCATACGTGCGTACGTACGGCTTACCGTCTCCACGTCGTGTTGTAATTGTTATTCAATATAATATTGTTTGGATGGGTATAATAATGATGTGTAACTCATGTAAATAATAAATATACCATGTTAATGATTCTGTATATATGATATACCATTCATTTATATATTATTTTAATATCAAAAGAATGATATTATCGCTCGTGCGTACGTACGGACTACCGTCTCCACAAACGCGATGAGATTCATTCTCCATCGTAACCATTCAAGTATAATTATCATTTGATGATTTAAAAATGATTTTTAAGGACTAGATATCATTCTGGATAAGAATAAGATACAACAACCATGGCTTATGTAACAAAACATATAAATAAAATGAGTAAGTTAACACCCGAAACGACGATAATTCTAAGATATTATTAACAAATCAATGTTAAAAGATCATATATGATATCATATTAATATATATGATTCTTGTATAATTTAATAACAATTATTTCACCATTATACAGGAGTTTAACCTACCCCAACAAAGGTAAAGTACAAGGTAAGGGTTTACTTTACAACCTCTTCATTATCCAAGGTTGTTTATACGTAATAATCTACTGGGATCTCTTTATCATCCACATCCATGTTTCTTAAAAATGCATTTCAAAACATTATTACTATTTACTAGAATATGAGTTAAAGTCATTTATACCCTTTTTGACTTTTATAAGTGGTTTAAAAAGGAATCTTTCGGTCGTTTTCAAAACAAGGTCCTTTTTAACCTTTTCGACAGAATTAAGGTAAGAATGTTTTTTTTAACTTATACGGCGGGTGCGGCTATTTTCCGCCGTTATAAAATCTTCAAAGCTTCCCTTACAAGCTTATAAGATTATTTTTAAAGAAAATGTTTTATTTTATATGGATCTTAAATGATTTCAAAATAAAAGGAGATATTTCTTTAAAAAGAATTTTGATTTCATCTATGTCAACATCCTTTGATGGATTTTAAGATTATTTGAAGTTGATTTATTATGATACAAAACTTCTATATTGTATTGAAGGTTTTGTGATATGTTTGACTGTGGATGTGCTATTTTTATACCATTCATAGTTTATGGTGAAAGTATTGACATTTCGTATGCTAGTTTTAATACGAATGTTTATGTTATATTTAAACCTTTTCATATGGGAATGCATTGGAATTAATATGTGACGGGTGGAGCCCGCTATAGCTCCTCAATGCATCGGTAGGTCTCATGAGACAAACTAGTGTCTTGGCACAAGGCCTTGACAAAATCTTATTTGTAGTCTTGGCACGAGGCCTTGGCTATGTGGTTATGATAGTCTGGCATTATGCATTCCAACATTATGAAAGTGGTTATTGATTTTTGCATGTGATTATTCGATTAGTAGAATATCCATGTGAATAATTAAATGGCATTATTTCATTTTATTTATGCCATACCATGTTGAAAGTTCATATTTAAAAGGCTTTGGTTTTAGTTATACATTGCCTTAAATGTTTATTCTTATTTATGAAAGTTTCCGCTATATTGTTATCCTTACTGGGCATTTGAGCTCACCCCTTTTCTATGTTTTATTTTTCCCAGGATGTGAAGAAGTAAGTTATGAATGACCTGCAGGGATTTTATGAGGGGTTAATAGTGTGGATTGTGGAAACATTATGTTGTTGTAGTAGTTTTTCATTTTATGATTTAATGTAAAACTTATGAATATATCTAGTGTTTCCAAGGCTACTAAACCAATCGGTCTTTCGAGATTTGATCTTTCTTGTGATCATGCCAATGTTATGTAATAATGCACCGACTCTGGGTAACTGGGGTCGGGGCGTTACAGTTGGTATCCGAGGAAGTTTAGTACAAACCTTGGATACTAGATTTAGATAAACTCTGATTAGAGCACGTAGACCTAAGATGAACTTTGAGGATTAGTATAGAAGAACTTCCTAGAATTTTGGTATTGTAGAGATTTTGTGAGTTTTCCGAGCAATACATCCCTGTCTGGATACGAGCAGGTAGAGGTGGCTCTGGCACAGATGTACCTAGGGGTAAAACCCGAAAACACCGCTTTGAGCTAGACTCGAACGAGAACTGGTGCACGACAACGGGCCTTGCTACACTCTTGGTTACGACACTCCCGGGGGATATGCTTAGGATAACTCTCATTTTATTTACAAATCATTTTGAAGGGATTATGAGTATATACTTCCTCAAAGAAAACATTCTTATGATTTTGGATTATATCCATAAATAGTTCAATTTATGTCAAGTGTTTTATAAGTATGGGATTATGTATTTTGATTCATAAACTGATCTAGTGTATGCCATTGTTTAGAAATGGCGCCCAGTAGAAGGAATGAGAACTCTATCAATGCACATGATACAAAGAGAAAGAAGAATCATATATTTTATGGTCTTAAGCCAAAATTTACAAGAGAAATAGTCTCCCATGTATTACAATCATATGAAGAAATAATATCATGTGTTTATAAGATAAGTAAAGAGTTTACTGAGTCCTATGGCTTTGAAGGGAAGCAAGAGAAGAAAAGGATAGAAGAGAGAAAGATGGATAAAGGGAAGAGGGAAAAGAAGAATTTTCCCATATGTGGTAACTGTGGAAAGAAACACCCTGGAACTTACCTGAAAGAAATGGGAGTTTGTTATAAGTGTGGAATAAAAGGGCACAAAGTACATGACTACAAGGGTAAGAAAATGGTTTCAAATGTACAATGCTTCATTTGCAAGGACTTTGGACACTACGCGAACCTATGCCCCAGTCATCAGACTATGCCGCAAATGATGCTATTGGATAATAATCAAGTTATGATACTACCACAGATGAAGAGGAATGATTAGAGTTCTTATGTTGATTATATCAATTTAGTGTTGTATCAACAATGTACTTGTTATAATAATTATGGAGTATATAAGGATTGTACTGCAGTACTATTTCATTAAGGACTTGAAATTGTGTGGAACAAAGAAAAGTGACTCAATAGCAGGTTAAATTTTTGGAAAATATATGGTTGAGAGAATGATAAACCATAATATGGTTCTGATACCGAGGTAGTGATTTTAGAATAATACATGATTGATTTGGATAAATTATATTGGATATTATTGACTACCTTGAAGCTGATTAATGATTTGTATATTCCATCATTGTTGGGTTTTAAAACATTTTTGGATTAATGAAGTATATCCAGCATTCTATATGGAATAGGGGAGCATGAATGTAATCAATAAGGAATATGGTAATTCAAGATGTTTCAGTTTATTAAAAGAATACAAGATGAAGGTATCCATATTCTATTGCGGGGTAAAATGGATCTATATTATGTTTACCTTCCTTATAAATGTTGGACTGTGAGTTTGGACAGAAGTATTTTGGATAGTTCTAGTTTGGATTATTTTGGATTACCATAAAAGGAAAACCCGGAGGTCGGGCGGCAACCCGTCGCGTCCAGCAAGGCCGCAAGACTTGAACCCGCAACCGAAGGGCGACAAGGGTGTATCACCTACCACTGGCCCATGAGATGTCCTGGATTAAATAATGTTGTTTTTTTAAATATCTGGTAGATGAATTATAAATTCATTTATTTTGGAACCCTGTACGAATAGTATAAATAAATAAAAAATTACATTCTATTATCTTTTAGAGTGAAAGATGAGTTTGTGGTAGAAACTTATTAATGGATAAAACTATGATTATAAAGTAAGTATGTCTCCTTATGATCTTAGCCAATCTCATAAATAAATTCCTCAACATTAATAAAAGGAACTTAGAACAAAGATGTTTCCCTAGATGGTACCTTAAATCATCACTAATTTATGGCTTTGGGATTGTTGGCCTTTTCATAGCCATGTTCTCTACCACTCTCCATCAGATAATTGATGGTTAGATTTCTCCTCCATATCCATATTTTCATACATGGAACCCTAGTATGTGTTATTTTCGGTAATCTTCATACTTTCCACTCTTTATTTTAAATAGAGGCCTCATTAATTCATTTATCGATGTGGGATTTCAACTAAGATATTTTGAAACGTCAAAAATGTGTTATCCCAATACCCTATATTTTGTTGAACCGATGGTACTTCAAATCATCATAGATTGATGAGTTTAAGGACCTCAATTTTATACTTTTTTGTGATTGATGACCTCAATCACTACCTATAAATATTTACGTTTTTCCTCCAATTATATGTCTCTAATTGCCACCAATGTTCTCCTAATCAAGATCATAATTTGGTGGTGACCCTTTCATTTCTCTTTTCCTCATATTAAGACTAAATTTTAGTAACCCAATTTCCGATGTGGGTTTTCCCACAAATATATTTTCTATTTTCAACCTTTTATTTTCGAAGAACAATTTCAAATTGCGAGGACGCAATTTATTGAAGGAGGGGAGAATGTAACACCCTAAGATTTCATAGTGTGTTATTTCTTCAAAATAATTCAATAACTTGCACTACACGCAACACTGAGTTCCATCACGCCATGACTTAAAAAAAAGCCATTCAAAAGAGGTTATGAATAGTATTATCTAAATTTTAAACTATATATAATCCTTATAATTTTAGAATCCATATTATGAGTTTCTTAGATATAATGCAAGAACAAATTCATTTTCAGTATTGCACTTTTATCAACTTTTAATATTGAACCCTTTTTAAATACAATATTTTAAACTTTTTGACTAAATGGGGACATCAAAAATTTAAAATGAAACATCCCAAGCTTCCACGGTACACTTTCTTTGAATAATACAGTAGCGTGTGTTGTACGCAACCTTGAGCCGTTATGAATAGTAATACCTACTTTTTAAAATTATATATATTTTATATTTTAAAATGGACTTCATCTTTGGATTCGTAATATCGAATTTAGCCTAAGGTGAAATTTTGGTACATTTCGGATAACTTTCATATTTTGATGAATAGTGAAAATTACTAAATTTTAATTAAAAACAACTTTTTTAATCAAAATAATTAATAGTGATAAATTATGAATTTTAGTGGTTTTAAAGTATATTTAGAATATATTTTTACCATTTAATATAATGTTGGTCATTGGACATAATTTTACAATTAAACCGAACATAAACAAGTGTCAATCTTTTGATAGTTATTATCTCTTAAAAACACGATTTTTGTTTTGACAGAGGGAATTAATTTTAAATTAATTTCTGCCACTTCTGTGTTTAGAATTTAGGAAAATGGATTCCATATTTGGAATCAGGATGTTCAAATTGTGTAAATAGGTAACTTTTATTTTTAGACATTTTGAATAATTACTGCGGTAAATATTTTATTTACCATGGTTAAGGGTAAATCCGGTAAATAAGGGTTAAAAAAATAATATTAGAAAAATACTAAATTACCCTAAAACGCGTCTTAACCCTATTGGTTGATACATGGTCGACCATGGGCATCTTTGGGTCTATTTTGGGACCCCATGGATCCACTTGTAAGTGATAATGACACTTTATTTTAATTAAGTTAAAATGAATACAAAAATGACACAAGCATATATCTTTTAGAAAAACAATTGTTACATAGGGTTATATATGTTGGATTTTAGATTATAAATATTCATTAGAAAGATAAAAAGATTTAATACATAATGATATTTTATTTATAATTTTTAGACATTAAATAAGTTATTTTATTTATGACACAATGATGATGCAGTAATTACTATAATAGTGAAAAATTAAAATAATTGATATTATAAATACCCAAATAAATATAAAATGAAACTTTTAATGAATTAAAATAATTTTATAGGATAATATGATATATTAGGATTGATTTAATTTACTTTTTTCGAAGTAATAAATCTGTTATGAGTTTCACAAAAATCAACTATTGAATAGTGTCAAAATTGACATAAAAGAGTTCTTAAAACAAATATTATATTATTAATTGATATTAAATTTCTAAAAATCTAAGGTTCGGCCAAGAGACTTATATCATGATAGGTTCATCATTAACGTACCACTTGTGGGTCTCTTGGATGTATATAGTATGTTTATTAACCATATTATATAAAAATACAAAGAGACATTGTAAAAGTGAAACTAATTAACTTAGAGTTAATACTTAAAGATAAGGTTAATATAAGTACCCAAACCTGTCTAAATTCTATTGGTTGAGTGGTTTTCGACCTATCCCCACCTTAACCTTTTAATAATATGCTTTGGAGCCATTATAAACCGAATATGAATTTATTATAAATTAATATTTCTAGCTTTTCCAAAGGTGCCCCTCACCCCTCTTATAAAAGGGAACTCCTCCTTCTCATTTCTTCACACCTTCAAAGCCTTTTGGTTCGGCCAAACTCTGACCAAATACTCTCTCAACATCCCTCACTACAACAGAGAGGCCTTATTTTGATCAGAAAGCCAACCTAACGAGCCCTTTTGATCAAATCAAAAGGAAGAACCCGAAGAAGAGGTAATGATTTCACCACCCTTTTCTAAGTTCATTTCTTCTTTCACTTCTTCTTCCTTTGTTCTTACCATTCTAAAATAATAACTCCAGTATCTCACATATACTGTGATGTTATTATAAGTATGGTACAACCATATTCAGTATTCTATCCACCTTTTGAATAACATGTCACCATACGTGCGTACGTACGGCTTACCGTCTCCACGTCGTGGTGTAATTGTTATTCAATATAATATTATTTGGATGGGTATAATAATGATGTGTAACTCATGTAAATAATAAATATAACATTTTAATGATTCTGTATATATGATATACCATTCATTTATATATTATTTTAATATCAAAAGAATGATATTGTCGCTCGTGCGTACGTACGGACTACCGTCTCCACAAACGCGATGAGATTCTTTCTCCATCGTAACCATTCAAGTATAGTTATCATTTGATGATTTAAAAATTATTTTTAAGGACTAGATATCATTCTGGATAAGAATAAGATACAACAACCATGGCTTATGTAACAAAACATATAAATAAAATGAGTAAGTTAACACCCGAAACGACGATAATTCTAAGATATTATTAACAAATCAATGTTAAAAGATCATATATGATATCATATTAATATATATGATTCTTGTATAATTTAATAACAATTATTTCACCATTATACAGGAGGTTAACCTACCCCAACAAAGGAAAAGTACAAGGTAAGGGTTTACTTTACAACCTCTTCATTATCCAAGGTTGTTTATACGTAATAATCTACTGGGATCTCTTTATCATCCACATCCATGTTTCTTAAAAATGCATTTCAAAACATTTTTACTATTTACTAGAATATGAGTTAAAGTCATTTATACACTTTTTGACTTTTATAAGTGGTTTATAAAGGAATCTTTCGGTCTTTTTCAAAACAAGGTCCTTTTTAACCTTTTCGACAGAATTAAGGTAAGAATGTTTTTTTTAACTTATACGGCGGGTGCGACTATTTTCCACCGTTATAAAATCTTCAAAGCTTCCCTTACGAGCTTATAAGATTATTTTTAAAGAAACTGTTTTATTTTATATGGATCTTAAATGATTTCAAAATAAAAGGATATATTTCTTTAAAAAGAATTTTGATTTCATCTATGGCAACATCCTTTGATGGATTTTAAGATTATTTGAAGTTGATTTATTATGATACAAAACTTCTATATTGTATTGAAGGTTTTGTGATATGTTTGACTGTGGATGTGCTATTTTTATACCATTCATAGTTTATGGTGAAAGTATTGACATTTCGTATGCTAGTTTTAATACGAATGTTTATGTTATATTTAAACCTTTTCATATGGGAATGCATTGGACTTAATATGTGACGGGTGGAGCCCGCTATAGCTCCTCGATGCATCGGTAGGTCTCATGAGACAAACTAGTGTCTTGGCACAAGGCCTTGACAAAATCTTATTTGTAGTCTTGGCACGAGGCCTTGGCTATGTGGTTATGATAGTCTGGCATTATGCATTCCAACATTATGAAAGTGGTTATTGATTTTTTCATGTGATTATTCGATTAGTAGAATATCCATGTGAATAAGTAAATGGCATTATTTCATTTTATTTATGCCATACCATGTTGAAAGTTCATATTTAAAAGGATTTTGTTTTAGGTATACATTTCCTTAAATGTTTATTCTTATTTATGAAAGTTTCCGCTATATTGTTATCCTTACTTGGCATTTGAGCTCACCCCTTTTCTATGTTTTATTTTTCCCAGGATGTGAAGAAGTAAGTTATGAATGACCTGCAGGGATTTTATGAGGGGTTAATAGTGTGGATTGTGGAATCATTATGTTGTTGTAGTAGTTTTTCATTTTATGATGTAATGTAAAACTTATGAATATATCTAGTGTTTACAAGGCTACTAAACCAATCGGTCTTTCGAGATTTGATCTTTCTTGTGATCATGCCAATGTTATGTAATAATGCACCGACTCTGGGTAACTGGGGTCAGGGCGTTACATTATTGCATGAACAAATACATTCATAGTCATGTATATGTAGGAAATTGGAGAAAACTATGATGGGAGAGGTGAATATAGGTGTTATATTTTTCATTAAAAGAAACAGATCATGTTCCCATGTTTGTTGGAATGTTTTAGACATGTCTTTTGGAATAATTCATTAATAATATAGTCACATGAAAAAAGAAACCACAACCATTTTACAAGGTTCACCACTAAGGGATAGTTCAAGGAGCATACTATGACCGTGTGTTGGTCATGCCTAAAGCCACTACTATTCAAAAACTATGGAATAAAGATGTTTTGACACAATCACTCTATTCTATTCACACTGCCTTTAAATGTTTTTAGGGATTTCACACTATGTCCCTCGAAACACTTACATCGACTCGCCTAACCTAGTGCCTTGGGTGAAGTAATACATAGTTTATAAACATGATGGTATATTTAATGGATTAATAGTATAGTATTTTTCATTGAATATAATGAGACTATGTTTGAACCATATACCAACGATTTTGAAATTTTAAATCACTGTTCACATTAAAATTGATGTTCCAAGCAACCTTTCAGGAAGCTCCTTTGCAAATCCCACTACCTTCATAGAACAAACTACTTTTGAGAATTTAACTGAGTTAATTTTGAATAACCTATAGTCTCAAAAAACAGTTTTCATAGAATCCTTGTCATAAGTCTATACTAAACAGGAATTTACACGACGTCAATCTCGCATAGAAATCCATATTCTTGGAGCTCTTCTCGATTGGCAAAACTGATGAGGTTTGGGATATTCTTAAAATAATTTTGTCTAAAATTATATGGGGGTCTCCTTATATTTATATTTGTAGTCATTCTCAATGCTCTACCACCTCCAATGTTGTTTCTGGATCTTTTAGAATAAGCATCACGACGCCCATTTCTTCATGATTCTCTACTAAAATTTGATGTAGTGGAAGAGATCACTGACATCACATCACATAATCATGATGATCCACTTCATGTAATCGTATAGGTCACCATATCCATTCACAATGCTGCACATATTTGTGATCCTCAACCCAGTGTTTATGAAACCCATGCCATTTCCATATTTACGAAGTGTCGATTCCAGATAACAACCTTTCATGATACTAGCCCTTCTTCTAGATTTTTATCACAATAATTTGGAAAACATTTAGAAAAAATTCCAAATTCAACACTAATTTCATCTTATATTATATGATATCATGTATTGAAATATTTCATGTAAATTTAGTGTGGATTTTCAAAAAATAACCAAATTCCATTTCCATAAAAGAAATACCTTAGATTCAACATTCCACACTTATAATCAACATATTATGAGATATCATGATTGCATTCCCAATGCATTGGAGGGATCTAATAAGAAAAACCATAAAATAATAATAATACAATTATATAAATGTCACATGATCGTAAAATATTCATTACACCACCATAGTATAACACATAGAAATTAAACGAGGTTCACAAAAATATTATCATTATAATAACAGAAAATACTCACAAATAATTAGAATGGTATCATTGGATCATATCCCGTGAAAATAATAATTAATATTAAATAATTATATTATATTTTAATTATTTCATTAAAATATTTCTAGAATAATTCATAAAAAACAAACTTTATTTACAAATCACTTATTTTAAATCTAAAAAATCCCAAATATTAAGGAAAATACAATGGTCTCAAATAACCTTTAAAAATTCTAAAACGAATCCTCAAATCATTGAAAATTCATGATGTTGGGAAATTATGTTAATGTCGGGTATGATAAAACAAATATTAATTCCATTGATATACCCTACATTTAGATTATAAGACTCATAAAATTAAACTTTTTATATCATAAATTAACCCTTTTTAAATATTTTATACTAATTATCCTTTCTGAGGGTATTCAATAAAATTATAAAATAATATTCATGATATTCCTTTGTCTTTTAATATATTTTAATATACTCTATAAATAATACCACAGACTAATTAATGTAATCTATAAATAATCTATTAATTAAATCAATAAAGATAGTGTGGGAACTAGTAAATTGAATTGGGGATCTAAAAATGTATAATTAATATACCTAATACAGAAAGAATACATGGATATATCCTCTTTCATTACCATCAATTGATGATATCTATAACGAATGTCATTCTTGGATATGTATTGAGCTCCTCATTATTGATAAAAATATAATAAATATAGCATATAAGATACCTGTTATTGATTTAGATATTGTTAAGATACCAATAATCAATTACATGATGCATTCAACCATCTTTATTCTTAGATAAAAGAGTAGTTACACCCCATCGTGATTCACGAGGGAGTATGAATCCATTCTCTAGATTCTGTTACAGTTATACCATTAATTCTTACAACTCAATGAGGCTTAATTAATAAATATATTTACAAATAAGTATAGAATCACTTTCAAGTTATATTAAAATAATTAAAACTCATAATTTGAGGTAATATTTTGAAAGTCATCAATACATACATCACCATAATCTCAAAAAATATGAAGATAATTAATTTTCAGTTTCTACCAAACTATTTGAGAAACAATATCTGATGAATTGGTATTAAGTACCACACAACAGAAGTAACTTCCTTCAGAAGTTCATATTCATTCTTGCATAGAAAGATGATTATTGGTTGGGTCAAAATATAAACTATGGATTTCCTTCCCTAATAAATAGTATGGGTCCTATATAGAGTTATCTAATCCATTATAAAAATCATATCAAATTTAACTAGAGGGAGAACCATGAAATTTGTAGGATGTACAATCCTATATAATTCTATATGAGAAGAGCTATAAAATTTAGATAAATTAATTATAAAATTTATATTTTTTACTATTATGTCAACATCAAATAATTTAGGTGGTAATGTGATGCCCTTATAAAACTATTTGGATATTAAAAACTGAGTAGATCTATAATAAAATAATGATTTTTATTGTTATAGAGTTTATGGTAAGGTTAGACTTTACCACATCGTTCTACAAACCCCTATTAGTGATGATAGTAAAGTCCATTCTTTTATACTTTTTATTAGGGGGTTGTTGAGTCCAACCAACCTCATTAGCTATTGGATAATGGAATTGATTCACACAATTCACAGTCTCCAGGAATCTAAAACATTTAACTCTGTTGGTTTAATCCTTATTATATTATGTTGTAGATGATTAAATTTTTATCCCCCATAGATAATCACTAGATTTATGGTAAAAAATTAATTAAATAAATAATTTCATAGTTCCTTACATTCAATTTCTATTACTCTTTCCCACACATTTTTCAGCATTTAAGATTTTAGAATTTCATTCTTCCATGTGATTTAAAATTTCATTTTCTATAAATGCCTATTTTAATATACTTATAACTAAAATAATAAGATAAATTAGAGTTCCCCCACTCTATTTTTACTATAAGATAACTTTGAATGGTTTCTTCAAAGGTACCAATTTATGTTATGGATAACACCTTTGGATGATTTAGTTATAGGACATAATTGAATCAATAAATTTTTCCCGTAGAATTTATTTTAAATCTAGAACCATATTGAAAAATTGTTTTTATGTTTTATTCATAGTTAAAAATAGATTTATCATATCATTATTTTAACACTATAAAGGCCATTTCCCTCTTATTATGAAATTTTCAAGGAATGTATTTATTAAGTAAAACGCTATTAAATTTTTTTATTCAATGGAATTTATTTCTATTTCTTTCCTCATGTTCATTAGAAGATTACACCACTGATAAACTTCTCCTTTAATGTGATAGACTTATAAAACACCATTCTCCTAATCTATGAATTGAAGAATGAAAAATATATTTTACATCACATTGATCAATTTCTCATTAACAATTAGATCCTAAGACCAATAAAAAGTGGTTTCACATTGTCACATAAAAAATAAAAGTCACATGAAAATGACAGACTTGGATAAATGTATGAATAAGTGGTGTAGGGGGTGAATCCGGGACAATATTTTATTTTATGTTAATATTATTTTGCAACAACCTTTTACTCTTATAAAAATATTTTCAATTTTTAGAATGAAAATCATTCACACATCTATAGGAGAATAAGAATTTTCAAGGATTACTACTCAATAAGAGTATCTAGACCTTGGTATGGTTTCAATATAATCAAATACCACACAATCCACTTGAAAAAAAAAATTAAATTTTGTGGATACAACACACATGAAAAACCCATAGACTTTTGTAGAACTATAATCAATACAATAGTTCATGTTAATATTATATCATAAATGATGTAAAATAGGTTTTTTAATATTTTTAAAAACGTTCAACAATTTGATCCAAACAATAAATATTTAATCATTAACATCTTCAACTATTATAGTTTTTCAAAACATACATCTTCACGTTTATATATATATGTAGGACATCAAAAACAATATACCCATTGAACAAAAACATTGTCTGATATTTTATTATGATTTCTTAGTCTGATTCTTCAGTATGATTCTCTTGTTTGGAAAAAAATCAAATATATACTTCAAAAACAATTCTGATCCACTTCTTTCCTTGTAAAAGTCAGTCTGATTCTCGACCTAATTTGGTAACCTATTTCTTCTTCTTCTTCTTATATTTATAAACCATAAAAAGTAAAATATTTTATGGAAAAATCAATTTACACAAAACTCAAGACACTATCATTCTCTTCTACATTTTAACAGTCTCTTCACCATGAAAAATTACATTGTGTTTTTATCTATGTATAGTTGTTGTATAATTGGTGTGGCTGGGAAAAAAATTTCACTTCTTCCACTGAACCTAATTTATAGAAACATAAATTTCACATTAATTTTGATTTCATATTTTACAATTACAGTACTTCTCAAAACTTTTTGATTCATCTAGAATTTCTTGAATACTCTCACAACATTAGAATGATTCAGACATACAAACATTTCTTCAGTCTATTTCAATTTTCATTCTGATACTAATTACCAATAAAATGAAACATATTATTAATCATATTTTATTAACCCACTTGAAAAAAAATTGGAAAAAAATTCTCATTCTCATGCTTTGTACCTACATGATAAAATATTTCAAAAACAGTGTATCAAATTTTTTATAATTATTTTTCTTTTCTATAGCTTCCTCACACTGATAGAACTTTATAATCACTCTGGCAGTCCATTGTCGAAAATTTTATTCACCTATTTTCCAATAAAAATCATTGAATCTTCTAAATATATTTATATCCCTTGATAATACTATATAAGTAGAAATACAATACACCTTTTCATCATTTTTAGGCACACTTCATACAGAAGATCATTCATCTGATTACTTCTCGTGTCTAATAATTCATCAATGGAAGTATGATTCAAAAGGACCAGTATCTAATTACTTTTGATATATCAGTGTTACTTCAGGTCTGATGACTCTTGACCCACTTAAAAAATTTAGAGTTTTTAAAAATGGTTTACTACATTTTTTGAATCTATTAGATTTATTTGTCTTTAATAATGTCAGATGAAACAATATCTAAATATCTTGTCATGAATTTACCCAATAACTTCCACTATTTATTATGTATCAAAACTAATTCCTTATTATTCAAATAGAATAATTCTATTCTACCTCTGATAGAACTATGTATCTGATTCCATGATGATATCTACAATGTGTCTGATGGATGAGTATAAAAAATCATTTGATTGATCGGTGACCTGTCATGTCTGATCAACCAATGAAATTTGTGACTACATACTTCCATACATTATAAAACCAACGATTGATCCCATGAAATGATTCATTTGGTGAATCAGATAGTCTGATGATTGGTTAGTCATATAGATCAGTTGATCAGTACTTTATTAAAACATTTAACATCAACAACATCATTGTTCTCAGCCATTAGAAAAATTATCTTACTTGTGATTATCATACCGATTATCAGGGACTAGAATATTTTTACTTCATAATATTTCTTCTTTTACCAAATGTCACTACCTGCCTTCACCAAAAGGAGGGAAGGTTCAGCAGATTTCCAAGCCCTTCCTTCTTTATGTTGAAGGATAGAAAATGACCCCCAAAACCTGCCTTCAGTATGCCCCAGAGTGGCGACCAATTCCATGGGTATAGAATCTAACACAAAAAGGAATCCATTACCCTTTTTATTTTTATAGAAATGAGAGATAAGTTGGAAACCAAAAAAATACCAAAGGTAAAAGTAAAGTCAATTCCAAAAGTAAACCATTCCCATATGCATGTTCAAAAGTAAATAATACAAGCCTCAAAAACTCCAAAGGTAAGGTACCAAAAAAAGGAAAACGAAAACATCAACTGCCCTAAGGTCCGTGCTAGTATGGTCCCACACAATCCCTGAAGTCCTCCTGGAAACCTGAAAACAGTTTTACATACATAGGGTGAGAATACAAGTACAATCAGTAGGGTAAGCAAAGGCTCTCGTGCACAAGTGAGGATACATTCTAATGCCCCGTGGAAAAGAGTTAACCAAACACCCAACAAGGAAAAGAAATCCACCCAAACCTCACCAAGGCATACTTCCCAAATAACTCAAGTCAAGTAACATATATTAATAGTACATCAATATTTGGTACCCCACGCCACTTTTCCTCTGGTTATTGAAGACATCCTACGCATTAAACCAATCCTTCCATTCTTACCGCATTCCCACTGCCACACCCCACCCGCACACACCTGTGCCATAACCTCACCACAGTCCCACTGCCAAACCCTTCCCATAGACACCTGAGCCACAATATAGCATCTCGACGTTTTATAACAAAAACTTTTATTACATTACATAAAACTGATGATCTTTAAGGTTTATTGTCTTGGAAACCAGGAATCTAATACATGAAAACAACATAAAGCATTCTTCTTAAACACTTGAAAGGCTTCACCTTAAGTTAATCCTAGGATAATTACTGCATCTCATAACCTGGGGACATTCATCAAAAGAAAGGGTGAGCAGAAGGCTCAGTAAGAGAAACAAGGGAAACATTTAACATGTGAACTTGAGATACATCAACTATGTCATGAAAAAGAACTTTAAGGCATGAGAAAGAAATCATGTGGCATATCATAATAAAAATAACATTTTTCATAACTTTTATGATGTGTCTACATCATTTAACATAGAAAATCATGAACATATCACCATGGTCCTTCCCCAAGGTGTCATTTGAAAATTACCAAGGTTATTCACAAAGATATCGTGAAAATTGTAATCTCTAGTGGTTACATCATTACCCAATGCATTGGAGCGCTATCAGGGAACACCCTTAAATTTTAATTTAGTATCATGTGAGACACATATATCATCATAAAAAATTTTATAAATAACCCATATAGCATAAAATAAATGGGTTCCATTTCATAATCATAATGTTTCAAAAACTACATTAAAGACATGATCTTTACGTCACTTTAAACCCACGGAAGGGGAGAGCGGGTTTCATGTATGTAAATCTCAGAATTTAAAACAGAACATTTGGGTATATATGTGGATACCCCTATAGAAATAAGATATTTGAGTATTCACTTTATAACATAAAATAATTTTGAGAAAAGAGAGGGGCATTTTGAGATGAGAATTCTGCACCATAACGGCTATGTTTCGGGGTTTTAGAAAATGTTGAAAAGAGAGGGGACATGGGTAACTCACTAATAAATGACCCATAAAATAGTAGAGGGACAGAATAAGAAGGATATATGAACATGGTAATGAAATTCCAAGGACATACCATTTGAAATGAAAAACATGGAAGGAAGACAAAAATTAGATTTCTCTAATGAAAATTTGGTAGCCTAAAGGTGTCACTTAAACTTCAACAAAAATGAATTGAAAAGATAAAATAGGATCCCTCATAATATGAACATAAGAGTTCAGTATGACAGACATAGAGATCATACACCAACATAAGTAAAAAGGAACTTGGAAGACTTGACATGAAAGTATAACTTTGAAAATAATGAGAATGGTGAAAGAATCCCCTTAAAAATTCGGCAGCCTAACGGCGTCACTTAAAACTTGAAAATACTGAATTGTAGAGATCAAATGGGGTCTCTAATCATATGATCATAAAAGATCAGTATGATTGATATAGAGATCATACCCCAAAATAATAAAAATGAATTTTAAAGACCTGACATGAATGTAGAACTTTGAAAAATGAGAAAGGTGAAAGAATTTGTTACAAAAATTTCGGCCGCCTAACAGCGCCACATAAACTTCATAAAACGAAATAATGAGAGTAAGAGGGGATATCTCATTATATGAACATGAAAAGGGAGGTAATATTAATATAAAAGAACATCATTTAACATAAGAACATGGAGCATAAAATAAATGACATAAAAGAGATTACTTGAAAAGAAAGAGAGATGTCAGATCTGTTACCTTAAAACGTAACTCTTAAAACTCAATGGTTTGGACCTTGAGGTCTTTGGGAACCTTGGGAGGACTCCTTGGGAGGTAAGGAGAGAATAACTTCGTTGAGGATGGTTATGAAGTCGAATGAATGAGAGGAGGTCTTGGTATTTATAGGTAAAGTGAGGGGACAAGGCATTAATGGCCAAGGGACACCTCATTAGTGGTTTTGGCAAAACCATGGGCTTGCCCATGGTATTTTCCCATGGTATTGGACACTTGAGACACATCACACAATAATTCATTCCTTTTAGTCTACCATCCATTAAAATATACCATGACATCATGATGACATAGTTGTGATGTCATTAAACATACTGAAACCCTAAAACTGTATTTTTACTATTCACTGAAAATTCATCTTTTTCAGAAAAATCCCAAAATTTCACATTAACCAAATTTCAATGCTCTGATTTTAAAAATAAACTCCATTTTATAAAAATAATTTTCTAAATATTTTTAATTTAATTTTTAAATAAATACACTAATCACCGAAAATTCATTTTTTTAGAAAAAACCAAAAAAAATTACATTAACATAATATCGATGCTCTGAGTTCGAAAATGAAATCAATTTTATAAAAATAATTTTCTATATATTTTAAATTTAATTTTTAATTAAAAACCACTATTCACCCGAAAAAACTAATACTTGAATAATAATTTATGAAACCATTATTTAACCATTTTATTGAATCACATTACTTAATCAAGGTGCCTAGATTATATTAATACATTCTTTAAGTGAGATTACTAATCCATTTGGTCACATTACTAAACCTAAGCATAAAATCAGTATTTATAATTTACTATTTATTAGACACTAAATGTCATACTGAACATAATTGTAGAAAACCATTTTTTGAAAATCATTACACATTTTTAATAATTTATGGTTTACATATTTTTTTTAAATATCCTTTTTCTAAAATTTACCAAAAATATGCATACTATATTTATCCAGACATTTGAAAATTCATAAACTTCATTATAAGAAGAAACCCCAATTTTTTATTTAAAAATAAGGATTACACAAGGCAGTTATGGTCTCCTTACATAACCCCTTATCACACCAGCATAGGACCTAAGTGTAAGGTGTGCTAAGGTGAGAGAATCTGAGGGAGGCTCGGCCAACATAGCACGAGTAGTAATTCTTATTAGTTTGAACTTCTTGCGAAGGCCATTCCGTTCTAGCTTCACACGATGAAGTTTGGCTTGGGTTTGGTCCAGAGCAAAGCCCAGTGGTGCTACCTCCTTCCCAAGTTCTGTTAGATGGGATTTGATCGGTCCAAGACTACTGGGTGAGGCCATCAAATCTTCTTTCTATAATAATTGACCAAGATTACTTGTATTTAGAGACAATAATCAAAACGTTTAGTTTCCAGCGGTCATATTGACCAATGGTCATATAATAGTCAAAACCCAACAATATCATTTTAATTATACTCATGTTATCAAATGAAATAGTTTTGTTGAGTATAAAAATAAAATAACACACTAAATTAGGAAACAAGATTCATTCAAAATTTTGGGTTGTTACACACAAAAACCATCCTGACCTCAGACACCTGGGCCACAACAATGACGCATAACCATGCCTGCAAACACCTAGGCCAGAAAACTACTGTCACACCCGAAGACACCTGGGATAGAAATTTACGGCCCCGCTCGAATACACCTGGGCCTCATCCCGAAGACACTTGAGAAACAACCTGCCTGCAAAAACCTGGTCCAACCAACAAAACTACCCTACCCGAAGATTATTGACCTAATAATGAACCTCAGGCCATCACAGCCTACCCGAAGAGTCTTGGGCTATTTGGGAAAGGGAGCAGAAAAAGAGAAAATAACTACCCACTCATAGGAGTGTTGGAAAAAACACCCTCCCCATGAAATGAGGTGCTCGGCACTAAGTGATCAACGTGGGTGGGGAGCAAATAAGAAACATAAAAGGTACATATATATGTATTGGTAACAAACACTCATCACAAACTAGGGGTTCCAAAACCTAAGCACAAACACCATTGTTACTATTCATTCACAAAAGAAGCCAGGACACTCACAGCCAAGTCACAACTCATTCCAAAACTAATTCCCCATTCAACCATTTTCATTTTCATGTTCAAGTGATCCCATTAGGGTGAATTCTTCAATACCGGGTGACTAACAGGCATAACCACAAGCAAAATCTAAGGAAACATCCAAACATCAATTTAATCATTCACACCTAGTTCTCTTGCAAGTCACAACTAAAATGGGATATGTGAGATCCCTCGAAGTACTGGAACCAATGAAAACCCCACGACACAGCCCCATGTTCTCAAAATCATGGAGCCAATGGTCTCTCAACAACAGAGGATTCCGCCCCAATTCTTGATATAATCAGAGTAACCACACATCCTCAAATCCACAACCAGCGAAAGTAAAACAACAGAGGATCCCATCCCCACTCGTATCACCCCAGCAATTGGACCGTGAAAGAAACAAACAAACACTACCACCAACACAAGGCAGGCCCATGCGGTTATATTCAGATTTATAATATTTAACACACTCCATGGATTCAATTCTACTGTGCTTTAACTGGGGTTATCATAGAAAAAGGTTGATCCTGGTGCATTTCAATTTATTTAACAGAGTATATGTAGTTAACCAATTCCATGTTATTGTTATTTAAACATCCAATAGCACTGAGGTTCATTAGTGCATAGAGAAGGACCACCAATGGCCAAAATTTTCAGTGAGCAAGGGCCCATACAATTTGCAATGCATAACAACATAAAGAGTAAATCAGAACATCGATCACACCCCCTTTCATTATTTAAAGTTGTGTTTATTATCTTCTTTATGTTCGGTTTCATCAATTTCCATAGAGGCATAAGTAGTCCCACCCCTCATGATACACAGAAAGGAGAGTTGATGGAGATAATCCCTACATGGTTGATCAAGGATCAATGTTTTTCTCCACATTCCAAAACAGGGGGAGCGCGACTCGCAGGGCTCCCGCACAGGTGCACCACTTTCCTTGGGAAATAAAGGACTTCGAACACACAAGGAAAAGGAGGAGACTATCCAAGAGGGAGAAGAATAATTTCTAGAGTGATAATTAAATGAGATCCCCAATGTTATGTGATAATGAATTTGAACGCCTTGGAAGTCAGATCACGGTTCTACCACTCGGTTGGGTGGTTACACATGATTGAATTAATTGTTATTTAATAGGGAAATTTCTCGGGATTTTTAGATATTAATTGTGTGTTAAAAACGGCCTTGACATGCCTTAAAAGGTCAAAAATGCCTAAACGAGGCGTTACCGGAAAAACTGTAGTAGTAAAACCCGACAAGTCTGGATAACACCGATCGGTCGCACCGATTGGTCGTTCCAATCGGTCTCCCCAATCGGTCGCACCAAACGAGGGGTAAACCCTTAGGATCCTAGAATTTCGAAAAGGGATGGATCATGAGGGTCTGGGCCATTACATCAGATACATCTCAAACTATTCTCGCACAAGAGAATCCAGAACCAGACACGAAGGAAAGAGGGGGGGGGGGTCGAACAACCACCCCGGAAGATACCTCTCAAGAGTGAAACTCTCTGACATAGTAACACCTTATCTTCTGAACAATAATGGACTTCCTACCACTCCTTTCCCCGTAAAACCACGCAAAACAAATGATTAAACCGTCCAACCATTTGGGAGTGGGGTTTCCCTTCCTCCGTGTTATGATACTATCCGCTTTGGGCGGCACTGACTCGCCCACACGGGTTTAGGCGCATCCTCTTTAATGCGTCCTAACTAGGAATCAGGTCCTCCCCTTCCTATCCTTTAGGAAACTTCAAAAATATTCATAGAAAATGGAAACTGTACATCCCATAGTCAACATGGTAAATAAGTACATACAAGAAAGTACTGACAAAACAAGATAAAATTCAAAACAACTCTGGGTACTAGGAACGCATCTGCGCTTCCCTCTCCCAGGTACTCTCCTCAAACCCACCATGCCTCCATAACACGTGAACCAAGGGGATGGTTCATCCACAAAGCACCTTCTCCTCACAACCCTAAATCATCACTGGTTGTTCCACGAAGGTTGCATCGTCTTCGATATCTAGTTCTCCCCATTCGAGGATGTGCGAATCATCGTGCAAATACCGACAAAGCTGGGACACATGGAAGAAATCATGCACCCTTTGTAGCTATGGTGGACAATACAGGTGATAATCCACCTCGCCGACTCGGTGCAATACCGCAAAGGGTCCAACGAACCTGGGTGAGAGCTCAGTTCCCCTACCGAACCTCAGTTGTCCACGCTGAGGGGAGACCTTCAAGAACACGTGGTCCCCGACCTCGAACTATAAGGGACTTCTCCTAACATCCTCATATGACTTCTGCTGGTCCTGAGACGCCTTCATCCTCTCCCATATAAGCTGCACTATCTATTATGTGCTCTGTACCACCTCCGTGCCAAGAACACATGCCTCCCCAACTTCTATCCAGCACACGGGTGAGCCACACGACCTCCTGTACAATGCTTAGAACAGATCCATGATAATGGTAGAGTGGTAGCTATTGTTATAGGTGAACTATACCAGATGAAAGTTTCATTCCCACTATCCCCACAAGTCCAGGATGCATGCCCGTAGCATATATTCCAAGTTCTGGTTGGTGCGCTCTGTTTTCCCATCTGTCTGGGGGTGGAAGGCAGTGCTAATGTGCAGTTGGGTGCCAAAAGTATGCTTCAAACCCCTCCAGAATCATGAGGTAAATCGTGCATACCTATCCGAGACTATAGACCTTGGAACCCTATGCAACCACACCACCTCCTCCACATACCTCTATGCTAGAGCATCCACTGCACTCAACACCTTGATTGCCAAAAGGTGAGCATATTTCATCAACCGGTTCACTACTACCCAGATGGAATCACACCCTCCTTGAACCTCGGGTAGCCCCATGACGAAATCCATCGAGATATCTTCCCACTTCCACTCGAGGACATCCATAGGTTGAAAAAACCCACCTGGAAAACGGTGTTCATCCTTCACCTGCTGACACACTAGTCACTAGTCCACCAACTTTTCCACGGACCGCTTTTCCCCGGGCCACGAAAACTATCTCCTCGGACCCTGGAACATCTTGGAGACTCTTGGGTTCACTGGTAGGGGTGAGCTGTGGAACTCACCAAAGACTCTCTCGCGCATTGCCTCCAGAATGAACAACTTCCCTCAGAAGAGTATCTGATTCTGACCATCTTCTATCCACCCTTCTAGAGCACTTCCTTGGCTAACTTGGTCACGCATCACGTTAATCTCTGAGTCTCCCCACTGAGACTCCTCCACCTGACATAACAGAGAAGACTGTACTGTCATCTGATATAGGTATCCCTTACTACCAACCATCCTCACATCTAGGTGCAGGGCAGCCAACTCCTCCATCCCCCTTCAAGCGTCCACCGACTCTCGAATCACATCCATCTGTGACTTTCTGCTCAAGGCATCAACCACCATGTTTCTTCCACCTAAGGTGTAGGAAATCTCAAAATATTAGTCCTAAAGAAACTCCATCCACCTTCACTGCTATAAGTTTAGGTCCCGCTGGGAGAAGACATACATCAATCTCTTGTGATCGGTGAAGACCACGAGGTGATCCCCGATAAGGTAGTGCCACCACAACTATAGTGCTAACACGACCTCTACAAGATCCAGATCATGGGTGGCATAGTTATGCTCATGGGGACGTAACTTCCTAGACCCATAAAAGATCACCCCTTACTGCTGCATCAACAAACATCCAAGGCCCTGCCCTGAAGCATCACAGAACACCTCATATGTTGCCCCTTCTTCTGTTAACCTCAGCACTGGGGCAGTAACCAACATCTCCTTGAGATAGCTGAAGGCTTCCTCGCATTTCTCGTCCTACACGAATGCTCGATCCTTATTTGTCAAGACTGTCAAAGGTGCTACAAATTGGGATAATTTGTGTACAAACATTCGATAGTAACCTGGAATCCCAAGGAAAATATAGACCTCTGACACGTTCCTGGCTAATTCCCAAGAAACAACCGCTTCAAACTTTGATGGGTATACCACTACTCCCTTTTTGGACACTATGTCCCCAAGGAAGTGCACTTCTTGCGTCCAAAACTTGCACTTTGACAACTTCCCAAAGGGTTGGTGATGTTGGAGGACATCCAAAACTGTCCTCAGGTTCACAGCATGATCTTCCTTTGATCTTGAATAGATTAGGATGTCATTGATAAACACTACTACAAACCAATCCAGATACTCCCAGAAGAAAGAGGTCATAAGCCCCATGAATATAGTTGAAGCATTTGTAACGCTGAACGGAATGACTAAAAACTCGAAGTGCCCATATCTGCACCTGAAGGCCATCTTCAGGATGTCGCCCTCTTTCAACCTCAACTGGTGGTATCCAGACTGTAGGTCGATCTTGGAGAACCATCCTACCCCCTTCATCTTGTCGAAAAGGTCATCTATCCTCGGAAGAGGGTAGAGATTCTTGACTGTCACTTGATTCAGCCTCCTGTATTCTATGCATAGCCTTAAACCACCATCTTCCTTCTTTGTGAACAAGACTGGATCACCCCATGGTGAAGCACTTGGTCGAACATAACCACTCTTCATCATATCTTCAATCTGAATCCGCAACACCCGTAGCTTCGATGGTGTCATCCGGTTGGGAGCCATCTAAATTGGACGAGCACGAGGCTACAAGTCTATCCCAAACTCAACATCACGTCAAGGGGGTAGAGTCGTCACCTCCTCAAGGAAGATGTCCATAAACTCACTAATGATCCATGGTACCTCCACAATCTCTGCATCCACTGACTCCACTGATAGCTCATCTTACAAGGAGAGGAGGGGTTCTCCTCACTTTCTGCTCAACTAGAATCCCTGTTTCGCCGATGAAAGTCACACATCGGCCGCTCAAGTCCGAAAACACGACCCTTCCTTAGAAGCAGTCAATGAGGGCTTACATAGAGAACAACCAGTCAATGCCTAAGATGGAATAATATGGTTGTATCTGTAACTGTAGGAGATCCCTGACTGACTGATGTGGCCCTATCGTCAGTCTGCATCCTCAACAAACATATATCAAGTCGGTCTAACCTCCGACTGGTGTGGACATCACTATGGGAACTGGAAGTCTTTCCGCATCTAGACCCAAAGCACGAGCCAAACTGGGTGTAACAAAGTAGTGTGAAGCTCCAGTATCGAACAAGACGTACGCAACGGTACTGAACAATCTAATCGTACCTAGAATGACCTTCGGTCTTGCTGGGACTACTTCCTCCGTGGCATGAAACTGCCCGTGCCTGGCTCCCCTACCTCTCGGCTATTAGCCACCTCCCCGACCACTCCCTGGTCGAGGTCCCTGAGGAGCTCCCAGGGGGAGGCCTCCTTCTGCAACGTCTGCCCTCGGAAGAGCGGGAGCTCGCTGCCCTTGCTTGTGCTGCTGAAAGGGCCTAGCTGGAAGCTACTGCTGCTAAGGTGGGTGCTGGGTCTACCCACTACCGTCGTACTGTACTCTATCCGGGCACTGGTTCCGAAGGTGACTTTGGCTCCCACAGATGAAGAATCTCTACCCTGGGCCAAAAGGGAAAGGGAGAGGGCCAGGGGATCAGAACTGGAACTGCTGCGGCCTTCTCCCTGTTGGCCAGAACCTAGAGGGTCCCGATGATGGAGGCATGCAGCTGACGGCCATACCCTTTGATAGACCTAACTGAATCCCCTCTCGTGATACACCTACCACCGTCTGCATCCTCTCCACTACTTCATCCTTCTTCTGCACCTCTATGAATGTCTGTAGGGTGAAGGGAGTAACAACATACTAGAGGGATGTTCTGAGTGCCTCCTCAAAACGTCTCGCCCAAGACTCCTCATCCGGAAAGAGGTATAGATAAAAGTGGAGGAGATCCTTGAATTTGATCCCCTACTCTCTCACTGACATACCCCCCGCTAGAGGGAGAGTAGCTCCTGCCTCTTCTCAGCTTTCATCATAGAAGACATGAATTCTGCCCGGAACTCCTTCTCAAAATCAGCCCACACAACCTCAGCCACCTTCCTTTCCTCGAGATAAAGCATCCACCACTAACGCACTTCTCCCCGCATCTGGTTGACGGCCAGAGGAACCCAGTACTTGGTCAGATCCCGAATCAAGCCGAAAGCGATCACTAGTTCCTCTAGCCAGCTCTCTGTCTCCATGTCTGAGGTGCTACCCTCATACTTCATGAGGGTATTCCGCTGGAAAGCACGAAGCGTCGTCTGCCACTGATCATCATCCTCATCTCGGTTATCCCTCCATCGGTCAGCCGAGTCAACTTCATAGGCCTCGACTGCCCTCACTACAGGTGGTCGTCTCCCATGTGCCATAACTATAAGTAAACAAGGAATGGCTAAGCCCGGGTAGTGTAGAATATTGTTCTTACATTTTATTTGACTTATTTATTTATTTATTTTTGAATCCCCAAAACACCCAAAAACACGAGAACACAAGTCATTATGATGCATGTACCTTACCTAGGGTCTCTACCCTGCAATCAGTGTAGCCTCACTTGGTCGTTTGGTAGGTCCAGATTCCTTGTATCGGATCACAGGGGGCCAGAAAATCCCATGTCCTATCCAGTCTTCCCTGGCCTATTTCACGCACCAAGATCACCCAACACTGTTGCCCTACCATCCCATGCAATCCTCACTATGCATAACTCCAGACACCATCCTATCTCTCAGTCTCCTCTGATACCAATCTGTCATGACCCGCCTTCACCAAAAGGAGTTAAGGGTTATAAGATTGCGAAGCCCTTCCTTCTTTAAGTCAAAGGAGAGATAAAGACCCCCAAAACCCGCCTTCAGTAGGGCCTGGAGTGGTGACCAGCGCCAAGGGTATAGAATCCCACACAAAATGGAAGGCATTACCCTTTTTATTTTTATAGAAATAAGAGATAATATGGAAACCCCAACAATACCAAAGGTAAAAGTAAATTCAAGGACAAAAGTAACCCATTTCCCATATGCATGTTCAACAGTAAATAATACAATCCTCAAAAACTCCAAAGGAAATGTACCAAGAAAAAGGAAAACGACAACAGCAACTACCCCAAGGTCCTTGCTAGTAAGGTATCGAACAATCCATGATGTCCTCCTAAAAACCTGAGAATAGTTTTACATACGTTGGGTGAGAATACAATTACACTCAGTAGGGTAACCAAATACTCTCGTGCACATGTGAGGAGAGATTCTAATGCCCCGTGGAAAAAGAGTTGACCAAACACCCAACAAGGAAAATCTATCCACCAAACCTCACCAATGAACGCTCCCAAAATAACCCAAGTCAAGTAACATATAGTAATAGAACATCAATATTTGGGTACCCGCATCACTTTCCCACTGGTTATTGAAGACATCTTACGCATCGAACCAATCCCGCCATTCATACCGCAGTCCCACTACCACACCCTGCCCACACACACCCGGGCCATAACCTCACCGTAGTCCCACTGCCAAACCCCGCCCGTAGTCACCTAGGACACATCAACCATCCCGCCCGCAAACACCTGGGCCACAACAACCACATGTATCCATACCCGCAAACACCTAGTCCAGAAAACTACTGTCACGCCCGAAGACACCTGGGCTAGAAAGCTACCGCCTCGCCCGAGGACACCTGGGCCTCATCCCCAAGACACTTGAGAAACAACATGCCCGCAAACACTTGGGCCAACCACCACAAATACCCTGCCCGATGATTCTTGGGATAATAATGGAACTCAAGCCATCACAGCCTACCCGAAGAGTATTGGGCTGTTTAGGAAATGGAGTATAAAATGAGCTAATAACCAGCCACTCATAGAAGTGTTGGGAAAAACACCCTCTCCATGAAATGGGGTATTTGACACTAAGTTCTCAACTTGGTTGGGGCGCGAATAAGAAACATAAATTCTACAGATATATGTATAGGTAAACAACACTCATTCCAACCTTGGGGTTCCAAAACATAAGCACAAATACCCTTGTTACTACTCATTCACAAAAGAAGTCACGACACTCGCAGCCATGTCACAACTCATTCTCAAACTAATTCTCCACTCAACCATTCTTGTTTTCATGTTCATTTGATCCCATTAGGGTGAATTATTCCCTACTGGGTGACTAATAGACATAACCACTAGAAAAAAAGAAGGAAACATCCAAACTAAAATTTAAGCATTCACACCTGGTTCTCTTTCAAGTCACAACAACAAAGGGATATGTGAGATCCCTCGAAGTACTGGAACCAAAGAAAACCCCAAGACACAGACCCAAGTCCCTAAAATCTAGGAGTCGACGGTCTCTCAACAACAGAGGATTCCACCCCAATTCGTGATATAAGCAGAGTAACCACACATCCTCAAATCCACAACCAGCAAAAGTACAACAACAGGGGATCCCATCCCCACCCGTATCACCACAGCAATTTGCCCGTGAAAGAAACAAAAAAATCGCTACCACCAACACAAGGCATGCCCATGTGGGTATTTTCATATTTAAATGATTTAACACACTCCATGGTTTCAATTCCTTTATGCTTTAACCGGTGTTATCACAGAAAAAATTTGATCCTGGTGCTTTCAATTTATTTAACAGAGTAAACGTAATTAACCAATTCCATGTTACAATTATTTAAACATCCTGGAGCATTGAGTATCATTAGTGAAAATAGAAGGAACACCAATGGCCAAAATATTTAGTGAGCATATGCCCTTACAATTTGCAACACATTGCAACATAAAGAGTACATCAGAACATTGATCACACCCCCTTTCATTCTTTAACGATCCGTTTATTATCTTTGTTATGTTCGGTTTCATCAATTTCCACAGATCCATAAGCATGCCCACCCCGCATGATACACCAAAAGGAGAGGCAAAGGAGAAAATCCCTACTTGGTTGATCAAGGTTCAATGTTTTTCTCGACGCGCCAAAACAGGGGAAGCGCGACTCGTAGGGCTCCCGCACAGGTGCACCACATGCCTCGGGAATGAAAGGACTTCGAACGCACAAGGAAAAGAAGGAGACTAGCCAAGAGGGAGAAGAATAATTTCTAGTGTTATAATTTGATGAGATCCCCAATGTTATGGGATGAAGAATTTGAATGCCTTGGAAGTTGGATCGTGGTTCTACCATGCGGTTGGGTGGTTAGACACGACTGAATTGATTGTTATTTAATAGGGAGGTTTATCAGGATTTTTAGATATTAATTATTGGTTAAAAATGTCCTTGACAGGCCTTAAAATGTCTAAATGACTAAAAGAGATGTTACGGGGAATACTGTAGAAGGAAAACCCGACATGGATGGATAACACCGATCGGTCACAGCGATCGGTACCACCGATCGCTCGCGCCGATCAATCGTGACGATCAGTCGCACTGATCGGTCGCACCGATCGGTCACCCCGATCAGTTGTGCTGATAGGTCACGCCGACCGGTCACCCCGAGCGGTCACGCTGATCGGTCGAAATGAGGGGCGACCCCTTAGGATCATAGAATTTGGAAAAGGGATGGATCATGAGGGTCTGTTCCATTACACAAACTACTATGTGTATCATGATGTAATAATTATGCTTCAAAAATTAGGATCAACATATCATCATCATACTTATAAAACCTTCTCTCTCCCTGTTTTTACAATGCATGGATGTCACGTATGGAAAAATATTTATGATATTGAAAAATTAAAAATAAGAATATCATCTTCATATTTATTGATGAAAATATTGAAAGACATTTAGACTTTGTAACAACTTCTAAATCAGACCAATAACTCCCTTTCAGACCCAATGTGAGTCTAAGGACCACTTCTTCAAAAAAATACTCCTGAATAGAAAACCAAAACCAATTATTTTTCATTTAAAAATTAATCTAATCTTATAATTTTGATACTCATAATTCCAATCATCAATACTATAAAATTTAAAATAGTTATTCTATTTAAAAAAATATAGAACAATCTACACAAACTTCTTCCAGTATCCAAAAAAGAAAAGTTCATCAATCTTCGTCACATCAATCTCCCCCATTATATTTTATTTTTTACCATGTTTCATAAATCATCGATCCTTGTATCCCCAATCTAGGAATCACTAATCTAAAATCATATTCCTCTGTGAGAAAACACATTGTATGAAATACAAATCACTAATAGCAAAACCATGTTGTCCAAAAGTATAGACTTATGAAACATCATCAAAAAACATGAAAAAATTAATTATTTACAACACTTCAAAAATTCATTCCTCATTTAACATGTATCCTATAAACACTTCAAAAAACTATTATAACTATTATAAGATGAGTTCGTAACTTACTCATAACTCCCTCTATGTACATGCTACCTTTAAATGTTTAGCACATACTAATGGATTGATTTTTGAATAATCTTTTTTATTCCCCTTGAAGATAATATTCAAAGAATATATGATATAGGGGATATAAACAAATTCCTCAACCTTGTTGAGAAATATGACATATACCCATGTTTTTCCATGTTTTTAAAAATGCGTCATTTAGTATGGGTTTTTTGAAAATTTTCTAAACATGTTTTGTTGTAGTAACATACTACTACTTGATTTCATTATTCACCATATGATCTTTGAGGAAATTATATTTTATATAAATATGTTTTGAATGATAATGAAACACTATATTACTTATAATGTTAATGTCACTCGAATTATCACAACCAATGTGAAGTGGAAACCTCAATGCATGAAGTAAGTCTTACAACTGAGTCTTCAACCACATAAGTTGTGTTGCATCTTGACTAAAAGTAGTGTACTCAGATTCATTCATTCTATGAGCTACTGAATTTCATTTCATACAATCCCAACTTACATAAATTTCCTATAAAATGAAATCTCAATTAGATGTTGATCTTAAATCATCAACACATCATGCCAAATCAACAACCTTATATCCATTTTTTTTTCTTGAGCTGTCATTCCTACTTATGAAATAAGTTGTTCCTTCTATATATCAAAGAAAAATTTCTCCATCCAATAGAAGTGATTATTTTATAGCACATTGAAATCTAATACATAAGTAAATATATAAGAAATTTACGTTTTGATCTAATTAGATGCAATAAAAATTAAATAATATTCTAAAAAATATTTAGAGTCGACATTGTCACCTTTAATATCCTTTTCCAAATTGGTTCCCATTGAAATATATGTGGAATTAAGTTTCAATTTTTCCATAAAAAACATCATAAGTAGTTCCTTAGTACACTATTCTTGAGAAATGTATTTCAACCTTTTTATGATTTGTAAAACATGAATGTGTTTAATTTAACAAAGAATTAAAATTTCAAAAAACTTTTCATTTTCTCATTAAACCTTTCACATTCTCTTTCATCAATCTTATAAAAGATATTTTAACAACATATAAAATAACAGAGAGGGAAATCTATTGAAATTTATTGATATAGAGATTACTATCAACCCTTCTGTTTCTATAGTTAAATTTTTTATGTACTATCCAATTTGGAATACCATTCCCTCAGAACATGTCTAATATATGAAATGATATATTCAACATACACACAGAAATTTTATTATTACTAAAAAAAACTACATGTTTTTTAAATATAATTTTCTTGATCATTTTTTCCATTCTGAAATTAGTACTTCACATTTAATCTAACATATTTTATAACATCCTTATAAAACACATGAAATAAAAATTCTGATTTATTCTAATATAGGCATTGGTGAAAAAGATTCATCGAAATAAATAAATTCTATTTTTGAGTGAAAAATAAAAAATAATAACTGTTTTTTTCTTATGAATTCAATATAATAATTCATCACATTCCGAAACACCCACTTTGTACTAATAGTATTTTTTTCATCTATTTTGGGTAAAATTTTCCACATATCATTCTTCTCAATCTATCCCAACACTTCATTCATAGCATGAATCCATTCAAAATGCTAAAAATGTTCATAAATATATTTTTTCTCAACTTTTTAATACAAATATATATGTGTAATAAATTTTGATATTTTTTTGTTCGAACCTTTTGATATTGAAAACCAATAATGATACATGATTTCACATGTTTCTTCAAATGAGGATGATATGTATAAACATATTCTTCATCAAAAGAAATATCCTTTTCCAATTCATATAGATTTATGGCATCACCATTATTATAACTCTTTTCAATTTCTCAACAACATGTCTTTCAACTATTTAAAAATAATCATATGAAAATGTATGTTAAACATATTCTTCATAATTTTTATAAAATTTTACTTTAATTGAGTCAGTTATTATTCCCTTATCATTGTTGAAACTTATTTATAATCTTCCATCAATAGAAAGGCCAACAAATATTCCATCTTAACCTTTTTGGTCAATCATCCCTAGTTTTCCACCTTTGTTAATTATGATGTATGGAATCCCAAAAACGCTTATGTGTTTCAAAATTAGAGTTATGTCATAAAAATTTCATGTAGAGTCATATCACAACCTGTCTATTAGAAACAATGATTATAAATATGAAATCCTATATTCTTTTCCTGACTCTATATGTAGTGAAAAATACCAAGCTCAATCAACATTTTATGCTCCATCTCAGATAAATTTTTTCATTTCATTGAATGAAACCATTTTTTTCGGTGAATCAGGTAATAAAGTCATGTTTAATTCCATTTTTTAAGATAAATTATGAACTATTAATTCTTGTATGAAAAACCATTATCGGTTTCTAACATCATCATAGAATAACCATAATGAGAGTAAAATAATCCATGAAATAAACAAAGTAATTGTCTCTTATTTTTAATTTAATTCTCATTGGTCCAAAAATATTAGAATAATTAAGTACCAGGGGTCATGTTTAACTATTGAAAGCATTCTTATGTTGATATTTTTTATTCATCCATTTCATGAAAACTATGCAACACTAATATCCTTTTCTTGGGATATGAGGAATACTATATACACTGTCTCTATATTATAACTTTATCATGCTTATATGACACATATGTACCAAATTTTTAATCTACCATTTATTTTCGTCCCTTATTCTTATGTTACATGAATAATACAGTTTTCCAAATTAAAAAAAGTTCCTTTTGAGCATTAGAATTTTGTTACAGATTTTCAATATTCTAATAATTTCTCATAAAACCAATGTTTTCTATAATTTTATTTATTTCCTTTATCTCATATTTAGTAAACAATCAACAAATTGTGATTCAACCCATTAAAAAACATGAAATTTTTGGATTTCAAGATTTATTCTCTAATAATAGTTGGTAGAACATCTTAGATTCTATGGGATTCATCAATAACAACATTCACTATTCCTTATTTAAAATATTTCAAATATTCAACAATTTTAAATATCTTGTTATATGATAAGGACACCCACTATCTAAAATCCAAGGTCATTATCCTATTATAGCTTTGAAAGTGGTATCCATGAAAATTTATTTTTTACCCTTTATCATTCTTCAGATCTATAAACTATGTATTTTTATAATCATGTTGTTGTTTTCATAAAAAAGACATTATTCTGAAAGATTTATTGGTTGTTAACATCATTCAATATTAGTTTCTAAAGGTTGGAACCAATTTTAAAATTTCAAAAAAACCATCTCATAGTTATCAATTTTGGATTATTAAACCCCTCAAAATATTCATTATATAAACAATGGTGTAATTGTAATATTTTAAGTTAAATCGACACATAATTTTCTTATGTACAAATAAACCTCAATAATAGAAATAGTAATCGAAATAATATTTATATCTGTAAAATCCATATTGTTTAGAATTGTGAAAATGTCTTCCATAGAATTTCTTATCTTTCACATGAGATCTATTTTGGCCACCATAATTTCGGTTATGACTTAGATTTTTCTTCTATAATGTTGATTTTATCCCATCCATACAAATATGGGTGGTAGAAACTATATTTTCAGTCTCATAGTTTTTAGAAAAATATAATTTTACAACATTGTTGGTTTTTTCCAGAATCACGATTTTATATCTCTTCTACTTATTGTAAAATTTTTATCTTTACTTCCATCCATTTAAATTAAATTTAATATATCCTTCTACAAATTAACATTTATAGAACATTCATTAACTTTACTTATAGGGTTTATGAAACTTTTATTTTCTTACTCATCTTTATAAAACATTTCTGGAACAATATTATAATATTTTTCCTTTGGTTTCAACTTTACATCAAGATGACCACCAAAATTAATTTCTTTTTCAAGATATTTATTCAAAAAATAAATCTATTCGTACAACTTATAATTCAATTCATGAAGAAATTATTATTTGTTTTCTTTATAACTTTCATCCTTGAACTTCATAATATATCTTTCAAGTCTTAAAATTGTTCTAAGAAATTATTTTGAATCTCTCTTCAGGGTAAACTATAACTAAAATTCTTATTATTCATAACTAATACTTCATTAGTCTCCATCATTAACTATATCAATGAACACATTTTCTCAATAAACTTATGAAAACTTTTTATCCTCTAATTTAGTGTCTTTCTATTCATCATCCTCAATCAAAAAGATTATCCTTTTATATTTGGAGAAATTTTTATCTTTTCCTTTGGAATATGATTATTATTTGTCACTATGTTTCACTGAAGATCTTATTTGACATTTATCATATTCATCACGTTCTTCATCATTATTAAATTTATGTTGATTAGAAGAATCATTCCCATGAACTCCAAATTCAAAACCTATATGTGGTTGCTTCCCATTATACATTCCTATACATATTTTCACATTTTAGAAAACAAGGATCAAAATTCATCAAGGATGTTACTAAGCACATTATAGGATTTAGAATAAAAAAATTATACGTATTTGGGATTCTTATATGTCTTTTAATGCTTGAAAGCATTGAAAAAAATTCATGAATAAACATTTGTTTCATTTATACCATTATCCCATCTCATTTAATAATTAATGAGAGTACAATAAAGGCCATCTTGAGAGAGTTTCAGGAACTCATTCTTTCAAAGAATAAACTTTGATATCAAACTTATTAGAAATAATTCTCATGATATTTCAACTATATTTGAATCTTTAATATTTTCACTAAGACATATTATCGAGTTAACAGTAAAATTCAACCTTATAAAGAAGTCACAGATAGATTCATAATCACCGATTTTGTGATTTTTATACTTTATCCTATACATTTTTGACCTTGATTTAATCACCTATTTATTTCTATCATATATTTTTTGGAACTTTTCATAGATACCTTTGGCAGTATAGACTCCCCTCAATCCAAGGAACTCACTTTTAGAATGCAATGAGTGTAATGAATTATTAGATCATCTTTAATAAACTAGATTCTTCTTGTCCATAAATATAAGTTGATAATTATCAAAACAATGAGGAAATACATATTTAGATGTTTTAAAAACATTATACCTCAGAGTCTTATGATAATACTACATTTTCTTCTTTGTTATGATAGTTTATTCCATAAAATATTGGAACTCCTTACTGTTCACATAAGATAGATTATCTATAAAAATTTATCTTAAAAATCATTAGAAATGAGTAAAATAAGGGGAAATTTTTTCTAGTACTACATGAAAAGGACCATACAGAATCAATATATCACTATGATGGGGAGCAGTGAGTCAATGATAACTTTTCATTTATGATAACATTATTGGGGTCCATCCTTAGCCTTCTATTAAAGAAATATCTCATTTCTGGAAAGAAATTCATACATCCAATAGAAAGAAAGTATATAAAAGTATCACTACTCAATAAGAGTAGATAGTCCATAGAATTGTTTGGAAACAATCCAATACCACAAAATATACAATAATGTAATACTATTTTATGGATAAAAGAATAGAAAATACCCTTAAACTTGTATAAAACAATGATGAATATAAAAGTGTGTATTATTTTTCTATAATAGATGATGTAAAATATGTTTTTTTATCAATTTTAAAAATTTTCACATTTCTTTTATAAATAAGTAACTATGTTTCTACAATAACATTCACTATTGTTGTTATTGAAAAAACATTCTTCACTATTATACCAAGTAGAAGGTAGAATCAAAATTTTTATACGTTCTAAAAAAACACAATCGCATGGTGCATTCTAGTTCTTTAGTCCATCTTAATAGTAGATTCTTCAGTCCAAGAAACAAATATGAAAGGATACTGAAGGAACAATTTTGATCCACTCATATCCTTCCTAAAAAAGTTAGTTGGATGGATTTCTTCAATATGATAACCACTTTCTTCATTTTATTCTATTTGAAAATATTTCTCAAGAAAAAACATTTAAAAAACGTCCAAAAACACAATAAATTTATTGTTATTTCTCTCTTCCACATGTGAATAGTGTCTTAATTACGATAAAGTACAATTTACTTCATTCTACATATATGTGTTCTAGAAGTAGTATGCCTATGAAACCAATTTCACTTTCTTGGATAACCAAAATGCATGAAATTAAATGTTTACATTTATATAGACTTTATGTTAAAAAATTTCCATGATTCTAACATATTCTCCATTCTTCTAAATATTTAACAAATCTTCTCAAAACATGATTTTGATTCGAACAAACAATCATTTCTTTAGTCTGATACAATATTTTTTTTGATACTTGTTCCCATTATGGTGAGACATATAATCACTCTGATTTTCATGACCCACATGAAAACATAATAGAATCAATACCTTCTCATTTTGATGACCCCTACTAATAGAAAAACAAATATTCCAAAAATATTATTGTAACCTTGTTAGATTTCACTGTCTTTTAGTTACCTTCCTCACAACAATGGATTCCCTCAATATCCCTATAGACCCACATATATTACACAACCAAAATATATTATTCAGTAAGTCTTTCATAAACGTCATTACCACTTATAAATATATCAAACCCTCATAACAATACATCATTAGCATAAAATCACTCCACCTATTCATTATTTTTTCAAAAACACTTCAGTCCAATTATCCCAAATATGATTCCATCTAGTATCTGATTATTCATAAGTGTTATCTTGTTTATGATGGATCAACCATTGGTTCCATTTGATCTATTGTCACCAATTATGGTCCAATGACTCTTGAACTATATAAAAAATTAAATGTTTTTAAAAATATTTTAAAACATTGTTCAAATTCATCAGATTTATTGGCCTCTAATCATATTTGATGAATTGGTCTTTGAATATCTCCTCATGTAACAAGGACAAAAAATTCTACAGTGTGTTTCACATCAATAAACAAATCACCGTATTCTAATAAAATAATTATATTCTTCCTTTTATAAAACTATATATATGATACACTATTAATATCAACAATGTTCCTGATGGATTATTTCTTACCTCTTTTGAGTGATTAGTGACACTCAACGTTTAATGAACTGGTGTTAGAAACAAATACTTAATCACAAACATTTTTTAAACTAAATATTGATTATATAGAATGATTTTTTCAGTGAACTAGATATTCTGATGAATCAGTCGTTCTAATGTATCAGATGATTTGTACATCATCAAAAAATATAACTTCAGCAACATTAAATTGTTCATTCTTTAGAAAAATTCTTCATCCGGTGATTCTCAGAATGATGATTTGGGACTAGAAGATTTTGAATTCATAACATTTATTCTGTCAATAACTAATGTTTGTATCATGATTCAGTCAGGATTTTTGTAACATTATGATCCCTATAACATTATATAACCTCCAAATCCATTTCTCCCCATTTATTATACAATTCCTGGATCACAAGCCTGTCATTTTACTTATGATATTGAAAACATACAAATCATTAAAGAATCATCAGATTAATTTCTAAATATCTCTAATGTCATTTAACATTCAGAAAGATATGTCAATCTGATAAATAAATTTCATCTAGACACAAAGTGGGTATGAACAATTATTCCCTTAGAAAACATCACTAGAATGGAAAATAGTAACCAATTTATTTTCCTATCATGAATATGTCATATATTCTATATATAGTACCCCTATTTTTTATTTCCAATACATAAAAAGATACCGGACTTTTTGTTATGAAAAATAAATGAAAAAAAATCAGAATAATCATCTTCTATCATATGAAAAACAACATCCATTCAACATGGTCTCATCTAAATGAGCCATGTTACTAATCATATCTTGGGAGATTTGAGTTGGAATATTTACATTATATTTCATCTAGGAACAAAAGATGTTTGGTTGTATCATTGTATGCATAATTCCTTTAGGATCCATCTATTAACTAAAAACAATATCCTAGTAAAATCATCAAGCTATATTAACAAGAGTGAGCAAACATATATTCAGGAAAATAAACCCCTCACATTACCAAAATTATGAAACATTCTTATCAACATATGTCACTTTTTGTTTATCCTATGTCATACATAGTCATCATCTATTTAAATGAATCATAATAGTTCATAAATATAAGGTGATTTAAACAATGGATATACAACACGAGTGTCAAAAATTGTGATTAGTAAGGTCACACTCACCATGCACCAGAATGATGGTTGGGATACACATGACCAATTTTTTTCAGGTTTATTATCACTAGATACATCTGTACCGAAACCACATCCACATGTAGTATCAATATTGGGATGTATTACTATAAAACCCATAATCACTTCTTTACCAAAATATTATGATGTTTTCCAATTCTGAGAATTATTCCATATGGTTTTGACCAATGTTCTCTAATTCGAATATCTAAATATTAATTTAACCTACTCTGATACCAACAATAATAACCCATAAATTTAATACGTTGGTAGAACATTTTTATATATTAATATTCATTACATTTGATAATAAAACACATCCAAGGACAAATAATATTTTGTGTTTTTGTTGAATAGATATCTATATTTTTTAAGTATAATCTTTATTATCTTATAAAACCTTCTGTTCATACCATTCTCTTATAGAATCATCATATTTTGAATGATTTATCAAGATCCGAGGTTCAAACCCATAAAAATAGTGATATTAGATGTCTATTAATGATTGAAATGGGTGATATCATATATTATATCATAACATGAGAATAAGGGTATGATAAAATATTCAAGATCACATTCTGAATGTAAAATATTTAAACCTATAAAATTTTAAATTTTATGTTCCATAATCAATTCATTTCAATAATTATAATTAATAAAGGTGTCAAAATAGTAAACATTATTCCAGAGAAATGACATCTACATGATATATAATAACCATAAAAAACATAATATTGTGAACTTATCTAATCATAATCATATTGACACATAATATTCAATGAATAGTTATAATGTATTAATACTAACCCATAAAATTTGAATGAATCTATTTGAAACCATGTACATCCATATTCCATGTAGAATATCTTGATAAAACCATACTCACACATTAATATGTGAATAAATATATTACCAATCATGTACATTATCACCATCATCATATCATGGGATATAAATATCACATTCCCAATGCATTGGGGGTCTATAATGGGCCCATGAACCATATAATAATAATCCATTAATATAAATTCCAGAATATTATAACCCAACCTTTATATCACCTATCACAAACCTTGGAAAATAAATGGGTGCCCGCACTACGTTGTGTTGGTTGCAGACGACGGACAACGTTGATCTTGGATGAGGCTTGCAGAGCAGGACGATACCTGGAGGTGGACCACTGGGCGGGACGTGTTCGGAGCGGACGGCGGGACCCGTGGAGCAGTGGAGCTATCTGTACCCACCCTTCAGGTGGGATCTCCAGTGGACAGCTCGGTGTAGCGGCTTTTACTTACAGTTTCTGTTTTCCCTTTCGAGTTGTATTTTACTTTCAGTTTGGGTTTGTATACTGGTCCATTTACTTTTCCGCACTTCCAGTTGTACTCTGCTTTTGCTTAGTGTTTACTTTCTGCTTGCTTTCTCTGTGGTGTTTGTTTACTTTACAAAGGCAATGCCTTCCCTTTTTACCGGGAATTACGCCTTGGTGCTAGTCGCCAGCCCCTGGCCTATGGAAGGCGGGCTTATCTCATCATTATATTCATAGACCATCTAGTGATTGAACTAGGATGGTATCAATAGATCATATCCCACGTATATAATAATTAACATAATAGGATTTCTTTATAGATGAATGGTTTATATAAAATATCTATGGAATAATTCATGAAGAAAAAACCATTTCATTTTTAAATAACATACGTAAAGTACAAATATATCAAAAATATTAATGAAATTTATTGTTTGAAAATAACCATTGAATATTATAAAGTAATCTTTAATCCTATGATCAGCCATGATGGTGGGAAATTATATTAATATTATGGGTGTAAAAAATTTTCTTTTCACATTTGTTTTTTTAAAAGGTAAAAAGTAACTCATTTATAAAAGGATCAGATGATTCATTTTTAAGAAATTTTTAAGAATACATAAATATGAAAAAATTAATTTAATAAATAATAAGAAAATATTGAAAACACATTGAAAAAATATTATAGAAATCATGGGAATAGAAGAAAAATAATCCTGAAAAAGGAGGAAATAAATATAATTTTCCTTAAAAGTAGTTTCTTAATCATTTTGAAAACAAAGAGAGTGAAATCATTTAATTAATTGAAAATTAAATGAAACAGAGGTGAATAAAATGAAACAAATTTATCATAAAAGTGTCCAAAACATTATTCAATTGGTATTAAATTTTAGATAATCTTGATTAAATTGATATAAAATCATAAATCCATTACTACAGTGGTATCATTTGAATAATAATCCACATGAAATAACAAAACATTGATGTATATGTAAATCCCTAAAATTTTCAGTACAATTATCATAAAATAAATTAATTGTATTTACAAAAACTACATAAAATAAACAATTTGTGAATATATAATTTGTATCACATAAATAAAAGTGAGTTTAAAATCCCTTAACTTATGTCTCTTCTTGTTTTATACTCATTTCAACCACCTCTTTATTGATAAATCTCTTTTGTATTAAATCTTCACAATTTTAGTGTTGCTATTTTTTAAGTTCCAAAAGCTCTAGAATGTGTGTATGGAATTTATTAAGGTATTATGTACTAGTTTAGAAAATCGAAAAGGCTAATGAATTTTTAAGAATAGTGTAGAGGTGGTAACTTTTTATAAGAGAGGGAAACGATGAAATTGGAATTGACTAATATATATATGTATATATCATAATCATGTATAGTGGAAAAAATAAACCTTATATTCATATAAAACATGTGATAAGGTTTATATAAAGTCAACCAATCACATTTGTACAAGTGTTGGAAACATTTCAGGCCTTCTCTTCCAGTTAAACAACATAAAACCCATTTGAACCTAAACTGTGATATCTTAAGAAGTTATCACGATAACATAATTATATGAAAAAAAATTAAAGGGGACTTCTAAAATAATTTACACTTGATTATTCCAATTTTGGAATATTTTTTATTATATTTCATATTATTTGGTGATTGAAATTACATTTCATATAATAACCCAAAACTGATGAAAAACAGTTTTGGGGAAAATTCTCGATTTAAGAGTACAACTTATTTGGACTTGAAATAATTTATTAAAATGGATTCAAGTTTTTTTAGATAAAAAATAAAAAATTATTTTTTTATATTTTTGGGAATCCAAAACTGAATTGAATATGCCAACTATTCCATTTAATGTAATGATCCAAAAATATTTTTTAATTTGAATTATATATATCATATCATTACTAAAGGCCTGATAAGGAATAAAATTGAAAACATTTATTTTAAATAAAATATTTACGTCATTAAATACACCTTTTAAAAAAAATAATCAAACAATATGATTCATGAAAGATTTAGAATTATTTTAATGTTTTATCACATAATGTTACCAAATTTTAACACTTTTCTGAGGAGAAAAATATTTACTATGATCAATTTTAATAATGACAAAAATATTATTTTTCCATAATATATTATATAAATTAGGTTACTTAAAAATATTTAATCCATTTTTTAGAATTTATAATATATAAGTGCCATATTTTTACTTTAAATTAGACATATAAAACATGTAAAAGGTTATTTTACTAAAAAAACTTATTAAGAATAAAAAAGTGTTGTAACAAAAAAATGAAATTTATTTCTAATGAAAATAATTATATAATTAATAATATAAATAAACACATTTTACATTTAAATCATTTTAAAAAATTTAAATTTTGAAAAATCAGGAAATGAAAAGGATGGTTTCTCTAGAAATTAATAGTTTTCGATATTCATCAATTTTTTTTAAAAAAACATAGAAAAAAATTAATCTAAAATATTTTCAATGTGATGATTTAACAAAATATATTCAATATTCAATATAAATTATATAAAATTAATATATATATATATATATATTAATTATTTTATTTTTTTGATAAAAATTGATAAAAACAATTTTTGATGGAAAAATGTATTTTTGATGCATATAAATACATTACTAAAACATGAATACTTAATTTTCAATATTTATTATTTACATAAAACCATTTAAAATAATTTTAGTAATATAGTTTTTCCTACACATACCTAATATTTTAACTGATATCTTATAATGAAAATTTTTAAATAATAATCTTGTATATTGTTGTACATTTAAACTCATTGTTTCATAAAAAAAAGCTAACAAATAAATTAAATTTATTTAAATAGAAATATATTAAAAAATATTTGGGTGTTACTCATACTCCTTGGAAAAAATAATATTAGATTAAGATCATCATAGCATTCAATATTAGAGATGGAGTTCAGGAGGGATGCGTGGAATGCGGGGGGTGCGGGCGATTTGCAGCCATGGAGATTTGGTTTTCACTTTATAGGGATTGGAATTATTCTCCCACACTCTCTTCATTCTATTATCATGGAAGGTGAACTAGGTTCAACCTAGAATGATGGGGTGTCGTGTCTTGGTGATTCTGTAGTGGAGGGTTAACAATCAATTCTGATTCATTATATTCATATTGTTGTTCATTAGGATGGAAAAAAATACACTGTCAGCATCGAGGGTTGTTCGTGGTGTTCAGATAACAGATCTTCAAGATGGACCAGATGCTCCAACTTCTTCGAGGGTAGCTCCATCTCTAGAATTTTTTGATGTCCCTAAATCTATTTTTTGGTTCTTATGATTTGGATCCTGTAACTAGGGCTGAGTGAATGATGCATAATCATGTGGTTCATGATTCTATTTCTAGGTTGGACACTATGGATTATAGTGTTCTTTGTGTGGATAGAGATGTGAGAGATACTAGGTTTGATTTGTAGTCTGTTCCAAGGAGAGTGTTAACGAAAATTATTTATCCATTTATGTGAATCCTAATTATTAGATGATAAAATCAATATATACTTTCCAGGTATTAAGCTATACTACCAAAGATTCGAGTGGCATAGTTTCAGTGGGAAGTCCCTCCTTAAGGACTAATTTTTCATTGTTCATTGATTCCCACTCAAGTTGGATTCGTTTCAAGGGGTATCCAGCCAATGATGATGTTGTTCCTAATATATTGTCTGAGAGGATTGAAATTGAAAAAAAATTATTTAATTACACATCATGTTTTACCAAATGTTTAGAAGTCTTGGAGATTTGATGATTTGTTCAAGAAGATATCATTTTTGTGGGGCACCTCTGACTGGTGGTTTTTTTGTCTTGGTCATGGATTTATTCATTGCATTTTCTAGTCAAATGATATCAAAATATATGCATAGAGAATTGGGTCTAGTAATTTGAAACCTGGATGTCTTTAACTTCATTAATTTTCACTATATTTCAATGCCTTAGGTGCAGGGAATGACTTTTCATAGATCTCGGTCTGTTTTCAAGGGATTAATTAGGTTCTATGGCATCCAAAGATTATGCATGACATTGGAATGGAAATTGGGTCCCCTATTTGCCTTGAAAAAAAAACCAAGGTTGTTTGGTTTTGTTATTTTTTCAGAATGCTGGTGGAGGTTGATTTGAGCTCATCCTTGATAAACCTGGTGACACTCCCCACTCTCACTAGAAACAACCATATTGATGACAAGTATGAAATGAATCCACTTTTGGTACTAAATTCATGGCTATTGGACATTATTTTCAATTAGGTTGGAAAAAGATATATTGTGAGAGATTTATGATGATGGGTTGTCCATATAATCTCTATAGAAGGAAACCTGATAGGAAGCATGTTTACATGTCAAAGCGTCCAGATCAAGATAAAGATACTCTCAAAAATTCTTCCAAAAATCATGTGATATTGGCATCTGATAAACCTGACCCTCATGTGAATAATTTTAAAGGTAAATGATTAATTTTGGATAAGTCCCTGATGAGTGGTCCTTTACTTCTCAGGTAGATGTTGTCATAGAGATTACATTTATTGATGATCAAGATATTTCTCCCACTGGATTAGTTGAGGCTAAAAAATCCTAAAATCCTTTTTGATGGCTCGCCTATTTGATCTGATCCTCTAAATATAAGCATGAATTATAGTCTTTGTACAGGATTGTACCGTGATGAGGTTATTGATGTGGTTCCCAACATTTGGGCTGGTCAACATGTTTATAATCATCAAAAAATCCGGAATCTATTGAAACCCTCAGGGTTATCTCTGATGTGCGGTTATATATTTGATGTAGAAGGGACTGCTGTGGGTGGCTTTCGTCCTGTCTTCTTCAAGGATGCACTTATTTCTTGAAATCGGAATCCTGATGATTTCAATCCTTCTCCCTTGAAGAGAAGGCTGAGGAAGGAATATTCTAAAACACCTCACAATGTGTGTACCTGATTATCTAAGCTCATGGGAAAGTTCAATTTTGATATTCTTAAGAACTTCAATCTGGGTAAGTCTCAATCTGAACCGGAAATGGCTGATGACATTGATTATGGGAATGATATGTCTTTTTTAGGATCTATAATTGTGTGCTAGATGGATGAGGGAAACAAATTTTTTTACCCCACCCGCCTCCTCTGCATCCTTCTATTTTATTTAATAAATTTTCAGAATCTTATATTCTGGTTGGACTAGTGCGGTAGCATACATTATTTCCCCTTGGAAAAATACATCATATCAATCCTCCATAACCCATGGATCCATCAAGGCCCACAGATCATTCTAGTTCAGATATATATATACAAAACAAAAATAGATTTTGAAAAAATAATTTATTTTCATTATAACATATATTAAATTTTCTTATATTCTTTCACAATTGGATCTAATAATATTATTGGATGGGTGTACTGACTTGCCCAAAATTTTGAACTTCCAGACATAGGTGACAGTCTAGTATAAAAAAATGATTAATATAATAACGAGATAATACTGATGCTTTTATAAAATGACTTCTAAATATTGTGACATTATTCATGTGAATCTAATTTCAGGAATATATAATAAAATTGAAATAAAGGATAGTTCATGATCATAGATATGTGTATGAAAAGTTATATGTTTTAATTTTTTATTATTATTGTGTTTAGGTGATTTAATAATTCTATAATAGACTTGATATAATTTAAAATGATGGTGAAGCTATGAGGGATAAATAACTAATGGACATAAGTGAGATATGGAGATAAAATAATAATGATATATAGAATGGATGTGATGGTATAGATTTAAAATATTTAGAGTGTATTAAAACCCTATATTGGGATCCAATAACATATTGCATGTAAATTGTTTTTTATTGGAAGAGTGATGAGTTCGATGTACAATTCATACAAAATGTTTTTTTGATAGATTATATATATGAAATTTATTAATACATAATTTTATATTTTTTAATAATCCGTTTCTTGAATTATTTTAAATATATATGAAAGACATGGATGCTATGATGTATTTCCCCATGTTGGGAAGAACTACTACACTTGAGTTTGAGAGATAAGAATATTTTTTCATATATAACCAAGTGACATTATGTACCAACCCATATAAACACAAAAAAAATATTACACACTTGAGATAACATTCCAATTGTGAAATAAAGTATAATTGAATCAAAATAATCTTAATATAAACATTCCAATACAAAATTTGCATGAACTGGTTATTTCAAGGAATAATTGACCCATACAAAATCAAGATAATATTAATCATCCTAAATCATAAAAATCATACATGATGTGATAAAAATAGACTTAAAATGACAAAAATTGAAATTAAATGAATGAAAATAATAATATTAATCAAATTCAACTTACTTTACCAAATAATAATAAAAAATTGAAATAAACTAGTCACTAACTTATAGAATTTAATAGAGTAGAATTAAAATTAATTAAATGAATATAAAATGGATCAAAAGTAAATTATATAAATGAAACCAAATAATGTCAAATAAATTATTTTTTGATTAATGATTACATGTAAACAAATAATATAGTATAGTTTGTCAACATTTTCTATATAACATGTAAAATTTCTACAAATAGTTATAACATAGTTTACAAAACTTCTTATAAATAGTTTCTAATGTCATAATAATTTGTTAAAATTATTATCATTACATAAAGATTAAAAATTATTTTCAATAATTTATGTTAAATATTTTTAAAATATATCAAATTTATTTATAAATACTTTCAAACAATATTATAAAAATATTTAAATTGTTTATATAAAAAACATATAAATTATTATGAAAACCATTTATAGTTATACCATGAATTTTATTTTGAATCTAGTATCACACCATGGTTAATGTATAAAACATATAATGATTTTAAATTTTCAAAACATACAACGATTCTTATTTTTTTACCAAAAAAACTCAAATATCTCTTATGATTCTAATCAAACATGACATCCCCCCCAAAAAAATTCCACAATCCACATCCTGAGACTACTAAATAACATCCCATTCATCTATTTAAGATGAAAAAAATATTTCAACCCTAAATTAAAATAATTTTGTCCACAAAAACATTAATGTATCCATATATCAAATAAACTACTTTTTTTATTTTTATCCCAAATATACATAAAAATGGGAAAAAATAACCATCCAAACTAAAATTTTCCTTCCAAATTCAATCCAAGGACACGACATATAATAGTTCACACCAAAATAAACCATCACCAACTCCATCTCAAATGTAAGATATAAATTATAAACTATCCTTAAATTTGATATAAAATTCCAAAATTTCATTTTCAAACCCATTTCAACCACACAACTCAATCACTCATAAAACAAAAAAACAAATACAATCAAAAATAAATGAAACCATTGGAATAGTAAAATAACTTAATTCAAAACATCCTAATTAAAAACCAAAGAACTCATAGTTTCATCAACATAATCATAAATGTCTCACATAATCCATATAAATTAATGAAAACACTTCATAACCAATAATATGAAGTAATTTCTAAAATAAAATCATGTGTAACTATTAATTTTAAATTGAAATCATTATAAATGTTTCGATAAAAAAAATTTGATTAAAAACATTCACTAACATGATTCTAATTTTTTTTGTGGGATAATGCTGAAATGGTATCATTATATTCAATAAAATATTTTTTTATTATAATCATAAGTAAGAAATAATGGTTTATTTATAAAAATATTACGTTTGTAAAACAATAAATTTATAAAAACATTTATAGTCCCATGAGTTGGATAATTATGGATCCTTAAAACAATATACCAATTTGTAGACTTTCGATCTTATTTAACTAATATTTATTAACATAAACTAAATATAAAAAATAATCCAATCATAATTTTTTTAAGGTTTAGTATATTAATCATAAGAAAAATGTTAAAATTCATATATGAAAGATATTTTTATTATTGTTAATTTAATAGAGACATAAATAAATTTTTACAAGTGATCATATTTAAATTGAATTATAATTTTGTTTAAATTATTTATCATATTTAGTTTATGAACGTCCATATTTTAGATAATGTCATTTTAGAAAAGGTTTTTATGAGTAATTTTTTATCTTGAATCTAGTGATGTTTTATCTAAATTTTTCTTTGAGAAATCATCATCCATGTCTTCTATTGTGTGTTTTAATATGTTCAATTTTCATTATACTAATTGAATTAAAATTAAAAAAAAAAATCTATTTCCATTATTTAATTCCCAATATTCATTTTCATTGGTAGAATAAATCATGGAAATACATTAATAAAATTTGAGGTAAAAATTATCAAAATGATCATAAAAAAATTGAACAATGAAAATGAATCCAAAAAATTGTTTAGATCTTATCATTGGTTTCCTATTGTTTCCATATTAATAATTTATTCTGTATAATAAATATCTTATTGTGATATTTATTATCCCAAATAATAAAATATTTAAAAAAATTTCTAACAAAATTATTTTTAGCACATAATCACATAACATGATCAATGTTATCAGAACTATTTTTTTATTTTTCCAAAGTTATAGTCCATGATTTTTATAAAATATATTTCCCCATTAGTTTTCTATTGAAAAAGTTCTACTATATAAAAGAAAATCTTAAATATAAAATAATTTTGAATAATCATTACTAGACTGAATCGTTTGGACATTCTTTACCTATGTTTTTTTACACGTATTGTATTGAGAAAAAAATAGCTAAAAAATAAATTTAATGGAAAGTATATAATTTAATAATCCATGTTAAAAAAATTATAAATATGATGGATAAATTATACACCTAAAAATTTTAATATAATTTTCTAAAAACATCACATTATATATATAATTAAACAAAAAAATATTATTATTCATTATAAATTATATATGTAATAAAAATGAAAAACATACTAATTTTTTTTAAAAAAAGTACACTAAAATTTAGAAAAATAATTTTAAAAGTGTATTTTTTAATAAGAAAAATAATATTCCTATATCCCGGATATGATATTTCAACTCCATGGGGATTCTCATAAGGGATTTCAAGAGGAGGTGGTTGAGAATCTAAATCTATATATGACTCCATTCATAAATAGTTTATTAATGAACACATTTATGTCCCATTTAATTTGAAAAAAATTTAAAAATCTATAATTTATTATTCAATTTACTTTTAATAACATACATGAAGTTCCCCAAAAAATCATAATGTACAGGATTCAATTGAGAAAAAATATTATTGATTTTATTGAATATATATATAAATTAAAACAAATTTTATATTTGGAGAAGAAATACAAATATATAAATATATAAATATATATATAGAAAATGTTTTAAATGATTTATCATTTGGTAAATAATATGGATAAATATTTACTTATTAAAATATTGTATGATTAATTATTCCAAAGATTATCATGTATTGGTTGAAATTTTAGATACAAATACAACTAATACATAATTATAAGTTCATTAAAATTAATAAAAAACTATGTCTTACCACAAAGGAGATCCAAATTATATTTAATGAGTATTTCAGGATATTAATTACATGGGAGGAGAAATTATAAATATATATCACATTATTTTTGTCTAAACTCAGCATATTCTAGAGTGTGGGTTTCAATATATGTGTTAGATGACCTTTTACGAATATTCATTAAAGCATTGAGCCTATGACATATATAAATAAAATTAATATTTTTTTAAAAATAGGTATAGAGTATTTTATAGAATATTTTTTCAATAAAAGGTTTTTATAAAGTAATATGGATCAAAATTATTTTGAAAATTATTTTATCCTCGAAAATTTCATGACATCTCATATCAATTTTGATTAAAATATATATATATATATATAATGATTAATATGATCATTTATCCAAAATAAATTTGTGAATCTTTCAAAATTATAATATTACATAGATATTATTTAATTATTTTGAAATATTAAAAGTAAATTCCTAGAGAAAAAGATACATGTGTTCATTATCTCATCCCTTGAAAAAAAATATCTAAATATTCATTTATCATGTGAAAATTTACATTCAAATGTGGAGATAGTTATTTTCAATGATAGAAATGAAATAGAATTCCTTTATTAGATAAAAATACATTTTAAATTTCCCATGAACTCCAAGTATTTTTTGAATCATCAAATCCTCAAAATATAAAAATATTATATTTATCCAAACTGTTAGAAAAATGGTGGATCATATTTCATGTATTATCATATATTGGAATTTTATCTCCTAAAACTTATTTTTTTGAATTTTTTTTATTATTTCTAATTATTAGAATTTTTAATTCTTTAGTTAAATGAAATATAAATTTATTTAATTATCCTTTTTACAATTTTTTTTATTTTAAATAATAAAACCAATTTATTTTTTATGTTATATATAATATTTTATATAATATATTTTAAATAAATTAGAAAAATATCATGAAAAAAAATAAACAAACTTAATCAAAACGTTTAATAAGAACATATAATGTCTATCATTATCTTCAGGTAAACATAGCACCGATAAGACACAAATTTTATTAATGTGTATTTTAACATAAATAAAACTCAATATTTAGAAGATATTATTTTCACATTGAAATAATTTTTCATTATTATCCCTTATATTAGTGTTAATAAATAGTATAAATATATGACATATGTATGCATATATATTAACCTTTAGAGGAAGTATTATTTAAAATATAAACATCCTTCATATGTAACTTATAAGACTATATACACATTTGTGTGTGGATATATATATATATATATATATTGATGCTCATTTTCAATATATAATCTACATTAAAATAGAAATTAATATTAAAAGAGTTTTTTTTATATTTATGTGTGTTGTATCTGTGAGTGTGTGGGAACACATGAGTGCATGTCTTTATGCTTTAATGAATGTATGTATATATGTGCCAACATATGACGGTATATATATATATATATATATATATGTCTATAAATATACATTGCATAAATAAAAACAAATTTAAATTGTTACTGACTTAATTTAAGTTTAATCCATGAAATATATGTTTAAGAATTTTTTTAAAATTTATTGAATATGTATTTATTATAATAGAATGTAGTCTTGTAAAAATATTGATATATTTAAAATAATATTTTTAAATATAAGTAAATATATAAAAATTATTTTATATAATATTATTTAAATAATTTCTAGGTTTCTTTATATTTATATATTAACAACTTTTAATTTATTAATAAATTTATTTTTTAACAAACATTGTATTCATTAATTATTACAAAATATATAAATTAATATATTTTTTATATTAATTATAAAATTAAAATATAGTTTTTTATAAATTTATTGATATATAATTATTGAGTATTAATAATTATCTATAAAATTCTAAATATATCTAATTATGATATTAGATGTATAGACACATATATATAATAATAATTTTTTTATATATAAACAAGTTAATATTTTTAAAAATTAAATAACATTGTAAATAATTTTTTAAGGAAAAAATAATGTAAATATTCATATTCATTGGACATATTTATAATGAAATTATAATTTATAGTAATTTTGGTACATATAAATATAATTTGATATGTAATGTAAATTTTTATTAATGTAAAATATATGTATAAATTCATTTAAATAAATTTAATAATTAAAAACTAAATATATATGCCATTAATATTAATATATATTTATATTAAAGATGCATAATAAAATTTATATATTCCAAATATATATGATTATATCTTCATATATTTATATATCATGAAATGGTAAAATTCTTATATAGTGTTTGTGTTTGTATATATATATATATATAACATTAAAAAAATCAAAAGAGCTCCCCGGGTCATGCTACTTTCTAAGCCACTCCCTAGCTCAAGTAGAGGGGTTTGAATAACCTTAGTCTTCTTTGGTTGGTCGTATCTATATTTTAGTATATATAATGTAGCAACAGATATTCTTTATTATATTATTTAATGTTTTTTAATTTCTGGTGAAAATGATGAATTTTATAAAACCATCTTTAAAATCCACAATACCTAAGACCCTACAAACTAACCATGTGTAATATTTTAGAGTTGTATCTCTCCGTGATATCCCAAAAACTTCATATAAACCATTAATCCAATGAATAATTACCCAATAAATAAAATTTTATATTTAGATATCACGAGGTCTTTCATAATTCATTTATGGATGGGTATAATAGAATTTTTGGATAATAATTACGGCCACATAAAATAATTATTTTTCATTAAATGTATTTTGGTTTATGTGTTTAAAAATATATGTTTACCTTATACAATATATTATTTGGACTATTAACATCATCATATATGTAATTTTTCTAAGGTTTATTTGATACGATCATTTGTGACAAACATATTATTTAATTAACATAAAGGTGATTTATTTAACATTATAGTAATTTTTATTATTCTTTATCATTCATGTTGGGTGGGGAAAAATATGTTCAGGAAATGCATGAGTCAAACACCATGATCTGATGATGGGAAGCTATCCATCATTATTAACATAGATTCACTAATCCAGGTACTAAGGCGTGCATATTTATTCACTTTAGTCATATAATCATTTGAAATGGATGTAATTCATTGATTCAGGATGTATTTAAACTGATATTGTCTCAAAATTTTGGATTCGAAAACCAAAGGATAAATTTGATAGGCAATAACTATTTACTTCTAGTTTTCATATATGATAATTATCATTATATTTTCAAGAGGTTTTTTTATAATATCATCTTAGGGGGGGGGGTCTTTAAAATTTTATCAATGGAAATTCACATATATCCTTAAACTTAGAAACACCTAATTTCAAAAAATTGGGTGAGGATTAATGGTCCCAACTTGGACTTTTGGAACCTTTTTTTATTTTTTTTATCAATTTATTAGACAACCTCGTATGATGAACAATAACACCAACAAGAGAAATCTTGGATATTTTGATAGGGTTTATTTTGATTCATATCATAAGTTTCCCTAATAAGAATATTATAAATATGTGATAAATGGTGAAAAACAATAGTGGGTTTTGAGTTATATTTCATCCATTATATTTATGATTTCTTTAATTTAGTTTGGTATAGTCTCACTAGCTTAATGAATGTATAAAAAATATAACTAATGTAATAAGATGTTTCCATATAGAATGAACCAATTAATATGTGTCTAAAAAATCCAATAATGGTGTGGTACACTATGACAATGAAATTTCTAAACATAAACAGAAACAAAAAAATCACTAGATTAAGACTCTTGAGGTATAAATGGACATTGGGAGGGTAAAATTTTGATAATATAGTGAAACATTAATATAATTTATTAATTCTAGAATTACTTGTCTCAAGTAAAATGAGGTATTAAATGATAACATGGATAACATATTCCTAAATGATTATATAAAGGTAAAAATAATTTGTGACTTGGGGGATGATGTATTTTTCAATGAAATATAAGCTGGATAACTATCATCCAAAAATATCGATTATGGTGATTCCATTTCAACATAGTCGATGATATTTTTGAAAATGTTTATAATTGAATTATATTTAGTGAGGTTATTATAAATAATCCCACATATCAAAAATATATAGGAAAATTAATATCGTCCTTAGTTGGGTTTTCTAACACATGCAAAGAATTTATCTAATAATAAAACATGTAAGGATGTATGTGACATTGATAAGGGAATTGGAAGTTATTCCAAAGGGCTGTAAAATTCCCCTACACCAATAAAAATAGGTAATTAGAGTAAATATAAGTGTTTAAATGGTTAAAAAAGATTCACTCTAGTGAAAATAAGTTAAAATCAATGAATATTAAAAAAATTAATTAATTTTTAGAATTTTAATGGTTTTATTAGCTCAACCACTAAAAATACTACCTATACCCTTATTCTAAATATCTATTCATTGATGATTTATATTTCCAAACCAATAACCCATAAAAAATATTTTAAATTATTTAAAATTAGGACATTATGCTATGAAATTGTGTGAATTAATCAGCACACTACTGTTGTGAAAATTCTATGGGTTCATTTGTTCTTTTAAATGAATATCTCCCTTTTAATTCATATAAACCTTAATATGGTGAATACAATATTAATTTTTATTGGAAAAATTCTACATTTCAATTTAATTTACTCTTTGAGTAATTATAAATAGAGAATGTCACTTTGGTTAGAAATTGGTAATCATTTATATGATGTTCAAGGATACTAGTTGACCACCAAAGTCATCAATATTGTCATGAATATGTATAAGAGGACTGGTGAGACAAATATATATTTCTATAGTATAAATTCTTTGCCTTTAATTAATAATAACTTCATTATGGGAGTTTATTTTCTTTGACATAAAATTTCCATATTTATAATATTAGTTAATAGAGTTCTATCAGGTAATATTGATTAACTGTTTTTGATATTCATGTTCTTGAAGAGTGGGAGGAAGTTCAATATCAAAATACTCTTATGGTCAATTTATATCATCATCCAACCATCAATAAATTATATAATTATAAATAAATAGGAACATTACCATTTATATTCCACTTTTCTTATGTCATGTAACCATATTATAGGTGAATAGTTTAGGAATCCTAGTCTATCAATAATTATTCCAATGATAATTATTCACGTGTTATAATGATTTTTTTTATGACAACGCTTCAATATTGGTTTAAATATGCCATAAATAACCTTTATCTCTAGATATAGTCGCTATAAAAATTGAAAAACATATTTATAACGTCCTTGATATAGATACTGGGATTTCATTGTTAAAAAAGAGGCAGAATTATACTCTATGTTGAATGTTAAAACAATCAATATGGAGAAATTATCAATGAAAATTTTACTAGTAATGACATAAGGTGGGGGATAATAGCACCTCATTTCTTAAAATTCGTCAAATGGTTTGTAAGGTATATAATAAAATTAAATATTATAAAAATGGTTTTTATTTTGGGTGGGACAAATTATGGAAAACAAGGGTGGGGGTGAATTTCCTTTTATAAATTAATGTGAATGGCATAAAACAATTCAAAAAAAATATTTTGATTCATTAATAAATTATTCAATAAATTGATAGAGAAATATTTTCTAATTTAGATCATAGATAAAATTGCAATGTAAATATTAAAAGTGAAAATGATCGAACAAAATTTATGAAAGTATAAAAATTGAGAATGAGAGATGAAATGTGAAAAATTAAATATAAGGAAAAAAATTATAAGTAGTTCAAAAAGAACATGATGTATTCACTTAAGTCACCACCCTTTACAAAATTGGCCAATTTTACTAATATATTGTTCTTTTAAGTGATATAGAAAAGTTTCATCACAATTTTTGTTTGTTAGAACCCTCTTGAACTTTGTCAACGACTAATGAAACTATCTTACACTTTTGTGGAATGAGAACTCAATATATTAAAGATTATGTGTGGAAGGAGGATTATTTTTTGAAAACATTTTAAAATATTCACATAAATATCTTGATGTATGAATATGATTATGGATGAGATATTTGAGTGAATGTTACAGAACTATGTTCGATATGAGATCTTGAGAAAGGATCATTGAGAGGAATTTATAATTCAACCACATTACCATCATGAAAACCCCGAGAGTGTAATTACGAGTATGTGTATGATAGAATTTTTCTAACTAGAAAATTGAGTTCTTATATAGGATTTAGTAAGTGTGGGAACCCTTTGGAAATATTTTTGTTTCATGAATATATGGAAAACCACCATTATGGGAAAAGTTATAGTATTAAAATTGAAAAAAGGGTAGTATAGTTGCATGAAAAACACAAAATTTTAAAATTTTTATGTTTGAATTTCTATTAAAAACACTGAATCCAGAAAACCCCCTTTTTTATTTCTAAAATGAGTGTTTTTTATTTAATTTAATAATGAAAAATAAAATCAAATGAAAGCATAAATGTACCTTGTTTGATTGATGTCACCAGTTTGATTCATTCACTGTTAATTTGTCCTACATGAATGGAAAAAATAGGTATCATCTATATCATCCACATTTGATAAAAAAATTCATGGATCCTTGATCTATGTTTCTTGGGTTATAAAACATTAAATTGATGATCTTTACGATGCCCCTTTTACAACCTCATGAATGCTAACATGATCAATAAAGTGTGATCGATCAGACCATGTGCTTATTTGGAAATATATTTCTGTGAACATTTTAGGATATAATAGGATCCATTATCTCAATTAATTCATCAGAATAGATAATATTACAATTCAATATGTTAAAATAATATTTTATACTTTGGTTAGACTTTCAAAAATTACACCTTGGGTTTCAGAAAGAAATAACCTTCATATTAGACATTTGTGCACAAATATGACTAAATAACCTTTTTAGAAGTGTCAGAAATATTTTATCACTCACTTATAACACTAAAAAATATTACATGATAATATAATAACCATTAACTTAGACCATGTGGTCCCCAAATAATTTATCAATCCTTGAACATTCCTATGTTCATTTGAAATCTTTTATTTTATCATTTTCACTTCTAGGATAAAAAAATTTGTGTACCTTGAGAAATAAATTCAATAGTCACTATTCTAATCGTGAGTAATATTAATATGTTATTTTACATGTGATACACCACACTCAAACGTTCATTAAATTCTGTACATGGGTCCCACTTCATTTTAAACTCTTATTCATTAGAAAAGTTGTAACATGTGGATATAATTAGTGTTCTTCCATCTCGATCCTTATCTCGATAGCAGTGAGTACAACCTGTTGACCAATAGTGGAGTCTAGAAACCCATTGTGGAACCTAAGGAGATAATCAATGTCATAACAATTCCAACCCCCTAAATCATTTTTTTGTGTAATATAATCTCATTTTCATGTAATATATCATAAATATTATTTCACACTTGTGTCATCATCCTTTTATTGATTTATATATCTCATGAACATACAAGATGGACTTACATTCCTATAATGTGGCCATGTTTTTATGAATGTACAACCATCCTGGTCAACCTGGTCACTTGAGACATATCTTCCATATCTCAAACGAAAAAAATTATATCTTGATCATGTAACAAATCCCATACAACCAATAACATACCAAACACAAGATACCTCTCCAGTATTTCATATTCATGGATCTTTCCTTGCATAAAAATATGTTATAAAATTGAACAAATTAGTAATGATCTCTATTTAGGAGACCAATAATCATGTCCATATATAGAAACAACCAATGACACCCAAAGCATGTTGTGTTTCTATTGGCGTGTCTGTCTGACTGATCTCATCTACCTAATATCACCCTGTGTGAATATCATGAGAAGAAATATCAATGATTATGGGCCCCCAACACGTAATTTTCAAACATCAATTGTGTATGTTGAATATTATTTTTCTAGACTATTGGACATGTTCTTAAGATTATATTCATAGTATCTATAGTTCCTCATTAAAACTAGAAATTTTTATATCATTTTTATATGACATGAAATATAAGGAAATTACCATGTTAGTAGTGGATAAATAATTATAAAAAATATTAGAGTAAGAATAAAAACTCATATATGTGAAAATTTATACATTTATTTGTAATATTAGTACACAAAAATGTTGGGTATAGGGCACACACACAATAGTCCCACTTATAATAGATCCAAAAAATAATATTTTTAAACCACATAGATCTCACATGAGTATCATGTTTCTGATGAGATAAGGATTTATTTAGGCAGTATTTGAAATTATCCCCTATATCTACTCTACTAATAACGACTTCCCCATTTTGAGTAAAATCCATCATGGGTTGAAATATCTAATGTTTATACATTTCCCTCTAGTGTGACCAATGCTCCTTAGAAAGTGCCACTATTGTAATATTATCACACTATACTGAAATAGGATCATACCTACAAGGTACTAAACTATGTTTTAATTCAAATTTCTTTATCTAAAATATATACTAATATACATCAGATGATGTTATATACTCATATTATGATATAGAATCAGTAACCATAGACTACTTTGAACTCATCCGTCTCAATTAACCTTTTTTGGAATAAAGGCATAACGTCACTATGATTTCAGATAATCATGATCTATATGGAACATGTATTAGTGTATCCCCTCATGAATAGATCCTAATCACCATCATACACTAGGAACATATCCTTTGTATTTCACTTGTACTTTAGGATATGTTTAATAGATTTAAATTCTACTTTCTTGTATTTGATAGAATTTTACCTAAAATTTTTAATGTAATGGTAACATCAACCCCAGTTCCTATAATTAAATACATGATAGAGCCCACTGCTAAATCAAAATGGATTATAATAATTTATTCAATATTCTCTAGTGTTTGTTGACACATCCTCTTGGAGAGATTAACATCATGTGACAATATAAAAAATAATCTATTGGATTGTTCCATATTTTACCGTTAGAGTTTTTAGTTAATATATGTATTATTACTTATCGTATGTATCCTCATAGATATATCTTCACATATCTTGATCCCCATAATATAGGATACTTTACCTAATTCTTTCATGGAGAATAATTTATTTAACCATGTATTAACTGACTATAAGTCTTTTACTTCATTTCCAATAATTAATAGGTCATCAATATATGATACTAGAAAGATGATAGAATTTACCTATACCTTAATAAATATAAAAGGCTCACATTAAATCTTGAAAAAATTGAAAATCTATCATGGCCTCGTCAAAATTAATTTTCCATGATTGTTATTCCTACTTTTACCCATACATGGATATCTATTAGTTTCACAGTTTATTGGGATTCTGTAACATAATAAACCCTTAAAGTTGAGTCATACATACGTCTTGAACCAACATAATCTTTATAAAATTAGTTAAGAGATCTATTTAAAAATTTGCATAATAATTTAATGTTTCTATTGCCTGAAATATTCTAATGGATTTAACCATCACCAATAGAGTGAAAGTTTCATCACAGTCTATGCCTTGAAATTTCCAAAAAACCTTCTATTCCAGTCTTGATTTATAGTTATTATCCTTAAAATACATTTCCATATTTCCCATGAACATCCATTTGAACCAAATGGGTCTTACGTTGGCTGGAGGATATACCAAAATTTAAAACCGATTTTAATTAATGGACTTTATCTCATAATTCTTGGTATATTTTAATTTAGTACCATCCTTGTCATCTACTACATCATTGTAATATAGCGGGTTCATGTTTCTATAGGATTAATGTTTCACCTAAATTGGTGACATGAAAACCAAATATCTATGGTTATCTAACCTCTCTAGTATACCATCTCAGTACATTTTTCTTCAGAATATCATTCTCTCCCTCTATGTATTGTGGAAATTATTTTGATACTAACTCTTCTACATTTGGATCATGAAATTACTCAAATTAAATCATACACCCACTATTTAAATTTGAAATTTGTTCCATTTCTAGAAATATTCGATTTATTTTCACAACCAATTTTCGTTCAAAATTATTATATTGTTAATATCCTATTGAGTATTTAATAAAAATATAAATATGCACTTATGTCTTTGTAATTCCATTTTGTTACTAAGTATATTCATGATTAAATACACACATCTCCATATACATAATTATGATATATCGGGTTTCTTTCCACACCATAACTCAAATGTAATAACATATTTCACTTTAGTTTGTAATTGGTTAATATTATATGCCGTTGTCTGCTAGGAGTATCCCCGAAAGGGTAACACAAGAGTTTCTAAACTCATAATTGATCTAACCATGTTAAGAAAGGTCCAATTCCACACTTGACTAACACTATTACACTATGATGTATATTGATAAGTGCGTTTTGATACTATCCCACAGACCTTCATGTGGTCAATGATTGCTTGGTTAAGATACTCTCCTCCTTGATTCGATTGAAGTTCTTTAATATTCATACCAAGATTAGTATTTATCTTAATGATGATATTCATTACACATTAGAAAGTAATATGACATATACTACATATGTAGATATACACATACAAAATAGAGACATCAGTAAAATTAATGAAGTATGATAACCAACCCATTTAATATACTAGAAGTGGACCACATAATCCAGTATGAATTAATTCTAGTTATCTAGTGGATCATTCTCACTTCCCAAAAAATGGTTATTTTTCATTTTCCCATTGTAAACAGGCATGAAATACATCCAATAGTTTTAACTCAAATGAGTTCAAATACCATAAATGTTGTAATTTATATGAAATATTCTTATTTACATAACCATATCGGATGTTTTATAGGCGGGTAAGCTATGAGTCAGTATTAGTGGATTTTTCATTGGTTTCATATACTATGTTTTCATGTTCATGTATATACATACCATTTTAAATAAGTTTCATATCATAAAGTATGTTCTCTTTATTCAATAGAATGATTTTATTTCCCAAATTGAAATAAAATTATATAACATATATACTCTATATTTAAAATATGTTTCTGGTAAGTGAGGTAAAATATAAAAAAAATATAAGTGCTAAACCACATTGATAAGTAAGATGATAATCTCTATAATATAAGCCAAATAGATTAACACCATTTTCATCATAGAAATATAATCCACCATTTTTAATTTTATTTAATTTACATGGTGTCTATATTTAAATAAAAATGTGTGGGACACATGTATAATACAATACCCAACATGTTGAAATAGAAAAAATTAATTCAATAAAAAAAACCAGAAGTAGAAATGTTTCCTTGCATATTATTACAAGATCTATATTTCCACTTCCACTGGGATTTCATTCCATATTTAATGTAGAAAACCTCCTAATCATTTCCCTCCCTTTTCTACTTTGTATTTATTGAAGGATTGTGCACCAGTGTCATCATCTCAGACCTAGAATTATACCCCTATCCTTTTCCTTCCTCTAATTGTTCCCCATAAGTATAGAAGAATTGGTATTATTTTTATCCTATTTTTACTAGAGTTATAAATCCAAATGAATTGGGAGTGAATTATTCATGTTATTAATATTACAAATTGTAGTTACATTCAATAAGTTGTGCGGTAAAGAGGTAAGAATGAGATCAGTTTCAAGATATGGGTTTATTTTGATCCTTAGGGAATGAAGACTCTCAGGGTTCTTTATATTCATTCATACATGAGTTCCAACATAATTTCATTTATATATATATATATTGATATCATATATATTTCTTTAAAAATGTTCTCCCAATATGACTTTGAGAGATAAGATATCATTTGGAAAGCATCATTTTCTTCAAGCATTTTCTAGGGATCACAGTACATAGATGAAAACATGAAATATTAAACATATAGTGATTCTTCTATATAATCATTATATATATGTTTATCCTTAATTAGTTCTCCTTAACGGGGGATCCCCATGAAATGGGATTCTAGAACAAAAAAAATATTCTCCTGGCATAATGATATACTTATGCACCTATTAAACTCTATGATGTTATAGCCTCTAAATATATTATATTTATCCAATATTGGTCACAATAAAACAAAATTTGTGGTTTAAATTTTATTAATAAAAATTAAACATAGTAGAGTAGTGCTTTATCATTATTTCTATTATACATTCTTAAATTATTAATTTTAAATGTATATGGCATTTTAACAAAAAACCATAACCCTCAATTACTTGATTCAAAATACCTATTGCTTGACTATTCTAGTGGAAAGAACTATTTAATATTATTCTAACACCCCGCCCCTACCTCATTGGATTGAGGAGTTGGCGAGGGTTACTTAGCCTTAAGCGACGTTCCCAAGGTGCCAAAGGCAGACAATAAATGCCGAGGGCTTCAAGAGAGAAGTGGGGAATGATTTTCCCTCAAGAGAATAACCTAACGAACCCACAACGATAATGCATGCATTTTTTTCCAGCCAACGATACCATAACACCCCAAGGGTCAGACACCCCAATAATTCCAAAACATCAGAGTACAACGAAAATGAAAATACAATCAAGAAAATATGTGACACCACCATAGCTTCACTCCAGCTCCAAACTCCATGCACCACCAAGCATCACGAGGCACCACTAAATGATAGATATGCCTTACCTTTTCCCTTGTCCCGGTATACTACATCTGCAAAGACACCAATGTGACAAAGCAGGGGGTGAGTAAAACTACTCAGTAGGATTTCCCCAAATGACTTCCCTACACACGCCACTATGATAAACTGTTAGCACATTTATATAAAACAATTTATATAAAACAATTCCATTTGAAAACTAATTAAAAATTCCAAAAATTCCACACAAGGTAAAGCCACCACAATCAAGACACATGACGGTTACCTTGTTCATATTTGACTCACAAGCCCCATCCACAAACATCACATAATCAAGAAATTAACCAACAATGGGGGTACTTTCTCATCCAACCCATCCACAAGACAAAAGTGGTAATTTCTCAGCCATTTGCCATGATGGTGGCCCTTCCGACCATTATCCATCCATCTCCCTTATTATAGTGGCACTTTATTGACCACTCCACAACATCACCATACATTCAAATACAACATCCCATCCATATCCACACATGTACAAGCCACAAAAGATCACACATTATTGCAAACACCATCACATGCCATTATCAATCTCAAGTTCGTTGTCATTTTAAAATCATCCAATTGAATCAATTTCCAACCAAACCCATTTTTACTCAAAAATCCCAATTCTATGCCAAAAACCCCCAATTTCATCACCCATCAATTTTCCAAAAAAATTTCCAAATGATTTACCAATTAAATTTTAAGCACACAATTTAATTGTAAATGAACCACACAATTCCCCCAAGTGGAGTAGAGAGAGAGGCCACCTACATTTTAGGGTTTGGAGAAATCGACATTTCGGCCAAACGCACCTCAATCTGGTAGAACGCCTCCTCAAAAATTCATTAGAAACCCTTGCCCAACATCAATGGGCCCAAACGATAGCATCTAAGGCCAGAAAAACCCTAGATCTACACACAACAAGTGTAGATCTAGAAAAACAAGAAGGAGGGAAGAGCAGATCTCGAGGAAAACACAAAGGAACCATGGGAGAAGACTTTCTCGGGAGAATTTTCCTTCAAACCCCCTGGAATCCTCTTCAAAACCCTCCTAAACTAAGTGGGAAAACCCTTCTATCCCTTGAAAACAAAAAATCCCAAGTGTGGCTCAAGTGGAAGGATGATAGGAGTGAAATGAGGGAATCCTGAGTGAGCTCGGGTTTTATAACCCTAATTTTAAGTGGTCGCACGATTAGCCCGCACAGTTTGCAAACCGTGCGCTAATCGTGCACACTCCACTTCCTCAAGGGATATGGTCCGCACGGTTTCCTCGCACGGTTTGGAAAACCATACATAGGCCTTGCGAGGCCTACTGTCTCGAGAACAAGGGTCTGTACGGTTTCCTGGGGAATCCGCACGGTTTACACTAAACGTTCTCAAACCGTGCACCCCTTTAAAAGCCTCCAAACACACCCGGAACCAATCCAAACTCTCCCAACCTCTTCCAAACTCATCTCAAGCACTTTAAACGCATAAAAAGGCATAAAAAAGGCCACATACCTCAAACCAGGGGTACTAAAATATCCCTACCATTGGAATTTCTGTCCTCAGAAAGTAGTGAACCCGCCCTTTGCTAAAAGAGCTCGGGCCACTGTTCGACCATTTCTTTCTCCCGTTCCCATGTTTCTTCCTGGATCTGGCCATGATGTCAAAAATCCAGGACTAGTGTGATTCTTTTACCACACATGCCTTTCTCTAGCCTATCCATAACCCGCACTGGCATGTGCACCAACGAAGCATCCAGCTATAGCTCAAAATGATCCCATTGAATAACATGGCCTGGATCCGGCTGGCAGTTTTTCAGATACGACACATGAAATAGATTGTGTACCACACTGAACCTAGGTGGAAAGCCAACTGATAAGCCACCTCACCAACCCACTTAGTAATCTTAAAAGGTCCAATGTACCTTGAAGATAACTTTCCTTGTTTCCCAAACCGGTAATGTCCCAACCGAGGAGAAATCCTCAAGAAAACATGATCACTCACCTTGAATGACAACAGTCATCAACGATGATCCTCAAAAGATTTCTGAAGACTCTGAGCTATCTCCATCCTCTTCCTAATCAACTTGATCTTTTCTGTAGTCTCCTGGACATGACTCGGTCCAACCATCGAAGACTCACCCGTTCCCACCCAACATTGTGGAGAACAACATGGCCGCCCATACAATGCTTCAAATGGAGCCATCTCTATGGATGCTTGATAACTATTATTATATGAGAATTCAACCAAGGAATGGTGCTCCTCAAACAAACCACCTAAATATATCACACAAGCCTATAACATATCTTCCAGGGTTTGTATTGTCCTCTCGGATTGGCCATCCATCTGAGGGTGACATGTTGTACTCATGGTCAACTTTGTTCCAAGGGCATGCTACAAAGATTTCCAGAAACGAGATGTATACCTCAGATCTCTATCTGATACGATCGAAACTAGAACACCATGCCTCTTTACCACCTCCCAGATATAGATTTTGGACAGATCCTCCACCGAATGAGATTCAAGAATTGGGATGAAATGGGCCGACTTTGTTAGCTGATCCCTTATCACCCAAATGGCATCGTGTTTTTTTGACCGTTATTGGGAGACCTGTGACAAAATCCATCACTATCTGCTCCCACTTCCAAATAGGGATAGGTAAAGACTGCAACATTCCTGCTGGCCTCTGGTGCTCTGCCTTAACCTACTGGCAAGTCAAGAATCATGAAATGAACTCTGCCACTCTTTTTTTCATTCCAGCCCACCAGAACTGTGATTTCAACACCTTATACATCTTCTGAATTCAAGGGTGAACATACCATCTGGAAAGATGGTATGCCCTGAGAAGATCCTCTTGACAAACTGCTGGTACAACTATCCAATTCCAGAAACACAAAACTAATTCTTTATTTAGTTTCCAATCCTCAGAGGTCTCCTCGCCATTGAGTCTCGACCCCATGGTCACACATTCAGGGTTAGATATTTGTGTCCCTCTAACTAGGGCAACCAAGTAAGGAATCAACATAACCGGAAAGAAGATCGCTCTATCACCATGGTCTTCACATTCCAACCAAATATCAGCTATAACTGACATCAACTTCCAATGGTCCTATGCCTTCTTCACAACCTGAGCATATGATTTCCTACTTAATGCATCCGCCACCGAATTTCCTTTACCCGGTGTGTACATTAATTCAAAATCAAAAATATGAGATATTCCATCCCTCTCTTTTGCATCATGTTCAGATCCCTTTGTGATAAAATGTTATTCAAACTCTTATGATCTGTGTAGACCGTGAATTTCTCACCGAAGAGATAATGGGGCCACATTTTCAAAGCATGGACCACTGCCGCAAACTCCAAATCATGAGTTGGGCAGTTCTTCTAATGCACCCTCAACTACTATGAGCCATACATGACCGCATGATCCCCTTGCATGAGAACACACCCTAACCATGATCCCGATGCATCAGAATACACCACGTACCCTCTTCACGGTTCTGGAAGAAACAAGATTGGTGTTGATGTAAGGCGACCCTTTTACCCTCTTCCTGAGGTAAGGTGACCACTCGCAATTGATGATATCCCGATATCAGGTCGATCTTGGAGAACCACTGGGCTCCCCTCAATTTGGAAAACATGTCATCAATTTGTGGATGCGGATATCTATTCTTTATTGTCACTTGGTTAAGTCGACGATAATCAACACAAATCCTCAATGTTCCCCCCGCCTTTTTCACAAACAACACCGGCGCTACCCACGGAGATGTGCTAGGCCGGATGAAGCCTTTATTTTCTAACTCCTCCAACTAGACCATCAACTCCCTCAATTCTGCAGGTGCCATCCGGTAAGGCGAAAGTGAGATAGGACTGGTCCCCGGAAGGAGATCAATCATAATATTCAATTCTCTTACAAGAGGTAACCTGGAAAATTCATCGGGAAAATGTCAATGAACTGATAGACCACTGCTGGAAAAACACTATTCCTAAAACCCTCTATCGATTACAATGACAATACCGCCAATTGATATGATAACGTTCCAACTGTCGGTGCGAACAAGCCTGCTGCAACCTTCTTCTCATGGATCTACCCTCTAAAGTGATATCTAACGCCATCATGTGTCATAAAACTCATCGTTCGCACATCACAATTGATATGGGCCTTAAACGCTATTAGCCAATCAATGAGCAATATTTCATCATATCCATCCATCTCACATAATGAGAAATCCCACACTATCTCAATTTCACCCACAATGATATAGCATTCTCTACACAAGAAGGCTCGACACTCCTTTCTACCCAGAGGGGTTTGATGTTTCAAAACCAAAGGCATCATCTCTAACATTAAACCCAACAACTCAACAACACGTGCAACAATAAAAGTGTGTGATGAACCCATATCAAACAACACTTGCATACTTGTAGAATTTAAAAGAATCGTTCCTCGCATCGTGGATGGTCCCGACTGATCATCCGTCACAACCTGCCCAACTCTGAAACAACACCTTCGTTACCACACTCCGTTCATTATTGCCCTGCTGAGGCGTCGTGGTATTCCGAGAATCACCATGACTAACCTTACCTTGCTGTCAAGGGGTATGCTACTGCCCCCGTCTCGTCGAAGTATAGGATGCCTGTGATCCTTGCGGAGTGTCATACACACCTATCCTCAGATCATTACTATAGTAGCGCTAGAGATGCCCCATCTTCTTACAACTATAACATACTCTGGGTTGTTCCGTGAAATCCCACTTGATATGTGTCGAGGAGCCACAATGAAAACAACCCAATTTACTCTGGGGCTTCGGAGGAAGGTTCACGGATCCCGTCTTCATATTTTGCGTTGTGCTCCCACTCTGGGAATATGTGTCCCTCTTTCACTTGAACCCAGCATTAGAGTTCCCACTAGTCCCTGTGGGTATTACCATTCTTCCTCCACCTAGAGTTCCTAGTAGATCTCGCTCAGATACTGAGGCTCGATAAACCATTTCTGCGTAGTCCCTGTTACACATCACCTCCATTTTATAACGGATTTCCTGCATCAATCCCGCCTCGAAGATCCTTGATTTCAGTGATGTGCTACCTGCCACCTCGGGTGAAAACCACACTAAGCTCATAAACTTAGCTGCATACTCCATTACCGACATCTGTTCTTGCTTCAAACTGAAAAAGTCAGTTGTACGCTGAATCCTGAACGTATTAGGGTTGAATTGTTTGTTAAAAAATTCCTCAAAGGTTTCCCACATCATACCCTGGTCCGTCCCCACTTGGAATACTAGCTCCCACCATTAAAGGGAAAGATCCTCCAGCATATACGTTTCTAGCTTGACCTTCAGCTCGGTCAGGGTTCCCAAGAATTCAAAAATTCTATTTATTCAGGACATCCACACCTCTTCCCTTTCTGTGTCTGCATCACCCCTAAAAACGGGTGGGTTCTGCTTCTGAAACTGAGCCACATAGTCGACATTCTTGGGATCTTCCACTCTATTTATACTTCCCACTACTTGGAAGACTTGGAATATATATTGCACTAGCTGCTGGATCACCTGGGGCTCAGGTGCAACCACATTATCATCAGCCACTTCCGGTTGGTCTCTACGACGCCTACCCGGTGCCATTTTTACAAACATAAAACAGACAAGCATGAGTCTCCCTTCTGTAGACATCACAAATCCACTACATCAAGTCCCATTTCATAACAATCAATCACAACCAGGCTTTCCATTCTTGAAAATGTCCTATATTGCACCATTTTTGAAAATCAACCATTTTCAAAATACCATGTTTATTCACATTTCAGGTTCATACATTTGAAAAACCCTTTTTCAATTCATCCCATAAATCATTAAACCCAATGAAATATTCATCCTAGAGGGGAGTCATTTCTATCATATATGTCATGCTCATCTCATTGGCTACACCCACGACAATGAGATTTCCAATGCCTATAAATGTCTCCAAAACACTTATTTACCCAACTCCGTGGTAACTTGAAGTTCAACATAAAAGGGTTAGCTACATCCATTTATGCTATACATTCCAAGTTCCAACAGTCCTACACCTTACTACCATCTCAACTCAAGGAATAACCAAGAACGAATGTCAACTCCAAATATGAGAATCAACACCAAAGGACCGAACAAGATGATAGCACCTGTAACACCCCGCCCCGACCCCATTGTCTTGAGGAGGCGGTGACGGTTACTTAGCCTTAAGTGACGTTCCCAAGGCGCCAAAGGCTGGAAATAAATGCCGAGGGATTCAAGAAAGAAGTGGGGAATGATTTTCCCTCAATAGAATATCCTAACAAACCAATAATGATAATGCATGCATTTGTTTTCAGCTAACCATACCATAACACCCCAGGGTTCATACACCCCAAAAATTCCAAAACAGTAGAGTACAATGGAAATGAAAATTCAATCAAGGCAATCCATGACACCGCCACAGCTCCACTTTAGTTCCAAACTCCATGCACCACCAAGCATCACGAGGCACCGCTAAAATATGGAGATGCCTTACCTTTTCCCATGTCCTAGTATACTACATCTACAAAGACATCAAAGTGCCAAAGCAGGGGGTGAGTACAACTAATCAGTAGGATTTCTCCAAATGACTTCCCTACACATGCCACTAGGATAAACCATTACCGCATTTATATAAAACATTTTATATAAAACAATTCCACTTGAAAACTGATTAAAAAATCCAAACATGCCACACAATGGAAGGCCACCAAAATCAAGCCACACATAGGGTACCTTGTTCATATTTCACTCCCAAGCCCCATCCACAAACATCACATAATCAGGAAATCAACCAACAACAAGGGTACTTTCTCGGCCAACCCGTTCACAACCGAAGAAGTGGTACGTTCTCGGCCACTTGCCTTGATGGTGGCCCTTCCGACCATTATCCATCCATCTCCCTGATTATAGTGGCACTTTCTCGACCACTCCACAACATCACAATACATTTGAATACAACATCCCATCCATATCCACACAAGAAAAAGCCACACAAGATCAAACATTATTAAAAACATCATCAAATTCCATTATCATGCTCAAGTTCGTTGTCATTTTGAAATCAACATTTTAAAATCATCTAATTGAATCCATTTCAAACCAAACCCATTTTCACCCAAAAATACCAATTCCATTCCAAAAACCCCCAATTTCATCACCCATCAAATTTCCATCAAATTTTTCACATGATTTACCAATTAAATTTCAAGCACACAATTTAATTGTAAATGAACCACACAATTCCACCAAGTGGAGTCGAGAGAGAAGCCACCTACTTTTAGGGTTTGGCGAAATCGACCTTTTGCCCCAACACACCTCAATCCGGTAGAGAGCCTCCTAAAAAATGCCTTAGAAACCCTTTCCCAACATCAACGTGCCCAAACATTAGCATCTTAGGCCAAGACAACCCTAGATCTACAAAAAACAAGTGTAGATCTAGAAAACCAAGGAAGGAAGAGCATATTTAGAGGAAAAAATAGAGGAACCATGGGAGAAGACTTACCCAGGAGAAATCACCTTCAAACCCCCTTAAATCCTCTTCAAAACCCTCCCAAACCGATTAGGAGAACCCTTCTTGCCCCTGAGAATCGAAAATCGTGAGTGAGGCTCGAGTGGAAGAAAGAGAAAATTGAAATTAGGGAATCCCGAGTGTGCCCGTGTTTTATAACCCTAATTTTAAGTGGCCGCATGGTTAGCCCGCACCGTTTGGAAAACCGTGCACTAATCGTGTGCACTCCACTACCTCGAGGGCTAGGTTCCGCATGGTTTCCTCGCACGGTATGGAAAACCATGCACAGGATGTGCGAGGCCTACTGTCTCAAGAACAAGGGTCTGCATGGTTTCCTGGGAAATCCGCACGGTTTACACTAACCGTGCTCAAACCGTTCACCCCTTTAAAAGCCTCCAAACACATCTAGAACCAATCCAAACTCTCCCTACCTCTCCCCAACTCATTGAAAGCACTTTAAACACATAAAAAGGTATAAAAAAGGCCACATACCTCAAACATGGGGTATTACAATTATCCTCATAGTAAAAAAGCTTTTGATAAACCACTGCTCGAAGAGTCTAAGGTAGTATGTGATCTGACTGACAACATTATCTCATGACTCATTGATTTGATTAGTAGAGTCCCATTTTATGGAAAAAATTAATTTCTATTCATACATTATTTCCCCATAATGATGAAATATATATAATGGGATAAATTTAAATTACAAAATGAGGAAATTTGACCCAACATGTAAAGAGCTGTAAATTTCAAGGAAATTTTTTTCTTAATTTTCATTGCAATTTTACAAGAATGTAGTTTCTGACGGAACCTAATTCCGAGGCCCGGTGTGCCCATAATCTTTTTCCGAAGTTTGGCTCGGGTACGTTCAGTGAACGAACGAGAGGGTTTTCCTAAATTTTGAACCAGTGCTCGGAATCAAATTCCGAGGGCACCGATGGAATCGCAGCACCGGTATTTTCTTAGAAACACCTCTTCCATAGTTGCGTTTTCTCGGGTGTGGTTTTTAAATTTTTGGAGTTATGTTAAGAAATAAAATAAAGTGTGCGACAACATTATTTTTATTTCACTTAAATCCACTTGAAATCAACTTAAATCTATATAAGGTTAGTTGATGCAGATAGGGTGCTATCCAAAAATATCCTACCAAGTGGGTAGGATATTTGTGAGGTGGGGCCCGCACGAGCCCCACCGTTTCTTTTTCGCTATGTGACGCAACCAAGAAAACCCCTATTAAATGAAAGTCAACTGGGGTGTTTCCTTAAACAATTAAACGCTCCTATTAATTGGGCGGTTTATTCGTTGAATTAATTCTTTGAATTAATGGGTCGTTACTTAGTTTGTTTTTCGTATGTTGGCATGTAATAAAATAAGACCAACACTTTTCTTTAAAGGATTACTCGTTGAGAGGATTTGGAGAAGACTACAAGGCTTGAGATCTTCAACCTCTTTCGCGAAGAATGCGAAGAACGCGAAGAACGCGAAGAACGCCGAACCCTCAGAGATCGACGACACGACGCCATGTTCCGCGACGCCAACGATTCTCCTCCTGCGACATTCCTTCTTCCGCGACAAATCTTCGAGCATCCGTTTGAGGTAGGGGTTTACGAATCTTTTTTTAATTCTTTGTGGTTTATAACAACAACATGGATTTAATTGTTATAATTAAATCCGTGTGTTTCTTTAACCTTCATATATCATCGACGCGACACCCTTCCGCGACGACGCGACGCCCTTCCGCGACGCAACGATCACCTCCTACAGCGACGATCAATTCCGCGTAGAATGATCATTCGACGACTACGGTGAGGTAGAGATTTTTATTTGAAAATATTATTTTATTCCCGTAGTTGTTTCCTTCTAAAAAAAAGATCCCGAGATCAAAGTGCAATTTTAATTTATTAAAATTGTATCTTGTTATGTTTTCATGTGTTGATCTTTATTTCTCGATTGATATCACCTAATGCGGAGGGTACGAGCCAAACAAGCACGGCCCGACAACCCACCGCAGTTCTTCGTTGATGTGAGAAAAGGGAGATGACAACAAAATGGGCCACAGAGGCGATTTTTTGATTTCGCAGTGAAGAACGGGACTCGGGAGGAGAGACGGCGCAGACGAAAGTGGAATCGGACCACCAGAGCAACTGCGGTGGACCGCGGATTCCACGGGCGGCACCCCAGTGCGCCGCCGGACGTAACGACCGTGGCTGAAGTCGTGGCAGCGGCGCCTGACCAGACATGCGACCGCGCGGGTCTAGCGAGACACGGGACACAACAGAGCCACGTCCGCTGACCAAGCACGGCCCCACGCGGGGCCGCGACTCCTCTTCTTGCGGGGACAACCGCCCCGCGACTCCCTTTGCGCAGCCGCTCGGTCGAGCCGAGCCGAGCCGACCCGCTGGTCGGGTCGCGCCCAGGTCGGGCCGGGCTGCTCGGGCCGGGTCGGGTCACGCCAAACCGGGTCAGACCCGGTCCCGGGTTGGGTCGTCCCGGTTCGGGCTGATCCAGGGGGGGGGGGGGGGGTCGGGCCAGGTCGGTCCGGGCCATGACCCCCCGTTCCCGGACATTTTCGGTCCTTTGCTCATAACATGAGCTAAGGGCCTCCAAACGATGCGCCGTCATCGGCAATGCGATCCATGGATCATGGCGGTCGTTTAGGAATATCACACTCAAGGTTTCAGAATACTTTGGGTTCGGCCGGGTTGGTTCGTACACGAAACCAACCGGGCCCTCAGAGCGGAAACGCTCATATCTTGAGCTTCAGACGTCCGATTGACGTGCCACCGACTTTGTTGTTTTCCTCTAAGTGAGACGGATATTTTGGCTTACTCCACCCGAGGTTTGGACGCAAGTGGAGTACGATCGAGTTGGTTTTTCCTTTAAAACCAATCGGGCCCCTAGAACGAAAAAAGCTAATAACTCTCAGACCGGGCGTCCGATTGATGCACCGTCTGCGAAGTTGACTTCTTGTTGACGATACAGAAATTTTGGATACATCAACTCTGGACTATGTTTTAGTTGATGTATTAGCCTCTCGGCTCGTGGAGCGGACCCTCCCGAATGAGCTTTCTATGTGCGGGAACCCTAGAGCTGGCTGCAGCTGCTCATGTGACGACGACTACTGTGCAGAGATCCTCAGTGGATTCGACGGCGACGACTACAGCACTCAACGATCCTTTGTGGGTCAGTGCTACCGATCTTGTGTGGGTCCGATCCTGTGTGGGTCAGCGCTAAGCGGTCCTTTGTGGGCCATCTCCTACAGATCCTGTGTGGGTTTGATCCTGTGTGGGTCTTTTCGGGGGTTAGTTACCTATCGATCCTTTGTGGGTCCGACGGCTTAGATGGATTAGTGATCATCTCTATTGTCTTTCGAAGAAGTATACCTTTGTGAGCTGAATCCTATTTACTTTCCTTTGTGGATTGTGTTTTGCTATCCTGTGTGGATTTACGTTTTTCTTTCCTGTGTGGACTGGGTTGTACTTGAGCTCGGATGTGGAGCCGAGTGAGAATTGATGACTTATGTATATGTATGGGCATATACCTAAGATGTGCCAGAAGTTACATTGTGATTGGATCTTTCCTTTGTGGTTTATCCTTTGTGGATTCTGGGATACCTTTGGGGGTCTCGGGGTCCCTACTGAGTAGCTTATACTCAACCCCGCATGGGCTATGGCCGCACTACGTTGTGTCGGTTGCAGACAACGGACAACGCTGATCGTGGTGGAGGCTTGCGGAGCAGGACTATACCTAGAGGTGGACCACTGGGTGGGACGTACTCGGAGCGGTCGGCTGGGACCGAGGAGTAGTGGAGGCTATCTGTACCCACCCTTCAGGTGGGACTTCCAGTGCACGGCTCGACGTTGCGGCTTTACTTTTCAATTTCTATTTTCCCTTTCGAGTTGTACTTTACTTTCAGTTTGGGTTTGTATTCCGGCCCACATAATTTTCCGCACTTACTGTTGTACCAGTTTTTACTTAGTGTTTACTTTTTCTGCTTGCTTACTCTATGGTGCTTGTTTACATTACAAAGGCAATGCCTTCCCTTTACCGGGATTTACGCCTTGGTGCTAGTCTCCAGCCCCTGGCCTATGGAAGGTGGGCTTGGGGTAGTCACGGAATGGGCCCCGAGGACGGGTCATGACAAATTGGTATCATTGGAGTTCGGTTCTACCGCAGACTCTGATCTTTTCTATGTGAAGCAATAGTGTTTAGCGTATTGAGTGTGGTTATCAGTCCAGGGAGTCCAGTGTTGGTGCGGCGGTCGATGTATCCATACACCAGGGCCCTGACTTCTGATTTCCGACTTAATGCACGAAAACTTTGATTGCATGTGTGTTTCATGTTTTCTTTGTGATTACTATATGTCAGCTCACCAGGTATACTGTTCTGACCGTGGTGCACCTATTTCTTTTCAAGATGGCCCCACGACGGCAGCCAGTTAGGGTTCCGAGACTTGAGCGTGACGACAGCCCGCCGAGCGACGAGGCCTCAGTACAGGGCCCTTTGACAGCAAAGGCATAAGCAGTACCTCTACCCGCCGAGCCACCGATGCTTCCAGCCCCAGCCGCTGCCGATGCACATCACCTTAGTGCACTGCATGAGTTCCAGCGCCAGCGACTGCCCAGGATCCATGGGGAGATGGACTCCCAGGCAGCCGAGGACTGGCTGGAGGCATTGGTGCGAGTTTTCCGGCTAGTGAGGACACCAGCAGACCTCATGGTGATCCTCGCAGCGAGCCTACTGCAGGCAGCAGCAGGCCGATGGTGGAGCTTGATGCTCTAGGTGAATGATGAGGCATCTCTCCTCTGGATAGACTTTGAGGGCCTCTTCCGCTCAGAGTTTGTCCCAACCACCCTCTGTGCAGTATGCATCCAGGAGCTTCTCCAACTGCGGCAGGGCAGCTGGACGGTCGCCCAGTACTCGGTGAGATTTACCGATCTGTCGCGCTACTCGACCGACATGGTACGTGACCAATTCTTCCAGGCCCGGACCTTTGATCAGGGATTGAGACATGAGATCAGGGCATAACTTATCTCCCTCAGCATTCCGACTCAGGAAGGAGTACTAGAGAAAGCCCTTTTGATCGAGAGCTTTCTTGCTGAGACTTCTCTAGCGGTGAGACCTACCGCGGGGCGGCACGTAGCAGAGTCTTCCGCAGAAGTCAGTCGAAGGATGACTCAAGGGTCCAGGAAGACCAGAACCTCACACAAATGACCTCAGAACACTGGCTAAGCAGTGCAGGGCACACAGCATGGAGCCATCCTTTCGAGAGGCAGGCAGTGCTACACATTCGGCAGACAGGGTCACATTGCTCGTGACTGCCCGACCCACTATGCCGAGGAGTAGCAGACAGTTGAGGGGCCACCCAGGCAGAGGTAGAGGGTCGACCGTGGTGGTCCCAGGGAGGAGGCGGATGAGGAAGAGGAGCTGGATGAGCAGCAGGTGGTGGGAGACGCTTTGAGGCTCTACCACCACCACCACCACCAGGAGGTCAACCCCGACCACAGGGAGCTGGAGGGAAGAGACAGGCACAGCTCCAGGCAGCAGAGGCCTACGACCACGACGCGCCTGAGATGCTTCGAGGTATGATCTGTGTCTATTCCAACCTTGCTGTAGTTCTTATAGACACATGAGAGAGTCACTCCTTCATAGCCGCTGCCCTTGTTCGGAGCTCGGAGATTCCGACAGAGCCTTTGGATCGATCCTTATGGCTAGAGAGTCTTACGGGAGCAGACTCGATGATTACGCACTGGTACCGGCAGTGTGAGCTTACTCTAGGAGGTGAGAGCTTCAGCTGGGATCTTCTTGTAGTAGCGTCGAGGCCTTACGGCGTCATCTTGCGCATGGATTGGTTGTCTATGGTCCATTCACAGATTGACTGTATTAGGCGCAAGGCGCGATGTGTATGAACCGACAGGAGCAGGTTCACCTTCACCAGCGAGAAGGGAGCCTTCGCAGCACATGATGGACTTCCGCAGAGGAGAGGACAGCCGATCACTCATCAGTTGGCTAGCCTCATCCTAGGAGCAGTTGACGTGCAGAGTCCTAGTTTTCCTGCAGTGGGGGATCAGTACGCAGACGTCTTTCCCGACGACATTCCAGGACTACCTCCTCGCAGAGAGGTAGACTTTCATATTGACCTGTACCGCGGGACCGCCCCGATATCGACTCCAGAATATCGGATGGCCCCCGCTGAGCTTCGAGAGTTATGGGTATAGTTGGAGGACTTGCAGGGCAATGGTTTCATCCGACCCAGTGTTTCACCCTGGGCTTCCCCGATATTATACGCCAAGAAGGCGGACAGGAGCTTGCGACTGTGTGTCGACTATTGTCGCCTGAACCAGGAGACACTGAGGAACAAGTATCCGCTACCGAGGATTGATGACCTCTTCAATCAGCTCAAGGGAGCACGGTGGTTCTCTAAGATAGACCTCAGGTCAGGTTATCATCAGCTCAATGTTCGGGACGAGGACATGCAGACAATGGCCTTCAGATGTCGGTATCGCCACTATGAGTTCTTGGTTATGCCATTCGGCGTAACCAATTCTCCAGTAGTGTTCATGGGCCTCATGAACAGGATCTTCCAGCCATACCTCGATCGATTTGTCATAGTCTTCATCGACGACATTTTGATTTACTCGATGACTGAGGAGGAGCACACCTACCACTTGCGGGTTATACTAGACACACTCTGAGATCACCATCTTTATGGAAAGTTCATGAAGTTTCAGTTCTGGATACGTGAGGTCCAATTCTTGGGGAACGTCATCTCTGGGGCGGGAGTTGCAGTGGGTCCTACGAAGATCGAGGCAATGCTAGCTTGGGAGCCACCCAAGAGCGTGACGGAGGTCTAGAGTTTCTTGGGACTAGCTGGATACTATCGGAGTTTTGTGCCAGACTTCTCCAGAGTTGCGGAACCACTATCAGCTTTGACGAAAAAGGGGAAACCCTTTGTGTGGTCATACAGATGTTAGCAGAGCTTCCATGAGCTGAGACAGAGATTGACCAGCGCACCTATCTTGAGGTTCCCTGAGGAGGGTGTTGGGTACGTTGTTTACTGCGATGCATTAGGGACCGGACTTGGATGTGTCCTGATGCAGTAGCAGGCAGTGATCGCCTATGGATCACGTCAGTTGAAGCCGCATGAGCAGAACTACGCTACCCATGACCTGGAGTTAGCAGCTGTGGTCTTCGCTCTGAAGACATGGCGACACTATCTGATGGGTGAGCGCATTACAGTCTTTTCTGACCATCAGAGTCTCAAGTACATCTTCTCACAGAAGAACCTCAACTTGAGACAGCGACGATGGCTCAAGTCCTTCCAGGACTATGACTTTGAGATAGTCTATACACCTTGGAAGGGGAACGTGGTAGCCGGTGCTCTCAGCAGGAGGACGAGCATTCAGCTACTTGAGGAGGTGACAGAGCAGCTAGCCGCTTTGCAGATATCCTTCGTGGATAGAGATGGAGCAGCCTTCCTTCAGTCTCTCACAGTCACCCCTACACTACTACAGTGGGTCAGAGGGGCACAGTGTGGGGACGCTGACTGTGAGACGTGGCGTGCAAAGATATCCTCAGGACATGCACCTGATGGTTTCTCCTTTGGAGCAGAGCACGACATCCTTTTCAGAGGACGTACCTTAGTACCAGTATCTTTACCAGAGGAGGTGCTGAGAGAGTTTCACACTTCTCCTTTGGCGGTACATCCTACAGTGGCGAAGATGTACCAGGAACTTAGACGATAGCACTGGTGGCCGGGCATGAAGAAGGTTGTGGCAGAGATAGTTTCTCAATGCCTCACCTACCAGCAGGTGAAGGCAGAGCATCAGGTACCATCAGGCTTTGTACAACCCTTGGAGGTCCTAGAGTGGAAGTGGGATGGGATATCTATAGACATTGTGACTGGGCTTCCACGCACTTCCAGAGGTCACGACTCCATATGGGTGATTGTCGACCGAATCACCAAGTCGGCTCACTTCTTACCCATCAGAGAGCAGGGCTTAGTGGAGAGCATGGGGCGTCTCTAAGTTCAGAATATTGTACGGATTCACGGTGTGGCATCATCTATCGTCTCCGATCGAGATGCTCGCTTTACTTCCCGGCTTTGGAAGGGGTTACATGAGGCATTCGGGACACAGCTACGTCTGAGCACTGCCTTTCACCCTCAGATGGATGGTCAGACAGAGAGGACCATTCAGACTCTCGAGGACATGCTCCGCGCATGTGTCCTCGACTTTGGTCGCAGCTGGGAGGAGCACGTACCCTTGGTGGAGTTTGTGTAAAACAACAACTACCACTCCACCATCAGGATGGAACCATACGAGGCGTTGTACGGCAGACCTTACAGATCTCTTTTGTGCTGGACAGACCCTGGGGAGTCAGCACCTGTGGGACCAAAGATGGTCCGAGCCACGTCAGAGATGGTCCAGGTCATCCAGGAGCGGATGAGGATGACTCAGAGCCGGCAGAAGTCTTATGCTGACAGGAGGTGGAGGCCACTAGAGTTCGAGGATGGTGACCACGTCTTCTTGAGTTTCTCACCTCGATGTAGATTACGTAGATTTGGCCATGGCGGCAAGTTGTCTCCATGCTTCATCGGACCTTTCCAGGTCCTCAGCAGGATTGGCGAGGTGGCTTATCACCTGGCTCTACCACCTTAGTTGCACCGGGTGCACGACGTCTTCCACGTATCTCAGCTGAGGAGATACGTGCACGACCCGACACATATCATTGACCATGGGGAGCTAGACATTGATGATGTGGAGACTTTTGTGGAGGTCCTGGTGGAGATCGAGGATCGACAGGAGCGGGTCCTACGTGGATGGTCGATTCCTCTAGTGCGCATCAGATGGCAGTACGGGAATATCCAGGAGAGCACTTGGGAGCGGGAGGCTCAGATGCGTGCTCAGTACCCACATTTGTTTCCCTAGATTTTGATGTATCTTTATGGGGATGTAAAGCCCTGAGGTGGGAGTGATGTTAAGACCTGTAAATTTCAAGGAAATTTTTTGCTTAATTTTCTTTGGAATTTTACAAGAACGCAGTTTCTGACGGCACCTAATTCAGAGGCCCGGTATGCCCAGAATCTTTCTCCGATGTTTGGCTCAGGTACGTTCAGTGAACGAATGAGCAGGTTTTCCTAACTTTTGAACCAGTGCTCGGAATCGAATTCTGAGGGCACCAATGGAATTGTAGCGCTGATATTTGCTTAGAAACGCCTCTTCCAGAGTTGCTTTTGCTCGGGTGTGGTTTTTAAATTTTTGGGTTTAAGTTACGAAATAAAATAAAGTGTGCCACAACTTTATTTTTATTTCACTTAATTCCACTTGAAAGCCACTTAAAGATGCCTAAGATGAGTTTATGCAGATAGGGTGCTATCCAAAAATATCCTTCCAAGTGGGTAGGATATTTGTGAGGTAGGGCCCGCACGAGCCCCACCGTTTCTTTTCCTCTAAGTAACGCACCCGCGAAAACCCCTATTAAATGAAAGTCAACTGGGGCGTTTCCTTAAACAATTAAACGCTCCTATTAATTGGGTGGTTTATTCGTTGAATTAAATCTTTGAATTAATGGGTTGTTACTTAGTTTGTTTTTCATTTGTTGGCAAGTAATAAAAAAAAGACCAACACTTTTCTTTTGAGGATTACTCGTTGAGAGGATTTGGAGAAGACTCCAAGGCTTCAGATCTTCATCCTCCTTCGCGAAGAACATGAAGAACGTGAAGAACGCGAAGAACGCCGAACCCTCGGAGATCAACGACGCGACACCGTGTTCCGCGACGCCAACGATTCTCCCCCAGCGATGTTCTTCTGCGACGTTCCTTCTTCCGCGACAAATCTTTCACCATCCGTTTGAGGTAGGAGTTTACGAATCTTTATTTAATTCTTTGTGGTTTATAACAACAACATGGATTTAATTGTTATATTTAAATCCATGTGTTTCTTTAACCCTCGGAGATCATCGACGTGACGCCCTTCTGCGACGATGCGATGCCCTTCCGCGACACGACGATCACCTCCTACCGCGACGATCAATTCCGCGTAGAACGCTCACTCGACGACAAGGGCGAGGTAGGGATTTTAATTTGAAAATATTATTTTATTCCTGTAGTTGTTTCCTTCTAATGCAAAGAGCCTAGGATCAATGTGCAATTTTAATTTATTAAAATAGTATCTTGTTATGTTTTCATGAGTTGATCTTTATTTCCCGATTGTTATCATCTAAGGCGGAGGGTACGGGCCAAACAAGCACGGCCCGACAACCCTCCACAGTTCTTCGTTGATGTGCGAAACGGCGGACGATGACAAAACGGGCCGCAAAGGCGATTTGTTGATTTCGCAGTGAAGAACGTGACCCGAGAGGAGCTACGGCGTAGACGGAAGTGGAATCGAACCACCGGAGCAACTCCGATGGCCCGCGGAATACACCGGCGGCACGGGTCGCCGGTGGCCGACTAGACTCGCAACCGTGCGGGTTCGGCGAGACACGGGACGCGGCAGAGCCGCGTCCACTGTCCAAGCGCGTCCCCACGCGGGGCCGTGGCTCCTCTTCTCGCGGGGACAGCCGCCCCGTGGCTCCCTTTGCTCGGCCGCTCGGCCGAGCCGAGCCGACCCGCTGGCTGGGTCGCACCAAATCGGGTCGGACCCAGACCCGGTTCGGGCCGACCCATGGGGGGTCGGATCGGGTCGGTCCGGGCCCAGACCCCCCATTCCCAGACCTTTTCGGTCCATTCCTCATAACTGCAGCTACGGTCCTTCGAACGACGCGCCGTCAGCGGCGATGCGATCCTTGGATCAAGACGGTCGTTTCGGTATATTATACTCAAGGTTTAGGAATACTTTGGTTTCGGCCGGGTTGGTTCGTACACGAAACCAACCGGGCCATCGAAGCGGAAACACTCATATCTTGAGCTTCAGACGTCCGATTGACGTGCCGTAGACTTTGTTGTTTTCCTCTAAGTGAGACGGATCTTTTTTCTTACTCTGCGTGAGGTTTGGACGTAGGTGGAGTACGGTCGGGTTGGGTTTTCCTTAAAAAACCAACCAGGCCCCTACAACGAAAAAGCCAATAACTCTCAGACTGGGTGTCCGATTGACGCGCCGTTTGTGACGTTGAGTTCCTTTTGAAGATGTTGAACTTTTGGATAAATCAAATATGGACTATGTTTCAGTTGATTTATCAATCTCTCGGCTCGTGGAGCGGACCCTCTCGAACGAGCTTGCTATGTACGGGAACCCTAGAGCTGGCTGCGACTGCTACTGTGACGACGACGACTGTGCAGAGATCCTCAGTGGATTCGACGACGACGACTACAGCACTCAATGATCCTTTGTGGGTCAGTGCTACCGATCCTGTGTGGGTCCGATCCTATGTGGGTCAGCGTTCAGTGGTCCTGTGTGGGCCAGCGCCTACAGATCTTGTCTGGGTCATTGCGGGGGTTAGTTACCTATCGATCCTTTGTGGGTCAGATCCTTTGTGGGTCATTGCGGGGGTTAGTACCTATCGATCTTTTGTGGGTCCGACGGCTTAGATGGATCAGTGATCATCTCTATCGTCATTCGAAGACGTATACCTGTGTGAGTTGAATCCTATTTACTTTCCATTGTGGATTGGGTTGTGCTATCCTGTGTGGATTTACGATTTTCTTTCCTGTGTGGACTGGGTTGTACTTGAGCTCGGATGTGGAGCCGAGCGGGAATTGATGACTTAGGTATATGTATGAGAATTTACCTAAGCCGTGTCGGATGTTACTTCGTGATTGGATCTTTCCTTTTTTGGTTTATCCTTTGTGGATTCTGGGAGACCTTTGGGGGTCTCGGGGTCCCTACTGAGTAGCTTATACTCACCCCTGCACGGGCTATGCCCGCACTACGTTGTGTTGGTTGCAGACGACAGACAACGCTGATTGTGGTGGAGGCTTGCGGAGAAGGACAATACCTGGAGGTGGACCACTGGGTGGGACATACTCGGAGTGGTCGGCTGGGCCCGTGGAGTAGTGTAGGCTATCTGTACCCACCCTTCAGGTGGGACATCCAGTGGACGGCTTGACGTTGCGGCTTTACTTTTCAGTTGTTGTTTTCTCTTTCGAGTTGTACTTTACTTTCAGTTTGGGTTTGTATTCTGGCCCACTTACTTTTCCGCACATACTGTTGTACCAGTTTTTACTTAGTGTTTACTTTTTCCACTTTCTTACTCTATGGTTCTTGTTTACTTTACAAAGGCAATGCCTTCCCTTTACCGGGATTTACGCCTTGGTGCTAGTCGCCAGCCCCAGGCCTATGGAAGGCGGGCTTGGGGTAGTCACGGCACGGGCCCCGAGGACGGTTTGTGACACAAAACTCTCATAATAATTGTTTAGTAGTAAGAGGAACTCTCAACTTAGGGTGATCATAAACTCAAAAAACTAGTTTTTCTAAAATTCAAGTGAAAAAAGTCATTTAATGACAGAATATTTTCATTGAGGGATTTGTTAATTTAATATTGGTTAATGAAATCATTTTATAACTAACATTCTTGTTTTATGAGATAATAATCAAACCATATCCATTCTTTTAAGGAAAATAATTATTTTCAAATGTTCATTTTTTGTTTGGGTGCTTGTTTATTATTATACTATGTGGTTTTTCATAACAAATACACAATAAAAAAAAACGTGCACATGATAAAATAAATAAATAAGGAAATGAACATGAGAGAATAACTATTGGATAGTCCATCAGGGAAAAAACTATTTAACCATTAACCTATGGAATTTTTTTAAGTCAATACACAACATGAATTATAATGCCCACAACTGATGTGATCATCCCTTGTTTGGTTTACATCAACTCACAACTAGAACCATGTCACCCTAAACTCCTGCAATCATAAAAATGTATAATCACACATAGGTGGAGGGAACTTGGGGTGTGAAATTACATTTTGTCACTTAAATTTTGACACACATGCCCTTATATAAATTACTAATGGGGAGATGACACTAGATATTCAAAATAATGTAATTATTACATATTTGAAAACATCAATGTAGTAATTAAATTAAATTAAATTATTAATAAACCAAACATGAACATGGAATTCTTGACTCATGATCAGTCAAAATGAAATTATAGTACATAAAAAAATTAAATTTCATAAAATTAAAATCAGAGTTAATTTTATTTCATATAATTGTATTAAAATAATTTAAATAATTATCGATACATCCCACATCTCCAAAAATTATTTTATTAAATCCCAAATAATTTAATATACATTCTAAATTTATTTTCATAAATTTTTAGGTTTTTTTTTACCAAAAATGGATCTATAAAAATTTATTTTGGGCTTATGATGCTTAAATGTGCCAGGAAGGTCAGACCCTAACCAAATTCCTCTACCCCGAGATGGAAAATCCTTTTAAAGAATATATAATATTTATATATTTAACAATGATATAAAATTATATCATGATTGAAAAGGAACCTTGTCCCTTATATATAAACAAAAAAAAATCCATGGGATTACTTAATTAGGATCTCAAAGAATTGTTTTAACTTTTTAATACAAATTCCTCCATGATAATTTTCTAACAACCTTGTATGATATGATTTATCCTCTTTATTAAAGAGTCTTCCATGAAATGATTTAATCTAGCTTCTATGGGATGATTTATCCTTTTAATTTATAAACCATCCATGGAATGATTTTTTTTCCAATAGACTACCCTAATAAATATCTTGTATATCCATCTTATAAAAAGTGTAATTACATCATGATCTATCTAAAAAACTATCACACTGATAGCCATTAATGCGAATCATAAAATAAAATGTTAATTTTTATAAAACTTTTTACATAAAACCCATAGATCATTGATATTCATATCATGGAAAAATGAACTCAAATAAATGTGATTCCATTTATGTTGAGACCATATTAAATCCATCATTCCTAATTATAAAAATTATAATACAAATTTCATTTTTTTACTTCAATAATTAAACATTCCCTTTAATATCAATCGAAGAAACCCTGGTTGCCATTGAATCATGAAAAATGTATTATATAAAATATTTTGGGTTCAGATTCATGTTAAAAACATAAAATCCAAAAAAACAGCATTTTTTAATTAATAAAATTATTACATATAATTTAATTTAATAATTAAAAACAAAATTAAATGATAGTGTAAATGATACCATTTTCAATTGAAGTTGCATGTCAGCTTCGATCACCATTGATTTTTCATGACTAAAATGAACCAAACTATGTGTTATATAGATCATCCAAACAAGATCCAAATTTCATGGAATTTAGATCTATGAATATTGTTTTATATCACATGAAATTGAAGTGCTTTACAATATCCCATAAATCACCAAAAGAACGCGGAATCAATCGAGAAAGTAGGATTGTTCTGACCATGTTCATATTTTGGAATATATCTCTACGATATTGAGAGGAGAGAAAATTCTATGACTAGAGATATTATCTTAGGAAATTATTTCAAATTGTGTATCATAGTATTCAAGTGTCTAAAATGTGATTTTATACATAGGTTATACAACCCATAATTTCACTTTTCCCCCTAGAAATTAAAAACCTTCATTTTATACATTTTTAACATACATATGAATTAGTAACCTTATCATTAGTTTCAAAAATATTTTATCACTGAAAATTGAAACTATGAATGTTACATGAAATAATTAAAACCATAAACTCAGTCCAAATTCTCTCCAAATAATTTATTTTTATTTGAACATCCTATGTTCAGTCGAAAAACATTATTTTCATGAATTTTCTTTTATGTTAAAAAACACTTGAATACATTGAGAAATAAATTCAAACATCATTATTATAAACACGAATCATACAATTTAATTAGTTTTACCAACAATCAAAAAAACTCGGGCCTTCAGTAGCCCCTCACATGTGGGGCCCACTTCACCCTAAACTAATATTTATTAGAATCAGTGGAACATGTGGATACACTTAGTCTGTGATCATCTATAGCTATATCTCAATATAAATGAGTCTAACATATAGAATAAGATCATTGTTTATAAACCCATAATGGCCTCTAAGGATATTTGGAATTTCATATATTTTACAACCTCTGATGAATATATTCTATGTAGCATAATCTGTTTGTCTCATGATATCCCATAATGCAAGAAGCACACATGTGTCATAATACCTTTATTTATTTATAAATTTCATGACCTCAATTTGCGTTTATACATTATGTTACCGTCACCATTTATTTTTAAATGTATTACCATTATTTTCATCTTGGGACCTTGAGATATCTCTTCCTCAACAAGAATGTGGACAATTTTATCTTGATTCTTCAACCAATGTCACACAAAAAAATGATGTACCCAACACAAGCTACCTCACCACGATTTCTTTATAATGGATTTTTCCATGAATGAAATAACATTACAAAATGGAACACATTGATAATGATATCATGTTAAGGGATCAAGACATATTTCCATAGATAGGACCATCCAATGAAACCCATAACATGTAATGTTCCTACTAGTAGGTATGTCCTCACAGTCTCATCTACTTGAGATCACCAAGTGAAAACTTCATGAAAAAAAGTATCAATTATTATGATCTCCTAACACCTGATAGTCATAGATCAAATGTGTGTTATCAATATAATGTATCCATACCATTGAAATTACTTTTAAGATTACTATCATAGTATCTTGAGGTTATAATCATAGATAGGAATTTCTATAACTATTTGATAAGAAATGTTATCTATGTACATTACCATGTAAATGGTGGATGTAAAAATATAATAACTATTATGATATAAATAATGAAATTTACATTTGAAGTTGTATTAATGCAATAGTAATTAATATACATAAATTAGTATGGTATAAGACCCACACTAAAGACAACATTCAAGATCAAAATGGTTGGATCAATGCCACTAGATCTCTCATTGCCTATTCTAGATAGTCGGTAGCATACATTAGGACTTTCTTAGTATTGGGTCTTCTACTGGCCAGTTGAAACAACTTCACCATCTAGCTATTGGTATATTTTATGATGGCTTTGTTTATTACTTCACCATGCACTATCTAATAGGTGTTCTATTTTAACACTTCTTCTAGAAATAAGAAATTAGTTTGCCGGTTCCCTACACTAGGCAAGTAGTATTATATGCAAACCACAAAAAATACACCCAATGTTCATCAAGTTACTAAAAATTACAAAAAATGGTATATAATAAAAAATAAAATTTCTTAAAACAAAATGTTTCAAACAGAGTTGAGTTATTATGATTAGGAAACACCATGAGCGAGAGAGGTATAATAATCACCCCATTTCTTATGAACATAAACAATTAGGAAAAAAGTACTAATTCAGTATAAATTGAGAAAGAAATATATTGTTGTGATAATCATGAATCTATATTGATATTTAAAAATTATTAAGAAGAAGACATCTCTAGAAATCCAAAATCAATAAAGATGGGAATTATTAGAATTTTTTTTGAAACTCATCATTTGTAAAAAATCCAGAAGTATTACATATTTGTAAAATAATATATCTTTGTGAAAAAACTAAACATACCACGCATTATAAAATAATTTTTTTAAAAAATATTTCCCCAGTTATATTCTTGAAAATAAAAATTATGACACCATATTGAATAAAGTGTCAAAAAATCCTCTTTACGACTATCAAAAATAAAAAAATTAGTGGAAAGATAAAATCACGAAATATTTTTACAAACACTCAAGGGGTAATTTTTTTTCAAATAAATAATACAATTTGATATTTTGAAAACCAAACTTTACTACAAAATACCATTTTAACATGTGTGTTTGAGAGATAGATAATGTAAATATAAAATATTAGAGAAAAATAAAAATTTATTATCGAAGAATACTGAAGTAAAAATTGAGAATGGGGATAAATAATGGGAAAGAGAATGAGGAAAAAATAATAAAATAAAATTAGTAAATAGAATATAAAATAATATCATTACCTTAATGAGAAATTCATCATGATTAAATAATCTGGATTGAAGTTGGTTTTAAGGAAAAATACTTCTAAAGAATCATTCTATTGGCTTTTCATTAAATACAACTTGTGATCAATGTTATAGACACACACAAATATATAAAATATTTTTACTCAAATTTAATATCCCTTGATGAGAGGGATTTTCTTTTAAACAAAATATCAAATCATATGTGTTTTAAAAGATATATTAGTTCAAAAACTAATATTAATATAATTTACACATTTTCTGAAATAGATTTATAATTTTTCATTAAAATATAAAACCTTTTATAATATTAAAATTAGATTTTAATTGAAAATAAAAAATATATATCCAGTAAAAAATGATAATTAAAAATATATATAGTTTCCCCAAAAATTGTAGAACATGTGAGATAAAAGGATCATAGTGATGATAAAATAGAAATATATAACAATAATTTCTAGTTTTTAAACTCTTTGAAGGAAGATCATGTTTTGAAAATAAATTTAATAAATATAATTATATATAGACAAGTGTAAAATGTAGATTATCAAAAGTGAACATGTCATAATTCAAACATAATAAATTATAATCTATAAAGAGTATGTATTATGGTAAAAATAACAGTTCTTTGATAATCCATTGGAACAAATTCCAATGATATATCACCTTTCTAAAAATTGATTTCTTAGAAAATGTTTTCTATAGTAAATGTGTTTAGTGATATTTTTATTGATATGATTATTAGATTTATTAAAGGAACAGGTTTTGTAAAAATTAATTGGGATATTGTAAAATAAAATATTGACAACTAAAATAGTTTGTTTAATCAACCGTATTTAGGATCTAAACCCACAGTCTATATTTAATTCACATGGGTTGTATAAATAACAACAATTTTTTTATCATTTTACACTAAGAGATGAGGTATTTTCAAATATGAATAAAATTATCCCATTTAATTTTCTTATATAGTATACATCATAAAAAATCAATGTTAGAAAAATAATTTAATTCAAAATAAGTTCCTTTTGATTAGAATAAAATATTTATAGATCTTTTTAAATAATGAAATTTCATTTTATCTATTTATGATGAGATTCCTTTGGACTTGATCAAAATTGATAACAAATAAATACTCAAATTGATAAATGGGTGGTTGATAGAAAGATAATGATAAATAACAATCATACATCAATTATGTTTTTCAAATATCTTATTATATTAATCCAACGTTATCATAGATTTTTCACTCATGGGAGTTTTAATTTCATTAGCAAGGTCTACAAGTAATTGACACAAAAGTTAATGTGTTTATGTTCTTTTGTTTAAAAATATACCACCATTTCTTTAAAAATATGAAATTTGAGAAAGAATTTGAGTTCACCTATAATGATTATTTCAAATTAATTTTAAATAAAATTTAACAATTAAAATAAAGGGATTTATTGGTAGAGTCCAAAATTTCCTCATAAATGTAAATTTGAACAAGTAAAATATCATATGATATTGTGTTTTGGAAAATAGTTTAATCAATGTTTCTCATTTTAAAGAAATTTGATAAAAGTTATTTTAAATACAATTTCATACTATGCATGAGGGGGTTTATTTTAAACAATAAATATCTTTTGATAACTTGAAAATATAATTTTAAAGCTGAGGATTTTCAAAACATGGTGGTTATTCTACAAATATATTTTTGAAATGAAATCATTTGAAAATGATTTTTTGACATCAATTTTTAATATTTTGAAATTTAGATGAGAGGATAATTTTAACATGATTAAAATAGATTCCAACTGAGTGATGTTTGAGAAGCCTACGATATACTGAATTCCTCCTTCTTGGTTGTTATCAATAGTATCCAAAAAAACTTATTTCATGTGATATCACCAAGGACATCTATTTTATATCTAAAAACATATTTATGATAATATATGGGTGAACATTTGGGATTTTCATGATTGTGCATACATAATTTTGAGTTAATAGATTTTTTATCTCATTTATGAAAAAACCGAATATCTATAATTAAGGGATTTTTAATGATTTAGGATTAATGTTGGTAGACAAAGGTACGATCATTCACCCGATTTAATAGTAATCTATGATCATGAGTTCATGATTGCAAATATCTAGTTATATTATGATGGACATAATATTTATTTTCATAGAAATAATTAGGTAATTAATTATAATAATAATATTATTATTATTAATTTTTTTTGAAATGTTTCATTCAAAAAACCTTTTTCGAAAATTTTTTGAGATAGGTAATTGTTAAAAGTTTCCTAAAAAGTATGAAAGATTGACTCTTCCACCATTTTAGTCCCTTTTTTGAAGACATAGTATTCCACATTTGGGTTGGAGAAGCCAAAAAATATAACCTCATCAAACGTAGAATTATATATAATAGGATTTTATATGTTGGTTAAAATATATCATTTCCAACTAAAAATGTTTAAAAATATGAATTTGGGTCTCATATTATAGAAAATTTTTTATAATGATTATTTTTTGATAAAATGACTTATGTGAATGAAATTAATGATATATCTTTTTGTATTCACAACCCCAGTCTAAAAACAATTTTTCTCATTTGAAATTATTTAAATGAGTTCATGATATATTTTGGAATATTTTTTCCCTCTATCCACTACTATATCTAGTTTTTTGTTTCAAGGAGTATGGAAATAATGATTATATCTTTAAGAGGAATATAGATTTTCAAATAAATTATCATAAACTTCTCTTCTCTTAACAAAATGTATTGAATTTTTAAATCCTTTTTGATTTTTCAAATATTTTAGATAACATTATGAATAATTTGAAACTTTCACTTATATTATATAATAATTATTCCCTTTTGAATCATGAATAGTAATTAAAATTTTCAAAGGTATATGATTTTTATTATATAATTTTAATTTGACAAGGTCCCAAAAGATCAAGATGATATAATTCATGTTGTTATAATGTCTAAATTATTTTTAGAGTTAAAATTGTATTTATGAAACTGACCATATTTTCATGATTCAAAAACAATTCCATTATGAAATATAGTTTGGGAACAAAATGTACTAGATGATAATAGTAAGGTTTAATGAGTTAAATTGCATTAAAATTACCAAAATGTTTATACTAAATCCCAAACTCACTTACTTGATAACTCAAATATTTGTCCTTTTGGATAGTTAGATACTTTAAATTAATTGTATAATCAATTTAAAATAAATACACGTTAAATAAATTATTTCCTTTTTATGTTAAAAATGTTTGAAAAAAAATTAAAAATATATTTTAAAACAACAATCATAAATTTGACTAATTATTAGTAAACTGTGTTTTAATACTATTATAGTAAAATATTTTAAATTATAGCTGGGTTAGAAAAACATATGGTTCCTTTACTTATTATATTAACCTTAGTGTAATATCTAATATTTACATGACATCCATCTAGTTTATTAATTTGAATGAATTTAGAGATGTCACCACACATGTTTGATGAGAAATAATTTTTTTGATAACACATAGCTTATTCAGATTTTTTGGGAAAGAAATTTTAATTTATAAACAGAGAAATACCATTTTTAGCACCAAAATAGCATTGGTCCACTAATATTTTCCTATTATTATTTCAGAATCTATGATTGCTTGGAATTATGTTTTCTTATATAAAAAATTGATTAAATACAGATTTATTTTGGAACTTATATCATTCATTTTTTCAATTTTATTCAAAAATTAATTGAACAATAATCTTATAATAATTAAAAAATTGATCTTATGAAAAACTATTAAAAAAATTAATCTATATTAGATTTCATGAGGTGTTTTATTGATTGGAGAATCCAAGAAGAACCCATTATTTTATATATCATTTAGGTCCCAAAATTTTTATTTAAATTATTTTATACTTGAATGATTTTGAAAATACAATTATTGAGTCATTTAATATAAAATTTGAGTTTCTCAGTTTTAGGTTGACTTTTGATTTTAATGAATAATCATTATTTTAATTTGAAGATAAATATATTTTATTTTTAAAGAATAACATTTTCTCGATTAACTTACTTATATTTCATTGAAATATATTTTAATAATGGATGAGGCTTCTGAAATAAATTTTCAAGTTGATAATGATCATATTTCATGTCATTATAATTATTTTAAATAGAAGTGTACAAATAATTAGTGGATATAGAAGAATAAGTAGAATAATAGGGAGATTAAATAATTGGAATATAGGTACTAACCTTGAATTCATTATCTATTTGATCTATATAGAACATAGGGAATTAGTAACTTGAATAACATGAGATAGATTAATCAATGAAGTTATCACATTCACACCATATTGTGACACTTAATTATTTCTTAGATTTTTTTATCTTATTTAAGATTTCCTTTGTTGATGTGGAAGCCCAACCGGATGTGAAAATTATTTTTAAATTTATAGTATCTCACCTATAGTTCTTCCATTTTAGTTACCTTATTATATTGGTTGTATAATTTTATATTAGTATAGTATTCATAATTGTTCTTGGTGAGTTTCTCATTGTCTAAAATATCACCATTAAATTTTTCATCATTTGTAAAATTAAATATAATGGATTCTTGAAATTATTTGACTTCATTGTATCCCATTTATTCTTCTTTTTATATCATTATTTCATTTTTTATTAGGAAAGATATCCATTCTTAAACAACCATCTTCTTTATATATATTTATTCTTGATTACCTCAGACATTATGTTCCAATGGTCTATGTGAAATTTATAGTATTTTCCTTACATGAATTTTAGAAGATAACTCATCCCCAAGAGACTTTCTACCATTTAAAATGTCATTAAATCTCATAAACATGTAAATAATAAATTCATTTGTATTAATGGGGAAGCTTTCAAAATATTGATGGCACATATAAAATATAGCATGCTTAACTTTATTAGTTCCTTTATTTTTAAATTCTAATAATTTCTAAATTTCATAGAAAATTGTTCATGGTGAAACATGATTGAAATAAAATATATAATGACCATAATGTAATGAAATCATATATTTTATATTATGTTCAAAATTCATACCATCATTATGATTATATTATTATTCAGATTCTTTAGTTATAACATATTTATGTACTGACATTTTCTAAAAATAGTATGTAAAACTACCAAGAAAAGTTGACAACATGTTCTTTAAAAATGAATAGCTTGTCTCATAAAAATCAAAAGCTAGTGAATACAATATAGATTCTATAATAAAAGTATTAATCATATAGATCGATTATGATTTTTTATGGAATAAAATAATATTTAATAATTATTTTTTTAATAAATACACAATGAAACCATTTTATATAGATATTTGGTTAGATAAGTAATGGAAATAGGGGCAGAAAAGATCCCTTTAAAAATAAATTTTGAAGGTAATGGGATATTTAAAATAAAAATATTTTAAAATAAGGAAATAATAAGGGAAAATAATTGATTAATATATTTTTGACAAATTTTATTTGAGTTAAAAAGTTAATAACAAAGTGAAGCATATAAACGATAAAACTAAATTTATAATTGTATATAAATCGATAATGAGTTTGGAAATAACATGATATACTCCCCTCTGCCTCAACTCCTAAACAAGAGAGGTTAACATTATTAATCCTATGGTCTTGTTGGTGATCAAGAAACTGATCCCTCAAAATAGTGGATTGTGACCTCTATCTTGAGCTTCATCGGTAGCCATGAAACCCATCTATCACATTTAAAAAGTGAGACCCTGTTATTGAAAAGGTGAATATAGGATAAAGGTTTTATTTTTGGAAGAAACATTACAATAAAAAAATATATATCTTGAAGTTTGAATAAATTTTTTGATAAGATATTTTAGAGAACGATAGAGTGCCTTTATGGAGTTAAGAACATTAAAAAATAGTATTGAGTGGATTTTATAATTCTATTAAATCAAAATCATTCAATATTGAGAGATGTTTTGGTAGAAATTGTTTTATGGGATGGTTCCAAATTTCCAAGGAAGTCCTTTTATAGGCTTAAAGAGGTAAAGAACCTTATGGAATTTATTTGGTTCCATGAAGCCATAAAAATCAATCCATTTGAAATTATTAAATCCATTAATTCAAATCATGGATAGGTTATCTTAACGCTATGGGATACATAGTATCAGGAACCAAGTTGCCAATGAAATTTATAGAGAGTTTCTATAAACATGATATTCTAATTGATAGGTGTTACTCCACCACTGACTAGTCGGTGCGCTAATAATTAATTATTTTGTGGTTATTATCCATTGGATAGATGGTTGGTTTTCTAATGCAACATATATTATGGAAACATGGACCATGGAAGCCTCGACCATGTATATGTTTTGTAGTTCTATCCTAACATGTCAAAAAAAATGTAGAGTCTACTCTATTTCCATATAATGTTTTCTATGGATCCTTAAAAAAATTTCATGATCATGAATCATAATAAGAGATATGTAAATGACCCTAATAATACATCAAATGTACTTCAAGATATTCAGAAATCGATCATTTGAAATTTAATAAAAACACTAAAAGTCACGTAAAAGAAAATTCAAGAAACATAGGTATGTGTTTGTGATAATAAAAATACCATCATATTGAAAGAGTTAAAATAACGATTTTACCTCTATAATGAAGTGTAACACCCTTCCCTAAGATCCACATAAATGGTGCTCTAGAATAGTACCCCACATGGCCTTAGGAATGCTTTCATGCATGCCATATGTTTCTAAATAATGGCATGGGGATATGGTAGTATGGTGAGGATACTATACCCACATAATCAAGTAGGTAAATAGTTAAAGTAAAATAATGTTCCTAAAACATATAAATACTAATACATGAAAAAACATCGAGGTATGTTCCATTATATAATAAATAACAACGAAATAATATATTTGTTATAAACAATAAATATTTGCGAAAAAATATATAAACAACATTCTATAAACAGTATATGAAACAAAAATACATTAAAATGATATATAATAAAAAATAGCTCATTTCCTAACTCTGTTTTAAACTCGCGTACTCTATCCTAGAAACCATGCAATCACTCTCATAAGGGGTTTCCCCAAACATGCAGTTTTAATTCACTAGTGATAGCTGATTGAGTACCCATATACTATGGTGTCCTGAGTAGGCTGTGAGTATAACTCAGTAGGCCACCACCACCCACACCCCAAAAATAACAAGTCAATAATGATTTTACGAGTGGATTTCTATAAATAAGAAAATAAATTGTCAAAAAAATAAAATAGAATCATGTAAAAAAATCTATTATTACTTGTGCTTCATAGTGGAACCACACATCAGTCTATACATTCCTCATCCAGTGATGGGGAGTCTTTAATTCTATTATAAATCATGTCTTGAATATTTTAATGTTATACTCACATGTACACCATAGGCATAATAATATGAGGGAATACCCCATGTTAAACTTGGATTCCCTCTCAACAATACCCATATAAGATCCATGCTAGTTGACCCTAGGAATTAACCATATTCATTCTACTAGTTTGAACTCAATAAACCATCCATGAAATTGATGATCATAGTTTTACTAGAATCCATGGCTCTCACTCATGGTATTCCACCTAATTAGGATAAAGATAAATCGTCAGAGTTTATACCATTATATTCATAAAGGATACACTACCCGAATACATGACATTAATATATGGAATTTGATACATGAAGACATTATCCAAATCTAACTAGGGTAAACCATATAGTATTCATGATAATTTATCTATGAAAAATATCATAGAGTTCTCAAGGAATTCCATAGCATCAAACCTCAATGAACACATGAGTTTCATCAGCCCACCAAATCATCTAATCCCCTACCAAAATCTAGGGATCGATATTAGTATTACACACTAATCAAGTGTATATGGAATATTTGGAATTTATCCCAACTATTACAATAAAATACACATTATATAAAAGGAATCTCATTGAAAAAATAAAAAAAATTCATTCATTACTTTACATATAATCATCTCTATAAAACACAACATTACCATTTATAACATTTCTTTTATTATGTAACCAATTTCTATTTTTACAATTGAATCATTCACTACCAATATCTTTTCACTATTTATTTATTCATTGTAAAAAGGATACATGAAGCCTACCTGATTCACAAGTAAACTCTTGGTTATCATTTAATAATCCCTTTCTGATTCAATAGTTTTAATTTTCAAACAAAACACCAATTCCCCCCTTCATGGTCCATAATACCTATTATTTATGCTTGGAAAACATCAACTTATAATTATGAAAATTACATGAAAAACCATTTCAAAATTAAATTCTACTCTAATTATATAATTTTTTTTGAAAATATATTTCAAAATCATTAATCTAAATATCATTTAATTTTTAACAAAAAAACATTCTATTGTCGATTTAACAACCGAAATGGGACATAAATTAATTCTGTTCTAACACCACTAAGAGAAAATACTATTAATCAATTTTAATAATTATTTACAATACAACCAGTGGATTACCCTTGTGAAACCATTAATTTTGTATCATTCCATAATAAATAAATTATTTTTCCTAAATATGGTTCAAATATTTTATTTAACTAATTTTAGTAAGATGTGTAGAAACTATGCTCTGATGTAAACCCATATAATTATGAAAAATAACTAAGGCTAAGAGTTTAAACTAAAGGACCACATACCCATGAATTTATTTATATCTTCCAGTTCATGAAAATTGGGGTAAATCAAAAAAGAAGAAGAAATCCCTGAAAATATAGCATATTATACATAAACAAATGAGAGATATCTTAACAATTAGAGGGCCTAATAATTGAAAAGGTTGATTCATAAAATTATTTAAATCTTTACAGTGCCTCAAATAGATGACAGTTTTGGCCATAGATGTATGAGATTTATCAAACCATTATATATGAGAGGGAAAATTTTTAGGGGACTACTATAGTATATTGAGGATGAAAAAACAATTGGTGGGGTATTAAGGGGGAACCCTTAGTCAAATTACCTAGATTCCTCCATGTTAAAAATCGTTATTCTGGCCACAAACTAGTTGATGGACCCTAATTAATAGGTGGTGTCTCCATCAGCCCTGTAGGGATATTTAAAATGCCTCTTGATAGCTGGTGACTTTATATCATATAGCTGGTGGCACTATGGAAATTTTTATGTATCCTAGTGTTCTCCCAAACCCTCTGAATTCCAATATGACCATATAAACCCATAGAAACATTCCCAAGAATAAGATTTTAGTGTGGTTAAATTTAAATTTAAATGGAAACATGAATTTTATAAGTGTTTTAGTTTTAAAATCTCCCCACCTTATAACAGCTCATCCACAAGATGTATATGCGAGCATTATTAATCCCCAACACTTATTCTCCCCACTAATGTTAATTAAAAAAATTATGAATATGATTAATAAAATCCATTCAAAATTTCTCCACCACCATGGTGTCACATGAAATAAAACCAAGTCACTCTCCACAAACTCAGTAGGGTGGATAAATCAATCCACATACGACCTCTTCCTATCCAAAGTAATTTATATGCATTTTTTATATTCAATTGAACATTCCCCATTGTGAGATACATGATTCTAGGCCCTAAAAATAAAAATTTTCAAGAATCTTATAAGTTATTTCTAGGATCAACCTCTCAGTTTCCACAATACCTAAAAAGCCACAACATCTCATGCATCATAGTGGAAATAATTATTATCAATTAAACCATGACACCGCCTGTATGTTGGTGTTCCCGATGTCTTCAAAGAAATAACCTGGGTTATCACAAACTATACCCACTAGTCAACACTAGTCCATTCACAACATTAAATTACATGAAACTCATGGTTTCACCCAAAAGACAACTATGACATGAGGACTTTCTTTAATACATACATCAACATAGCTCACCATGAGATGATTCTCCAAATTGAAATAGAACATTGAGAAGATGGTAAATAATGTTTGTCTTCCAAGATTATCCACATTGTCTCAAACTAGTTTAACCATGTCCTATGGTTCTTCCCACCCTAAGAAATGGCTCAGAATAACCAATTTCTTAGCCATCATGCTACCTGCATTTAGAGTTGTCAAAAAAAAAGATAAAAAGTTCCTATAATGAGCATGGTGTAGACTCTACCTCACCATATTATATCCATCATGAAACATGGGTTACATCAATTCTATTATCACATTCTCCAATTATCAACAATAACCAATCATTATTAATCATTTTGGCCCTATTACACATCACATTGAAAAACCAAAAAAATTTGAGTCAATTCTTGAATGCACTATTCATATATTATATGACATGCCTAATGCAGTTTTCATGTCACTATGTCCAACCTCATGTGAGAACATAATTCTATCCTCATTCTGCTAACCTTGATCAAAACGATCAATTTTTTCCAACGATGCATTTCCAGCTCACTCTATGAAGTTGTTTTAAATCCCATAGACAATCCACATTTGTATTGGTATATCTATTCAAGACACATGACATATTCTTATGAAACTCCCACACTTATAATCTCATCCACCAAAAACTACCATCAAGGTTCACTATAATAATAGATACATCATTTATATATCTCCCTCTTTGATTTAAAAAATTTACCTCAACTCAAATAAATCATTTGGACTTCCCTCAACACCATGTACAAATTCCAAATTTTGTACTATCAATAAGATTTGATAATCCCATATTCTTCTACACACCAATATTATAGAGTCCACTTAGCCACCCAAAAACTTGTCACACTATATCCACTATTGTGAATACATGGAACTGGGTCCTCACAACTTATATGACACTCCCCACCAAATGAGTACCCTCATGACAAGTCCATACTTCAATCTAATACAACATGCATTTACAAGATGTGACCTCCCTACTCATACGCGAGAGACATCATGAAACACAGACTATAACCCACTCCTAGCTCATCGTGAACATTATCCATAACATAAAATAAATTTCAATTTAAAATGGGTTTCTTAAATTTAACCAACCAATGGTGAACTTTCCCTTATAGGCATAACCTATACCACCTATCATGCAAATTATCGGGAAGTTTTAACATCATGACATTCATTTATATTACCCCAATCCATTCTTTATCATCATTTTATCCAATAAAAATCATAATAATGAAGTTTAACATACTTCCATTCCATGAGACATTATTGTTTTCTTACCTTACTATCAAGAAAACATGACTCTAAACCATGACCCTCGACCACACTTCCCAAAAGACCCTTACAGATTCCACATCAATCCCCAGCCCACCCACATAACATGTTACCTATTTTTGCAAGAGAGGTATATTATTTATTATCATTTGATATATTAAACTATAATGATAACGCATATTCATTTCATAAACTAGTTTTACACTCCTATATAAAATGATTGTAATTACCTGACTCAAGATCCATCAATCCATGTTTCATCAAAACAAATCCCACACAATTCATCCATTGTCATTGACTCCACTGTATGCTTGACTCATCAAGTTAATGCACCCTAAATAATTTTTAAAACCAATGATTCTATAATTTATGATAAATTCACATGTCCACCCAAAACTAGAGATTCAATATAAAGTTAAATTAGAGTTCATTTATGCTCTCACCAAATTATCAAAAGATTATCTTGAGTCGATAGGGTCCAAAATATGATCAACGCATCCATTGGAAACAATTTGTGATATTAAATCACCAGCACTCTAAGTGATTTTCATTTCAAGGGTACCTATAATATTTAAATATTTCCCATCAAACCGCTTTTCATGGTGTTTTTATTCACATGAACCACATATCTGACCCACCTAATATTTATCATGTTATCTTCACCAGTACTGTCATTCTAAAGTCATCTGATATACATAAAAAACACATTCGTGAGAACCTATAATGCTTTGGATTCTAATAGAGTGTTTTTCCACACTAGAAAGTTAACATGGGAAAATATCCAAACTACTCTACACCTTATAAGACAATAGTTACATCATGGATCATTGACAAACATGTTTTTATCTAAAGGAAGCCCTATAAACGTATCATTTGTAATCCATATAATTGGTTGAAATGATCATTTAACAATCCATAAAATTAATCTCCCAACTATTTATCACACACATAAAGGTAACGAACAATCCAAGATAACCTCTCTCATGTGTTTATTTCAATGTTCATATTGAAGCAACTTCAAAATATAGGGTCACACCAATGAAGGTCACTAGGCTCTCTCATATAGTCCACTCTTATTATATTATATAGTCCATAACTCCCTGGATGAATCTCATAGCTATTCCAAAGTCACAAGTATTATAATATTACAAACATCAACTACTAGATTAGATACAAAAGTTCAAAATAATTCTATCATATCCTTTTATGGGTCATACAAAAACCACATGGGTCCAAAATAGTAATGGAACACCAATAGGGGTATCATAATAAATGCAATATCTCTATTATTTCTACCCCTTTTCCATAACAAGTATTGAGACTATGAGCTATAACTAATCATGTTTCTAATAGGATCATGTTCTAAAACATCATAAGGATATCATATAATTTTGAAACACTTAACAACCCCAACTATCCAAGCATAGGATCAACACAACAAACCCACTAGACCTACACCACACACACACATACACAAACACAGACATAAATATATATATATATATATGTATCAAAATATTAAAACTTCATTAATACAGTAAGCGTAACTTTTATAACATTTTAAAATTTAAATTAATTATCATATACATGTTATTGATGATATAAAATTATAATTTATACATGGTATTTTATTTTTCTAACCCGACATAATAGTCAAGGTAATAAATCACATAATTAATATTTAACCATTTATATTGACTGAAAAATTTCATTTCCTAGGCATTTTCAAATAATATTTCAATTGAATGTTATAGATGAAAACAATCTTTATGTTTTGATCTGAATTTTATTCATTTGAAAAATTGTAATAGTCACTCCAAATAATAACAGAACAAGTCCATATCATTTAGATGATTGAGTCAATAAAATTCCAACATATTGTATTAAAAAACACTATATAAATGGTTGAAAAAATTAAATAATTGACCCATCCTAGTTTCTTGGTAATTAGATAATAAATCATAAGAAATATTGAAGATGACATTTGAATCTAATGATCCTGATATTCTACATTAATAGTTACCTCTTTCCCATGTCATTTAAGAGATGAAAACATATAACCCATTACATCCTAAATATTGTTAGTCACATGAGGTCAAATTAGTTATATATTAATGGAAATGTGTATGAACATCAATATCATACTTAATAAAATGGGCATTCCTCAAACATGGAGTGTCCAGTTCAATTAAAAAACACCATACCATTCCCTGAAACACTCATATTTTATTATATAATAATTATAATTAGTAACAAAATAAAAATACACATATAAAGAATTTTATAATTCCATGACTTGTGAGTCATTGAATTGGTGATCTGGGATAGTGAGTTACATTGACTCTAGTGCACTACCACATATTCAAGAGGATAATAAATAGTGGCATGGGTTTATTATCTTATGGAGAGGATATTTCTGATACATATCTGAGTAATGCATAATTTGAAATATTTGAAATTATATAATCCATATAGACTAAAAAATAATAAAATGAAATCAAATAAAGTGATGAAAAATGACTAGTAACCATGAAATATTAAATAAGATGTGAATAAGATATTCTACAAATAGAATACATCAATTATAGACTATATATGATATCTCAAAGATCAAAAAACAAATGATTGGATATTCCACACAAATAGACATGAGTTTTAACCTGACCCCAAACTCATGTTTTCCATTCTAAAAACAATACAATCAATAATACTTTGTGCCTTCTAGATCTATTACAAAAAATGGAATTACAATATATTATTGGGTAAAAAAGTTCTAAGTAGGCCTAAAAAGGGTTTGGGTGTAACTATAAGACACGAAAAATTGCACCACTAAAATAACTCGTGAATAATGAAGTGTATACAAGAGAGCTATAAATAAAAATTTATATTGTTAAAAAATTTAAATAAAAACTAGTATGAGAAAAAAATTTCACATCCATGGTGACACCCAAAATCAATCTATACCTTCCTATTTCATTTATGACATCTATTTGATCATTTTATACATCATGGTTAAACTAATTTATACTATTAGAGAAACTATAGTCATAATAATTTCAGGGAAACCACATGGTTTAACAAGACATTCACTCTAAACTAAATCCATAGTGAATCAAAGTCAGTGAACCTTGGATTTTTTAGATCCACTCTAATATATTGAACTTATGAAAGCAGCCTTCACATTCATAAGAAATACATGATTAGAATTCATATCTAACACCGTAGGCATTCCCCCTAAAACAGATAAAGTTGAATTAGGGATCTCATCCTATGACATTCAACAAGGGTACCAAAAATTAATCCATGACATTAGTCTATGGAAGTATATATATATATATATATATTACCTGAATCTAAGGTGGAGCTTCCCATTGAAATTTATGATAATTAATCTAGGTTGAATCCATTGGAATGGTCATGGAATTCCATAGCATCAATCTTCAATGAATATAAGAATTTCATTATACTAAGAAATTCATATGAGTCCTCAATTGTAATCCTTATATATTCACAACATTACACCTAACCAAATACATATAGAATCCATGAAATTTATAAAAAGAATTTAATTAAAATAACAATTAAACCAGAATAATATCATTCAACTATGTCAAAAAAATAAATCATTACATCTTAACTAATCACATATTAAAAATAGAAAATTCCCATTTATAAGATTTCATTTATGTGGTAACCTAATCAATTTGTTACTACTAAACCATTAATTACCAACTTCTTTTCACTATCTATTTCTCTATATTAATAAGGATAACTCATGTATGTCCAATTCACATAGTATCTCTATGTTAACAAATAAGAACTCATTTTCTATTCAATAATTATCATTTTTAAACATATCACCTTTGGCCCTCCTTAGAGTATATTGTAAAAATGATTTATTTCAGTTCAATATCCACTTATAATTCCAAATTTCACATCAACAACGAATTTAAACAAAATTTTAATTCAATTTATATATATTTTTTGAAATTATATTTTACAATCATATAACTAAAAAATAATTTCCATTTCGACCAAAAAAACATAAAACTCTCCATTTACCAATAAAAAAAGTGGTCCATAAAGTTATTTCATACAATCATTATAAAGAGGAAACACATTTAAAACAAGAAAAATATGGATTTAAAACCTAACCAATTAAGTCCCATTAAAACACCATTACATTTATAGTATTGCATAATATGAAAATCATTTATCAAAAATATGTTTCAAATTGATCATTTAATTACATTTATGATTACGTGTGATAATGTTAGCATTAATTCACACCTAAAATTATAAATTTTTGTTTGAATATGTGTTTAATTTAAGATAAAGGTAACATTAGTCTTATAAGTGTCCACTCTTCAATGATATCCCCCGAGTTGAGATAAAATAAGAGAAATCATAGAATTAGAAAAAAAGGTAAAAATATGGCATAGAAGACCTAATATATGAGAGATAACATAATAATTAGAAGGATTAATAAAGTAATAATGAGTATTCATAGACATACAATTATATTACCATCACTTCAGATGGACGTTGATTATGGCCACATATAAAAGAGATTCATTCAACCCTTACGGAGGATAGGAAAACGATATTGGGGGAAAACAATGGTTGAGCGAGGGAGATAAGACTTGTATGGCCAAATAAGGGGATGTCCCCAGTGAAATGAATAGGTAGTCCAATCTGAAAACTGATCTAGGGGACATTGGATAGTTGACATGTTCAAAAACATTATGGAGCTACTAGACATACCATCAGCTATCTAGTGGCATTGTACCAACGAGCCAACAACACAATGAATATTTATTTACTCTCCCCTACTTATCTCAATAGTATTCCTCTTTGAATTCAATGAAAACTCAAAAAAATCCAAAATTGTGGGTTTTATTGAGGTTTAATGACTATTTAAATGAGAATGTAGATTTTATAAGGGTTTTGATTCTATAAAAACTATAATAGGGATACATTTTTTGATATTATAAATATCAATTAAATATGTACTCAACAGTAAATGTTAGGAACCATATTAATGTTAACCACATTATTCATGATTAAATTGATAATAGTATTTTAGAAATATATCTATATTTTTAGAAGGTAATTTTTGTGGAGTATTATCATAATCTATATAGTGCTAAGAGTCAATATGGGTTCACTATCTTATCCTTTCAATTATTTTGGGACACTATTTATAATGTTATATTAAATATGTTTTACAAAATCTATAGGAATGGAAATATTAAAAAGGAATCGATTTTTAGTTACTTTTTTCTTCTTCCCAGGATTGGTTATATTTATTTCCCTCATATATTTATTCATATTTATTTATCTATTAATTTATACAAGATTATACATAAAATTATGTCCACTTGGATTTTTTTCAACATTTTTATTTTTTTAATAAGTAGTTTATTTTTTCTATGTTAAAAATATTAAAGATTTTTTTAATAAAAACCACTAAATGAATAAATATATTTTATACATCATTATATAATTGGATCATTTATCTTAAAATGTATGTATTCAACGCTTTTAACACATATACATCTCTACTTGTGATTTTATCTAGATATTTCATTTTGACGACCTTTGTTCTGGCTAGCTGATGCATTTTTTTTTATTTTGTATTCCTTTAATTATTGATAATGGAACTCTAAAGGTCTAATTATATTTACCATGGGGTCTGAGGAAGTGTAATCCATTATAATACATTCACATTATAAATTTTTAGGATTATAATTGATGATATATTCTCAAATTTTTTGAGTTATATCCGATTAGCCTTATCAAGGATGATAGATTTATAGAATCCCCCCACACTTGTTTTATGTTTGTGATATTGTATTTTTATATAAATTTATATTAAGAAATATTAATTTTCTCAAGGTTGTTTTAAATGAATATGGATTGATGTTATGAAAACATAATAACCATTTGAAATAACTCATTTTAGTTGGTAATAAATAATATAGACATTGGATACTATTTTTGAGGATTCACTTGAATTTCCAAAATATAGGACATCCCTTAAACTAATATATTATCACTATAACATGGGATAAACCAAATTTATAATTCTTCAATGACATTACTATAAAAATCAACTATCAACTGGGTATTTTTAGTAAAATGTTGTCATCCGTTAAGGGTAGAATGTATATTTGGAAACAAATAATCATTTCCATTTTTTATTATTCATTTATAGTGAAAAATTATACTCTAAAACACAACAAGGGAATGAAATTGATCGTTAGTAAATTAATTTGGATTTGGAGAATATTTGAGAGGAAATTTTCCTTTATTCCATGAATAACCTATTATATTGAGAATAGAGGTGGTGCAATTTGTAACAAGAACACTTGTATCTTTTATTAATCACTCAATGCTTTGTTTATATGAATTATATATCTCATTATTATAAGGGTAATAATTTTAATAAATTCTTGTTGAATATATTATTTAATTCTAGTAATATTTATTTTATGTTTTTTTGTCTTTTACATGTATTAATCACAATTTTAATTTTTTCACAGGTCACTCAAAATAAAAAACATATTTAAAATCAATATTATTATTTTGTTAGTATAAATGGATTAGTTTACATATTTCCAATTGTATTCAATATGATATAAATTAATCACTAAAACATATTAGTTATAATATTATTTCTCATTTAGATTATATACATAATTTATATGGGGAGATGTTCCATGGTTATAATTTTATCCTAAATAGTTAAATATTTTTCATGGGACCAGTTATTCATCAAATCGTTACTTATAAGAATTATAAAAAATTTATCATCTCTATACTAATTGATATCTATAAATAGATGAACTAATTCAACTATCCTATGATACTCTAATCAAATTATTTATTTCATTGAAGTGAATATAATATCAAAAAATCCACTAACAATTAATTTTTTAAAATGGGATAATATCATAGTTATATGTTATATTCTTAATAGTTGGTGAAGACTCAGTTGAAGGATTTTAAACAATAATATTTTTTATAAATCACTCTATACATTGGTTTTTATATAATTTAAAATTAGAGACATTGATTTTATCACCATAATATATTTTTTAATGCTTTTATAACATATTTAAATTAGTATTTTAAAAACATTACCATGTTTTCAATGGTTGAAATTTTTCACGATATTTCCTATTATAATATCATCCCACGGTTCAACTATCAAGAACATAATTTTTAAATGGTTTGAATCTCATTTTATTATCAATGATGACAGAAAATACATTACATTCAGGTTTTATTAATAATTAAATTCACGAAATTAATATTATTAACAAACTACGAATTTCAAGAAGATATATTGTATATAATCTTGTTATTTAAAAAAATTCATATTCATGTTATAATAAATATAAAAAATGATGGGGTAGCTAATGGTTACTTGTGACTAGTAATATGTGATGTGACCATTAGAGTCTTTTAAGGGGTATCTAATACATGTTTTTTGTGATTATGGTGGACTAGATAGTCTATAAAATGATGATATAGGAATGTTTATCCTAGAAATTCAAATTTTAATGTTCAATAAAAGAGAGAAATTCTAGATAGATGTCGTATTTACTTTTATTATACCATCTAATATATTAAATATTTCTTCAATTTTTTGTAGAAAATTTAATGTCATGGTTGTATTTCCAAGGGAATTATAAGCACATTGTGTATTTGGTGACACAAAAAAATATTTATGTTAGTAGGGTTACCTATATCATAGGTAATATTGTTTTATTAAGTCCATGTTATTTCATATAAAATATATTTTTCTGATATAACTAATATGTATTTATTAATCATAAATTTTTTGAAGCTCATTACAATCACATAAATAAAACAATATAGGCTTAATTTATTTTTGATAATATGTTTTTATAGGATTGTTATAATTAAATATCTTGAGACATAATATAGTGGAATGTTTCTATATTATCATGAATCAAATAAAAATTCAATTCAAATTGAATATATATATTAGGGATTTATTTTCCATTTTACTAAAAAATTACCTTGCAATATAGGTTATACAGTAAGAAGGTATATAATAAAAAAGATATTCTAGGGGTTTAGGTATTATAATATATACTTTATCATGTTATCAGGGTGATTCATCAATGAACATGGTGGAGTCTTGGTTAAGAATCTCATAAAACATACTAGATGACTTAAAATTTTATATATTGAATATAGATACAGTATCACATCTTGTATTACATCACGGTTGTTATGAAATATGGGATATAAGAACATGAGTGACATATGTGGAAGGGTTTTTCTAATGAATTCTTAGCAAGCTCCTACAATAGCTGGAAAACCATAAAAAACAAAAAAAATGGTCCCATGGGCCATAAAATGAGGTTATTTCAGACTACAAAATTTAAAGGTCCTAACTTGGTTATTTAATAAAAGGTATTAAGGCAATTATTTGGAGTTTACATACACTTATAGAAGGATTTGGGTCCACTCATTATTAAACCATTGAGAGTTAGAGTTAATGATTTCATTTTGTCACCCCTATATCTAATTTGGCTTATTATTATTATTATTATTATTATTATTATTATCATCATCATCATTATCATCATCATTAATATTTTTATTTATAATCATAATAATAATAAATTTTTTATTAATGTATAAATTTACATAAATGATGTAGATTCCATTCATTCTCCCGATTTGATCACGCCATATGTGAGGGGAGGTGGAGATCTCTAGCTTACTCACTTAGGGGTTTCCTCCCAATTCGTCAATTGAAGGATATGAGGTATATCTTTTACACCCTTATATTCTATTATTATACTTTATTTTCTTCATTCCTTTATATACATATATCTATATATATTCTTTGTTTTTGGGGTTATTTTCTTTTGAATGTTTTTCCATAGAAATGTCAAACTACCAAAACACATAAGGATTTCATCCCATGGGTTAGAGTATACATTTATTGTCATACACACTAGGATAGTGGTTCCTCTATCACCTTATCACTCTTAGGTATGTGTAAATAGTATTAGGTATTTGAAAAATTGTTTGAGTCACTTATTTTTTGGACCAAAAATATTACTAGTGATCCTATAGAATTTGAAACAGGGAATTATATGGACAATACTGGTTAATTTTTTTTAATGAGACCTAAAATAGTGGGTGGATGTATGTAACTAACTTTGTTAACTTAAAAAACATTATTGATTGTATTAATACATGATTCTAAAGATATAAAATATAAATATGATCCCTATAATATTGATTAAAAAACAATTATTTTTTTAACTAGTTGTGTACCTTATATTTTATAAACATGTGTTTATAGATAAATTTTTGAATTTATATTAAAATGAACAAGAAGTTTTTATATTGAAATTTTAATGTTTTTTAAGTGAAATAATTGAATTTGTTTTTATGAAATTTTATTTTATGATTTATAATTATTTACAGGGGTTATTATAATGAAAAATATTAAAGGATAAAGTGGGTTTGAATCCTTATATTTCCAATAACCAGAGTTGTCCTATTTTGATATGTTTACCCCTTTTATAAGTGATATTTAATTATATGATTATTATATAATGATGTATAGGGATTTTTTAAAACATATGTGTTTCTTATGTGATACGTTTGAAATAATTACACCCAGTATCATGGTGATTAGTTATAAGAATACGTTGTGTTCATAGTGGTGAGTCATTTATCAAAATGTTGGGTATACAAATGTGTAATTTAACTAAACAACATATCTACTGGATATTTTTATTTTTTACCATTAATATAATATTTATTTTATGTATTCGTACTTATAGAATGGTTCTTAGAGTATTTAATTTTATATTCCAAATATCTGGTTCCAAACATAATGTTTATAAACCTTTTATATTTTGTGACATTATTAAGTCACTCAAATATAATGTACAACCATAATATCATGTTATAACTTTTTACTTTTTTGATGTGAGATATATACTCCAATAACTCAATTATCATTGTTATAATATTTTTATACTATGTTAATATAAGTTGGAAAATAAGGTCTTAGGATCATTTTCTGGTTATATTGTCTTTCTCTAAACTGAATACATTAAGTGTATTTCATAATTTCAGTGACTTGAGAGTTTATGATAGTTTTATTTTTTTATGTGAGAATATTTTTTTTAATTTTTTAGGATTTCATTATACAAATATATAAGTTTTATGTTTCAATATTATGCCTCAACTAAAAACATTATCACATAGTATTGGAAATATATTCTTTTGATTACAAAATCTTGTGTTCAATAAAGTAATTGGGAAAAGTACATGTATAATTTAATGTATTTTTAAAAATAAATTTATATGTATAAATATATTTCGACTACCAAACTTTTTACAATATGTTTGGGGATATGACTAGTTCACCTCATCTATTCAATCAATAAGGTTTCTACATTAGAAACTCTGTGTCCTTTGGATATGTGTGTTGATCCTTCTAATTCATTTAATAAAAATTAAATATTTATAAGGATTGGAAAAATTATTTCCATTAATTTTTTTTTATGAATTTATATTTTTTTATGTACAAAATTGTATTATTAAATTATATTTTGTTGCTTACTCTTATTTTTATAACATTACAATATTATATTTTGTTTTATCATCCATGAAAATATGCATTATGATATATATATTTGTTTTGTTTCAACTATGATAATTAAGAACATGTATCTTATTAAATACACATTAAAAAGTGAGGGAGATATTTTTATGTTTTTTTAAATAAATTCACCATCGTGAAGTTTCAATTTTATGAAAAAACGTGAGAAGTATTTTAGAAAAATTATGTTTCATGGTATTTATTCATCATAACCAATTTTCACTAGTAATGTTTTAATTATTCATTGTATTCTCTATAATTTTTTGTTTTTTATTTATGTAGTTGCACTATATGAACTCCCATGACTCAAATATTATTCTTTATTTAGTGGCACGTAATCATTTAGATATGCTTATTGAAATTTTCATATATGACATTTTGGAACAAGGTTCATATGTTTTCCTTTATAAAAACCCATATTTTTATGGGTCATTTCCTTACTGAGATGTAACTCCCTAATATTATAAGATTTTTTCTAAATTAATTTAACCTCCTTGATATTTCTCATTTCACAAAACGCTAAAGAATATTTATCTTATATTAAAGAACTATATTTGGTTTGAATTATATGCAACACCAAGTTAATAATTTACTACATGAAAAATAAATTTTATATTTCTCTACATGGAACACTGATCATGTATTGTATTACATGCAATAATGACCTTCCTCGAAATCATGTGTAACACACATGACCTGTTTTACCAAGAAATACTATTATTATTTAATAAAATAATATATAAAGTAGATATTAAATTATTAATTTTGAATATTATTAATCAATTTATGAAAATATATTTTTTACATAAATATATGATGAAATAATTACTTAACAATTATTTAAAAATGAAACTGAAATCGATTTCATATAAGGAAAAAAATTATTATGGAAAAAAGTTGTTTAACCCAAAAAAAATAAATTATTTTTAATTAATGATTGATATTAATGTAATATATATGTTATATATTCAGTAAATTATTTTTTATATTCATAAAATATGTTTTATTGACATAATATAAGAACAAACACATATTTATTCTTAACAACCTATATTTTTATAACAGTATTTTTACCTCCTATTAATGGGGAACCCATTTTAAATCTTACTATTGGAACCTTTATATATTTCATATATAAAAAACTTTATTTGAAATATAATCATAAAAATTAGGTTATGATAAATTTCTAGTATTATTATGAAATGTTTCCTTTTTTAATGAACATTTAAAAATATTAAATTGTAGTTCAGAAATTCTTTTTCATATAATTTATTTACAATGATAAATTATATTTTCAAAAAGATTTAAAATTATCATTATATAATATTTTTATCAATTAATCCAATGTAGGTAAATTGAACTAATTTTACATTGAAATTAGATATAAAACATAGAAACCTTATGATTATTTTTAATTTAAGAACATAAACTGTGGTCCCATTAAAAAGATTAATTTTAAATAAATTTCTGGTAGTTATATGGTTAGAATATGAAAAAATGGACTACATATTAGGATTTTGGATTATATATTAATTATAATAATGTAAAATTATTTTTTACCAAAATTATTAGTCAATGTAATTAAAACTAATTACGTTCATTAAGGTAAAATTAATCTTGATTACAAACTAAACCATACACTTAAGACCCAAAATGACTTATAAATTGTACTAAGAGACACTGGGTGAACATATTTCAACCCTATCATCAAATTTATTATCATTTTATCCTTAGTTATCAACTATTATCATGAAAAATGTTTGTGGAATTCTCTCTTCAAACATTTACAAGAGTGACACTCCTCCTCCACTATAAAAAGGTATCCTTTCCTCTTACATCCTCACACCTCAAATTCTCATTGTATAAAAGAACATATTTCACAATAGTTCTAAAAATTACGTATATTACTCACTAGAACCTCCTTATGGTCATATATTATTCTATATAATCTTCTAGGATAAACACAAATGAGTAACCCTATTAAGAGATAACATTTTCTCTCAAGTTATTATCATTATTTTTCTTTATCCAACCCCTAAACTATATTTATACCATTATTATATATCAAAACCAGTATATCAAATATTATAGTATATTTTTATTATAATTGATTTACCTAAAATTATACACACTTCCATCTAATGTGTGATAGATATATTGTTAATTTGTATGACAAACTACTACATCAGTAAACGATCATTGTTAGCTATTCTTCACAGCCTTTGATGGTACAAATCTTGATTGAAAATCTATTTATAAATGTAATATATTATATTTATTATTTATTTAATAATTTTTATTCATTTTACAACACATATAATTTTACCTTTATTTGGATTAAACAAGATAATTTCGTTTGAGGAAGTGTGGACTACTGTCCCCTCAAAGCGATGTGATTCGTTCATGCACAACATGGATGGTATTAAGGGATAGTTTTGTGAATATATATTATATATATGACCTAAAAAATCTAATGTATTAATTATATATATAAATATATATATAATTATATATTATTTATCTTCATTCTTTCAATATGACAATTAAAGGGAAATATCGTTCTTGCGTACGTATGAGTTATCATCTCCATGAATTGTGTATTTAATATCATACTTATATATTACATGGGTTATTATAATAAATATATAATGAATATAAATTATATTTATATCGTGGTTTATATTTTATAAATAATGACATAAATATAAGAACCAATTATATAACAAATTTTGACACATGCGAAAAACAATACAAATATTACACGAAGTGAAACCTTAATATAGAATTGTTAATAAGGGGGTAATATAAAGCCATAATAAAGCCATATATTTTATCAGAAAGAATAAAATATTTCTTGTGATATATGTATAATAAAATTATATTTATAATTCCTGAGGTTTTATTGAGTACGATGAGAGTCAAGTCATAATGTAAGGGTATGTTTATCCCACTTTTTATTTCCTTGAGATACATTCCATATTCACAACTCAATTATTTTGTGTGGTGTATGTACTTACCATGAATCAATTCTATATATGATATAATTAAATTTATGGGTATTTAAATATCAATTTTATAAACTTTATTTCTGGGGTTTTAATTTTAAAAATTTATAAAATCTGTAAGATAGTTCTGTCTCAATTCGCCTAATTTGAGACTTGTGTTTTTTTATACACCTAAATTATTTTTGAAGATGAATGTAATTATATTTTAAATGTAATATCATTTATATTCTTCTCTTAATTATATTTTAAACTACATTCAATTTCCTTTTCATACATGGAGATTCTGATTCAAAGTTACCATGTAGTATGTTTTTATTAAAACAATCACATAATTTTTCGAGATTGTTAATTATTATTCATCCTTTGATGTAATATTTTGATATAAATTTTAATATTTCTCATGATATTAAATATAATATATTATCTAATGATATAATCTTCCATTGGGACCATTATTACACTATTTTTTGCATAGGTAGTTAAAAATATGTTTTTGGGAAAGGCCGACATTACCCACTTTCTGGTTGCAAATATGTTTTCCATTGAAAACATATTTTCAAAATAGGAATTCCAAGAATATTATACTATTCTAATATAATTATTAAACTATAGTTTTTCCCTTTTCTTATTGTACTAATTTTTTCAATGTTATATTCTTGTCTCTTTCCAAACAATAAATTTTTATATCCTTTTTACCATGCAAAGATGAATGTTTTGTTTACCATGTATGAAATGTATGTATTTACCCATAATAATTTCTATAATTATTCCTTTTCATATTTTAAAGGTTAATTTTTAAAAATTTATTTTAAAAATTATTTTCAATGAAACTTTTTTCAAAACAATTTGAAGATTATTTTATATATTTTTATATAATAAGTGTTTCAATACATTTTCATTGTCTATAAATATTTTTTGAAATATATATTAAATGAAATAGTTTTTAATCTATTTTCCAGATTTAATTTTATTTTTTAATAATTTTTTAAAAGAAAGAGGTTTTTACAATTTTTTGAATATTATTTTATATATTTTCAAGGAAAACATGTTTTCAAAATATTTTTAATCTTATTTTATATGTTTTTAAGGAAAAAGTTTTTCAAAAATTATTTCAAGTCTTATTTATAAGTTATCAATGTATTTTATAATAATATTTTTTTGAAATAGTTTTATATATTAAAAATAATTAGTTAATTAAGAAAGGATATTTTCTTGAGTAATTGTTTTTATATATATTTCAAAATTATCTTCCATCTATGATGAAATATTATGATGTTACTCATTCCCTTATATAAAATTATCTAAAGTTCCTATTTATATTATTTCTGTAAATTTGTTATGCTTAATGTAATGGTCATTATGAAACTCATTTATCTTTCACATATTATATGATTACGAAATTTTATTACCTTTAACGAGTTATGATTTTGGTGAAATGATTATGAAACCTATATATATTTCCATAGGTTATGATATGATTACATGCTTATGATACGCATTCAATTACATGAGTTATTATATAATTATTTATGATTTTTTGGAACATGTATATTTGAGTTGATATTGAGTTGTGTGTGACATATATCTAACTCCAATGCAATGGTTATATATTTATATCTCATGAGACATACATGTTTGGAATGATAAATTAACTAAGATAATTATATAGGGTTAGAAGGATAAATGTAATTGGTTTAGGAATATAGTGCTGGAACAAGGAGTGAACTCATTTTAGAAATACAGGGAAGGAACAAGAAGTGAACTTGGTTCAATATTACACAAATATAAAGGGATGTGAACCTGATTCAGTAATGGACTTTTCTCATTAATATGGCCTTGGATGTGATTCCTTGACTACTATAGAAATAATATTATATGATTATGTGTTTTCCACAATTCCATGCTTTATTACTATGTAATTCATTCATGTTTTATGTTCTTTATTTCCAGATGATTAATATCTTATGAACTACCAATAGATATGCCGTAATTTCTATTTATTACCAATGATATGCAATGTATGACTGTCTATTTTTTGGTTCCATTTTTCATACCCCTATTCTCATGTTTATCTTATATGTCTCCACTATTTATCCTTACTTAGAAAATGTCCCCACTCATTTTTGGCTTCCTTACACAGTTTGTGATGAGATGTATTATGTTTTATTTTACTAAGCATGGTTCTAATAAATAAGTAACTAGTCAAAGATAATGTAGTTCACATATTAACCTGTTTTCATGTTTACATGAATCCAAAGGCACTAGACAAGTATGGTCTTTATATGTCTTCTTGTATAATGCTTTATGATGTCTTCCAATGTTATATAATGTTACGAATTAAAAATATAGGGTCTCTATAGTTGTTATCAAAGAAAATGTTTTGTTAACCTTTGGAATATAATAAGAGAATAATTTTTTAATATCCCAAGGTATATTTCTATGTATATGTATAGGGATGTGTCTATGGATTTATATAATGATGAGTTAATGTTTAGTAAAATTTTCATGAATTTTGTTAAATGATAGATTGGTTGGTTTCTACAAATATATCCCTTTTGGGTAATAAAAGTGGTTGTGGATCTATTAAAGATGTATCTAGGGGGAACAACACTAACAAGATGCCTCAGGCCTAACTCAAGGAGATCTGGTACATGACAATGGGCCTTACTGCACACATGGTTTAACACGCACAAGGGATATGATTTGTTAATTCAGAAAATCCTCCCAAACAATCATTAAGGATTTGAATATAATTTGTCTATGAGTGACCTAGGATGAACCTGTGGTGTCATATATTAAATAAGGTGTCATGATTTAGACGTACTATAAGTGATTCTTTTCATTACTATTTAGTTTGTTTATATGATTATTAATACTTACACTATTATTTTAGTTTTAGTCTATGGTGAAAACCATAAGGAACCTGATTAATGTTAAATGTGATGGATTATTTACTGATGATAAATCAAGTTGATTGATCACTAGAGTAAATTATGTCATGATAGTTCCTAATTAGTTTCATAGAACTCGATTAACAATATGTACCTTTACCAACTCTAATGCTCAATAAGGAATAGAACGAATGAGTTCAATGAGCGTTAAGGTAGTGGATACCATGGAGGAAATAATATTAGGATTATTTTGTGTTAATAATGTGAAATGAATCACCTCAGTGAATTCACTATAGAAATAAGAAGATGTTTTTATTTTGGAAAAGAAGAACACAAATCAAGTGAATACAATGAATAAATAAAGAGTCTGGATAACAAAATTGATGAGAATATTGACCTGCTAAGACACCATCAATGGTTATGTGTCTTAAATAATGAGTAAATTCACATTAGGCAACATAGTGTCCCAAGATGAAACCTCCAGAACGGATCAAACAAAATGGTGTGAGTAATTGTTGTATTTCTGATGATGAAGACACTAGAGATGAAATTTTAATATAAAGAGGTATTTTGAAATACAATGAGGTTTCCTTGTTAATGTCATATGGATTAAGTGGAATAATAAAAGTTTTAATGTATTTGGATTCATTAAAAATGAATGATGAAGTATATAAGGATTGTTTAATTTTTGTTCGTCTCTATGGATTTACACGAACACGTTGAATGGATCTAATGAATATAAAATTCATTTAATGAAAATATGATATCCAACAAAAAGTAATGGAAATGGAACCCTTAATATGTTATTTATGTTAAGACAATGTTGTATGGATAAATATACATTTGATATAAGTAAATTGGATGGTACAGATTTCTTTAGAGCTAATTAAGGACTTCTTGACATGTATTTTATTCTATCATAGATGAAGCTTACAACCACTATTACAAAATGACCTTTATCAATGCTTGAAAAGTTGATTAATAGCACTGAAAAAGTCACTATTAATCAAGGAGAAGATAAAGAAGGGTTCTTTTTATCAGTTATTTTTAAAACCGCTGATAAAAGTTGAAAAAATATTAAAAAATAATTTTTTTGCAATTCCGGGGGGATTCAACAGTGCTTAAACCCACACTTTAACAGTGCCCAATCCCCATGCACGCCCCAGCTAGCTCCACCCTACCCGACCCCCTTTTAGAGCGCTAGGTAATTCCCCCCACCTGCACGCATGACCTGCCTCCCCCAGGATTCGAACTCGAGACCTCCTGCATGCACGCCTAAGCTGTTACCACTCCGCCATATTGCTTTTCTCTTCATTTATTAATATATATATATATATATATTTAGTAATATTTACTCATATATTAATATATATGTATATTTAGTTATATTAATATATATATATCCATATATCCATATATATATATATATTAATATATATGTATATATTTAGTCAGATTAATATATACTTATATATTTATTCATATTAATATATACATATATTTAATTATATTAATATATATATATATTAGTATATTAATATATATTTATATATATTTATATCTATATATATATATATATATTTAGTTTTAATTTTTTATCCATATATTTATTTGTATGTCAATATATAACAATATATATTTATAAGATTAGTTTTAATACATTAATAAAATATGTTTTCTTATGTGTGTTTTCATAAATAAAAAAATAAATATATACATACATACATATATAAAACACACACAAAGATATATATTATATTTATATCTGTATTTATAATTATACATATTTATATATATTAACAAATATTATATATTAATATGTATATACAAAAGTGCAAGAATTGAAGTCTCGCACAACCTAACAAATCGCTGAGTCATAGAAAAAGGCATAACTTCTATTCTGGGTGTTTGTTTCAGCTCTATGAATAGAAAAACTGAATCTCATGGAAAGATCTACGATAAAACTGTTGGTGGAGGCCAAACAGACACAGATCAGTTGTTTTGATATTTTTAAGAAAAAAATGAGTGGGGTCTGGACACAGAAATTGAGTTTTGGAGGCCTTCTGGTAGTTTTTTTGGGGTTTTTGGATTTCATACGGGACTAGGACTATATTTCTGTCAATTAGAATCATATATCTATTTTATGGCTTATATTTGATATGTGGTAGTGCCCAAACGGACACCCAGAGCGAAAGTTATGGCCGTTAAAGTTGGACTTTTTTTTGGAGTGCTATGACTAATATATCTTTCAGTCCTCTGCTCTTTTAATAGTTTCGACTCAACACAGTCATCACTCATTTCATGAGAATCGATTTGACTAGTCAAGAAACTCAACTAGACATCCATAACAAAAGTTATGCCTATTTTAGTGAGTTGTTAGTTCCTTAGGTTTTTAGGAGATACGAGAGTTGCAAAATTTCAAACGACAATAACTTCAACTCCGAGAGTCCGTTTGGCCTCAAACACATATCAAATCTAATCTTATAACTAGAAATACTATATTGTGACCATTGTAACACATTTTCAAATTCTTCAAGGTTCTAATAGGACTTTAATTTCTGCAAACGACCATAATTTCTGCGCCAGGGTGTCCATTTTGGGTCTACAACAAATCAAATCGATATAACAAATATTTGAAAAAATATTTATTATATTTACATCAATATAAATATAATTATATATCAATATATTATTTTTTATAAATGTTTTTGAAATATACACATTTATTTGTGCTAGGAAAATGCATGCTATTAAAATCCCCCTTTATCCGTGGTACTATAAAAGCACAGATAAAGGGGGGCCTTTATCAGTGCTAAAAAAAGCACTAATAAATCCCCCCATTTGTCAGCGGTTTTTTATCATTGATAATGGGTGGTGCTGTGGGAAACCAGTTTTGTGGTCGTGAACTTCTTTGATTTTTGGAATACATCCAATAATCTATGTAATAAAAAATCCCGAGTGATTTCCAAAATAATTTATGGTAATTTAGGTTATTACCATGATTCAAGAGAATATATAATGAGGGTATTCTTATATTTATAATTTGATAACCATTTATTTTTTCATGATATAAGGTGGATAGGTTTTAAGTATATTTTATGATTTTTCTCTAATGTTATGGATATTCATCTTTAAAAAAGTTATATGGTATACTTTTCAGGATTTTTTAATGTTAAACTTCAAAGGAAGTATTTATGAACTGAGTATGTATTAAAAATATTGGTTACAAGGCTATTTAGTGATTAACCTTAATTTAAGGATGTTCATATTATTTATTTTAGTAATTATAATAGTGTGGTTTTAGAAATGAACATCACGTGCGTTGGTTGAAAACCAATCAATCACAAAAATAACGTGGGTCATGAACCAATAACCAATGGATGTTAAGGGTTTAACACCTACCACTAGCCTATAAAATTTCTTGGTTAATGTGAAATTATTTTTGTTGAAAAATTATTAACTTTTAACTAGTATAGTTACATTATAGGTCTAAAAATTAATTTATTAACCATATTTATATTTATTAATAGTTATAGAAAATAGTTATACATTTCATTATTTTATTGGCAATAATATCTACTAAAGGTGTCATTTTTTTACTTATAGTATTAATGTTAATTTCGGGGAATCCATTTCTTAAAGTAATGGATGATTTAGAAATATGTTAAATAAAAACTAAATAATGAATTTTTATTTATAGAAATATATTATGTCAGTATATTTCAATATATTCATGTTCAATAAAATAATTACTCAATGTTAGGATGATGATAAAAAATGTGTTCTCATAATACCTTATTTTTTTTCGATCCAACCTAATTTTAAATCACAAAAAAATTATGAATTTGAGGACCTCAACAATTCATAATAATTCAATTATTTGTGATTGATGACCGAAATAATTTCGTTTTAATATTTTCGCATTTCCTCCATGTCCAATTTTAACCTCCAACATATGTTCTCATGTGTGGAAACTAAGTTCTTTGTTACTTTGGGTAACTGTTTTGGTCCAACATTACCAATTTAAATGAAGTTTTACTATTGATTTTTACGATGTAGGTTTTTTTGAATGAAACATTTAATTATTAATAGCTTGATAAAATAGATTAATTTTTAGGGATAAATTCATTGGGGGGGTATAATTTAACACCAGATATATTGTGATTTTTTGTAATTAATTTATCATTCGGAAATTTTTAATTTCACGCAATACTGAAAAAAGTTTTTATTATATAAAATAACTATGTTAAACTTGTGATATATAAAACACCATGTTAATCATTAAATATATTCAAAATATTTTTTATCTATCTCTACACAGAACTACAAGGTTAGCTTGGGTTTCATTCAATAATGACCTTCCACGATGGTCGTCGTAACACCCAAGACCGAGTATACCAAACTACATTGTTATTATTTAATTTAATATTATATAACCTAGATTCTAAATTATCAATTTTTAATAATACTAACTTATTTAGGAAATTGTATGGTTTAAAAAAATTTATATGATCAATTCATAGGTTTCTAATTAATTATAAATGAATATGAAAATTCATTGAATATATTTGAAAATATTATTATGGTCACAAGAATGTTATACCCTAATAAATTAAATAAACTATAATTAGTGAGTAATAATAATTTAATTTATATGTTATATATTGAATAATTATTTTTTCTATTCATACTATAGAGGTTATAAACATAATAAACGAACAAAACCAATTTTATGCTTAAAAACCTATATTTTTATAATAGTAGTTTTACGAACTTTGAATACAGAACCCTTTTTAAAATATGTTTTTTTAGAAATTTTGTAGATTTAGTATGTCAAAATAAACATTATCTTATAAATATAAATATTGAAATTAGGTTAAAAAATTTACAGTATTTTTCATGTAAGGATTCATGTTTTAATAAAGAGTGAAAAATACTGAATTTTTGTTGAAAACTATTTTTTTATATAATTTATTTATACAAAAAGTTATATATTAAGTTATTTTAAAAGTTTATTTAGATAATATTTTTATCAATTAATAAAATTTAGTTCATTGGAATGAATTTTACATTGAAATTAAATATAAAAAATGGAAACGATTAAGCATTTTTACTTAAAAAACCCATAGTGTCGTCCCATCAACACGATTAATGTTAAATTAATTTCTCGAACTTATGTGATTGTAATTTGGAAAATTTATTTCCATATTTTTAATAATCATAATTTATAATTAATAATAGCGTGAAATTGATTTTCTCACCAAAATGAATAGTGAATGTAATTAAAATTAATTACATCGATTAAGGTAAAATTAGTTTTTACTAAGAACTAAATCAAAACTTTTAAGACCCAAAACAACATAGAAACATAAAAAAGTGACTTTTGGTGGCCGTATTCTGAATCTATAATCCATTTTATATACATTTTATCATTATTGGATCCACATTCTACATTAAAAATCATTATTGGAATTCTCTCTTAAAATATTATCATGAGTGCCACTCCTCCACTATGAAAAGGAATCATTCCCCCCCACATCCTCACACCTCTCAATACATTTGGATTGATAAATATATACCCAAATAGATCCAAAATTTACCTCACATAGTCCATGATGCCTCCCCTTTGACAAAAATTCTTCAAAGGATGACATTTTGCACAAAAGAAATGGAGTTACTCGATTAAGAGGTAACATCTTCAATCAAGCCCATGCCTTTTATTTTCTTTTTACACCCCCTAAAATATATTTATTAAATTATTTTATATAATTTAATTTATTATAAATAAATGAGGATTTTTTATTCTATGTTTATATATGCACTTATACAAACATCCATCTTACGTGTAATGAACATACTGTTTATTTGCACGACAAAATACCACCTCACTATAGTATGATTGTTTATTTTTTCATACCACCTCTCATGAAAATAATTATTATTGAAAATATATTTATATATGTCATATATATTTTTTATTATGTATTTATATTCTTTCTTTATTTTAAAACACATATATTTTTACATTCCATTTGGCATAAATCCTCAAAGCAGTGTGGTTCATTCATACAGTAAATGAAATGTATTAAATACGGGTTTAGTGATTATATATGATATATATGATAATATTAATATACTTTAATAATGATATATATATTTATATATATATTTACGACTTTTACTTTCATTCATGAAACACAACAATTAAACAGAAATATAGTTCATGTATATGTATGGCTTACAATCTCCATGAATGATGTATTACATTTCATATATATCTATATTCTATGGGTTATTATAATAATAAAATAATCAATATATATTATATTTAAATCATTATTTACTTTTTGTAAAAAATGATATAAGTATATGGACCAAATATATAACAAATTAATACACGTGTGATAAACAAACCAGATATTACACAAAGTGAAACCTTGACATAAAATTACTAATAATAGGCTAATTTAAAGATAATATAAAACCCTAAATTTTATAATTATTATTAATTTGGTTTATTTATTTACTAATTAAAATTTTATATTTATTATACATGAGTTTATAATGAGTATGATGAGTGTTAAGACACAAGGTAAGGGAAATTTCATCACTTTTATTTCTACAAGATACATGTCGTATTTACAACACAGTTATATAGTTTGGTGTATGTAATACCCATGAATATATTATATTCCTCATATATATAAATTTATGGTTATTTAAATATCCATTTTATGAACTTTATTTCATGAGTTTTATGATTCAAAATATTCCAAATCAGTAAGACAGTTTTTCCTAAATTATCTTTCTTTGAGAGTCATGTTTTTTATGCACATAAATTATTTTTCTTGGTGTATATACATCTATTTTAAATTATATATCATTAAAAAAAATATTTTAATTATAATTTATTATTCATGTAAATTTATTTTCTTACAAAGAGTTTTTATTCCCATGTTTCCAAGTTGAATGTGTTTCAGAAATTATTTATCTTTTTTAAATATTGTTAATGATTTTTCTTCCATCAATGAAAAATTTTGATCTCTATATCACGAATTATCATGAGTTTCCTTACAATATTTTATTTCATGATATATTTATATATTATTTCCATTATTCCAATCTTTGGTACATAAGATAGTTAGTAATGTGTTTTAAAGAAAGCCCTACCTTACCTTTCTTCAGTCGGAAATTTTTCTTCGATAAAAACCATGTTTTCAATAGAAGGTTTCCAGTTATATTCTATTATTATACTATAATTATTATAACAAATGTTTTCCATTTTTTTATTTTAATAATTTTTTAAAAGGAAAATTATTTTATCCTTTCTAAAAATTATTTGTTATACCCTTCTGACCATGAAATATTAATGTTCTTTTTACCTCATTCTTCATGTATAGATTAACCCAGCATCATTTATGTGAACCATTCCTTGAAAGATTAAATGTATAATTTTTATGAATTTTTTTAAATTATTTTCAATGAAGTTGTTTGAATAATTATTTCATAAGTTTACAAGTAAAAAGTTTTTAAAAAAAATTCAATCTTTTTTATAAGTTTTCAATGTTATTTTCAAATAAATGGTTTTCCAAAAATATTGACATTTTATTTATATGTTTTAAATGAAATTGTTTTAAAAAATATTTTGAACTTATTTTATATATCTTCAAGGAAATTGTTTTTCAAAATATTTTCAATCATCATTTAAATGTTTTCCACATCAATGGTTTTTAGAATGATTTAATGTATTGTTTATAAGATTTAAAGGAATTTTCTAAGATAATGTTTTTTAATTGGTTTTAGGTATAAAAAATTATTTTCACTGAAAAAAGGATATTTTACCAAAGACATGTATTTGAATGATATTTCAAAATAATTTGACATCTATAATGACATCCATTGATGTTACTCATTTCCTTATAAGAAATTGTATAAAGGTTCCATTCATATTCATTCTATGAATGAGTCATGCTTAATGTCATGATCTTTATGAAACATATTTCTCATTCACATGTTATATTCTTATAAAATCCATTTCCCTTTCATGGGTTATGTTTGTCATGAAATGATTATGAAACCTATACCTTTTTCAATAGATTAAGATCTATTTACATGTTTATGGTACCTATTTTGTTTTATGGGTTATGATACGATTATTTTGTATTTTTTATAATATGCATGTATTATATAATTATGCTCTGGGTGGGACCTATATATCACTTCAATAAATAAGTTATTGATTTATATATCCTGATATTACATGGATTGAATGAGAAATGAAATCCGTTCATTATTACAAGGATGGAATGCAAAATTAACTCGGTTCAGTAATATTGGGATAGAATAATTAGTGAATTTAGTTTAGTAATAGAGGGATAGAATGAGGATAGAACTCAATTGAGTAATAAATAACCTGAGCGAGGTGTATACCTAATCAGTAAAGGATTTTTTCCATCAAGATGAACATAGAATCAATGCCTTTACTACTGTAGAAATATTATTATATGCTTATGTGTTTTCCACAATGCCATGTTTTATTTTTAAGTCATGCTTTTATGGATTATATTCATTATTTACATATAATTATTATATTATAAACTGTCATTACTTATGCCGTGATTCATTTTTTTGATATTTGATATACTGAGTATAATATTCTATTTCAAGGATCACATTTTTATACTGCTATTTTAATGTTTATGATTATATTTCCCCTTGATTTCCCTTAATAAGAATCTAAGATCACACTTGTTTTATGATTCCTTCTTTATGCTATGAATATATAAATTATGTTTGATGTGTCTAATAAGGGTTCTTGTTATAAACAACCTATTTGGTGATAATTTAGCTCACTAATATTCTGTTGTTCATGTTTCCATGTTTCTAGAGGCACTATAATTGTACGGTATTAGGGAAACTATTCATATAATGTTTTAAGTATGCTGTAATTGTTTAGTAATGTTAATGTTTGAAAATCAAGGTTCTCTATAAGGGAAAATTTAATTTTTGGCCTTGGATTAGGGGATCTTTTGAGAAGTGGGTATAAAATAAAAATTAAAAGGGTTGTAACATGTCAATGATATGTTTTTATAGGTAATTATAGGGATCGTGGATTTTTACTTTCTTGGTTGATTGTTATAGTATGGTTGGTGACACATCAATTTGGATTTATTTTACTTGTGCCACATCAAATTGTGCATGGTTACAATAATTTCACGATGAGGTGATGGTAGAGTGATCATTCCATGGCCAAGGTGGATACACGACATTGGAGAAAACCAATTCATTGATGACATGTGTGGCAAACAACATAATGGAATTTTTTGATTTTAAAGATGGGAAAAAATTATATGGTTATATCATTTCCATTTCATTCATAATATGGTATATGTTGTGTCGGTAAATTTTTAAAAGGAAAAGTCCATGTGTATGAATATAAAACCATGGAGTGTGCTTCATATCATAGTGTTGGAAACCAATTCACATTGCCATTGTGAGCACACCCATGATAAGGGAATCTTTGAAATGAACATTGGTCTATGTCATGATGAATTTTTTAAGGGTATATTTCATGGTATTAATCACATATCCTATGGACCTTTATAAGATTGAAAAAATTTAAAAGGGAAGTGAAAAGAAAATGATATCTAAGACTTCATTACTTTTATTATAACTATGTTAGGTCCACAATGTTGTAACATAAGGAGAAATTACCTGAGGGGTGACTAGTGAAGTAAATAACATGATAACATATATAGATTAATCTGTGACAATATAATATTTATATGTTTTACTATGGATAGACCTACTATTTCTAGGTTGGCTACAAACATTATTTAGTTGGAAAAAAAGTATGAAAAAATCCATTTTAATCAACTCCTGTAATATTCTTCCTCGTAGATCCCCCTTTTGGAATGTTATTCTTTGATGTTTCTAATTTGTATTTATGAATTGGAAGAAAAATACATAGGATAATAAGGTAATTAGATGAGGGTTTTTGGTTTCTATCTAGATTTGGGGTGGTGCTTCAGCTCTTCTGTGTCCAGGGGTCATGATCAGGTGTGGATATGTGGTCGCAAACCTTCACTAGGGCAAGGGGGGTCACGATATTGTACCTCAAGGTCATGCTTCAGCTATCTGTGGAGGTGAGGTCTTGATATTTTGTGTCGAGGTCTTATCTTCATAGCAAAGGGGATCCCGATCAGGTGCTTTGGTGTTGGGATTTTCTTGTTCTACTGTGTTGGGGGAATTTTTCAGGTGTGGTTGTGGTTCTGTGGGCTGTGGGGTTTTTCTCTTCTGGTGGGGGCCATGAAAACTCTTCCATGGTTTTTGGGTCTTATTATGGATTCCCCTTGGGGTTGTGATCATCTTCCTCTGTGGCCACAAAGTACAATCTTTCTTCTAGGGTGTGGATCGAGATCATATCTTCCTACGCTGGGGACACATTTTTGATCCATGGTGAATGGGTGTTCCTTGGTTAATTGGATGGGTTCCATCGACTGTGATGTTCCCCAGTAGGTGGTTTCTTTGTTTGGACTATTGTGGTCACTACATGCTGGTATGATGGTTGCGACATGATTTTTTTGTATGTCGGTTTGGAGTTGAAGACAGTTTCTGGGTGTGTTGAGACTTATGGATTTCATAAATTGAATCAGAATGGAGGTATTTGTATGCTTGAATGGGTTCTTTTCCAAAGGTGGGAAGTTTGGGGTACCAGACAAGACCTCATGATTGGACTCTAGAGGAGGTTTTAGAGATTGCGGTCCATCCATGCAGTGTTTTTTGGATTTGGTTTTTTGAGAGGGTATGACGACATCTATCAGATTAGATATGAGCATTGACTCAGGACACTTTCTTACTGAATTACCTTGTAATAGTGGAGAGCTTCTTTAGGTTCAAATGTTGGGGAGGCGCAATTCAATGACTTCATCATGGTTTTTACTCTTTCTTCCTTCGAGTGTGATTGTCCTATGTGCATAAGGTCCTTGGGTTTCCACCACCTTCATCCCTTAATATTCTCTCTTTTCATATAATAAAAAATTGAAGATAGATGGGCCGTTGGATGGAATAGGGTAATCTGAAAAAAAATGGTAATTTTACCAATATTGGATAGTTTATTTTTTGATAGAATGTACTAATGAATTATATTTCAATTTAGTAAGAGGTGTGTCCGGATAAATAAACCTTATGTTTTTATTTTGTTTCCTAATGTTATTGCGAGTTTAGAATAATTTATAATATATGTTTTATTGATTAAATCTTGGATGAGGCAAGGATGGTGAGGGATGATGAACTGTAGAGCCTCTTGAGGATGGTAAATTGATAATTAATATTTTTGGTCGCATAAATTCTAAAATTATTATTTTTATGCACATGTCTGCATGATTTAATGAAATTTTAATTTTGGGTAAAATAGATAGGGACTAAGGGTGACCTATGTAATAAAATATGGAAGAACTGAGCCTTTTGTAGTTTGAACAAGTGGTTATTTATAATCTGGGTATTTGGGATTTCCTAGAGACTATATCTATAAGTTGATATTTGTTTTAGTAAATTTATTGAGAGGCCCTATATAGTTAATAGGATCCCAAATGTGATGTTGGTATAATATCCTATTTTCCTATTTATAGTTCGAGAGATAGGATAGGTCAAGACCAAGTGGTGATGGGTGAGATAGTCATATATCTCAAAAATGACAAAGAACCCCTTCAAGGATGGATTAGATCATTAAATATTTCTATGAGAAAGAAAATACACATGTTTTGAGATGATATATGTCGTTAAGGGTTTTCTCTATATGAAATAATTGAAATATCTTTAATTGATATGGTATATATGAAACAATTATAGAGAAAAGGATTTATATATATAAAATTTCATTAAGATTTTATAAGGATGAGTGTGGGTTAGCTTGAGAATTTAAATTTATAATGTTACTAGGTTTTGAAATTGGAATTTTATGATGACCAGTATAAACACTTGAGGATGTGGAATGCAATAAACATACATAATTCTTTGAGTTTCTATGGGATGATGAGTGATCGTTAGTATTGACGATTTAAGATATTTTTGGGTGTGTATAACCTAGTGGATTACCTATTGGGAGACATGATGATTTCAATGGTACCAAGATTGTGTGCTTATGTGACCATGAATATCTTTAGGGGAGTATCCTATATTATATATAGAAAAAAATATGTGTTCTTATATATACATGACTAGGTCTAGAGTTAATATAACCCCACTGATGAGTGGGTGATCCTGCGAGACTGGCCACATGCCCTATATATAGTTACAGGTCTATGAAATATGTATATATTCTTGAAGTAGATATAGTATCAATGTGGGAAGGTAGTTTTAGGAACCTATATTTATAGAAATTATAGTGTTCATAATAGGATATAGGACCTAACTATGAGTGAGAATATAATTATCTAAATATTGAATTATAGACTCACCTTATGTCAGAAAAAGTTGGTTGAACTCTACCTTGAGTGATTATCTAGTGATAGATATGTGGTGAGTAATATGATGTGAATGAATATTTGGATGTATTTACTAACATTGAGTGAGAAGTTTTTGGTACAATTCAACATGAGTGAGAAGGTATTGGTGGAATACCTTGAGTTTGATGGAATGATGAAGAATATGTATGTGAGACCCACCCTAGAAGATAGTAATAGTTATTTTTGATGTAGTTTATGTAATGAATATATTTATGGTATATGATTTAGTGAGATGTTGATTCTGAGACCCAAATTTGATTGATAAGGTTGAGGTATTATTGGGGTTGTGAGGCCCACTTTTTAATAGGGATGTGTCCAATTTGATAAGGTATGAGATAGAATTGGTGTAGTTTTATTCAGTTTTAAGGTAGAGGTAGGACCCTTACATTAGTTGTAAGGAAATGGTTATTGTTAATTTAGGATCATAGCCTAATAGATACGGTAGATATTGAAACATGTTAATAAACCTTACCTAAAATATAAATATATTGGTTGTTAATTAGTAAGACAACCTACTCTACATCTTTTGTGATGGGTTAAGCTATGGTATTATACCCAACCCTATATCATTAGATAGTGGTAGATGAATTATATGGAAACCATCATAGTTTCATTGTGTATGTTTAAGAAGTTATGGTAGTGGGTTACTATTATCTTTCATATGACAAAGTAGGTAAGGCCGGGCGTCATGGTGCCTTGTGATCACATGATCATCCAACATGCTTGTTTATTTTATGTTTTTATTTTTCCTTATTTACACACACATATATGATGAAATATATTTTGGGTTATAGGTGGGACCCAAATAATATTTATTTCCCAAACCCCACACATTCACATTAGTTCACATGAGGACTATATATTTACTATATAAGTTAGAGAAATATATTGTCATTAGATCATGATAGGATAGTTTGGTATGGGTTTAGTGATGGGATTATTTTGTGTCTTGGGGATGGTAGTATAGATTTGATATTCTATTTTTTCATTTTTTTTACTATCTATAGGTGTTTGAACCAATGGGGGACCGATTGGGTTGGATTTTTACACATTCTACAATATTATTCTTATGTAGCATGATGCATTGTTTATTTAGCGGTAATCTAATTTAATTTTTTGATTATATTTTATTATTATTTATATTTTATGTGTAATATTTAATGGTAAAAGTCTTTCCAATGTATTATTCATCCCATTACAATTTTTATAAAACCTATGATGTATGGCGATACATGCCCGATGTCGAGAAACACTTGAAGAAATACATTAATCAGTGGTTTAAGTCATCAATAAAAATATTCTATCAGATTTCCATTTTATTTTTTTCAGACTATTTGTGTTTTTATATAATTGGGATACTAGTTTGACAAATGTTATGATGGACCATCAATTAGAGAGTCTTGAACAACATTCTGGTGATATTTACAAGTTACCAGGAACATAATATTTTTGTTCTTGTATTTCACTACTATAGTTTAGATTTTTAAAAAATTATGATGTCTTAATATTAGATTGATATGTTTAGGTTTTATTATTTTATTTTGTTCGATTTTTTTTTCATTAAATTCATTATATTTGGAATATAAGATTCAAACGTCATACATGTGATAATCTTGGACTGATTTCACAAACTATTAAGAGTGGGGATGTTTATGGTGTCATCAACAATGTATATTGTTATTTCTATACATACCATGTTGTTATTATTAAAATGAACCAGACCAAAATATTTACCTCTAATGCTAGGTCATAATGATATTTTAGAGGCAATCTATCTGATGATATTTATACAGTGCCTTGATTAAATGGATATGTAGTAAACCATGGTATATTTATTATACAGTTTCATGCTATATAGATTATTTGAGGACAGTAAGGTGTTTCTCTTATAATGTGGACACGCATGTGTGGGTATAGAGGAAACATAAGTGGGATGAGATTATAAATTAATATTTAGAACACATAGTGTGATTGGGTATCCATGCGTGGTTGTAGAAATGAATTAGTTTTATTCATAACCATATCGTTTTTGGTGCAATTATCTATGAGATTGTTGATTATGATCCTACATTTTTTGATACATGATGGGTATACTCCTATGGTATTGGTAGAGTTTTCAGGTGGTAGGTTATCACTCACTGGTCCTTTTCTTGAGTTATGTGAGTTGATCTTGATTGAAGGAATCCCTAATAGATATTTTGGTGAGATTATGTTAACCTATAATGGATGGATGATCATTTATTAAGTATGTTTTACTAGGTATGATAATGGATGAATCGTTAGTGCATAAGTATTGTTGTGAGATAAGTTGTATGAGAGAATAATCCCATTATATTTGAATGAGGCATGTTGGATGTCAGTATTAAAGAATGGGGGAATTAAAAGAGATTCCTTCTATATTGGGAGGAAAAGAGTGGGGGTTGAAATGGATTTCAGGGGAATTTATCAAAATGATATGGAATGTGTGTGATAGAAATGAACCATGTCATTCTAGTTTTGGATTGGTGAATGAAAATCTACCGACAAAGTATTAGTAGATATGATGAGACACGTACTAGAATAGAGGATGAAGTGTTTGATGATATTTAGAAATGTCATGATATATTTAGAGGTAAAATCATCTATTGATCCTAGTTACATGTTATTGTTGATCTGAATTTATTCTTAGATATAGATTGTTAGGATCGGATGATCTTGGATCACAAAGGGAGAAACATGTGTTATATTTAGTACTATCTAGATCGGTTCTTATGGACCTATGTAAGGAAAGGCATGTAGTGGGGCTGGAATATTTGTTTATGGGGGTTTACTATCATTGGTGATGGTGATGGTGATTGGTGAGGCTAAAATGTTTTATGACCTTGGAGTGGGTGGTGATTAGTTTCATTCATTATTTCTTAGGTATGAGTAGGGTGGTCATGTTTAATCATTTTTTTCTGTAATTAATTATTCATGGGCCTTAGAGATTTTTGGTTTTAGAATATTATAGTAAATATATGTGTACTGCAATACCAAGGATAGTTGAATTGATTACAGAGGTATAACCCTCAAATTGGAAGGATTGTGGACACATTAAAAAGGGTTAGTCAATAATTAAGATGGGATTATAATAATTATTTTCTAGTGGATCATATTTTTTCAATAACCATGATTAATTTTTTTTTAATTCTAATGTGGTTAATAGTGTACTTCGGTATTAGGAGTTTCACAGAAAAAGCATGGTTGTATTGATAGTGAGTCGGAATAAAGGAACTTTTGTTCTCATAGTGAGTGTATAAAGGTGGATTATGTTGTTCAAGGATCCAAAAATTGAAATAAAATACGCATTTGTTATGTCTAATCAATTAATACAAGTCTATTTTATGGATTTAATTTGGGTAGTTAGAAAAAGGAACGTGTAATCATGTTTATTGGATGGTTAGTTAAGTTTTGGCTAAATCAATTCATAATTTAAAATAATGTATAATATTAAATTATAATTTATGGATTGTATTTCATAGCACGTATATGAGAGATTCTCATGTAAAAATATCATCATTGAATTAATACATAATTATGAGTTGTTTGATCCTTTTAAAATAAAATAAATTATAATCAAATTGTAATACATATTAGATCAATTATGAATAATCCAATAAATTACATAAATGACTATCATTTTGAAAAAATATGAATAAAATATCATTAAAAAAATAAACAATAACGCATGAATATATTTTTAAAATAATAATATGAAACAAACCATAAATCAAAAAATAAATAATTTCAAAAAATTTAAGTCAAAATTGAAAGATATTATAACTAAATCACAAGTGAATTTTATTTGATAAGATATTTAATATTTATTTAAGGAATTTTTGTTGTTATGATAACAATATGACCTAGGATATATTGATATTGGTTCCAAGAATATAGAATAATGAAAATGTGTAGGAAATAATTTTTTTTGTGATCAATATCATAACATCATCACCCGTGCAACCCACAAAATTAAACCAATTGATGATTCATAATTTAATTCCACAAAAAATATAATTAAAATCATAATTTGTTCAATTTCGATAGAATGGTTGTTTTTTACATTTTTAGTGATTTATGTAAGAAGGAACTACAAGTGGAACCCTCTAGATCATCAGAATATGCTATAGATTCTCACTAGTATGTCTATCATTGGTATTTGTGAACTATCATGAAGAATAAAAAATGACATCGATATATTATTGACTTACACAACACCATTCGTTCAATTCAAAAAGGAGAACAAATTTTGGGATGCATGAGAGGGATCTTTCTCCCTACAAGATATGCGCGATATGAGATAGGAGCACACAAATTATTGTTATGAATATTCAATTAAATTTTGGCATTCTTTTTTTAAATAGGCCAATTATGAAATCTTGTGAATTTCTATTTGGACCATTTACTAAAAATAACTTTTTAATAAGCCTAGAAACATAAAAAGGGAACTTTAAACATTAAATAATTATAAATACTATTTTATCACTCAATTGTAACATTAAAAAACATTACATGAGAAAATATGAATCATTAACTAGAGTTATCTCTCCTAAAAAATTTGATGACCCATTAATAATTAATTATTTAATTTTAAAAGTTTTTACCATGTGTTCTATTAATTACATGTGAATACATCGAGTAAATAAATTTATCACTTATTATTCAAAACAAGATCCATTATGAATTTATTTATTTATATAGATTTTTTATTCTTGGACATTCCTTGATCCCACATCGGGGCTTACCATTCTTTTAACCCAAATTCGTTTGAACTGGTCAAGATTATAGATGATTTTTTTTCACCCTCAGGGAATTTATATCAATAATAAATATTCTCACCCATATAACATTATTTTTATCTAATAACACATCATTTCACAAAAGGAGATAATTTTTAGTCATAAAAATGATAACATCATATAAACACACTTCGTGTAATATACTATATCTATCTCACGATATATCATAATGCAGGACCAACACATTACATTATCATCCTTGATTTAATATTTTGTGACCATACAAGATGGAATTACCTTTTTGTACTATATCCATAGTTTTATTAATGTTACTGAAATCCTAGTAAACTGGTCCAGTGATATATCATAATTTAAAGAATCATGAAATTCTATCATGGTCATTTAATAAATGTCATACCACCAATGATGCATCAAGGATATGATACCTTAATATAAAAAAATATCGTGGTTTTTATAAAACATCAATTTTCATAATTCAATTTTACACATCATAAATTATCTCAATTCATTGCACCGATAAAAGTGCTCATAAATAGAAATAACCAATGATAGTTGAAACATTCCATGTTTGTATTGGTAGGCCATACCTGATGATCTCTTCTACTAGAGATCACAGTGTGATATTTTTATGAGAACATGTCGTAGTGATTATGACCCCCCAACACTGAAGATTCATAGATCATTTTTACAATTAGTATGATTTATCAATATAGAATGAAATATTTTAATAATACTATCATGGTATATCTTGGTTATCCTAGTGTATAGGAGATACTATAACCATTTCATGCATCAAAAAATATTTGGAAATAATATCTATATAGTTTATGTTGAATTATTATATATATTATGGTAATATTACATCATGAATAATTTGTTATATATATTATATATTAATTGAAAAGTCGTTCTCAAGTTGGGTGTAGTGAATTGATTTCTATAACACTCCCACATGAACTATTAAAAACATACTAACTATCAACTAGTTAACTCTCACATGATAATATTTGGAATCACTTAAGTTATATATTTGGTTATTAGGGTTTCCACATTATCATATGTGCATAATTTAGTATCTGTGACTTCAGCTCCTTGATTAAAATTTCTATTGATATTATATGTCTAATTATACCCTTTTATCCTCTTTCACAATCATGATATCTTTTCTTTTACTGACAACATGATATTATAAAAATTTATATGATAATAATATTATTTCTATGTACTGTTCTATGAATGAAAAATATATTTTTTCATTTAACTCCTCATATAAATGCATCATATGTGGAAACATACTCAATATTTATAGGTAAGAATATAATTTTATCCGATTTGTTAATCATGCTAATTTATTCTTCCCCAGATATACTGATAGATCAATAATATATGAATGGAGATTAGTTTACATATTTTTAAAGATAGTGTTCATTCATATCCATGTACCAAGTACATATCCCTTTAAAATTATAATTATTATTGTATAGAATCTATATAGCTCTAATAGATTCATTCAATATTATCATACCAAAATTTATATGTGAAAATATCATATCTATTATATATCATGACATATATGATAGATCCATTATAATAGTGTATAGATATTCCCTCACTATATCAATATCCTCTTTTGTATTATAAATTTATTCTTGATGTTATTTCACTTATGTAAAATTTAATACAAATATATATTTAAATTTTTTAAAATTTATTTGTTTTTGAATTGTAATTATATATTATTTGACATGATAAAAATAACCCATTAAATTTTAAATGGTAAGTTAGGTTCCCTATAACATGTGTTACAACTTTAATTTTATATATATTGATATTATATCAATATTCTCTGAACTAACTGTATGATCTCTTTTTTTTTCATATATATTCAACGTATTATATATATAAAACATTATCTCTCCCATATACATTATATAGACACATGGAAAAACATCATTCATAAATAATTTTAAATTATCATGTTTCCTATATTAATACAAAAAATGGATCTCCATAGAATGAATTCAATGTTCAAATTCTATGCTCTCAAAAAAAATTTATTATTATGTCATATATATATATATTCTATAAGGTTTGCTTCAATGAAGGTGATATTGAAAACCAATGTACAATATAATGATCATATAATAATCTTACAATAATAATAATTATAATGGATTTAATATTTATATTTTGTGTAACCAACTATGGTTTTAAGTACAATGACTATAACACTAATTAATAGTTTTTCATGATTAACCACAAATTACTTGACTTTAATTGTATAGACTACCAAAATAAAAACAAGATTTTGGTATACAGAATCCATTATTTTAAATGAATAAGAAAATTTTTATTAGAAATTAATTAGATTTACTAATTCCTTGTAAGATGAAGATTTGTTATTAATATTCAATAATATATCACCTATCATAGGGAATATAAAACTAGATCACATTTATATTACCTTTACATAAGAGTATATGTTAATAGAACATTCTTTTTTAATTAACTATTCATGAACTTATTCCTATGTATTTTTTTTATATCACACCATAAATTTTATCCATATTTATAGTGAAAACACTGTCATAAATATGATTTTTACCATCTTTTTTTAATTTTGTATCTTAATTTACTATATATTCAATAATCAGTTTTTCTTTAATTTCATTAGGAATATTGAGGATGATTATTTGATATGTTTTTTTTAAAAAAGGTGGGCATGAAGGCTAAATTTATTTTTTAAAACAAAGGCCTCATTAGTGTGGGTAGAGGGAGACCCATTACATAGCACAAAGTCCCAAGGCAATATGGCCTGAATACATGCATGAAAGCCCATTTTTTCCCAAAGGACCCCTCGGTGAATAGTGCAACTAGAGTACCCGCACGGCTACATTACTTTCATTTTGGACATATGATAGGTGATTTGTGTTTTTTTATTGAAGTTTATTTATTTACATATCATTTATATAAAAATACCATCATAAAAGATGAATGATTAATCAATGGATTTATTTCACAATATAATACATATTATATCAATTTAAATCCTATACGTCTTATGTATAATGGTTAATAATAATTTTTATGAAACATGACTTAAATAGACAATGAAATACATCCATGACTTGTAAGACTCATCATTCATCCTCTTTTTATAAATGTAATGTAATTGATGTGTATAAGGAAATTTTAGTTTCTGAATAATCCCACTCATCATTTTTAGGATTGATGAATTCATAGTTATGATATTCTATTTCACACCAGCCCAAATCATCTCATATATTCAGACCAAAGATAATACATATTTCAAATTCACTTTATCTAAATTCATAAAAGGAATATTATTAAGTATGTTAATTTACCACTTGATATTATTTTAAATAGTTCATGTGTATCTTATTGAAATATTTCTATAATATTTATGGATTTATCATCTTTAATGTCAAACAAGTTCCTTGTCCAAATTTTAAACTGATATTAAATCATCATGGACACCTAAGTGTTTAGATCATGAATATTCTTTTCATACGTTGAGATTATTTTTTTATTTATGTATATAAATAAAATTTCTTTTATAACATTTATTTCACACTATACTTATATAATGTATTTTTATATGAAACAAAAATAAAATAATTATTTACATTCAACACTAGGTTATCATTCATTGCAAACAAAAAAGATTTTTAACAAAACCATGATATACTATTAATATTATTTCTCTAACATAATAGTTATAACAAATATTTTATAAATACTGATATTAATAGTAATAAATTTTTTATAAATATAATGTATAATGGTTCAATATAGAGATAATATTGATAAAAAAGTTATTGATTTTTGTTCAAATCATTATATTCTATGAAATTAATATTTTATTAAAAAATGTTTCTAATATTTTATGAATATTAATCAAATTGAATTTTGAAAATATTAGAAAATTAATTTGAAAATAATAGAATTCATACTCGAAAAAATATTTTATGAATACGAATAGGTTGAATTTTTGATTTTTTATAAAACTTTTCATATTTTGGTGAATAATGAAAAATACAACATTTTAACTGATAACAACATTTTTTATAAATTATTTTATAGAGAAAAAATATATTATATATATTTTTAAATTAATATTATTAAAATTATAAATCCATTAATTCAATTATTTTAGTAGATTTATTATTATATGGAATTTTGAAATAATAAAATTGAAATCTTCGGAAAATTATCTCTTTAAATGCATACTTTGTCATCACATCTTCAGAATTAACTATAAATAAACAATTTTCACATATATGTTTTGAGTTTGAAAAAATGGATTAATATTTGGAATAATTATAATTCATATTATATAATAATCTCAACCTAATTTTTTACCAATATAAATAGTGAAAATAGTAAATATTAATTTTTGTGGTTAAGATGAAAACTAATTTACAGAGAGTTAAACTAATAAGATAATAGTTAAAATATCTATAACACTTATCAAAATCTTATTTTCTTGTCATATTTAAATCATATACTTCTTAGTCTCAGATAAATTTTCTTTTTTTTGGCTCTATTTATTATAATGAATAATTTTATATTGGATTCCCTTGGGAAATTTCCAATTAGTTTCTTTGTGGGTTCATTTCTCCCTCTTATAAATGAGAACCACCACTTTCCACTTATCCAAACATATAAAGAAATATTTTTCAGAAAAAACCATGAAAAAAACACCCACAACATCCTTTGATATGTTCTACATCTTTTGGTCCTCCCATCAAACCAACACCAGGGTACTTAATAAAGGATCCAAGGGATGTTCTTCTATGCAATGCCAATTATCTTCACGAAGATGCTTCTTTTTCAATTTTATTTTTCCAAAATTAGTTATAACTTAAAAACATCAATATAATGAAAAATTATATACTATATGCTTATATGTTATCATGTTAATGTAATAATATGAAACCATCTTAACTTATATCAAATAGGTTATAAAATTATCATTCGTGTGTGTGAAAAACTACCACTTCATAAACCAATGTCATTGATTATTTTGAATTAAAAAACATAAATAATGAAAATAATTATTGATTTATTATATATATATATATATAATATTTATGAAATTATTATACTTATGGAATTATTGTATCACACATCCATTTATACTCTCCCTTTTGTGGGAATACTATAATGTCGCTCGTGTGTGCGAAAGATTATTGCCTAATGGAGCAGTGTTTTTCATTAAGGATTAAAAATTAATATAATAAGGATTTTTAATGAAAATATGTGATATATATGAACTAAAAATATTATATAATTATGATTTGTTATTTTCATTTAAATATTTGAACCTAATAATAAAATTGAAAAAACATTCACTCATACATACGACCGACCATCTTCATGAACTGTGTATTTCATTTTCAATCACTAATTTTTCTGAAATACTATATATATATATATTTAATATATATTAAATTTATATATTGTATAAAATTATTTATTTTAAGAAAGAATAGTCAATGTATGATTTCTGAAAATAAAAAAATCAAAACATATATGAAAATAAAGAGGTTACTTCCCGAAATGTAACTTTAACATGAAATTGTAAAAAAATGGTTAATAAAAGGGTGTAAAAAAATAATATATATTATTATATACATAAATATTTTTCTATTTTATATGTATAAATTTTGGATACAGTAGGTTTGAACTTGTTTTACGGAAGACAAGATTTCAGGTAAGTGATATTTTTCTTAATTTTTTCCTTTGAGATGTACATTATGTTATGAATCAATAAGATTTCATTAGGTGTATATAAAAACCCTTTTACATGTATTTTAATGAATTTATTTATCATAATTATATTTTATGTTATTCATCATGAGTATTTTAATTCAATGTTTTGAAAGTGGTAATGAATTTCTGTTAGAATATCATCGTATACCATGATTGTTGATGATTATGTTTTAAATGATAAAATATTATGTTCTATCTCTTGAAAAACTCATTAATTTTATTATTATACTATTATTCATTATATTTTCATTTAATAATTCCATTTTCAACTATTTTTTTTGGAAAAATAATAGGGAAAATGTTTTTTTAGAAAAATCTGAATCTATATCATTTTTTTTCAAAATCAATGTTCATCCAAAGAACAGGTTATCTAAAACAATTTTAAAAAATGGATTATTAATCTCCTATAATTATTAAAATATGTTTTTTACCATTTTTTAAATAAATATTTTTATATGAATTTTCATTCCAATTTCTAAACAGTGCACGTTTTTCTTTTACAAGATATGTGATCAAAATCTTTATTTTAACATGTGTGACATGAAAAAATGTCTAATAGTCATGATCATTATTGTCATTGAAAATTAAAATATATTTATTCAAGGTTATTTTTAAAGAAATTTTTTCTTATTTTTTATGTTTTTAAAATTTTTTTCAAAGTGAAAAGGTTATTTCCCACAATAATGTTTTAAATGATTGTTAAAAATCAATGTCCATCAAAGATGTCATCTGTTGATTTTAACTATTCATTGCTGAGGATATGATCCAAGTATAAAAATATTATTCTTTATATTAATGGTTAATGTTCCTGATAAAAAATTGTTTAATAAACATGTTTCTATTATGTGGTTTATTCCATGATATAATTATTATCAAACCCGGTTATTTTTCAACAGGTTATGCTATAATGAAATGATTATGAATCATATATATTTTTTATAAGTTATGATATGATGAATGCTTTAAAATCATGTGACACACATATATATGGTTTTTACTATGATATTGGTTAAACCCATGTCTCCCTATAATTCATTTTGTAAATAATTATATCTAATGAGATAGAAATAAATAGAATAGTGAATGAACTAGATTCAATTAGATACTTATTCGACTATGATGGTCTTTGGAGTGAACCATGACTAAAATGATGTTATGGGTAATGAAACCATTCAACTATGATAGCCTAGGTACTTAGCATTTACTATTATTAAAAATATTTTGAAATGTTAAGTGTATTAAAAATATATATATCTTACACCAATGTTATGATCTCATAGACTATGTTCCTTCATTACCTTAATTATTATGTCTTATAAACTGCCAATATGTATTCCATGACTAGGAATTATGATTTTTGATATGAACAGATGGTTTTTAAATGTTATTTTCATTTTTTCATACCCCTATTTTCCCATTATGCTAAAATTTCTCCATTTTTTCCTTTATTGAGAATCTGATATCCCCCTTTCTTATGTTTCGTATCCCCAGGTTATGATTAAATTTATTACATATAAAACATATAAATAGGAATATAGTTATGAATATCATTTTGGGAGATGATGTAGTTTTCAAATATACAATTTGTTTGTTCCCTAGAATCAAAAAATGATAAACTATTATAGATTGATGTAATATCTATGTATTATATTTTTTGGTCACTCTATTTTGTATCATTGAATATGTTTAGTTGACATTTGAAAACTAGTTTGAGAAAACCATATTGAGATCACTCAAGTACATGTTTAATGTTTTTTCTAATGATAATTCAATGTATAGGAAAACACTATAGAAATATGTTAAAGGACAGAGAGATTGGTTTCCACGAAATCAAATAAATATCTGGTTACTACAATTGGATTTGGATTTTTCATATACGTACCTAGGGGTAATAACTCAAAAAATAGAACATTGAGCTAGACTTGATCATCACCTAGTGTAAGACAATGGGCCTTACTGTTCACCAGGTTTGACACTCTAGATGGATAAAATTTAAAAATTCACAAAATCATTATGAACCATCATGAATGATTTAAATATATTATGATAATTAATTCCCTAAGATAAACCTAATTTTTCATAAATTAATTATGGATTTGTGATTTAGGCTACCTGTAAGTGATTTTATAACATTATCTAGTTCCCCATCATGATTAATGATTCTCCAATTATGCATTTTAGTGTTATAAAATGGATAGATGTTAAAGAAATAATGTTAATGATGAGTGATACATAAAATGAAATGATTTTCATCCTGACCATCCAAACATTAAGGGGGTTGGAATGAAACATATCATTATTATGATCACAAAACATTCTGATTCCATGAATCATGATGTAATTTCAAATGAGAAAAATAGGGAACAACATTATCTAAGTGATTAATGAGGTAATACCCTCCTTATTTCAATCGGTATTTTGATCTACTTGTTGTTTAAAAATGGTTAAACACCACTAAAAATATTTTTTCCTTTCTCTAATGTTCATAACATGAAAACTTCATTTTTGATGCGTATCCTTTAGATGGTGAATCAAGTCAATGGCTGGATCGTATACATAATATGAGGCAATATGAGGAAATTTACCCATATATTGGGATGAGTCCAAAAACATATTTTCCTTAAGTACTTTCATTTTATTATTTGTAAGAATATGGACATGTATTTTCATAATCTAATATAAAAGGATGACTAATCTGTTGGTTCCTATGAAAAAACTTTTACATGACTAGTGAGGATCGCTTCAAGTAATATCATCAATCTTGACTATTAGGTTAATTTATTATTTGGTGTCCTAAAAATAAGTCCTAGAATATAATTACTTATAAGAGACATTTTATTCTATGATGATATTGTCTAATTTTATATCATTCTAGAAATAGAGGTTGGATTTACATAACAATCTCATGGTATTTTTAAAAATATAATTATGGTAATCAGAGGAAAATATATGAACTATAGAGAGAATAACATGAGATTTACTTTAATATCACATTGCGAGAAGATGCATGTAGTAAATTTCATAAGTAGAATATTAAAAGTGTTTTTGTGTGAAATAGATGTTTATCAGAAAATTGGATGCTAAATTAATAAAAAGAAGTTATAAAATAATGTGAAAAAAATGAAAGATGCACAAAATTCACCAACCACACTCTAGTGTTTCAAATTCAATGATTATGAGCCCTATGATATTAATAAAAAAAAATTGATGGTTAGGGAAAATGATAGACATTATCAATCACTTTAGCTAAGGGAAATTAAAGATATCATGCAATTGATATTTTCAATGAGTGGGGTGATATTGATGTGGTGAAAGGTATACATACCATCCACTCTAATACTACTAATGTAATATTTTACTCTCGATCAACCAATTCATTCATATATAGAGAAATTTTAAGGGTTTTATGGTTCTCCAAAAACAATTATCTATATAATTTGTTAGTGAAAAATATTAATGGTATGATGATTTACTCTCAATTATATTCTTCTAATTCAGTTGATGTTGATTTCAATGTTATTCTTTATAATATTTTCATTTCTCCTATAGTTGAATTTGATTGAATTCTAGTAATGGATTGTGTTTTTATACATAAATCCGATAACAATTTTTGAGTAATGTATGTCACATTTGATATTCCAAACCAACCTATGATATTTTACCAATGTGATTACAAGTATAAACATATTATGAAAATCACATCTATTCTATGATTATTAATTCACATTTTGGTGGGGTGTTTAACTAAAATGTTTGGGGAGAAAGATGACATCAATGATATGCATATTGTGCATGGATTTTATGATTTCATTTTAGAAGAGTTTTCTAGAATTCCCCTAAAATGTGAAACTGAGTACTTAATAGAACCCATATATATATCCATACAAATTTTACTTAATCCCTATATAATTTTCCTGATTTATTAGCTAGAATTAATGAAGAAACTCTGCAAAAACCTTGAAAATGTATTTCTTTATCTATGTGTGTCACCATGGGGTGAACCAATTATTTTTGTGAAAAATTAATATGGATGAATGCGACTCTTTCTTTTTTATCAATAGTTTAAAAATACGAAAATTAAAACAATTATCGTATTCCTTGTAATTATGACTTTTTTTATCAACAATTCAGATCTCAATACATTTCCATGATTGAATTTTATTATGTATATTACCAATTTAGTGTAAAAAAGGTGGATATACCCAATACAACATTCCATACAAATTATAGACCCTAATACGATATTTTAATGCCATTGGGTCTTACTATTTCCATGGAAAATTTAACGAATTTAATGAATAGGGTATTTAGAGGTTACACTCATATATTTGTGGTAGTACTTATAATTAATATTCATATCTATTAAAATAGTAAGGAAGATCATGAAGACCACTTGGTAATTTTACTAATGACCATAAGAAAATACATTAGATTAAAAAATTAAAAATTGTTAATTGTTACTTCAAAATGATTCTCTTTAGGTTATTATAATCTCATGGGATGGTATACTAGTAGATTTATCAACGAAAGAGCATATTTATTCTTGTCTTGTTGTAATAATGTAGACACATATCCCTATTTTAATTTTTTATCTTAATATTATCTACATTTTTTGGATAATTTTTCATTCTTATCTAATCCTCTGACAATTTGAACTCGAAAAAAAAACCAGGTTCAATTTGATAGATTAATTTGAGTAAAATTTCCTGGATCATAAGAGAATATTACTAAACACATTTGTCCTTACATTTATATATTGTGGATAAGTGTTTAAAATTTATATAGAAGTATCCAAGAATGCATTTGGATGAGTTTTAACGAAAAATGAAATGCTTATATCTTATCCCTCACAAAATTTTATGATTCACTTGAAAAAGTACAGAACTCATGATTTGAGGATAAATGTGGTAAAACTTTTATTATTGTTATGTAAGAATTATGTATATTAAAAAAAGTGTGATATATATATATTTAACATAAAATTTTAATGTATATATTCACATAGAAAGAGATGAATATGAAAAAAACAAGACTGTTAGAGATGATTAATGATTATGATTGGTCAATATATTACCTCAATGAAAATTGAACATGGTATCCAATTCTTTGAGTCAAGAATATCATCTTATATGTTATATGGTGAGGATTAAAAATGTTCCCATTTATTTTGAATAGATGCATTTATAAATTATATATAAAGAGGATAAAAATTATCTTTCTCAAATATATGTTAGACTATATATCAAAGTGAATATTGGAGAAGAAGAGATAAAAGATGTTGACATAAAAAAGAAGAATATAAATTTTCTTCAGTTTAAACTTGAAAATAGAGGAACAATATGGTTCATGAACCATGTATTTATTCCATCCACAATTAATTTTATGAATGTGTTTTTTGAGAAAGAATATAGTTCATCATTCTATATTCATCATGGAAGTGAAAACATATATTAATATTTGAAATAATATTTATAGTTGGATGGAATGAGGAGAGTTATTTTGGAGTTTGTATCTCAGTTTTTTGTATTTCAGAATATTAAGGATAAAATAAAAAATAATAAGGGGGGTGTTTCAGCCATTTTCCATATCTGAATGGAAATGGGAAAACAACACCAGGAATTTTGTCGTCAGAATCCCCAAATAGTCTCAAGTGTATAAAAATATATGGGTTTTATTAAATCACCGTACTGAGTTAGAATAGTACATAACTATCAATGATGACCTCTCTATAGATCAGAATTCATGGATATGCATTAATATAGTGGCATAGTTTCATGGATTACCACATTGCATTTTTATGATTGGGATCATAAGATTACCTTGATTATTTTAAAAATTATTTATAATTCCCTTACTATGATATTGAGTTTCATCAGCATGTTTCTTCCTCTTATATATGGTTAGTCTAAGAGAAAACTCAAAGACTAGATGATTGGTTGGGATCTTTTTCATTAAATTTAAAAGGAATTTGTGGAAAAAACCTTGATATAGTTGTGTTTAAATACAACAATGACATTCACTAATGTGTTTAGATGGATTCTTAGTAATCCCTCTATATATATAAATGTAGAGAGCTAATGTGCTAGAATCATGTTTGATAAATAAAGATGTTGGGACTTGAGATAACTAATGAAATGAAAGAAAATATTAAATCCACTCTATAACTTATCAAGGTAGCTCATAGTTAGTAGAAAATTATATTCATAAACACTATTTTGATCTAGAATATGATTTTTTAACATGGTGTATCTAATAAATTCTCCATGTAAGAAGGCTATAAGATTTAGGAGGAAAGGGAAAATAATCCCTAGTTATATCAGTCACATGAAAATTTTTCATCACATCATTACGATATATTATCACTTCACACTTCTAAAAAACCTCTCTCAAGTCCACAATGTGTTCCATGTATCCCTCCTATTGTGGTACATACCTCACCATTTACCTATACTGAATAAAATGGTCGCAAAATTAGATCATGATATTTCTTATTAAGAATAACTAAATGAGATTCTGGATCATATAGACAAAGATCAAAAAAATAACACTAACATAGTAATGGATTATGGTGAAACCACGAGTTTGAAGAATATATATGAGATTTTTAAGATATTTTGAGGTATAATTATCCCCATTTTTTGTAATAGAGTGCTTAATTTTGAATGAGGGATTCATTTTAAGGCGGATAGAATGTATCACCAGTGTTTTTTGATTTATTTCTATTTGAATGAATGACATTTAATTGTTATCTTTAATTATATGAAATACTAATACAATCCCACCTTACACACAGTGAAAATTAATGCTTTCTCTATATGCAACACTAGGTAAGCTTGTGTAACACACGACAATGAGTTTCAACAAAACCATGATATACTATTAATATTAGTTACCAAACATGACTATTATAACCGATTTTTAAAAAACTTTATATGAATATTAATAAATAGTGTTTAAATATTATATATAATGTTTATATATAAATAGAACATACTGATAAAAAATTACATCATTTTTATAAAATCTATATATTAGTCTAAAAAATCTATTTTCTATGAAAATAAATTTTATTAATTTTTTTAAATATTAATAAAATTTATTTTTAAAACATTTAAAATTAAATTTTATAATCTATCCATCATTTTTAAATCACAATTTCAAAAAATATCTTAGGGTAAATTTTTAGTTTTCTTCTAAAAAGGTTTATTTTTATGAATAATGAATAATACAAAATTCAAATTGAAGACATTAATTTCATTTATTTTATATATAAAGATTGATTATATTATAAATTTATTTTAATGTAATAGTAGATAAATTATAAAACCATTAATCTAAATTAGGATACTGGAGTCAATTTCATGTTGAAATTGGTTATAAAAACATTTTAATCTTTTGAACATTATCACTTTGAAAACCCGTTTTCTCATCGCATATGAGAGATCAGTTTAAAATTTAATATTGAAACATATATGAATTGAATTTTTATAAATAAATTATTGATTTGGAGTAAATATAATTTATAATATCTAATAATTTAAACTTAATGATTTTTCAAAATGAATACTGAAAATAGTGAAAAATTAATATTGTGGTTAAGGTAACGTGGGTTTACCGGTGGGCTAAACTGAGAAGATATGAGTTAGAATGATTATAAAAAATCTAAATTACTATTTCTTTTATTTATTTCAACATTAACCATACAAAGTTCTAATATACAGTAATTGGGATGCTGTTTTTTGTGAATGGACTTTTATTTTTTGAATATTTTTGGGAAATTTTCGAGTAGTTTCCATTTGGGTTCCTCCCCTAGTAATAAAAGAGAATAACCACAATCCACTTACTCAAAACTTTAAATAAATATATTTTCTAAAAACCATCCATAAATCCATCTCTAACATCCACATCCATGCTATATGGATTTTGGTCCTCCTAAAAGACTAACACTAGAGTCTTTAACAAGAGTCTAAAGGAGGTGCATCTATGTGAAGATAATTTTCTTCACTAAAATATTTTTTATTTATTATGAAAAATTAATTATTTATTAACACTGGAAATATATTACAACTAGTGTTTCATATATATATTTTTATTATTATGTTAATTTAGTAACTTAAAATCATATCCAGTTCTATTAAATGGGTTATGAAATCATCAATCGTGTGTATAATAAACAACCACCTCATTTACCGATACCATTCATATCTTCATTAACAACTCTAAAGGATGGAAGTAATTTTAAATTTATTATTTATATATTATATTTATCATATTATTGTACCTTTTTAATTATTTCACCACACAAACCATCATACTCTTTATTTTTTTGTAATATAATAATGTCACACATTGGAACGATAGAAAACCGCCACACGAAATGATGTGAATCATTAATGCTTTAAATTAATGTTTATAAGTATTGTTTTAAATAAAATATTTGAAATATAATAAATAAAAATTAATCATTATTGATAAAATTTCATTTAAATTTATTTGATTCAATCTTATAGGAAAATGGAAACAACATTCAAGTATATGTATGAACTATTGTCTTCATGAATGATGAATTTCATTTTTTATTAATAAAATTTATGGACTAATCATAACAGACTTATAATAAAAATATGAGATATTAATATCAAGGATAATTTTTTTAGAATACCAAATCTTGATCATATTATGATTAAAAAAATAAAAATGGAAAACATATCTGAATAAAAATTTTGTTATTACCCAAAATGTTACATTAACATGGAAATAATAATAAATGGGAAATAAAAGTTCATAGAAAAATTATAAATGGTATGAAGTATATAAATATTTCTTATATATATATGTAAAATAAAATTATATTTAATATAATATAGGTTATAACATATAGAAAATAATTAAAGACTTATCGTATGAAATTTTTATCTTAAAATTCCTTCTTTTAAAAAAACGTTATGTTTCTCAGATATATTCATTGATGTACATATATCCCATTTTACATGTTATGTCATGAATTTATTTATGCTAATGATATATGAAGTTACCTTTTCTATTATTCTTTCATGGGTCACATGATCCCAAGTTACCAAAGTGGCAATGATTTTATGTTTCGATATTATTTTTTTTGAGGATTTTTTATTATTTTGTTTCCAATTATAAAATATTATAATTCACCATTCTAGAGACTTATTAAATTTTTTCTCTTTTGGGTTTTCAGGTAATTTTAATGTAATAGTACCGTTGTATGAATCTTTTTCACTTAAAATATTCTTAATATATTTACAGAAATATGACATTATTTATCTCATTGTATGAAAATATATGTTCTTAAAAACCCATGATGCATAAAAATGTTTTAATTTTTTTATAACATCGTCTTATTTTTAATGTTCCCCTTTATCCATGTTTGGATTTTTAGTGGGTTCTTTATCAATTTATATAAAAAATAATCATTTGGATTCAACTGAAAATATGAAATGAGTATTTGTTTTAATTATATGACATGAACATAACATACCATTATTCTGATCATTATGCTCTTTGATGATTAAATTATATATTTTTAATGTTATTTTAAGATAAAATTATTTGGATAATTTTTAATGTATTGAATTTTTTTAAATAAAAATAGATATTTTCATCATGAAATTTATTAAATGACCAAACAAAATTATTTTCCATCTATGATTAAATTTATTAAGGTTAACTATTACTTAATGGGTATATGGTTCAATGAAATAATGATACATATTTCTATGAATGGTTTATGTTTATGAGGGAATGCTGTTTAAGAACCCCATTTCCCATTCGTGGGTATTACTATGATAAAATTCTTATAAAACCCACATATTTTTCATTGGTCATGAAATTATGAAATAAAGAAACGAATTTAAAAAATGCCTCTTTTCTATATTTTATGATATGATGAAATGCTTATGAAACCTATTTCAAATCATAGGTTATGATATGATGAATGTTTTATGATCCAGTGGAACACAAAAATATAGATTTAATTATGGGATGGTGGTGACATTTATCTATCTCCAATACTTTGGATGTATATTTAAATATCATGATATAGGAATAGATTGAATGGGGGAGTTCACCTTGTTATGTAAGGGAGTTTGTCTACTATGATGAAATTCGGAGTGAACCACGACTACTATAATGGTTTTGGGAGGGACCCCATTACTCTATGATAGGCATGGAAGTGAGACTTGAATACTATGAAAATTATTTACTATTCTTATTGGTGTTTGAAAAAATTATTTCTTATGAAAATTTTATGATCTATAAGATCATGTTCTTTTCTTCCATTATGATTTATGTTTAGTGATGTGAAAATATGTACTCCATGAAACAGGATTATGATATTTGATATGAAGGGTATGGTGTTCAAATTTTATTCTTTTGTTCCAAAAGCCTTATATTCATGTTATTCTTATATATCTCCATTGTTTACATATTTTGAGAATCTAATAACTACCATTGTTATGGTTAATTTATCTATGTTATGATGAAAAGTACTAGATATTGAATTAATAATGAGGGTGATATTTATTTAGATAATAGTGGGAGATGATGTAGTTTACATATAGACATGATTTTTTCATTACCATGTTTCTGAATACACTAAACGATTATGGAACTCAAATGTGTTCATGTGTAATTAAATGAATAATCATTGAATCTAATGTGATATCTATGTATGATAATACTAATTCTCCATAATTTTAAACCCAATTTATCATATTAAATTATCATTTTTTATCTTGATTCAATTGAATAATAATAATGACTTTATAATTGGGTAATTTCATGTCTTATATTTTACACTCATAATTTATTAAAAAATATTGGACATTTTTTGAATCCTATATAATTTAACCTTTATTTATTTATGGTATACCATAAATACAATACATCAAATTTGAAATTAAATCTACTTAACTCTAAACTAATTTTAAGATAATATTTTTGTAACAAACATTAGTTTAAAATTAATATCAAATAAAATAATACATTTTATTATAATTATAATGTTTTTTTCTTCCCTAGAAAATGTTATAATTAAGATCTATTGATAAATTGGAAAAAAATTCAGTCTTGTGGCCACCTAATAATTTTATTGAAACTATATTTTGAAAAGGATTAGTATGTTATACATATTATATAATAACTATGAATTAAAATAGAAATCCCACACACAATGATAAATATACCTAATGTATAATCCATTACCTAATTCTTCATCAATTAAATAAAAATTTTATCTAGTGACAAATATTGTTCCATGAGATGAAAATAAAATATTTTTTGATGTTGGACATCCCTTTCTATAGTTCATAGAAGGATTTTGTGAATGTTCTTTTAATATTATATTTAGATGATGTTTGATTCATGATAGATTTTAATTATGATGTTTTGGTCTTCTCTAGATTATTTTGGAGACAATATCTATTATTATATCAATAACCCACTCCACCCATAGGATATATATATAAATAATGGGTTTCTATATCGTTTTATAAATAATATATTGAATATACTAACAAAGATGTAAAATAGAGATTTCAAAAATAATGATGAATATGAATGATGTATAATATTGTTCTTTATGCTCCTTCAAATCATTGAAATATCTCTTTTAGTGACATATATTTTCCAAAAATAATAAGAATAACCCCATCTTCAATTGTAAACCTTTATATAACTATTTTCATTAAATTATATCGTAATGGTTTCTTTAGGGATATAATTTCAAATAGACTTTTAGCTATAATTATTATCATTCAAGATAATTTCAATTTATTTACATTTCTTCCTGTAATTAAATTTATGTTGAAACATACCCAAATAGTATTAAATAAACCACTCTACCATATTAATTTTATATTTCTCCATTAAACCAAATTATATAAGTGGTAATGCTAATATAATGAGACGTTTTGAATGTTCATGATTCGACAAGAATACAGATTTTTCTAGTCAATCAATGTACTCAATCATTCTTAGTACATAAGGACCATTTATAATACAATAATTTAATATTAAAATTATCAATGCAATCAAAATATAGTTAATCAAACTCTTAAATATATCCTTAAAAAATTACCATAGATGAGACAACATGGTATAACCAACCATATTATCATGTACCTTTCATAACTCATATATCATTTACTATATAATTTTGACATAGACATCTAATATGTATCCATGAACTAGTTTACATCTTTCATTTCACCCTCACACTATTCTTAAAGATGATTTTTACGTAGTGAAAACTTAGTAACTTGAAATTTTATTTCATATTATTGTACTATATAAAAGCGCTTCAACTACTCTTAGAAATTAGTGCTTATTAGGACATGTTCATTTTCAGTTTTTGAACAGTGTGAATCTATGGTATTGACTTTCATTTTCGTAAAAAATAACACTTTAGAAGATAATTAGTTTTTTTGGTTACTAATTTTTTGAAATTATATATTCATTATTATTAAATATTTCTCTTGATTTTATCAATGTCAAATATTCATCAATAGATAGATTTAAAATTAATGTCCCCTCATGTATTTTAGGAGAAATAATAATTAAAATATCTTGTTATAGTCAGAGATATTACTAAAAAAATACATATAGAGTTTCATGGTAAAATTTTGAATGACCAAAAATAATATCATATATATTATTATTCCATTGAGTGGAGTCCTACCTCAGTCAATGAAAATCAATGATTTTCACATTTTCTGGCACCTAAAATGAAAAACATCATAATATGGATAATTAGTTTATGCCAAAATTAGTTTTCCTGGTCGATAACTTTTATAAGAAAACCCTTTTAGAACGGTAAACCCACAACTTGGGCTCACGATCTCCTAAAACATATGGGTTTCTACAAAATCATGTGACAGAAGGAAATTGATGTGAATGTTTCTTTCATTGATTTGTATTTATATTTATGAGAGGAAGATATTGTAAATTTAGCATGATTTTTTATGTAATTTTACTCAAAACATAAGGGGACTCTAAATTGAAACATTAAACAAGGGATATTCCAATTTGTATACTCATACACACATGGAACAATATATGGGTATGAAAATAAATATATACAATAAAAATAAAATGTGAATTAGTGTTTAAATAATGTTATTAAATATGGAAATATACTACTTATTGATCCATTGAGTAGATAATAGATCAACCGAGACCCTCATGGTAACTCCTTGACACAATCCTGACTTGATTCATTGTGGCTAGCCCCATACGATGTGCACATGTATCACTTGGTACTTTTATATGTATCGGCATAGTCTGTGTGTTGTATGATCCTCATCATTTAACATAAATAAATACATGAAGGTGATAGAGTCTCTTAAATGAAAAATAGAAACAAATATGGTTATTTATTGACACATATACACTTTTATATATAATTATGTAGATAAATAATGAAAAATACATCATTAGTTATTAATTATTACAAAAATGAATTATATATATGAAATAAATCGGTTGGTCTCTCTTAATATTAGTCATTATGATATATATTTTTAGTATAAAATTAAATATTCAATAAAATTATATCGATGGGGTTAATTGTGAAATAAAATTGATTAATATCATTAATTTGATGAATTAAATTTCACTGAGTTTATAATGACTGAAACAATTCATATGTTGATATTACATTTCATTAGATGAATATTCACTAAAATAATAAATATCTTTGACAGAATCTTGTTCGTCAAGTATATTTGGGAATATGGATACATAGAAAACAGGTTCATAATTGACATACATCATATCCAAAAAATTTCTTCAAAACAACGAACCCTTATTATTATTATTATCATAAATAATACCTTATTTCATAACTAGAGAGAAGGAAAACAGAATAATGGGTGAGCTCAGATTCTCAGTAATGGTAAATAAAAGAGGTATTGACATAACATGATAATAATTGGATAATAACTTGAGAATCAAATTTGAAAACCATACCCTTCATCCTATATATCATAGATTTCAGTCATGGAATAAATCATCATAGTTCATAAGACATGAATCATTGAATAATCAAAGAATATAATCATTTACTGCATAAAATTGGAATAATATTTAGATTTAACGAGTAAACACAAGCATAAACAATTACATTTGAATCCTACGCACCGATAAATTCATAACATGTTTGCTAAATCTGTGTTATTAATTTGAGGTAATGTTTTTTTGGGTCTAGTTCATATCCCATAGTTTCCCATTGAATTTTTGTTAAAAAATGGATGTTTAGGGCTTGGTAGAAGGTGTTAAAATGTTTTCTCAAAGAGAGGGGAACTGTGCACCAACACCTAGATTACCATACTCCCATATTCGATTTTAGACAGTGGCGACCACTTGCTTGTTGAAAGGTTTTTCAAATAGTACTGGCTAACCAAGTGGATTTATCCTCCAGGATAATGAGGGATGCACAGTTCCTATATGGTTTGGAAAACCATGTATGAAATCATTGGGACTTTTGCCGGTCATTAAGACTTTTAAATCTACATTTTTCCTATGATGATTTTAACCATAAAACATTTACCATCCACCCCATTTAGGATTTCCAACCATGGTAGCCTCTGGTTATCTTTCATGATGCCTATGAACCTCAATCCATTGGTGGGTTTTACCCCAGTTCTTTATGGAATCTTCTTTTAAGTCATTTTAATATTGATTTCTTTGTCTTTCTAGGGTTCTTCTTCCATGTTTCTTCAGTTTCTATTTTCTATTTTTGTGTTTAACCTAAAGGGGATTTGATTTTTTGTTTTTTGTGAAAAATATTGATGAATATTTTTTGATCTCAAATTTATAAGGTGTAGTGGTGGTGAAGTTGTAGTTTCACAAAAATTTTCTGAGTTTTTCAATTGTCAGGTAGGTGGTTCTATGCTTTTACATTATTAAATAATTTTTATGTTCTTTCGTTGTTGAATAAATGTGATCTTTGGATTATTTTTGTAGTGTAAAACATGTTATTAAAAACAATTCATGTATATGTAATGAGATATTATTTTCAAAAAGAAATTGGATTTATTTCATGTGTGCTTCATTGTATTGTTTATAAAACATATTTTATTTCTTGTGTGAATGGTGTAAAATTTGGTTTCAATGTGATTTAAAGGATAAAATGTAATGAAATTTAGTTATCCAAGTAAAATGTGTTTTTTCTCATTTTGGAATCTTTTTTTCTGCACAAAAAACGTGTCTTTGATTTGCGAATCATGTTATAAAAATGGTTTTGACCTGAATATAATTTTTAAAAGGGTAATTTATAATAGAAAAAGTATGTATTTCATGTGTTATCTTATTTTTTTGTTTCCAAATGGTATTTATGAACCGTGTTTTTGATGAAAAATGTATTTTCAAATGTTTTTTATGTGAAATGTGAAAATGTGATAGTAGTGTTCTGTTTGTGTGAAAATTATGTGTGGAATGTGTATGTGAATATGTTTGATTATTTAATTTATGAAATTTAATTTTATCACAAAGGTAATCCCATGTATTCTAGGTGGGTGAACTATAATTAGTATATTATCTTATTCAAAAGTGGCTCAGTCCATGATTCGTTTGACATGATTGATTATATAAACACTAACTAAACGTGAGATATTATTTGAGAAAAATATAACTTTGGATTAGATCCACTCTACTGGTTCATAAATGAGGACGTTATTTGACCCCTATAACTTTGTATGAGATCCTCTCTGGTGGCATGTGCATGAGAACTCCATTTGTAGTTCAGTTAGAGGATTTTGATCACTGAGGTACGAGGTTCATAGTTCCCACATGTTATAGTTACCTTGAGGTATTTCTCATCGTAATATCTTGTGATATTATTCAATTATGGTATGGTTATAGCGATCGGTGTATATTAGACCTTTTGTACATTTCTATTATAAGTAAGATTAATGTGAAAAATGGATTTCATTGAATTTTGTTTTCTTGAGATTGTTTAACCGAAAATGTTTTTTTTTAAATTTTTCAAATATTATTTTGAAAATGTTATTATTAATTTATCATTTAATGTTATAGCATGGAATATTTTCTTTTGGTAGTATCCAATTGGGATTAATCTCACACCTTCCATACATTATTGGGTGTATATAGAATTTTTTTATGTATGACCTAGGTAAAGGAATGATGTTTCATGGTGGTGATGGTGGATCCAGTTTCCAATTTTTTACTTCATGATGGTGTTTGTAGTGGTGGATTAATTGATATATCCCTTTTATTGCATCGATGTTTTTGGGATAGTTTGTTTTTTCCATTCCATTGATATAATTTTGGTTTCAGTTAATGTTGTAATATGTTAATCATAAAAATTGAGAATCCTAATTTTTTTTCTACCTATTACTATTTTTCCTATTATTTGTGGCCGTTTTTGACCATATTAATGGGTGAAATAATTCTGAAAGCATATTGTTGATAACCAGTCACTAGTTTACAAACCATGTAGATTGAGAACACATTTTTTTCCCTGCCACTGATCAGGTTTGGTATCAGGTTTTATGGAATGATAGTATGTTTCATGAAAAAATTGTACTAGAGAAGATCATATTATTTTTAGGTCATGTTATTTTGGAAAGAGTCAACATATTCTAGAACTGGGATTGATTGAACACGAGGTTATGGTTTCGTGTGGGGTGCATGTGTAGCACACCTTGTGATGGTACTTGAGTTTCTATTGGATGTTGGGTCTGATTTTACTTCTCCTATAGTTGATAAGTACATGTTGTAGACTATATATGAACCCATGCTGTGGGAAGAGTGGTTTGGTTGTATTTTTATTTTGATGAACATGGTTGTGTTTTACTTTATATAAGTTTTTTATATTTTTTTGATGAAAATTTTTAGACCATTTGTCAATTGTTCTTCATTGTGGTATTTAATTATTCTAGTAAAATTCTTCTGAGGATAATTTCTATGATACCATAGGATTATTTCAGAGGGATTTCTCCATCACCAATTTATTAGAGGTTGGTGGAAACAATGGATTAGTTTATCCAGGATTTGGGAAAAGGAGTATGATCTAGTCCTTCCTTTTTTAGGGAATCCTAACTAGTTTCTGGAAAGAAAATGGCTTTGGAGTTCATCAAGAACAATCCTAATTCATTATAAGGTTGCACAAAACATAAAAAATTTAATGATTGGCCTAAGATGATAGTGATGATTATCATGTTTCATTATATTCCTTGGGTGTTCAGAGTGATATGTGCTATATTTATGATGGATATTCCATGTTTGAAGTGGTGGGAATTAGTGGTGTAAGATAGAAATCATGAGAATATGGGTTGTAAATACTTCAAGTTAGTTTTCAATGAGAGGTATTGTCATGATATTTTGGCCTCCTCTAGATCATGGGAGTTTGCGAATATTATCAAATTAGACCGGTCTATAATGGATCATAGTAACCACATAGTAGAGTTATTTTGGTACATGCCTTATATCATCACCAATGAGATGATTAATGATTAGAAGATTAAAATGGGTTGTGGAAATAATACAAAAATAATGTCTTCTTATTCAAGATATAAACTTATTTTGTGGTGGATAATCATGACAAGATGGTAGAAATTGATCATGGAATAAATTATGGTTTCTTTAGAGAAGTACCAGTTGTGGGAAGTGGCAGCTCATCTATGAAGAAGTGAAAGTAGAATTTGTAGGGGAAGAATGGAGTTGGTAGTTCAACCCATCTTTCTTAGTTGTCTTCATCTATGGCTTTTGACACTAGTTCTATCATGTTTCATTAGGGAGGGAAGGCATGGAACAAGAAACATGAACCTTCATATCTCCCCATACATTGTCACTAGTTCAGAGTTATGGGATACATGTAGTTATTTAATAGAAGTGTGAGTGCATATTAGATTAGATCTTGGTCTATGGACTCTAAAAGAATGACAACTCGGTCATAATGATCCATAAATGTGTGTTTTTGGTTTTGAGTTTATGGCGATAGGGATAGATTATCTTTAAGGAAGCGTACGTTCAAGGTAGACCTGTAGGTTAAGGTTCATTCCTAGGGCTAGTATGAGACAAGTAAACTACATGAGGTGTATTGATCAATAGTGTAATCAAATTATGGTCATGTAATAGTTCAAGGAAGATTATTTTTGAATTATCCATAATTGTTCTTTTTATTTAAAATCGATTCTTAAATTTCTTAAATTTCTTCCCACCTTACGGATCTGTTAATTTTACCAAACATGAATATGCTGCATGTGATAGAGATGGTAACACCGCAAGATAAGAAGAAAGAGAAGGGTTTTAGGTGTCTATCTTGAATACTCATCATTCGAGGAGTCGGGATGGAAGGGTGGTTTAAGTCATTAGATATGGAACTATTTTATGCAATCCATGGTATGGATTGGTTTGTTCTTTTTCAGGAAAACATTTATTTTTATCAACGATGAGTATGTTTTTTCCCCTATCAAAAGAACCCATGTTCTCATGGTGAGTGGGATCCTCATTTATGATGTGATGGACCTCCACATATGGAATGGAGTAAAATCATGTCTCTCACACTGGAGGATTATTATAGTATTTATGAGGGTTTATTACATACTATTTTGGATGATTTTCCACAAGTATTTATGAAGGATTTATTAGGTTTTCCTCTATAGTGGGAAGTGTAGTTCTCCGTTGACTTCTTTTTGGGAACACAACAAATATCTCTTCCCTTGTACTGAATATCTCCCACATAGTTCAGGTAATTTATGGAATAGTTAGATAATTTTTAATTTTATGTGTTCATTCATCCAAGAATATCACCTTAGGAAACCCTTGTTATTATTTTAAAGAAGATTAGTGGATCCATATGGTTGTGAATTAATTACTTGATGTTTAATAAAGTTATGATAAAGAACATGTAAATTTTTTGGATGTTTTAGAGACATTTTTGATCATAATATAGGATAAGTATTGGTCTCTAATATTTATTTGTGATTTATTAACACCATGTCCAAGTTAGGGTGGAAGATATTATGAAAATAGCCTACTAAAATAGGAACTATAATTTCATGTATTTGGTTATACCTTTTAGGATGAAAAATTATCTAACAATAGTCATGGAAATCTTGAACATGGTGTTGCATAAACATCATGAATCTTTTTTCCAAGTATTTGGGGATTCCATCCTAGTATATATTTATATCGAGGAGGAGAGTGAATAGAATTTGAGAGTTATGTTGGGAATTATTCAGAATCATTATCACTATGTGATGTTTTCTAAGTGAACCTTCTAAATTATTGAGGTAATGTTTCTAGGACATGTTATCTTAGAACAAGGGTTTTTAGTGTATAATGAGAATAGCAAAGCAATTATATCATGGGAACAACTAAAAATGGGTTTGAAATCTGGATTTTTTTGGTCTGGATTGGGTATTACAAGCATTTTTGGGGGTTTATCTCCACTTTATTTGTATATGAATGCTTTTACCTATAATGTGGTAAATTTTGAATGAATCCTAGAGTTTGAAGTATCATTTTAGGAGTTTAAATAGATTTTTACCACTTCCCCTATTGGGATATTTCTTCAATAAAGATAGTTTTATGTGGACAATTGTTATGCTGGTATTGAATTTACAGTGTCTATTCTCATGTAGGATGACCATGTAGTGGCATATGGTTCACACTAAATCCATCTAGACGAATAGAATTACCCAACCCATAAACTAGAATTCGTGGTAGTGATGCATTCCCTAATGATTTAGAGACATTATATTTTTGGGGATAAGTTTATAATTTATTTAGATCTAATTTTTTTCCTACATTTTATCTATAAAGCATCAAAATTTGAGGAATCTTCATTATGTTGAATAGCTTCAGGGGTTAGATTATGATATATACTATTCCCCATGTAAGGGTAATGTGGTTTCAAATTAATTTATCTAGAATGATTAATTGAAAAATGAGAATGATTTCAGTGATGATTTGAAAATAATGGGTCAGTTTTGTTATATGCATCACAGGACTAGGGAACAAAGTAGAGGTCTGTTATTGGATAGTGTGTAGATGAATCCTTCCCATTTGGAGTTTATTTGGAATGTTATGTTGTGTAAAGAAATTTTCCATCATTCTATGTATTTTCTAAAAGGTGAGGATGTGCCTTTTAATGTTATTTATCACTTAAGGTAGTATTGTGCTTCAAGGGTCGCATCGTTGATATATTGTTGAGGATGGTGGTGATATAGGATAACCACCTATCTCGATGGGACATTCATCCTTGTTCTACCAAGAAAGTCATTTATGTAAATCAATAGTTAATGTGTTTATGTATTATGTGGTTTTTAGTTGAATATTTTTCCTTCTGTTACTTGTATTTTCTGGTTAAAGTATATCAGCAAATGACCTCTAGTTTTCTTCATCCACTACCTATTCGAACCAACAATTTGGAAGAGATCACCATGCATATTATAATTGGATTAAATCTTACACACTGGGGAATAAAAATTGTTTTAATTAGGAATTATTTTAGCACCATGTCACCTTATTTTATTACAATAAGATATTTAGCCAAAGTGGAAGAGCTGGTTTGGTTTTATGTTTAGGAGGACGTGAGGCTTCAAGGTGTACAATGAGAAAATATGTCTGACAGGGGCCCTAGTTTTACCTTAATTTTTTGGGAAGTCCTTCATAAGGTTATGGGGTCAGTGGTGTTGTTGACCATGAAATGCTTCCCTCATGTTTGATGGTTAGATAGATTGGGAAATCAGAGTTTGGAAAAAATTCTCTAGGATAATTTGTTTTATTTTAGTGGTTTATGGGATACATATATGGGATTCATTTAGTTTTCATAAAAAAATATCTACCAAAACCCAATTTGAATAGATAAATTCTATGTGCCTTATGGTCGGTAGTATTGGTCTCCTTTGTATTGGGATAAGGTGGGAGCATCCTCATTGTTTGGGAAAAGGCCTGTTCAATAAGCTACTAACAATGTTATGGTGATCAGGAAGCTTTTTTTGACACCTCAGAGTCATCGAAAATGATGGGATGATAAAAAGTGATGGTCATTTTAGTTTGCAATTAGTGATAAGGTGTTGTTGAATTTTGGACCTCTCTTCGGTCATCGTTGTTTAGGTATGCAAGGGAAGCTAACACAAAGGCGTGTTAGACCATTTGTTATTACTGAGAGAGTTTGTAAGGTGGAATAAAATTTATCTTTTCACTCGTAGTTAATGTAAATTTATGACATGTTTCATTTCTCTTATTTGAAAAATAATAATCTATACCTATCCCATTTTTATGATTGGGTGGAGTTGGAATTGGAGAAGGATTTTTCATAGTTTGAGTGGATGGTGGGAATCATATATTTATAAGAGAAGTTTCTCCATTTTATTTCAATTCCATTAGTCTAAGATCATTTGGAGCATTGTAAGGATGTGTATGAGACTAGGGATTTAATTAAGTTTTTTAAGGAATAATATATATTATTTAAACAGAAAATTATTTGGAGTGACTTTCTAGGGGTGCAAATTTTTCATGGTTGAAAAAATTGTCGCATATATTATTTTATTTTGAGGTAATATATAAATTTTTTTGGTATGGTGTTTTTCCCATAGTTATTCTTTTATTTTATTTTAGAAATGGATGTTTTGGGGCTTGAGAGAAGGTGGTGCATATTTAGTGCGCAGTTAGGGGAAACCATGCTCCCTCTCCCAGGTAAGTGTGCGACCAAATTGGGATTTTGATCGTGGTAACTACATTGTTGGTAAATAGTATTTCAAACCATGTGGGCTAACCATGTGGCATGTTACTCTTAAACATTGAAGGGATACATGGTTTCCACACAATTTTTGAAAATATGCAGGAAAATAGTATGAATTTTAAAAATCATCATGATATAGAAATTTACACTATTTATATATTTTATTTTAACCCTTAAACAAATCCCATACACCCCATTAAATATTTTCAACCCTAGGTGCCCGTCCAATATTTTTTGGATCCATAAAACCCCAATCTAAGGGTTGTTTGGACCAAATTTATTCAATGAATCATCAAAAAGTATTTATCCTCTTGATTTTTCTATGTTTGTATCATTCTTCTAATTACATTATTGACTTCATATTTTTCAAGTGGGGTGTTTGACATAAAGAGGGTTCAAAATTATGTTGTTGGGAAAAATGTTGATGATAATTTTTTTGCGTGCCATTATAGGGTCAACTGATGGTTTATTTGTGGATTCATACTGATTTCTGAAACTTTTTAGCTGTAGGGTATGTGGTTCTGTTATATTACATTTTTAGATAATTTTGATATGATTTCTATGTTGCATAAATGTGTTCTATTGATTATTTGGGTGGTGGATATATGTTTTGGAAATGTTTTCTCATGCAAAAGTGATGGAATTTGGTTATTTTAGAACAATTTAGTTTTATTTCATGTGTGATTCATTTTGGGGTATACTAAATTTATTTTATTCCTTGTCTGAAAGGTGTGAATTTTTTTCAAAGATATTTAAATGACAAAATATAATAAATGCCTATTTTCCAAGGGAAATGGTATTTCATCCATGCTAGATTATTTTTTGTGCACTTTAAATAAATATTTAAATTTTAGAGTATGTTATAAATATTTATTCGACATGAATATGATTTTAAAAAGTGAATTTTCCCTAGAAAACACATTGGATTTTATATGGGATATTTTTTGTTGTGTTTCCAAATTGGATTTATGAACCTTGCAAGTGATGAGAAATGTATTTCCAATTTGTTTTCTTGTGAAAATGAAACAATTTGAGTGTGACAATTTCCTTTTCTACTTCTAATTCTTGTTAGGTTTATGTAAAATTATTGGTTTATGGGATATGTGAAATTTAATTTGAGAATAATGGGATTCCTAAGTATTCTAGGTGGGAAAACTAAAATTAGTATGCCAGTTAAATTAGAAGCGATTGAGGCCCAAATTCTTCAACATGATTAATGAGGGTAATAGTAACTAAACATGAGGTATGATCAGATACCACTATAACATTGGACGAGATACCTTATAGTGTCTTGAACAAGAGGACACTATTAGAACACTATTACATTGAATGAGATTATCTCTTATATAACATGAACGAGAACACTATTTATAGTTGAGTTGGAGGATACTGGTCACTGAGGATTGCAGTTTATATTGTCCCACTTATTCTAGTTGTCTATAGATATTTTCCTATGGTCTTATCTTGTGGCATGATGCTTATGTGATTCTGTGGTAGCCGTTGGTATAGGGTAGACTATATGAAAATTTTAGTTTAAAAAAATTGAAAATTGTTTTTCATTGAAAAGTATTTATCGAGAATGTTTTCTTTTAATTTTTTTCTTGAAAATGTTTCAAATATTATTGTAAAAATTTGCATTTTGATTTTTTTAATTTTATAGCATTGAATATTTTATAAGGGTGGAATCCTTCTATGATTTGGATCACACCCTAAAATCAACGATGGGTGTATATGAACATTGTAATTTATAAAACATTGAATAAAAAGATATATTATGGTGTTAATAGTGTATCTTGTTGATAGTGATCCAATTTTTTTTGGTGTTGGTGGTGGTGGCTTGAGGGTGATTCAAATCTTATTTCACAGAGGGTTTATATATATATTTTCATCATTCTATTTTTGATCTTTTGGTTTTTCTTAATGTTTCAAAATTTGAATCTGGAATTTTTTATATATTGTTTAGTTATGTCTATTAGTTATTAAGTTGTTAATATTTTTTGTTGTTTCTGATCATATAAATGGGATAAATCATTCCTAAAGAAACTTTTTGATACCCATGCACCAGTTCCTAGTCCCATTTGATCTAGAACACAATTCAGGTCATGCTACAGATCATATCAGGTTTCAGGTTTGATGGAACTATAGTGTAGTTACTGAAAATGTTAGGATTAGAATAAAGAATCTTATTCCTACATCAGGATTGGGATAACCTCCAATGTTCCTTCTTTAGGGATTGTGATAAACACACATGTTAAATTTTTTAGGATTTGGACAATATCCACTATATCCTGTGATCGCATAGAACATTAATAATTATCTAATGCATTGGTGGGATACATATTTTACATTCCAAACATCACAAAGAAAAAAACATATATTTGAGTGGAAAAAAATAAATAGAAATATAATAACTTTTTTAAAGTAAAAAGATTCATAAAAATTTCATCATAGCATAACACGTGGGAAGGAAACAAGTTTCATTATTATTACACCAATTCATCATAACATTACTTGTAGAAAACAAATGGGTTTCATAAAAATATTTTTAAAATAATCCAAATCAATCCATAAAAAGCATAATAATAGTATCATTGGATTATATTCACATTAATGTTCAGGAAACATGCACATTTATCACCATAAATGGTAAATTATTTTAAAAGAACACTTTCCTCATTTCTTGAGGGATGTATCCTCTTTTTTATCATGAAATAACATATTTAAAATTTAAATATTCTCCAAATACCAATACATTTATTATTTATATAAAAGTGTAAACTTTTAAATTATGCATTAAATAGTTGATTTTCCATAATGGAAAAAAAATTAAAATTATGTTTTATTTGTTAAACCAATTTTTCCTTTGATGTTTTCGATTAAAAGTCAATGAACCTCATTTTAAAAGTTTAAAGAATATTTTTTTTAAAACCAATAAAAAAGATAAAAATTTGAATAAATTAATTCCATGATTAATTTAATAATATTAAAGCATTCAATAAAACACTTTTAGAACTCTTGGATCATTTAGAAAAAGGTTTTTTGACCAATGGGAGAAATAAAGTTGGTATTCCCTGAAATATTATTTTAGTTCCATGAGTACATAATGAGAAGAAATTTAATGGAAGAAATTTAATTCCTAATAATAAACCGAGGATTAGAAATTTAAATAATTTTTAGGCATATATCTAAAATTTCATCATCACAAACTTAATTATGATGAAACTTGTTAAACAGTGTGATTACAATATAGGACACTTACCACTTTGGTATCATTTGATTTATAATACCCATGAAGTAATGTACCTTATATGGATATGTATATTTATGTAACCATAAAAAGAAGAATCATGAAATAAATTTGTGTGAAGCAGATAAAAAATATAAAAGATCCAATTGGTGATTATTACATGTGTCCCATAGGTAGAATTGTGTGTAGAAAAGTTCATACCCAGGGTCCAACTTCCTTTTTTTGTGTTAGATCCTCTTGTATAGTAAATTTATATTTATTATAAATATACTTCAAAAACATAATAAAACATATATTACTAGTTATTATTTATATATAACCATTTATCATCTGTTTATTATCAATTGTTAATTAAAATAACTCTTCGGGGTGATATCTATTTTAATTCTCATGTATGTTTAAGTTTAGCAGTTTTGGTTATTGTAATTCTATTATGGTTCATTCACATCAAAAATTTTAGTAATGATATAAATAATATATATATATATACATTATATTGATATTTATATAAACCCATAAAATTAGGATTCCTAAATATGAATTACACCATACATGGAGACAGTTTTCTATACATACACATGAATTTTGTTTTTATTTTATAATGGATGAAAGAAAGGAATGGAAAAAATTTAAGTCATGTTTAAAAAATAATTTTTATTCTGTAGATACCATATATATTAAATAAATATATCTTTATTAAAATATATGTAAAAATAAAATGAAAAATGCACCACATCCCTTTGAGGAGGAAGTAATACACATATACGCATGAGAGAAATTATCATTTTTCTATATATTTTAATGAAATAAGGCATATATTATATTTTACATCCAAAAATAAAATTATATTATAAATTTAACATATATTTATATATCATAAATACATTTTTATAACCAAACATGTAAGGTAATGATGGAAAACAAATTACATTAGTTCTTAACGTGGTAGTCCATTGTACAAATGACTGGTAGTTTTATATATCATTTGATGGATTATGAGATTGATAACAACAACCAAATTAAAATAAAAACATATTAGTATATGATAGATAATTTTGTACTTATTTCATAATAATTGAAAAATATTTTTTGTATTTTTAATAATAAATAAAATAAAAAACACTTTGTTAATAATGACAAATTCTCTGTGGACAACCTCTTTATACTTGCACCAAAAGACTTCCTATGAGTATTTTATAATAAAAAAAATATTATAAAAAGTGAAAAGGAAGATAAGTAATATATCTAGGTAATTATTTTCCAATCCAAAATGATTTGTAATTGTGAATATAATATTATAGAATCTTTCCTTTTATAAGTTAGAGTGACAAGAATTTTTTAAAATATACAAAACTATTCAACAATGAGATGTCACCCTCAATCCATTGGCCACCATAATAGATAAATAATATAATAGAGGTTATATAATGTCTATAAAATCCTCTAAACCTAATAAACCCACATATTTTAAATATGTTATTTGCAAAAATATCATGTTTACTTACTTTAACCATTTTATTTTTCACCAAAGTAACTAGTTTTTTACATAGTAATTTATCCTCTGAGGATATAAATAAATATATCCTCATAAGATAGTTATTATACACTGAATATAAATATTATATTTAATATATCAATTAATAAATACCTATGAATATGGTAAATTAATTTTAACACAATATCATGTAAAAAATATTACCCCATTTGAGCCTTAACCACCATATTTATTTTTTACCATTTTTTCTATTTACTATGAAAAAATGAATTTCAAATAATAAAATTATAAATTATTCCTATTAAAATTTTTATTCCCATTTTATGAGTTTAAATTCACATTATTGGTAGAATTTAATTTAAAAATTTATCTAGTAATCGCGATGAAAAATTAGTTTTGCAATGAAAATGTTATATCATGTATAAAATGTTTTTCTATCTAAATTTAACATTAACATGATTAAATTAAGTAAATGGGATTAATAAAAATATAATTTTGAAAAATTTTAATTTTTAAAAAAAATTATAAAATAATTAATCCATTTAAATTTATTAAAATGAAAGAACTTTTATAATAATAATCAGTATATTTTAACATAAAATTAAATAATATTCCTTTCAAAAAATTATGAAAAAATAAACCAAATATAATTCTGAAATTAAGATTTAAAAAATTATTTTTATTTATTACAATACATTTTATAAAATTAAAAAAAAATATTTTAATCTAGAGTAAAAAAAAACCACATTTTTTTAAAATCTATTTTTCATGCATAAAATTGTATTTATTCTTATCCCATGTTTAAAAAAAATATTTAATGAATTATAAATTTTTTATTGAATATATAATATTTAATCATCATTAAAACAATCCTTAAATATTTATTCATATAATATATTTATATAAAATCCCATTGCGTATGTAAAAATAATATTTTAGGAAAATATTTATTTTACATTCTAATGATTTTTCTATTAAACTGAAAACATTTAAATTAATTTTACACATGTTTGAACAATTTAATATTACAAAATTTGTTATTATTATTAATAGCCTCCATATAATATCTTTTTTAAAAAGATATAATCTATTATGTTTTTTACTCGATGTTTCATATAATAGAAGAAATCGATGAAATAAAATTTATATGAAAAAATGTAATAAAAAAAATTGAGTTAGATTATACACCCATAAAAAAGAAAAATACCCTCAATATTTCATTACTCTGATATAAAAAAATAGTATATTTTTATATCATCATATCCTCAGGTTCCCATATATCCTTTTAAAAATTGTGATTTTTGGGAAAAAACAGTGACCAAGTTAGTGGTCTTGTTTCATGGAATATTATATTTATGATCCAAAATATCCAATTATTGTTACCCGTAATAAGGATCATGCTCTTGTGGTATAAAATCTAGGATTAGTTCATTTTAGGGGTCTATAATTTAGTTCCTTATGATAGATACGTGGAACACACTATGGAAATGAGAGAGATTTTGTTGAAGCGCCAAGTCATACACAATCATCCCTACTTTATTTTGAATATAGAATGGGAAAATATACATAGGGAGCTAATTTCGTTTATTTTTGAACCTCATAACCATCTTCCATGGATAAATTAATAGAATTTTTTAACCAATTTAAATGTCCTGATCACATAGACTATCGTCAACATCCCATTTATGTAGAAAATGAAAATCATTTTAGTGTTGTTGAATATATTTTACATTATCTTCTATTTAAACATCAATATTGGGTCCGAATAGATTTAATTATGTAATTTCATCCCATTCAATTGGAATTCTACACATATTTTCATATAGAACGTTATAAGGACCTGTTTGAATTATCTTGGGAAAACAATTTTTTAAAAGACTTGACTAGAGTAAGTTGTTGATCTGAACCATGTTTGAAATACTAATAATAAGATATTATAAACTAATTTAGGGTTTCAATTGATGTATTATACAGACCATTAGTATAAAGATAATATGTAGTATGGAATCATTACTCCATGTTCTAAGCCTAAAGAAGGCTTGACAAGAACATCGAGAAAAACTATATATCCATTTCAGATACAGTTGAATGTGGTACACCAGGAAACATTACCTCTTCCATAATGTAAATTCTATAAATTTGATCTAGAGAGAAGTCTTCTATGATGTAAATGATGTTTGAAAACATTGTAAGGCCATAAAAAATACAAATACTATTATGAACATTAGACATTTTGGGGAGTCTAATGATAAAATATTTGGTGATGTATTCCCATTTCCATTATATTATAGATAATTGTTCTAGTATCACTTATAATTTTATATCATGTACTTTACATGAAGATATACCAATAATTGAGATTCAAACTCTTAAAAAACTCTCTTCATTCCATCACACCATAAATATTCTTGTAGATCTATATATGACCTCTTAATTTCATGATGAATTGAGAATGAAGAATTTTATTCCACATTTAAGAGTAACTTATTCAAATATAGAATGTAAGGAATCCATACATGGTTCTTGAACATTATCATTCCATCATAATCAATGTTAAACTCTTGAACATTTATGTCTATATTCTACAATGCTTCGTGTTCTTTATGAACCACTATAATCATTACATGGATAGATGGCTGAACAATTGTTTGAGATAGATAGTATTCCAAACCCTCTTTCATGATTACAAGAACCATCCTTTTCAAATCCATAAATAATGGAAATTTTGTAATCATCATCATATATAAACTATATGACCCATTCATCTCAATGTATCATCCACCTTACTCATATTCTAACGGTGTTATTAAATTGCGTAGTCATCCTCTTTATTAGGTTAAAACCATATTCCCAAACAAATATTCAAATCCTTATATGTTAATATATACATTAATTTTTATTATTATTTATAAAACAATTTTTTCTATGAATATAATTCCACCATATCTTTAATGAAAAAATAAACACAGCTGACACCAAATCATGAGTTTCTTAATTTTTCCCATTAACCTTAAATTACGATGAGTCATAATCTGCATCCTTGTAATAATTCATGATAACACATCCCTGTTTTTTATTCGATGCATCATTGTATATTAAAAACCCTTTTCCACTATAGGGAAATGTATTGACAGGTGCACTAACTAAATCTCTATTCAGTTCCTTAAAAATTTATTCACAATCAACTATATAATGGGGCTTGAAATTCTTCTGAGTTATATTGGTTAGTGTACTAGAATTTTATGAGAAATAATTTAGAAAAAATCGATAATATATATCCAAGGTAATAAAAATTCGGATCATAGTCATAGTTGTTGGTTTGAGGTAATAATTAATAACATTAGTTCTTAAAGAATCCCTAAATATACTATATCTGGAGGTTATATGAAATAAAATTTATACCTTTTGTATCCAATGATCACACTTAATGAAATTTTTATAAAAATTCTATTTTCTCAGGGTGTTCATCCCACATCTCAATAAATCTTCATGAACATACTTACTGATTGAATATATAATAATATTGTCTATAATGAATATCAAAACAAATCAAGGTAACCTTTAAATAATCTATTAATTAAATTCATAAATATAGAGGTAAATTTATCAATACAAAGTGGAATCGATATATATTCATAATGTCTATACTTTCTTTATAATGCTTTATTGGGGATATCCTCAATGACCCTTAATTTATGATATCTAGAATCAATTAAAATATTGTAAAATTATTTTTCCCATGAATTTGATCCAAAAATAAATCCATACATGGTTTAAGAAAATTATTATTGATTTTAATCTTGGTTAACAATAAATAATAAAAGTGGATCCACATAGATCAATATTTAGTTTAAAAAGTCAATAGTTACCCCCAAAGTGAAACACTTTTCCAAAAAAATGGCTTATCTTTATTTCCCAATATTTACATAATAAATTCATGAAACTCAATAAAGGAAATTCTATATGAAGCCTTCTAAAAAGATATATCACTAGGTATTGTTTCTATTGAAATAAAAAATTCATGATTCACTAGATGTCATTGGAATTATTCTAGAAAGACAGTAAATAATTAGTAAAAAATTATAAAATCATCAATGTTGAGTGTCTTCTCAATAATCTATGATAAATACCCTTTTTGAAAAAGAATCAAGAAATGTAAGATAGATGTGATTTTAACTATAAGTTCATATATATCATCACAATGATATATGATCATAGGATTTTTCTAAATATAAAAAATGGATTCTATTCAATATAAATTTATATGGTATTTATATAAATAAATCCAATCTATTCTAAAGATAACATAAAATTAAACGAGATTGAGAATACCAAGATTTTCTTGAAGTGAATTACCACAGAAATTAACCTATTAAGAATCATAGATTTGAGTTGAGACCATTGTACCATAAATAATTTTAATGCTAATTCCACACCCAATAATTCAGATAAAGGATTAACATTCTTTAAAAAATTACATAAAAATGAAATTTTTAAAACTAGAAGAAAAATGACTCTTCAATATTTGACCATACATATCACCACCCCGACATAATTATTGTCACATAAATCCATTTCTAATAAATTTTTTATTTGAACCATTAAGAATCATTAATCAAAGTGATTATTCATGAAAAATCTAACATAAGATCTCTAAATCCTTACAAATTATTTTCAACCAATAAAAACATATGTTTTAGAATGGTTACTAATTCTCATCAACTATTAAATTATTTTAGAACTATTTTTTAAGTGTTTCTGAATTTCAAAATATGTATCCCCTGAAAGTTTCAATATAGGTTTGTAGAAATCCCTATATCGTGCCCCAGATGATAATTAATTTAAATCCAAAATAATCCTTTTAGGGGCTATTACACCAAGGTAAAACTATTACAAAGCTACATCCATTTGTTATATCCCAACATAGATTTAAAATACTGGAAACCACATTCTATATCCTTTATAAAAAATTATATGACATTTTACTATTATTTGACTTATGCAACGGTTTTTTGAGAAATTAATTTCCATCCTAGTTTCGAGAACATAACCAAACCCTAGTATAATACCAACTATAGAGACACAAAAATTTCCTTATATTGATACTACATCCAATTATAATAACGTTCACTAAAAACATAATGATCTATGCCAAAATTTTATATGTATAGTGTATTTAGAAATTTATATAAATGGAAAATAGGTTCACATGTGAACTACATCACTCTGTATAATTTTTTCATAACTGGGCCCCTTCATAGACATATGATACACAATACCATTCCTTACAAGATAGGGGAAAGGATATATATGAATGGGTGAGACTAGATGCTCAGTTAGGGTAAAAAAATAGATATCAACAAACTATGACATAAGGGTCTAAGAACATGAAAATAAAATTAGAAAACTATACCCTTCATATCAAAAATATTAAATTTCATTATGGAAATAAATCATTGTAGTTTATAAGAAACTACTATGATACATGTTATATACTTTCCTGGCCATTATCAGTTGAAAAAAGAACTAATAATTGTTATATATTTTCAGCACTAAAAAAACTAAAAAATGGACCCTTTACAAGCCCATTTTTAGTGATCGTAAATGGTACATATATCAACACTTTTTAGTGCTGATAAATGGTTACCTTTCTCAATGCATTTTTTACGACTGATAAAGTCCTAAAATGCATGCGCAAGTCCCACATCAAACTTGCGCAGGTTAAGAAACCCCTTTATAAATGATTCAAATGTATCACAAGTTCTGAAGAATATGAGGGGATGATATCCCCAATAATCTTTTTACACATTTCCATACGGGCTCCTCCATGGTTCCATATGGGAAAATCCCCACCCTATGCTTCCCTTGAGCATTAACTGACCCTCATATATATGGTCAGGTCATATACGACCAGACCCACCTCTATCTCACATTTTAACTAATATATATTAAACATATTAAAATTATTAAAAATTGATAAAAATATACTAATAAAAATTAAAATTTATAAACATAAAAAATATATATTTATTTAATTAAATAATAATTAATAAATTAAATATATATATATATATATATTTAAATTCAAAATAGTAAATAATAATAGATATTAAATATAGATATATATAATAAATAGATATAGAAAAAATAAAACATATAAAAATTAAATATGAGTAAATTAAGAAAGCATTAAAATTTTCTTAATCGAATAACATGTAAAAATATGAATAATATGAATATATATATATATATATTATTTTAAAATTTAATTTAATATTATATACTAAATATAGGTATATAAATTTAATAAAATGTAATATTTAAATAAAAAACTACAAATAATGAATAAATTAAAAAAAATTATTAACAAAAAAAATATTAATAAAAATGAATAAATTATATATATATATATATATATTATTTTTAAATAGTAAAAAATAATATGTACAATGTAAAGATCAAAAATGAATTAAATGAAACTATTAAATCCATATTCATTTCTCATCATTTTTCATGGTGTTTAGATATAATTATTCATTCATAAATTTAAAATAGAAATATATTCGTACATATTTATTAATATATATTTGTATCAATAAATATAATATTTTTTTTAAATATGATTTATATAATACAAAATTTTTATGATTATAGTAAATATGTCATATATTTATTGTAGAATGTTTTATAATTAAAAAATCATTATTAATTAAAAATATTGGCTTCTTGTATTGAGTAATAGGAGTTAATTGAATGTCATTTTATTTTTCAACATAACATATATAAAACAGGTTTTAAATTAATTTCACATATACATAAATGTAATTAATAGATTTTTATATAGAACAGAGAACTAGAAACATATTTACATAATTAATGAAAGCTTGTATATAAAAAACACAGCTAATATTTATATATTTATTCACATGTGATTGGAAATTTTAGAATTTCATTAAGTGACAAGATTAATTTAATATATGATATTTGAAGTAGTTAATATTTTTATTCAAATGTAATATTATAACATTTATGTATTATTTATTCATTTTTAATATTTATTATTTCTTGTGTTTTTAGAATTTTAGAATTTTCAAGTTTTTATTTATATATATTTATTTAAAAATGTTTAATATTATAAATATGTATTCATTTTGTCTTAAATATATATCGATGTTTTCAAATAATTTAAATTTTATTAAAAAAACATATCCATTTTATCCATATTTATAATTTTTACCTCCTTTTAATTATTCAATTTCTTTCATTTTTAACATGAGGGAATTTAAGATTATATATTCACTAATTATGTTAAAAATATTTCAATAAATTAATATTTCAAAATAAGTGTATTTATATCTATATTTTTTGATATTTATAAATTTATAAATTTATAATAATAGATAAATATTATTACTAAAAATTTATTTCTATAATTATAAATAAATAATTATATATTTAAATAATTATAAAATTATAAAATAAATGAAAAAAATTACTATATTTAAATTACAATTTAACAAATATGTAAATATATAAATATTAAATTATATAATTATATGAATAGCAAAATATTTCTTTAAAAAAATATTTTTATAAATATAAAAAATAATAAATTTAAAGAATTATAAAATTATAAAAAAAAAAATTAATAATGATTATATTTACTATATTAATATTAATTTTCGTATTTGTATTGATTTTGTATATATATATATTTATAAGTAATAAAAAATATATAATGACATAAATATATTTATAATTATAGAAATATAATAAATATATTTCAATAATGAATATATTCACTTTATTTATATTTATATTTATCAAATAAATATATAATTATATAATAGTAGATAATGATATAAATATATTTATAAATATATTTTCTAATATATTCATTTATAAATATATTTATAAATTTATATTTAGTATATTTATAAAATAATATTTTCATAATTACAAATAAATAAATCAATTTTTTAATGTAATTATATAATTATATATAAATAATTAATCATTTAATTAATTTTGAAATTATAATATATATTTAAATAATGAATATGTTTTTCTTTTTATTATATATATATATATATAATTATATAAACATACAAACTGATATAAATACAAGTATAAAAAAAATATTTATAAAAATATTTATAAAAATATTTATAAAATATTTATTTATAATTATAATTAAAAATATTTTATCAGCACTGAAGCTTTAGAAATAGTAAAGATACATTTTATTGGGGATTATAATTTTTCATGGATAAATGGTATCCTTATTAGGGATTTTTTCAAGCCTCGATAAGACCCTCCCTTATCATTTTATCAGAATCATAACAGAATAAGTTTCAATTGTGCCTCACATTCATTCTCTAAATTATACTGCTACAATGGCTCCCCCTCAATATTCTATCAAAAGTAATTTTTGGATCTAATTTATGACATCCCCGCTCTCATATCTTTCTTGTTCGAGTTCAGCGGTGTGTGTTAGTAAATAATTTTATTACTATTCTAGATTAAATATTGAAATCGCATGTCCTATACTATTTCTATCTTCCATATATGTCCTTTTTCTATCTTGTTTTCAACCTCTCCCTCATTTCTCAATCACAAGGATTAACCCTAGGGGTTTTGGATTTTTATTTTTGATGTGGTGTTGATTTCATATGAATGTGATCTTCCCTTGGGATGCTCCTTTATCTATTCCAAAGGCTTTCTTCATCTTTTCATGGTCTACGTTTTTTTCCAATGATTTACTGTTAATTTTAGAAAAAACTGTTTCTTTATGCATATATGAGTATTTAAATTATTTAATAATATAATTCTTTATTCATATGATGTTTATAGGGAATAAAATTTATTTTGACTTATTTTTTATATATGTCAATGGGTTTTCCTATCCTTGGAAAATTGTTTCGAATTTTTTAAGATACCCACCTCTCAAAATAAAAAATTCTATCTTAAAATTTTATTTTAATTTTAAATTTATTTAATTAGGTTTAAAATTAATTTCATATATATTTTTCTTCACTTTTCATGTGATACTTTTTTTTGAAATGGTTTGGTATAAGGAACAGAGTCCCAATCCCTTCTTTTAAAATAATAATGTACAAGTCAATGAGGGAGAAATGATATGGTATGACACCACACATAAAATACAGAGACTAAAAAGGAACCAAAATTTTGGGAAATCAACATCATGGTCTTGGTTTGGGCCTCACCAACCCCTCCTATGAGAAGGATCCCCCAATAAATGTCATCCACACTTCCAGGTCATTTCTCTCTGCAATAGCTAAGGTTCTTCACTAGAAAAAGGATCATGTTCCACATAAAATACACTATACACTCCCTGTTGAGATGTCTATCATTTACATTCAATTTCATCCCCAGGAGGGGTAATCAATATTAGAGCATATTAAGAGTATAAACCATTTTTCAATTTTGATAAAACTACAACAGATTTAGAGTAGTCAACTTTAATTATATCACATCCTGAATGATTATAAAAATCTATACTAGATATTTCTAGTACTCATTTTGGCCTCCTAAAATTAGAATCCAGTTAAGTCATCTTCTTCTATTTCAAGGATCCATATCAGTATCATTTCCATCCTCAGCTACTAGGTACACCCATGATTTTTTATATTTATTAGTTTATTTTTACTTATTTGAATCCAGAATATGAATAACATTGTTATCAAAAAACCACAAGATCATAAATATCCTTCTCTAAATAATGTGTAAAATACTGTTCCTATTATTTACCAACCAAACTATGATAAACCTAAAAAAACATCATATAAAAATTATCCCCTTAATTATTAATCACACCTTATACATCTCCACCAATAGATTTCATGTTTTGGGATCCTTGAATCACTAACATTCATCATATACTCTAAAAAAATAAAAGAAAAAAAATCTAGATATTTTTACTTCCATGTTTCATGAATAAGAACCCAGCATTCCAAAAAAAAATACAATTTTCTAATACAAATTAATAACTCAAAATCATCAACATTTGTTGATAATTTCACATTATCAATAAGAATGCTGATCAAATCTACTTCAGCCCCAAAAATGAAAGACATCATATACCATGCTCTCTTAGTAAATTTTAATTGGGATTCTAATGACCAGATAAATTTCAAGAAAATACATGGGATCCATAAAATCAAATTTATCCTTTTTACCTTAACCCACCCTTGAATAAATGAATTAGAGGACCCCATGGGGAAAAAGTTTCAATCCCATTTCCAAATGGGAAGAACACCAAACTTGAATAATTACAAACAAAAACCCCACATGTTCATCAAAATGTCTTTATATGGAAAAAGTAAATGAAAAAAAACATGCCATATTGAAATAAATTTCTAATTATTGAAACTATGAATTTCAAAAAGGTGCATTTTCAGGTCATTGATTCTCCATGTTCTGTCACCTTGGGAAAATATAAAACTAGAAATAATTTTTTGATAAAAAATCACCACACATTTTGAGTCATAATAGGATCATTTTTCACTTGTTTAATTGAACTCTTTCGGTAAATAACCACTTTGATGGTGTCCCTGAAGAGATTAAAGGAAATTGAATGATCTGATCACATGAAGCAATGAATTAATATACCCATCATGATCGAATAGATTTTCTTCTTTACCAGCAATGAATTTGTGCACGTCGATCCACCAATTTGGTAGAAAATCAATGTCTTGTGATGTATTAAATGTAGAATAAATAAAATCACAGACATAATCACCATATAGGTGAAGAGCGAGGGATACCTCTCTAGAACCCACCTCCAATGGCCTAATAATTACAATGTTAAGAACTATAAAAATGTTTCAGTATAGGATTAAAAGAAAATATCTATTAAATAATGGTCTAGACCGTATTTTGGTCAATGGATAAATCAAGGAATAAGTATCAATCCTTTAGTGTTATTACGATATGTTACTAAGAGTAATTTTTTGAACCATTATGGATTATTCTTAAAATATGATGTTTTAGATGGGTTATTCAATTTAATGTTTAAAAAGACTTTCTATGATAATCATTCATTCTTAATTATTCTCAAATGTTGTAATAATTTTTTTTGAAGAAAGAGTCATGATATTTTGGAAAATATTTTTAAATGACATGAATATAATAAAAACCATCCTTATTTTGATTCATGAATATATTACTTGACATATGAAAGCTTGGATTTTTGGATTTTTTCCGAATATTTCATGAATCTATGTTTTTATAAATAAATTCTTACAAGATTTAATATTTTATAAAGCCCATATAAACCTCATTATTTATGTGGGTATTCTAGAAAAAGCATGTTATGAATGTTTAACTATACCAAACAAAGTAATATATAATGACATCACTCTCTAACATTTGGTGAGGTAGGGAGACACTTGTAGTGGTGAAATCATACCCCCTAGGAATGTAGCCATATCGTAATGTGTGCACTAGGTATCCATGATCCCTAATACTGTGAGGATTCTTGATCCTTGGCCTAATAATCCCAGGTAATCTTTTACCATAATTCTAGGATTTAAATTGACTAATTACTAATGTCTTCTGAAAAATGATTTATTCACAGTGGATTTATATAATTTTTATTATATGTTTCACAATTATTCTTTTCATTAGATAGTGTAAAACGATCTTGATATCATGTGTTTGTTAAAATTATCCTAGTTAGTTTTTTTAATAAAAACATATTAAGAAATTTTATTTTATTAATTTCCCAAAAATAGTAACAAACATTAATTTAAATTATTGTAAGACAAAATTCCATGAAAATTGATCATTTATTAAAGGTTTGGCATGTTGAATCATCTATCATGGTATGATTAGATTTTATATAAAATTTCGTATTTACTATTTTATTTTTTTAAATATTAAACATGTTTATAAATAGAAAAGAGGGGTTTGAAATGAAAAACTATGTTATCTATTAAAATGATATAAAAAGGATTCGATGTTGTAAAACTCGTAAAGTGATTTAAAAGTTATCATTTTAATATTAAAACATTCCAAAGTATACTTGATTTCATGGGAATAGTCTTAAACTATTAATATATTATTTTTATTAATTTGGTATATAATTATAGAGTTCTTCCACTAATTCGAGTAGTTTTTCTAAAAAGGGTTTTATATACAATTATGTGTTTTGAAAATAATTGGTTGATTTTAATGTGGAATAAAAAAATAGATTTCTATGGAGTTTTCAAAAAGGGAAAAGAAGCATTTAGAATTGGGAGAGTTTTTTAGATGAGTTTATGAATCATAAATTAATATGTGGTAATGAAAAAAATTTATTTTTCACTTATAACGTTTTTTGTAATGTTTTTTAGATATTTAACGTAGAAAAAATTTTTAGAATGGGTTTCTATTAAAAAATGAGTGAGTGATTTAATAAATGAAACTATAAAATGATTTTAAAATAATTTTGTTTATTTTTATGTTTTGATAATTATGTAATGGATTTTGGTCAAGGATTATAATATCCTATAATTATTTTTGTTTTGTTTTTAGTGAGCCCTTGATTGGTGGTGTTTTTTGATTATGTTACCATTAAGAATATCAGTTTATAAAAGTCCATAATCAAAAATAATATACCCATATTGAAATGAAATTATATTCAAGTTTTTTGGTAATCTATTGAGTCTTTATTATGTGTAATATAAACATATTGATTCATTATCAATTATCCTTTATCTCTGTAGAAAATCTCCCCAAGGCATTCAGACTATGAATTTTTTATACATTATTCATACACATTTTGTTGTTGTTAATAAGATATAATCATTTTTTAAAAAAATATTCAGAATATTCAATTATAATTTAATTCATTTTCTTTATATCAACAATTTTTTATTCCTCAATATCTTTCCCTAAACCTAATTTTTATGGAATTCATCCACTTATTCATTCATTCATTATAAAAGAGATGATTTATATGTTTTTTATTTAATCTTTATTTGAACAGAACAATTCCCACACTAATTATTCATTTCATTATATATTAGATTAAATGATATCAATATTATCAACGCTAAATTAAATTTTATTATCATTCTTTATTTATTTTGGGTTCTCTTTATCACCAATCACATGTTGGGTTTCTCTTTTCTCTATTGATTAAAAGTTTCTCTATTTTCCATGAACCAGAGAATTTTTAATTAATATTGGTCCCTCAATATAATGAAAATTTGGTTTCTATAAGCTTAATGGCTTCATTTTAAAAAATTTATATTCGTCATTTGATTCTGCATTTGATATGGAAAAGCATTGAGGATTTGGAAATTTTTAAATCAATACCTCATAAAAAATTAAAATGAAATATAACATTATATAAAATGATTATATAATGAATTAGGGATTAATATTTTAATTAAGTAAAATATTATTTATATAAAATTAAATATGTGCATAACAGGAAATATTCATCAAATAAAGAAAATTGATACAAATATCCATTAATAATTTTATAACGATTGAATAAATATAGTTTAACATAAAGAAAATGTGGATCCTTTTTAAATACAAATAATTCACTAAAAATATTTTTTGTTAAATTTATGGGATAATGAATAAAAATAAAACCAAAATATGGTCCACCAAATGGAAAATTTATCAATGAAATCAAATTTAGAACAACAAACGCCTTACATCAGAATTCTACTTAGATAGACACACTCTCACTTATTATGTAATAAAATTAGATTTATTGTTAATATTTATGAAAAAAATATTTATATGTATAATTTTATATTACATTAAAATATAAAATTATGCATTATTCCATTCATACAAAACAGGAGACTCTTGATAGTGTTGGAAATAAGACCCATAAAGGAATCATTCATCTATTTCCACTTTGAGGGCATATGTATTTCTTCCTGCAATAACTTTTCTATTCAAGGGACAGTGGTTCATGTATAATTAAGCCAATGTGATCAGGTAATTCCAAACATAGAGAATGGGGAATGGTTTATAAGTGAGTAATGGAACTGTGAAGTTTATTTTTTGATGAAATCTATTTCCAAACCAATACCTGCCTAAGAAACATATCAAAATTAGGAAATAGATTAAGAATTGTTGTCTGGTGCTTTACCAACTCCATACCCGACAACATTTTTATTTACGGATATAATTTTCATCCTTATAATATTTATCTCTTGAATAGTTAATATTGAATTTCTCTTATTGATACTCATAATCCATCTTTTATAAGAATGTACTTATGATTCGTGACCTATTCCAAGTAATAATAATCACATACAAGGAATCGGTGATCATATCTACTACCCTGTATTTCAATTATAAATAAAATTCACATTTAGTTATGAATATATTATGTGTATTTTTTTACTTATTATTAAAAATTATATTATATGAACCAAATAAGATATATATGAATTTAAAATAGATTATTGCTAATTATATGACAAAAGAGTTTGAATACGGTAAAAAATAATAAAAAATTTTTTAAATTGAGAATGCATACAACACTTTTAAAATAGTTTTTCCATGTTTATGTTTTTTTATTTAAGAAAAGTTATTTTTTAAGTGTTTTAAGAACATTTAATTGGTTATATAACAGATTTGAGCTATGAATTTTGTACAAATCATGGAAAAAACTGATAATGAAGATATACTAGGATGGTACTACATTTTCAGGATAATTTTATATGAGTAATAGTGAAAATTATTATGGATTCATATAAAAGAAATTGAAATGGAAATTAAATATGAACATAATGATTTTACAATTTTTTTTGGGAAGATTAATAGATATTCTAAAAGATATTTTATAACGGTTGTATTAAATACACAACAGAATCAGTTGTATTAAAGTTATCTAATTTGAAATATGGAAGCAGATTAAGAGAGACGAACTTTATATAATTTATTAGCCTAAAAAATTATATGATACCAGAATAAAAGGAACTAACATATCGAACATAAGATGATAAATTAATTCAGTTTATAATGTGAATGATCTCCAAAAAATACATTCTTTTCCAAATGACTGAATATTGTTTTCCAAAAAGCATGCATAACTTATAAAATTCCATATCTGTCAGGTAAATTGATAACTGAAATATTAATCATATCCCTTGGAAGATTACTGGAAATATTTTATCATTATTTTACTTATAAGAATATATATATGTTAGGCTACATTTCTATAATTAACCTTGAATACATATACACTAATTAATGAAGGGAAACTACATCATCAAAAAATGTATACTCATTGGAATATAATTGATTTTGAGTATCTTGAAACTGGGAATTTTCAATGAAACATTCATCTTGAATTATCTAAATAAGGAATAAATCATTTCGGTGTACATACTAGTACCAACATTACATGGTCATTAATGTTGGAAATTTTTTACTTTCTACGATTGCTATTCTTGAATCCCAAAAACATTTTGTTTTAATATTCTTATATATAGACCAAAAAAACCTCGTAATTATAATAATTTCTATTTTAATCAATTGATAACATATCTGAAATTGATATGTGATATATGTTTTATAATGTATGATTCTCATATAATAGAGAATTATCATTAAGGACCATTTTAAGTGGGATAATAAACGACTTTCCTGATTATAGAAAATATTCAAGCTATGGAATTAAATGAATTTTGGTGTGTCCAATTTTTTAAGAATACACACACTCGGTTCTGTCGAAACATCTCTTAAAGACTGTGTTTTTAGGAAATAGTTTTTTTTATCTCAACAACATAAATTCCAATATTGAATAACAACATTCGATGGAAAAGCAAACTAGGTACAACACTATCTCTAATAACGGGTGATCAAATATTCGATAAAGTAAAATTTATTGACACTATTTTTGGTATACCATAATGACGAACCGTAAAAAATTGTTTGAAAAAAGGGATCAATTTTATTTTAATTACTATATTAGAATTTTTTATATCTTAGACATTTTATTGACGTCATGCAAATAGAAATAATTATCTGATTGTGTTATTAGAACATTTATAAATGTTATTTGAAATGATATGGAATCAAGTATAGGTTAGAGGTGATTTTTATGGATATAAAGGGATATTTTGGAACTAGTGAGGGATAATGGGAGGAATTGTTTTCCTTTAACATATTATAATCTATCTAGAGAGGAAAAAATGTAATTTATCATTTATCATTAATTATAAGATGTTCCATAAGGGTATGCATCAAATATCAAGAAATCTATGTAAACGAATAATTTTAAGTTATAGGGACTAAAACCACATTATTATTATGTTTTTACGTAATATTTGATGCTCATCACTTTACATTTCATTTTAGAAAAAAAATATGTCATATATTTACCATACTCATCTTATTTTTCAACACCATATGTAGAAATGTTATAGACCCAGTCATGTTTCCAATAATGAATAACGAGAATGTAGTCATAATAAGTGAAATATAGATATTATTACCACCATTATTCATTTATATAATGGTCCAAAAGATGAGTCACTTGGTCATAGAGGTTCAACTATGTGGTGGTATCCCTTAGAGACGGATGTACCACATTGATTTATATATGAATATTTTGAAGGTGGATCTCAAGAATCATGGTCCACTAGATGTTTTTATTAAAGAATGATATATTTTTGGATAATCTATTTAATTAATTACCTATTAACTATCAAATTTCCATAGAATTGGTCTCCCAAATTCCCATTACAATGGGAGAATCCTGTATGAAGGGATTAACTGATGTGAAGTTGTTATAATTACCTTTTATATATCTCAAGAAATGACACCATTAAATTATACATAATTCTAAATATATTAATCCCAATGTTGAATCCTACAAATATGTTTAAGTTATTTTAAGCTATAAAGGGTTAAAGGAAGGATATCAAATACTTGAAATAATTATCTTATAAGATGGTTCCAAGATCATATTTATCAGTGTAATCTAAAATGCAACATCATTTTCTAAATGACATTAATAAGTGTTTATAATACCAAATAAAAATGATATATATAAACATTATTTTCTTATCAATTGTTATAATTTCTATATTAAATAACATGATGATTTAAGTATGATAAAAAAGTTGAGTTATGATTATTGCAGAATCGATTCACATATCTAGTTCTGAGGATAGTAATTCAATTTATAATAAAGAGTTATATGTCTTCATTATGGAATAGATGTACGAGTCAGATTATATAATGTTTCATGTACTTATTTTCTATTAAAAATATTCAGAAAATAATATTTTATTGAACATTTATGAAATTTCCTTCACAAAGATGAATTTCAGTGTGGAAGGGGAAATGTATGATCCCATCATAATAGAATCAAAATAAGATCCACAATTTTATGTCGGAGGTCTCAAAAACAAATTTTTCGATTGATCTACTAGAGACTAAATAAATTGAAAATTTAGAAGATAATTCAATCAAGGATCACCATTTCATTATGAGATCAAAAAAATTTCATGGAGGTCCCAATATATTCAATTTATTTTACATTAGATATGACCAGAAATTGAATATCTAATACTAATGTGATGATCCAAATCCCTTCAAAATTTTAAAAACGATATAGAGTTAATTGAGAAGGTTAATGTATTTTTAAATATATTATCTTTTTCATCAGGATATTATATATTCTATAATATATTAATATAATATAAATTAAATGTTTGAATACATATTCTGACAATGCCTTCTACACATGACGATGTTACCAATCCCATAAAATATGTGGTTGATGATGAAACTATAGAATTATTATTGAGTCAATAAAATGTTGATAAAAGAAATACAATAATAATGAAAAATCAATGTATTGATTAAATTATCAAGTAAATAAGTAAGCCTATAATTTTTTTGTAGGTTGGAATCAATGCTTACTACCAGTTGACTCAAACAAGTACATGTCTCATAGTTATGATGGGGTCAAAATGAGGATGAATGTACCGAGTGATATAAATTGTTGGTTCCATGTCCATCCTATAATGAAAGAAACCATTGGAGAATACATAAAGTTACTTTTATGATATATTGTCTTTATTTTATGCAAAACCTGTGAATTCAATGCGAATTTAATTAAAATTATTCATTGGAGAGTTCAACTATATTACATGAATTCTATAAGAGATATGTATTAATTTACATTTGAAAATTCAATAGAGCCTTCCTAACTCATCTCACCAGGTCACATTTAGGAAATATGAGTTCAAAGTAAAGCCCCAACCACCAATTAGTTATAAAAACATTATAAAGAATGAAACCTATAATTATTTCATCATTTGTCATGATGAGAAATTATTTGTAGTTCAATGTAGTGGGTAATATATTATATGAAATAATTTATTTTATCTAATGTGATTAAATTATGTTACTTTATTAAACATCAAAGGATTGTTGAAAATAAGTAATTAGTATCAAACCCTATGTACCACTATCACAATGTAATAATAGAGTACATTTCACTAGAGAAGAAATTAGTATGTATTTAAAATCTACAATAATAGTTATTTGTATCATGAAAAATAATATGATCTTTTATTCATTTATAGATTGAAGAATCAAAATCTAAAGCAACATTCATCCCAATCCATGTGCTATAGATGACGTATCATGTAAACAATGAGGTTAAACTAGTTGATCAAAAAATGTGTGGGAAACATGTGTAAGTATGAAATAAGACTAATTCATTCCAATTTATAAGAGTATTAGTTGAAAATTTATATTTATATTAAGAAAATTTATAAAGTTTGTATACAATAATATATTGTGATCATACTAGATGAAAAAAATCATCCAGTATATTTGAAGTAGTGGAAACAATCAGGTCATGTTCAAGGTGTAGGTTTTATAGTGTATCCTCAAACATATTTTGAGAAGACAAAACCAAAAGAACATACATATAAAATGATAAAATTATTTCATGAATAAAATTACTCTTTTGAATATATTATTTTCTAGTCTGGATTTGTTGACCAATGTATGTGAAAGGATCAAAGTGAACCGATGGTGGGAAAAGGATGATCACATGAAAAACATGACCTTGCTAGCTTTGAGGTTAGTCATTCTCCATAATTGTATACATTACATTATGTAATAATAATTTGTCATTTCTTGTTTTCTTTATTTTTAATAAAAAATCTTATGATAACATTATATATAAAAATTATACCAAGTGATGTTATATGTGAATTCTATATATCAACAACATTGCACAACCTTATTGTGAGGGGTAGAGGATATAATTTCACAGCTGACATGATACATAATAATGAAATCTAAGAATAACACATGATATTTGGGATTGAGTTATCTCTAGATATTACCATTGGGTATCCTATTCTACTTGATGATATGTATGTTATGATGATTAATTATGCTAATGGAATATTTATAGCATGGTTTTATAATCTTATAAAATATTTGAGGTGTGAATTTGTGAATATTTTTCAAATGAAAAACACTTAACAGTGGATAAAAAAGATTTAATGTGATGTATTATATTACAAATTGATAATGATATAGGTAAATAAATGTTAGATCAAGAAAATCTAGTGAATTTATTATGAAATCAAAAATTTTTTATGAGAGTACCTTCTGAAAACCTATTCAACTAAAACATTTATTATCATTAAAAATTTATATAGAGATCTCATTTATAGATGTGGATATGTATTAAATTATTGTTTAATAAGAAATATTTTAATTATTGATTTTATAGATGGGTTTTCTAAAGATTATAATTGAGATTCTCTATTTTGAATTGCTGAGAGTCTCAGTTTTGAATACATAAATAATGTATACTTTAATAATATGTCTACCAAAAAAATTATATAATATGTTCATTTATGTAAATAACTATTAATATTTTCGGTAGGAAATTATATTAATTCTATGAAAAGTGAAATTTGTGTGATGCATGATTTGGATTCATTAATACCTATATCATTTATATGAAAGTAATATTTTGGAGAAGGAATAATTTATATGAAATTATATATATTCTAAATGATGAATTTGATGAAAAAATAGATTGTATAATCTTTTTATGCCTATAATACAGGGGTAAAACTATAAAATCTAATCACATAAAAGATATTTTTATTTTTTCATTACTTATATGTTTTAGTTTTTTAGGAATTACTAAATGTTGATAGTAATCAATCATGATTACTAAAATGTTTATTTTTTGGATCTGATGTATGAATATTCAAAAAACCAAGCACATATGATGTGTATTTTGAATTATTGATGCACTGATATAAAAAAAATTATAAAAAAAATTGAATTAAATGTTTTATTATATATTTTAAATAGAATTCTGTTATTTTAAATAGATTTATAATTATAGGTCCAACAATGGTATGTAGTTAGTGAATTAAAATAAAAACATATTGATTATATTAAATGGAAATAGATTAATGTATATATATATAATTTTAATAATAAAAAATTACTTCAAAAAAGTTTATTTATTCAGTGTTTCTAGAGTATCTGAATAATGATAAAAAAATATTTTGAATATTATTTTTTAATATTTATGAGAGAGATTATAAATAAAAAAAGACAAGTATCCATGAATAAGTAATTTTTGAAGGCATTTAAAATTTCATTTAAAATATTTCTTAATAATTTGTTTCTCACTATTTATTTTATAACATCCATGAATTTAAAAACCCTTCATACTTAAAAAACTAATATTTATTTTATAATTTTAGGGGAATTGTACATGATGCTATAATGTTTTATGACATAATATTTAAGTTATTACTTGCTATTTATGTGATATAATATGGGATATGACCATAGAAATATATTTGAAGTGTTAACCATTAGTATAATAAAACTTATATATTGTATATTATATATGTTTTTATCTGAAAAGTATAATGTAGGAAATAAATTTATTTAGAAATGAATGTGAATAACACATGGTATCAGAATGTATACCAAAATCATGAAGTAGTGACATTATACTCCTCATATAGTTGATTTTATAATCCATTTATCTATATTTTTTAGTTTATTTGTTTATCATTTTTATCTGATAATTATTTTGATATATTTTATCATTAGTTCAAAAAAACTTGTTACTGGTTCAAATCGGAAAAAAACCCAGATGGTTTTTATAATTTTGGACAATAAACAACAATTACTTTTTCACATATTGAAATTGACTTTATTCCAATATAACACACAATGTGGCCAGTGCGACTAAATGTATATGTTTTCAAGAACAATGTTTAATTTCAGTTTCAGACATACATTGAATAGTGAAAAGTCTGGAAATAAACAACGATTGTTTTAAAATGTTATCAAAAAAATAAATATTTTTCTTCATGTGTAGTAATTTAATTCATATCAACCTGACACCCGGTGTGGTCCATATTACTTTAAGTACATGTCTTGAACATAATGTATCATTTTATTTTAAAACACACATCAAATATTAAAATTCATGCAAATGAGCTTAGATTATTTTGATAATTTTTCTAAAATGATCCGTTAGTCATTTTTGACATGTAGGTATCAACCACACTCAATTAGATACATAGTCTACTGACCGTGAGTGAAATTATGTGGTTTTATTTTAAAATTTACATTTTAATATTTTTTTTCCATTTTAATGTTTAATTTAGTTCTTTATATTATCACTAACATAATAATTTTTTATTTATTGGTGGATTTTATTTATGAAGATGGCTTGGTTTGTTCTAAGTTCCTCATTCCCATGAGTAATTTGACTACAACATTATACATGTGACAATGGAAATAATGAAATGGGTCAAGAATGTATAAATATATAATGATAAGGGGTATTCCGACTACTTACGGAGTTAATTTATACACAATTTAATTTTTTTATGTTAATATTCTAGTAGTTGTTATTTAATAATATTTATTTTCTGATATATCATTTAGGTTTTAATATTTTCTCTTTCAACTACCTGATAAAAAATAAAATAGAGATCATTTTTCTTTTGGATGTGGCGTTTGAATGAGTATAGGTTTTAATTTTCTATCTAAATGTAAAATATCACTTTTTTAAATTGATACAAATAGTTGATCAAAATATAAACATTAGATAATCCTTCATCCACACCTAAATATGATAGTCTTTGTGCTTGGTACGGATCAAATGTACGCATTTATTTTATATTTTATAGTTTAGTTCAAAAGACACATCACATGCTCAAAACCAAGGAAACCCATTCATATAGTTTTGAGACATTTGGAAAATGGTATGTTTTCATATGTGATGTGTATGAATTATTTTCACCATAATCAAACACACGGTGGGACCTATATGACACCATGTGTATCTTTTTAATTAAAATCAACAATAATTTTAGTAGAAATAAGTGACATATTCAATGATAATAAAACACAAGTAGATTGTTTCCATACATCTGGAAAATGATCCTTATCTCAATTAGGATTTGTTGGAATCTACCATTCCTCAATCCAATAAACAATGTGATATAGATGGCTCAATGTGTGTCTTTTAATTAAAATATTTCATTTTTTTTAGTAAAAAATAAATGTGACACATTAAAAATAGATAAAACACACTCGAACTGATTAGATACATTTATAAAACTTTACGCGATTCATTTTTGATGTGTATGAATTATCTGAACCACTATCTGATACATGGTGTGACCACTGTGACCCAAAGTGTGACTTTTTATTTAATATAGTCATTAATTTTAATAAAAAAGAAAAGTATCAAACTCAAAACCAAGATAATTTTTTTATTGTTTTAATAATATTTGAAAATTATCCATAAGTAATTTTCAACATGTAGAAATTATAATTCACTAAATATGATACACAGTTTAACTAATATAACTCAGAGTTCTTGTTAGCTGTTTAGAATGCAAATTTTAGTTCAAAATTTGGGTTACTAAAATAAGGCAATGTAAAAACGCTTTTAATGGCTTGATAATTTTAGAAAATGATTCATAATAGTTTTTTTCATGTTGGAAAAAATATTACATAATTCCATCTGATGATGTGTCTGGTATGATAAAAATTTTATATTTCTAGTTTAAAGTGGTTTTTGAAAAAAAAAAGTCAAAACAATCAAACTAGTAAAACACATTCATAATTTTAAATACATTAGAAAAATGATCCATATTTAATTTTTGATGTTTAATAATCATCTGAACTCCATTTCGATTCATAGTGTGACTGGTAATACAAAAAATTTTCCATTTTATTTAAAATTGACATTAATTTTAATAAAATAAAAAACTAAAGCACTCAATAACAATAAAAAACATTCATATTGTTTTAACAACTTATAAAAAATGATCATTAAATCATTTCTTACTTGTAGTATTTATCTGAACGTCAATCTGATTCATATTGTGATAGGTATAGCTCGTATTTTGATTTTTTATTTTAATTTGACAAAAATTTAAGTAAAAATAAAAATCTATATACTAAAAACTCATAATATTAATTCATTTTATGTTTATAATTTACGTAAATTATCTATATGTAATTTTTGAAATATTCTAATTATCCTTACCACAATATGAGGAATGGTTTCCTTAGTATAGATCAATGTGTCTGTTATCAGATTAAATATTAATTTTTTGATAATGTGTTTTACTCACTAAAAACTAATGACATACACTAATATTTTCTTTATTATTTTGGAAAATATTCAATATGTCATTTGGGACATGTATGAATTAGTTTCACATCAAACCTACACATGATGTGACTAGTAGGATGCAATGTGTATGTTTCTAGTTTAAAAAGTCATTGTAGTAAAAAATATGTGTGACACACTCATAATCATGAAAACAAATATAAATAGTTTTTTTAATATAAAAAAACTATACATGCGTCATTTGTGATGTGTGGTAATTTTCATCACTTCAATCTGATTCATGGGGTGTCTTTTTATTTGAAATTAACATTAATTTTAGTAAAAAACAAAACTGACATACTAAAAACTGAAAAAACGAATTTGGATCACTTTTAATCAGTATTAAAATGATCCATATGTAGTTATTGATATAAATGAATCATCTTTACACAAATAAAAAAATGGTGGGCCTGGTATAACTCAAAGTGTATGTTATCAGTTTAAAATTGACATTTTAGTTTAAAATGTGTGTCACTGAATAGAAACATAGAAAACACATTGGGATTGACCTTATATTTTATGAAAATTATTCTGAGGTCATTTTATACATATAAAAAACTATTTTACAAAAAAAACAGAATATGTGACCAGTATGACTTAATGTGTGTGTTTCCAGTTTAAAATTTCATTTCGGTAAAAAAGAGAAGTGACATAATCAATCCCAAAAAAAAGTCTTCATATTTTTTGATACATTATAATAAAAATTCACAAGTTATTTGAGATATGTAATATTCATCCACACACTAGTATGACACATGGTGTGACTGGTATGACTCCTTGTGTGTGTTTTTTAAAAAATTGAAATTTATATTAGTATAAAAGACCAGTGACATACTCACAATTAGTAAAAAGAATTTGGTTTGTTTTTATAATTTGTAAAAACAATACATAAGTAATTTTTTATTTGTCTTAGTTATCCTAACCTCATTATAATACATGTTGTACTCGGTATGACACAACGTGTGTCTTTTTTTTTTAAAAATGGATTTTTTTGAAAGTAACATATTAAAAACCAAAAAGACGCATTGAAATTGTTTTGATGATTTAATGAAAAAATCAATAATGATTTATTTTTAAGAATCCACCTAAACTAAATATGATACACGGTGTTCCTGTTATAACTTGATGTGTCAATTATTAGTTTAAAATCCACATTTTAGTCTAAAATGTGTGTCACTCATTGAAATCCATAAAAATTTAGTAATATTGTCTTGGATATTTAGGGAAATTATTCATTTATCATTTTTTATGTTAAACAATTTGATTCACATAATTTAGACACACGATGTTACTGGTATGACTCAAAGTCTATGTTATCAGTTTAAAATGACATTTAACAAAAAAGATTTTTGATATACTAAAAACCAAGAAACCACAATCTTATTGTTTTGGAACATCATGAAAATGATGAATTTGTTATTTTTGATGGTTTTTAATTAGTCTCACCTCAACCTGATGACCTATGTGACTGGTATGATTGCAAGTGTGTTTTTTTATTAAAAATTAAGAATAATTTTAGTAAAAAAGACAAATTCCATAATCAAAAATGAGAAAATGCATTTTTATTATTTTTTATGCTTTATAAAAATGATCCATAATTAATTTTTGACATGTAATAATTACTCACAACTCAATTGGAAACATGGTGTGCCCATTATAACTCAATGATTCTCTTTTTATTTTATAATTGGTTTTTTAGTTTATAATGTATATCTTAGACTGAAAACTAAGAAAACGATGCATATTGTCTTAATAATATAGTAAAATGATTGATAATTCATTTGTGAATTTTTTTTAATTAGTTTTAAAAAAATATTACAAATAATGATACCAATAAGACTCAAGGAACGAATTTCCAGTTTAAAACTACATTTTACTGAAAAAGGAAAGTGACATACTCAAAACTGAGAAATAGAATTCGGATTGTCTTTATACTTTTGTAAAATTAATCATATGTTATTTTTGACATGTAGGAGTAAAATTCACATAATTATATTTCATAGTGTGATCAGTATGACTCAAAGTGTGTCATTTTATTTTAAATTGACTATAATTTTAATAAAAAATATAGGTGATATACTCAAAACATATAAAATTTATGCAGATTGTTATAATGATTTATTAAAAAGATCCATAAATAATATTTGATGTGTATTAATTATAAACACCACAATCATATACAAAAATTCTTCATTATGAATCAAAGTGTTTGTTAACAGTTTAAAAATGACATTTACAAAAAAATTGTGTCACTCACTAAAAATATAGAAAGAAAAAATGGATTTAATGATAATTTAGTAAGATGATACATATGTAATATTTGATTTATAGGAATTATTAAAACATATATTCAACACATTATGTTAACAGTATGAATCAATGTGTTTGATTCTAGTTTTTCATGATAATTTAGTAAAAAACACAAGAGACTTACTCAATACCAGGAAAATGGTTTTAGATTATTTTGATACCTTAGAAAAACTATCCATAATTTAGTTATAAAATATATAAATTTATCACACCTTAACATGAAACAAACTTTGGTCAGTATGACATGATGTTCTTGTTTTAATTATATAACTTCTATTTTTGTTTAAAATGCACAACACATCGCCAAAACCAAGAAAGTGATCTCAAATTGTTTTTTTATAGTTTTATCTATTATTAAATAATTAATATCCATGTAATTTTTACCATAAACTAATTCGGTTAATTTTCACATAGGTACTTCTTGAATATGAACCAGAAATGTGGTGACATGTAAGAATCAGCCGCAACTAAATCTGACACATTGTGTTCCAAGTATGACTCTATGTATATGTTATTAGATTAAAAATGTCACTTTTTGTTTAAATTATTATTTTACAGTATTACATAAATAATAATTGTATGTCCTAGAGATTTTGATGATATATATATATATATATATTATTTCTTTGATATATTATGTTGTACTCTACACTAAGTTAAGCTTGCGCTATACACAACAAGGACTTAGCTTCCAGTTCAGCCAACCCTATTCTTGGCATTTTTGGAATAAAATTTAATGTCTATTTGATAGAATTTATTTCTCGTAAGTATGAGTTTATTTTTGGAACTAAATATTACTATTCTACCTTATAACCTAGTCATTATAATGGTGTATATAAATAGTATTAACTTTCTTCTGAATTTTTTTAAATACAAATAAGTGAGTTTATAAATAATAAAATAAAAAATTATGGATTTTATTAACGGAATATATATATTTTATATTCAATATAATGTTTAAAATTCATCTTATATGTTTTTTATACATGATATGAGAACAAATTAAATATTATAGATAAACAAAGTATTTCTATAAAAATGAAGTTCGACATACTTTTGAAGAAAAAATCATTTTAAAAATAATATATAACACTTTTATAACTAATGTTTTGGAAAATAAATATCTTATTTGGAATTGGTACATAAAAATTCACATCAGTTGACTTCTTCATTCTGTTCTGATAATATTCATCTTTTAATAAATAGTAAAAAATGCTGTGCTTTAATTAAAAACTGATAATTCATCTAATATATTTGTTTTGTAATATAATCCATTTAATAGTTTTTAAAGTATAATTAGATTAATTATCTATCCCTTAATCGAATTTTTTAATCATATGTAATTTCACAATGAAATTTGATATTAACACATGCCAATATTTTGACGTCTTTTACTGTTTAGAAACACAGTTTCTCATTCCCTCAAAGGGAAAAATTTATTTTAATTAATAAAACATCTGTGTTTAAAATTTTGGAAAATTGATTCAATATTTGGAATAAGTGGGTCCAAATAATATTAATATGTTTCTTTTATTTTTTGGATATTGTGAATACTAACTACAATTAGTTTTATTTAAATCGGTTAAAGGTAAATCTGGTAATTTAGGTATCAAATTAATATGATAGGGACAATAAAATTACTATAACACCTACTAAAACACTATTTAATGAGTAACCCAAGAATATTAAAACTGAAGAATCTAAATAGACACATTAAATGGGATTTTATCCATGAAAATGATTTATGTATTATCAAAATAAATGAATGTGACATCAATGTGAAAAAATTTCACCCTCTTATAACTTATAAACATAATAAATTTGATACAGTGATAAACATTATAAGGATTCAATAATAAATATTTTATATAACTCTAATGAAATTATCTACATCATGGTAACTTATTGATAATTTATAAGGATTAAATATTTACCTTAGGGCATTATACAAAGATGATGTAGAAATTATTTTATTTACGGGAAATTAACAAAATAATTTTTATGAAAATGATAAATTTAAATAATATAAAAAAACCTTGAATTTTTTTTATTTTTCTGGTATATATTGAGAATTCTATTTTATCATCGCGTTACTGATAATTTGGAGCCATATAGAATATTTTATGACATTCATAATATTTTATTTAATGACATTTTAATGTTTTCACAATCAATTCATAAAACATATATAATTTTTTAATATAGTATTTTCATTGAGATATAATCAATTATATGTATTATAATTATATATATAGGATTTATCATCATATTAGTTTTTTTAATTTTACTATACAAATAAGTATACATTATAATTATAGAAAAATGCGGTAGTAATTATTTTATTAATGGAAATATCATATTAATGTTATTAAAAATATAAATATAATTATACATGAGATAATAAATATATCCAGAAATTTTATAGATTAAATTGACCCCATATAGATAAAATAAAATATTTTTTTCATGGTTAACATCTTATCTTTATAAGTTCTAAAAATTCCTTAAGTGAATAGTATCAAAATGACACTGTTGATATTTTGTCAAAATAATGGTTTATGAAATTAATTAATAATCATATTAGTATATTTTAATTATAGAATAATAGTTTTTACTCTAAAATGGTCTATATTATTCATTTATGTTTAATTTATATCTACTAAGTAAAAATTACACTATTTTAATATTGAACAAATTGTTACCTTAGTTAAAATTAAAAAAGAATAATTAAGGGTATAATAAATGATAGGGCTTAAAATGAAACAAACATATGTCTAAAAATAATTGGATTTATAATATTAGAAAAATATTTTATCTAATAATCCAATGACTTACATTTTGGATGTTTTATTGACGTGGATTGAGATTATTATAAATTAATATTTTTGGTGTTTTCAAAAGTGCCACTCAACTCAATTATAAAAGGGAACCTCCTCCCTCACATATTAACTTCACATTGATTCTCCAATATTGGCCATCTCATTCCAATTTCCATTATATAAATCCTCAGTTACATTCTATAAGTTTCAATATTTTTAAAAGACCTAGTCTATGGCATTTAAAAGGATATTTAGATGGAGAATGAAGAAGAGTAGGTAATATCCTCTACTGATTCATTGAAATTATTTTTTTTATACTTCCTATTCATGATTTTGTTTCAATTATAAAGTAAAAAATAAATTATAAATTATATTCATAGTTTTTATTATGGTAATGGAATAACCATATTTATCCTTTAATCCATCTTATGAAAAATGAAACCTTCATATGTGCGTACATACAGCTTATCATCTCCGTGACATAGTGTAATCGGTTTTTCACCACCACCGTAATTGAATTGATATAATGATGTAAATAATAACATTATATTATTATTATAACATTAAAAGTATTATAGAAAAAAAAATATAGACCATCCACTTCCATACTATTTCACAATTATGGGAATGACATCGTTACCCGTGCGTACGTACATTCTACAATCTCCATGATGCGATGTGGTTCATTCTACAAGATATCGATTAAATAATGATTATATAAATGTATTGAAAAAAATTATATTAATATCATTGTGGAATTGATAAAATAATAATACAAGAATAAGAATAAAAATTTATTCGATGAAACTTACATAAGAAAATAAAATTATGTCATAAAAGATGTATGAGTAATAATATTATTACCAAACTAATGATAATATAATCATATATGATATAATAAAAATTAATATGATTATTTAAGAAATCATTTACATTATTGAAATAATTTTACATGTGGTTCAGATAAATTCGATTGATATTAAAACTAAGGTAACATATTATCTTTTATCACTTTTATTTTTATGAGACATATGCCTTATACACCACCTATTTCTTATGTGAGGTGCTTATGATACCCATGAATGTTTTGTTTGAAACATATTATGAATATTAGGTTATTTAAATAAAATATAATTTTCTTTATTTTATGAGGCATATGATTCGACTGATTATAAATTAGAAAGATATTATTTATATTTAAGTTTTTACTGGGATATATTTATCATATCCATCCATATTTTCTAAAAAATTCTTTCATAATGGGTTTTACTATTATCTTGTAAAATTTAAATGTCATGTTTACTCATTTATAAATTTTTACTAAACATTTTTAAGTAATATTTCATTTTTTTTAGAATGAGGCACTTATTGACATTTCTGAAAAATATGAGATGAATGTTTTTTAACTTATACGTCTTGAGAGGATTTATAAGATTCCATGTTGAATTATTTCCTTGATTATTCCATTAAAATTATAAAAAGTTTTTTATAAGAAAATGTTTTTTATAAAACATTCACAACATTTTAATAAATCTAAATGTTTCAATGATGAAACGTTATTTTCCTCAAGAATAATTTTCAAGTGGTATCTTAAATGTTATATATATATATATATTTATGGGGATATTTTATGTTATATTATCTCTATTATTCCTATGGTTTAATTGTTTTTAAGATGGAATCATATTTATGACACCCATTTTTATTAAATGGATTATGTTATGATGACATTAAGTCTAAAAACCCATTTTCCACAATGCTAAGTTGTGTTGAATGGTTTATAATCTTATATTACACATGTGTATGGTTTTCATTATATTATGGTTTTCACCCATATATCCATCCAATGCATTTGGTAATGATTCAATCCTCATGTGTTTTATATGTTATGCGTGAACCAGATTTCATGTTCCTAATTCTATGCATGGGACTGGTTTTTCGGTCCATAATATTATTAGTGGACATGGTTCACATGACCATATGTTTATTAAAGGTCTTAATTTCATGTCCTTAATGAGTGAACATTTTACTATTTATACATGTTCACAATTTTACATGTTTATGTGTATACTAAAATTTCAATCCTTATGTCAATTTTATGATCTTATAGATAATATTATTTCATTTTCGTGTGATTCTTCTTTACCTTTGATGTGTAGGGAATTAAATTCTAATGTAATTGTCATGTTCTCATACCCTTTATGCCCATGTTTATATTTTACAAACCACTTTTTTTTAATCATACTGGGAATTTGATCTATCCCTTTCTTATGTTTTCTTTTCCCATGGTTATAAATAATGGTTTTATGTAGGATTATAAAAAGGGGAATATCTTCTTTGGGAATATGTCTGTATAATGTATGAAGTATTATAAAAAATTAAATTAATGTCCCTATATGTAAATCTTTTGTTGTTAGAGTTGGTATGAGAGAGAAGGGGCAGTCAACCTTTGGATACTAGGATATGAAAATATTAGTAATATCCGTAGTGATATTTGAAAGGGTTTGTCTTCAGATATCCAAAGGATATTTCAAAATATAGGTTATTATCCAAGAGTTGTTGTTATAATCATGAATTACCAAATATTAAAACTATTATATCATATATTGAAATATTATAATTAATTTTCCTTACTTAATTTTTTTTAATATCTGATATGTATTTCTCACAATTTTCTTTCTAGTAATAGTGAATATCCAGAACATCATAGAAATTTTTTAACCATAACTGTGTCAGATGTATAAAGAAGGGGGATTATAAAAAACTATTTTTAATGTTGAAATCTCATAAATATAATCTTAATGGTGATATCAGTATTTGTTATACCGCTATGGATAAAAAGGTTGTTAAGAATATGTGAAAGGTATGAAATGTTATAACAATATTGCTTACATTGAACATAAGATTCTTGGGTTGATTAAGGTAGAGGAACATTAAGACATAATTTATACTGTTCGATAGAATAAAGTGATGGATCAGGATTAATGGATTAAGAAAAAAAGGTCGATATTTGAGGTATATATGTTTTAGAATTAAAATACTATGTTATAGGAATCTGTAAATATATAAGTATTTTCAGCATAAGTTTTTTATTAAGTATTGGAAGGGGTATGTTGAATAGTTCCAATGAAAAAGAATGGTAATTGAAGGGTATGGTGATAGACATGTAGAAAACATGATTAAGGAAAATAATAGTCTTAATTTCTCACTTATGTTATGATTATGATGTTTTGACAACGATATGTTGGATTTGTATTATTAAATTAAATAAGGCAACATTCTTGGGAACTAATTTTGGATTTGTTGTAAAGAAGGATATCCTATCATATATGAAGTATACATCTTTTTGGATTAATGAATATATTCTATTAGTTTTGTATTAAGGAAACATGCATGTTTTTAATAAAGATATATAGTAATTAATGTTATTACCAAGAATCAAGAGAATACATGGGTAATGTGTTCACATATTTGGAATGTGACCAATAAATGATATATTATGATATATGAGAGATAAATGATATAATTAAATAGTGAACCTTTTTCTAAATATTTGGATTTTTTCTTCTTTTATAAGTATTATAAGGTTATCAATTTATGGAAATATTAAGGTAAACATTAGACAGAGTTTGTTATAGTAATGAACTATCTCACCATTAATGTACTTGTACATATTTTATAACTCGTGATAAATTTTTTTTGATAAAAATGTATGAAATGAACAATAATTTTTTTAAGGATCACATTATTTTCTAATGTTTTAGGAATGAAATATTCAACATCATTTCGTTGAATAAAAACTATGGGAATAATTTTTCAAGGCTGACCAATGATGATATTGTACTGAAAAAAGTTTGTATATCATCTAATGGAAATTTATTTAAAAATAATAAAGAGGAATAGTTATGTAATATGTTTTCTTATTATCAACATTTTTATGATATCTATGACCTCTTTCACGCTCCATTAGTTTATGGTTTTTTGATTGTTTACCTTCACTAGATTACTAACATTCTTCTCAATAGAGTTCATTATCAATATCTATCATTATTTATGTTTTACCTCCATGCACAATCATAGCCTATGTTACCCTACTTAGAGACCCATTTACGATTTACCCTGGTTAGTATTTCTTTTCCAACTATTCCATTTAAATACAATGTTTTAGTCCTTGTTTTTTTGATGGTGGTTTCTATGAAATACAATTTCATGTATTAAAACCTTTAACAAGCTAAACACATTTCAAGGGATAAATACATTATAAGGGGGTATAATGGAACACCACAACGTTTTTATGGGATATTATTTTTAATTTCATTGATGTTGTGTGTTGTATGCTATAGAAAGATATGATTTCCCTATACACAACATCGATGTAGAATACAATATACACATCACTATGATTTCATTGTGTTGCAATGAATTTTAGTTCCTTTGATATAAATCACATCACGCAATACTGAGATCATGTAAAGAACTAAATATTATTATTCTACCTTATAAAATAGTCAATATAATGGTGGGTATATACAATATTAACTTTCTTATAAAAAATTATTTAAATGAAAACAAGTGAGTATATAAAATAATAAAAATAATTTTGATTGAATTTATTTAATTATTATATATATAAATAATAAATTTAATTTAATGTATACAAATAATCTAATATTTATTATTGACATGATATAAGAAGAAATTCTATTTTACGGAGAAGAGGAGTATTGTTTGAATAATGCATTTTTACCACCTTTTGATGGTTAACCCATTATAAAATCTACTTTTATGAAAATTTTATAAGTACTATTTAAAAAATTAAACATAATATTTGGATTTATAACATATAAATTTTCATTGGATTATTTGTTGGTATTTTTCTAATAAATTTCATAGTATAGTAAACAGTGAAAAATATTGAATTTTAATTCAAAAATGCCTTTTCATGTAATTTTTAGGTATGGTTATATTATCCTTATAATTGGTTCTATTGTTTAATTAGATTAATTATTTTATCACATAATCTGGATTTATTCATGGGATGTAATTTCACCTTGAAATTTGATATAAAAACATGTGAATCATTTAATGGTTTTTACTTTTTGAAAACATATTTTCTCATTCCCTCAATGAGCTTAATATTAATTGAATAAATGAGAATTATGTGTGAATTTTTTTGGAAAAAGTATTACATATATAGAATATGATTGTTCAAATTATTTTAATAAGTTAATTTTTTTACTATTATGAATAGTGTCAATCATAATTTTTATTTAAGGCGGGTAATGGTAAATAGAGAAATTTAGTTAACAAATTAATATTCTAATAATAATAAAATTACTCTAACACTTTCCATAATTATAATGGACGAGAAAAAACCATTTAACACATGAGGATCATAATTGAATCAAATAATGGAGTTTTTTCAAGAACATTATATATATTTTATTAATATAAAATAAAGTTTAATGAAACTGAAAAAATTTCGGCCTCTTATTTTTCCTAAGTATAAAAATTCTAATACAGTGATACATAGGATACAAATTAAATAATAAATATTATCTTGAGAGATAATAAAATTATTAATATTAGGGTAATTTAATTATAAGTTGTAGAGATTAAATATTTACCTTAAAGGCTTATATAATGATGTTGTAGAAATTATTTAATTTATGAAAAATCAATAAAATAAATTTTATTAATATTATAATAATCATTAAAATACCAAAAAACATGACAAAATATTAGTGTTTGAGTATATCTAGACAATAACAATCCACATGTCTAGTTATTGACCATTTATCCCCATATGTAAATGATTATGATTCTTATAATATTTTATTTAATGTGATGTTAAAGTTGTAAAATTAACGTTTTAATACAAATAAGAATTTTCAACGTAGGATTTTCCAGGATATATATTTGACTATATGTATTACTATGATATATAGATAATTTATAGTAATCATTGTATTTAATTATTAAATGTTACTCAAAAAATATGTATATTAAATATTTACTCAAAACTCATGTAGTAATTATTTTATTAATTAAATTATCAAATTAATGTTACTAAGAATACTAAAATAAGTATAATTTTTGATAAATAATATATCAACCAAATTTTTTATGATGACCATGAAACCATATATATTTAAAAACATATTGGTTTGTAGGTTCACATCATATCTTGAATTTTTTTAAAAACCCGTTATATGAATACTGTCAGAATGACAATATAGATATTTTGTAAAAATAATATTTTATTAAATTATTTAAAAATGATATAATATTATAAGAAATATAAAATAACTATTTTTACTCTAAAAAATTATTTATGTTTAATTTATGGTCTAATTAACATAAAATAAAAAACAATTACACTATTTTAATATTTAATTATTTAATACAATGGTTATGAATAAAAGAGAAGAGTTAACGGTGAACTGATGTTATAAGGTTTAATATGAAACCAGAACATATCTAATTTTTGTTTATGAGAGTATAACCTTATATCATCTAATAATCAAACTAAGAACTTTTTTGGATTTTTTTGACTTGGTTTTAGATTATTATAAACTAATATTTTTGGAGTTTCTAAAAGTGACCCACACAAAATTTATTAAAGTGAACCTCATCACTCACCTATTCACTTAACATTAATCCTTCTATCTCAGCTATACCATGACCATTTTCTTTATAATATTTCTTAGTCACATTTTAGAGGATCTAGTCTTCTCAAAATACCAATTCCAGGGCCTTTATGGGGAGATTTAGAGGGATCACGTTGAAGAATAAGTAATATATTATATCGATTATTTCAAATTATATCTTCATATACATCATGTTATTGGGTAGTTTACTTTATAAATTAATATATCTTATATATGTTATATAATGATATGTTGTTATGTTTATTGAATAATAATATTCCACCTTCTATCCATCCTATGGAAAAATAATTCACCACACTTACGTACGTACGACTTACCGTCTCCACAATATGGTGTAATATATTTTTCACCACCACATTATTTGGATGGATATAATGGTGTAAATAATAAATACATATAATTATCATAATAGGTTTTGTATTCAATAACAAATTCTATACCATCCACTTCCATACAATTTGAAAATTATGGTAATGATATCATTAGTCATGCATATATACGACCTACCATCTCCATGATGTGATGTGATTCATTCAATATGATATCCATAAATTAATTATTATATAAATTTTTTGAACGAAAAAATGATATTAATATCATTATGGAATGTTATAACTATAATTGACGAAGAGGAACATGATTTTATCAGATGAAACATGCGTATGAAAATAAAGGAGTCAATACTCGATGGATGAGTAAAAATGTTTTTAACAAATGGATAATAATATGATCATATATGATATCATAAAAATTACTCTGATTATTGAATAAATCCATGAAATTATTTAAATAATTATACTGGAGGTCTGGATATATATAATGCATATCATACCTAAGTTAAGGAATTCTTTTGTCTCAAATTTATTTTTTTGGGACATATGCCTTATACACCCCCTATTTTTTTCTGTGGTGTTCATGATGCCCATGAATATTGTTATGATTTGCATTATGATGTATATGATATTCACATATTTATAAATGTTTTGATATGTTTTGAGGAATATGATTTGACTGATTTTAATTTTGTAAGATATTGATTATACGTAAGTATTTAATGGAACATATTTTTCATCCACATCCATGTTTTATAAAAATGATTTTATAAAATGACCTTTTATTCTCCTATAAATGTTTAAAGTCATTTTCCCATTATTTAATTTTTACTGAATGTTTTGAAAGGAATATTTTTTTTCCAAAACAAGGTAAATTTTTTCAAATCCAGAATAAGTGTGAGAAGAATTTTTTTGAACTATTATGTCATGAAGGGATTTATACACTTTTATATTGACTTACTTCATTGAAAAATTCATTATAAGATTACAAGGTACTTTTCTCAGAAAATTATTTTTTAAAATTTGTTCAACATTTAATGAAAATAAATTTTTTTCAAAGATGAAAGATATTTTTGAAAATAATTATTTTTTGTTGATATATTAAATGTTACTTATATATTAATGGGTATATTTATAGAGTATCATATATTGATTATTATTATGATTTAATTGTCTTTATGATGGAATGTTATTCATGAAATACATTTGTTTTACATGGATTATGTTATGTTGGAAGGATGGTTAAGAAACACATTTTATCGGTTGGGTTATTCTATTTGAATTCTTTATGTTCTTGTGGTGCACATATGTATGGTTTTCGTTATGTGACTAGTGAGACCCATATCTCCCCCTGTGTTTTGGGTAAGGATGGATAAATAATGAGTTATATATGTTATATGCGATCCTGATTTCATGTTCACAATTCTATGCATGGACCTAGTTTTCATGTCCATAATTTTATATGTGCACTTATTTTCCTTGTCCATTGGTTCTTGAAAAGGCCTAATTTCTTGTCCTTAATGAGTGAACATGATATTATTTATTCAAGTTCACAGAGAAAAAAGTTTATGTGTATACCACTAAGTCATTAATTGTGTCAATTTTATGATCTTATGGATTGTGTAATTTTTTTCCTTATGATTCAACTTCACTTTTGATATGCATGGAATGTTCTTATAATGTTATGATCCCATTATAATATCATATGGGTCAATGTTTATGTTTACATATCACTTTTGTTTACTTCAATTGAGCATCTAATCTCACTCATTCATGTGTTTTCTTTTCACCAGTTTATAAAGAATAGTTTTAGGTAGGAGTTCAAAATGTGGATGATCTTTGTAAGAAACATTGATGATATTTTATGAGACTAGAATTTTTTGATCCATGTTTCCAAATGAATTAATATAAAATTGTTATTGCCCATATGTTTTCTTAAATTTTTAAGTATTATATATAATTATTGTAATGTACATGTACATCAACATTGGATTGTTAGAGTTGGTATTAATGTGAATGATTAGTAAACCATTGTAATATTGGATGTGAAAACTTTAGTGATATTCCTTGAGATATTTCTAAGGACATTCCATGGGATTTAAAAAAGAAAATTCAAATTATAGTTTAAAATACGAGTTATTTTATGACAATTATTAATTACCAATGAATAATTTTAAGATCTCATATATTGAAATATTATATGTAATTTATATTTCTTACGTGTTTTTAATCTCTGATATATATTTCTGACACATTCCTTTCTGGTCGTACTAAATAGCCCGAAATAGATAGAACATATCTAACCATGGATGTTTTAGATGTCAAAAGTATGGGAATTTTGAAAACTAATTACCTATGCATAAATATCATAAATAGAATCATGAATGTGGTATGAGTATTGGTTATACTGTTGAAGATAAAGATATTGTAAACTACATGTGAAAATGATCAGATATTCTAGCATTATTTTTTACTTTGAAAATAAAAATATTGGGTAAATTAAGGGTGAATAACCTTAATAAATGATTAATTTTTTAGAAAATCCTAAAATTATGGATCTTGAGTAATTGTTTAAAAATAATGTTGGATGATTGGGGTGTATATGTTTCAAAATTAAAAGATTATGTTATATGAATCATGAAATATATAAGTGTTTTCGTTATAAGTTTTTAATTAAGTATTATAAAGGATATGTTATATAATTATAAGGCCCATAGAAAAGTGATTTAATGTTATTGTGATATACTTCTATAACATATGATTAACAGAAAGATAACCCTTAATATTTCCATTATGTTAAGATAATGATGTTTTTATAAAGATATGTTGGATTTGATTAATTAAATTAGATAATGCTATTTTGATGGAAACTAATTATGGATTTTTTCATGAATTTTATTATATCATAGATAAATTATAAAAAATTTAGGACTTATTGAATATACCCAATAATTTTTGTAATATGGATAAATTAATGTTTTAAATAAGGATAAATTGTATTTCATGTTTTTACCAACAACCAAGAGAATACATGATGAAAGTGCTTACATGTTAGGAATGTGACAAACAAGAGATACTTTATGATATATATGTGATTAATGTTAAGATAAAATAGTGAAATGTTTTCAAATGTATTTGATTTTCATCTTTCAAAATGATTATAAGGTGATAAATTTATGGATATTTAATTTAAACTTCGGATGAAGTTTTATAGTATGAAGAATATTCTCACCATAGTTGGACTTATGCATATTTGATAACTTGTGATAACTTTTCGTGGTGTTAAGAAAATTTGGAATGAACTATCATTTTATTTATGGGTTAAATGATCTAATAATCCTTAAGGAATGAAAAATTTAGCATCATTTCATTGAATAAAAACTGATGGAGAAGTTGTTCATGGAATGACCAATGTTGAGAGTGTTTTGAAAACACGTAAGTATGTAATATAATTAAAATTATTCATCATTAGGAATAGGGATCATGATGTAAAAGGGTGTTTTATTATCAAAATTTTTTATTATATCAATGACCACACTCTCTCTTCCTTAGTTTATGTTTTTGTTATTGTAAACCATTGCTGGATTTCCAACTTTATTGTGAGCATGGATCATTTACAGTATCTATGATTATTCAAAATTTGCTCAATTCCCAAGCTTTACATATGTTATCCTATATAGAGGCCTAGTTAGAATTTACTTCAGGTATATTTTATTTTTAAATTATTCATTTCCAAAATCATTACTTGGTCCTTGTTTTTATAATGTGGGTTTTTATGAAATAATCATTCACGTATTAAATCCTTTAACATCCTAGATGATTTTCAAGGGTGAAATTCATTTTTAAGGGAAAATAATGTTACACCTAGAGTTTTTTATGAGATATGTATATTTTTAATTTCTTTGATATGTAGTATTATATTCTTCACCAAGATATGATTAGACGCACACAATACAGACATAGCTTGTGGTATACACAACACTATGCTTTGATTGTGTTTCACAAAATTTCTTGTTCTTTTGATTGAATTCATTACAAATATACCTATTTTATATGAAAAACTAAATATTTTTATGTTACCTTATAACCTAGTAATTATAATGGTGGGTATGGACAATATTACCTTGGTTTTAAAAACCTATATAAATGAAAATTAATTATTTAATAATACAATAAAATCTCTTGTTATGGATTTTATTAATGTAATATATATATATATATAATATCCAATCTAATTTTTAATATTCATTTTATCTTATTTCTAGAAATGATATAAGAACAAATTAAATTGTATGGATAAAGGGAGTATTTTTAAAAAAAAATTATGTTTAACACCTTTTATTGGAAAACACATTTTGTATATGGTTTTTTTAATTTTTATTAGTTATATTAGAAAAATATACATCTTATTTGAATTATAGACATCAAAATTTACATTGTTTAATTTGTGATATTTTAATGATAATCTTCTTATTTTAATTAATAGTGAAAAATACATCATTTTAATTTAACACAGGTTTTTGTGTATTTATTTGTATTATTCAATTATCATTATAACTGGTTTTAATGTGTAATTAGATTAATTTTTTAAAATTTAATATATTTTTTTTCATTCTAAGTAGTCTCACCTAAAAATTTGATATAAACACATATCAATTATTTGATGGTTTTTACTTTTGCAAAATTGGTGTTATCATTCCCTCAACGAGATTAATATTAATTTTAATATTAAATTTATGTGCTTAAAATTATATAAAATGGATTTTATATTTTGAATTAGTGTATCCAAATTATGTTAATTGGTTAGTTTTACTTTTTATTTTATGAACAGTAAGGACAATAATTTTTATTTAACTTCATTAAATGTAGATCATGTAATTTAGGGAATAAATTAATATCATAAATACAATATAATTACCTTAAACCTCAAAAATATTATTTGACGAGTAACAATAGACCATTAAATCTTAAGGATCATAATTTACTCATTTCATGGAGTTTTTCCAATTAAAATAATGTAAATATTATTAAAATAAAATAATGTGACATGAATGTGGAAAAATCAAACCAAAGTATTTCTTATAAATATTATAATTTTAATATAGTAATAATCATAATTAACTTTAAATATTTAATATCTCCATAAATATAATGAAAATATATACATAATAGTAATTTATTTGGAATAATTAAATATTAAATAATTAACGTAATGCCTTATACAATGATAATGAAAAAATTATTTAATGATGAAAAATCAATAAAATATTTTTTATTAAAAGTATAATTACCATTAAAAGACCATAATACTTGAAAAAAACTTTTTTTGAAAGTATATCTATACCATTTTCATTCAATGGTCAACTTATTGACCATTTGGACCCACATAGAAAATATTATGAACCGTATAATATATTATTTAGTGAGATATTAATTTTTTCACATTCATGTTTTTATAAACATTAAATTTTCTGATGTAGGAATTTGAAAGAGATATATTCCACTAGAAATATTATTATAAAATCTATAGGATTCATATTCTTCTTATTATTTTATTTTTAAAATTTAGTCAAAAAATAAATATATTAAATCATTACACAATAAAGAGGTAGTAATTATTTTATTTATAGAAATATAAAAGTAATGTTCTGAAAATATGTAATAAATTAAAATTTGGGATAATTAATATATGCAAAAAAAAATTATAGATCACCTCGAACCTTAATATATATATAAGGATTTTTTTTGAATTTTACATATTATCTTGATATTTTTTTAATGTTTATTAAATGAGTTGTGTCAAAATGAAAATATTGATATATTACCAAAATAACGTTTTATTAAATTATTTAAAAATAATGAAATACTTTAAAAAATGTATTATAATTTTTTTTATTCAAAAACATTCTATATTTTTAATTTACAATCTAATTGATATTAAATAAGTAAAAATTACTCTATTTTTATACTGAACAGTTTTTTACATAAATTAATATTAATTGAGAATAAAAAATAGTAAAACGAAATGATAAGGTTTATAAATAAATCAAAATATTCCGAAATATTATTTTGTTGATGATATTGAAAAACATATTTAATATAATATTATAAATATAGAAATTTTTGAGGTTTTTTTATATTGTTTGTGTTTATAGTAAATTAATATTTTTGGAGTTTTCAAAAGTGCCCCTTACCTCAATTATTAAAGGGGAACATCCTCCCTCACTTCTTCAATTCAATTTTATCCTTCATTCTCACCCATACACTTCCAATTTCCTATCTTAACTTACTTAGTCACAATATAATGGTTATTTTCTTCTCAAAATAACAAGTCTAGTTTCTCTAATAGGAGATATAGAGGGAGCACATCAAAGAAGTGGGAATCTGCTCTATCGATTCGTCCAAAAAATTCTTCTTCTACTTCCTCTCCATGAGTTTTTTCCGTTCTAAATTAATAACTAACATATAAATTATAATATTATATTTTAATATGGTTATCTAATAACCATATTTCACTTTATATCCACCTTTTGGAAAATTAAATCAACACGCATGTGTATGTATGGCTTATCTTTTACACGTCATGGTGTCATCTATTTTTCAATACCACCTTACTTTTATAGATATAATAATGGGAATAATAACCATATATGATTATTTTACAATTATATGGATTTTGGAGAAAAATATATACCATCCAAATCCATACTTTTTTACAATTATGGGAATGATGTTGTCGGTAGTTCATATGTACAACCTTCCGTCTCCACGATATGATGTGACTCATTCTACATGACATAAATTAAAACATGATAATTTAAATTTATTGAAAGAATTAATATGATATTAATATCATTCTAGACATGGTAAAACTATAATCAATGAATAAGAGAATAAATTATCTTAAGAAACCTGTGTAATAAAATAAAGGAGTTAATACTAGATGGATGAGTAATTATGTTAGTAACAAAAAGATGATTATAAGATCATATATGATATCATAAAAATTACTATAACTCTGGAAAAAATAAATGAAATTATTAGTGTCATTATACAATATTATCATATATATAAAACTGGTATTATACATTTAGTGCAAGATTATTCCATCTCACTTTTATTTCTGTGGGACATATTCTTATACCCAACCTATTTCTTTTGTGCGGTGTTTATGCTACCCATGAATGTTTTTATGATTCTTATTCCAATGTTTATGATATTTAAATATGAATATAAATTATTTTTATTATACAAGGAATATTATTCGACTAAATATCAATTTGTAAGATATTGTTCATAGGAATTTTTTACAAGGATATATGTATCATCACCATCCATGTTTTCGAAAATAGATTATATAAAATGTTATAAAATTATCGTATGAATTTTTAATGTAATTTTTACATATTTTTAAATTTTAAATACTTGATTTTGTAGGAATATTACATTATCTTCAAAATGAGTTACTTTTTACTTTTTTGGAAGATGTATGAGAAGAATGATTTTATCTTATAAAGAATGAGAAGATTTATACGCTTTCATGTTGCCTTATTTCCTAAAACATCTTTTACATATTTATAAGATTATTTTATCAGAAATTTTTTTCCATAAAATTTGTTCAGTGTTTTAACTTACTATTTTTTTTCATTTATGAAATGTTATTTTCCTCATAAATTATTTCCAAGTTAAATCTGAAATGTTACATATGTTTTAATTGGGATATTTTTCATGTATATTACCACAATTATTCATATGGTTTAGTTTCGTTATGATGGAATGATATTTATGATGTACATTTGTTTTACATGGATTACAGTATGATAAAATGATGGTTATAAAACACATTTTATCCATTGGGTTATACTATGTTTAAAGATTTATGTTCTTATGGTACACATATGTGTGGTTTTCATTATGTGACATATGGGACCCATATCTCCTTCTAATACATTTGGTAAAGATGGATAACAAATAAGGTATATATTTCATACATGAACCTAATTTCACGTTCAGAATTCTATGTTTGGACTTAGTTTTTATTTCCATAATATCTTGAGTTATCTTGGTTTCCATGTCTATATGTTTATGAAATTTTCTAATTCAATGAACTTAATTAGTGAAAATGTTGCAATTTATACATGTTCACCACATTATAAGTTGATTTGTGTACCAAGATTTCATGCCTCATGTGATTTTTATGATTTTATGGATTATATTCTTTGATTTTTTATTATTAATGATTACCTTTGATATGTCAGGCATGATTATATATTTTTAAGATCATGTTTTCATACCATTTATGACCATGTTTATGTTTTCTTATCACTCATGTTTACCATTATTATGCATCTCATGTCACCCTTTTATATATTTTCCTTTCCCCAGATTATGAAGAATGGTTTTATATTGGTATACAAAAATGGGGAAGATCGTTTTAAGAAACAATAAAAATCATTCACTAGAATAGAAGGTTTTTTTCAATGTTTCCAAAGGCAAAAACTTAATATGGTCTTTGTGAATAATTTTCTATATTGTATTATGTATTTTGAAAAATTAATGTAATTTCTATGAACCCCATCCAGGGATTGTTATAATAATTATCTTCTAATAATAGCGAACTATTTTTGTCAAGATGAGGTGGTTTTTACGCTAATATCATGATAGAGGGAATGGGGATAAAGGAAAAGGAACCTTGACGTTTTCGAATATTTTTAATAATTTTATTTTACTGATCTAATTTTAAGAACCTATATTTGAAAGGTTTTAATATAGTTCCTTTTTCTGGTATTTGGGTTGTAAAATTTATTTCTTTTAAATTCAATATTTGTATACTATTATTCTATATTTTTTCTATTATTGTAGTTATTGAATTTAACATCACAATAAAGTATTCCCCTTTATCAATGATAAAAAATTATGAAAGGGACCCTTTACTAGTTCTTTTTATACCCCAAATAATGTGTGATTTCAATAGTTCATTTTAGAACTTATAAAATATTAGGAATTTTAATAATTCTCTGTTATATAATGGATATGTTTTCATGGGAATAGAAAATTTTAGTTTTGTTAATGTCATTTTTTTTGTCGTGGGACAATAATAATAATGTAATCAAATAACATGAGATCTATGAAAATAACATTAGCAAATGAAATATATTTTTATCTACACATAAGCATATTAAATCTTTTGTCAAGGATACAAACCAAGACATTGATATCATGTTTGGCATGAGATAACCACTAGTTTACTATCTTTGGTCTTTGTAATACCACTCATGTAGCCTCTTTTGGTCTTGGTATAACCTCCAATGTACACATTTTTTAGGCTATTGATAACCTCCCATTTAAACTTTTACCTCATAGAACATTACCCATTACCCAAATAATTAAAGAAATTTATATTTCTGTAACCACCCATCTGAAAATAAAAATTATAAATAGGGTTGACACAAATTCATTCATCATATGATAACCTATTAAAAGGAAACATGTTTCATAAGAATTTTAATATATTATAATTTGTGGGAAAGAAACATGTTTTATAATAATTACATCAATTCATCCTAACATAACCCATGGAAAAGGTACGCGTTTCATATAAATTTTGTTCACATTATCATAAACCTTATATAAAATGTATAATGACTCTATAATGCAATAATATCTTTAATAAACCTTTTTGAACATAAAGTTATGTCACTTTATATGGCAAACCATTTTAAAATATCACATGGAAAATTTCTAGATGATAATATTCTTTTTTAGTTTGGAATAACTTATTTATAAAAATTTAAAAATAATAAATTAATTGTTATATTTAAAAAGAACCATTGAAAAATGTAAATCAATCCTGAAATAATTTTGTGTCCAAGATGATGGAATATTCTTGTCATTTTGTGTATGTTAAAAGAAATATATCTTTTAAATTTTCAAAAAAAAGTAACATATAGTTTATTCAAAAAGATAAAAAAAAGATTATTTCTAATTTTTTTTAAGAAACTAATGAATTTATAAAAATAAATTTATGTACTTAAATATTAATTTTAAATAAATGATGAAATATTTTTTTTTCAAAAATAAGTATATGAAAAAAAATAAATATGATCGAATAGATAAATAAAGCCAATTTTCCAAATATAAATTTTTTTGGATTCTGGAGTAGATAATAAGAAGAAAATAAAGAGAAAATATAATTTATGAAATAACAAAAGAAGAAGAAAATATTTATTTTCATTATGGATATGTCATATAATTTCATCATTGAAATCATAATCACAAACACACCCAATAAATAATTATATTTTAATATAAATGCATGACTTCTTCTGTAATTTAGACATGTAATGAAGATGAAATAATATAATTATAATGATACAAAAATCAGCATATATATAAGGACCTGACCTTAAAACATAACATAATCCTGAATTAAATGAATAATTTTCATTGAAGATCTATTTAGGTTTATAATTTTAGAGAGTTAGTCCATTACTATTACACTTCATCTCAAAAATTACAATGTAGAAACTTCTACTCAGTTTCCATTTTTTTCATAAAATAAAAACTTTTGGAAGAAATGAGTCATGTCTAGTTCCATGTTTTATACATCATGACATTTACTTGATACCATCTCTGACCATAATCCATGTTATGTCTTGTGAAAAACATTTCAAAAACATCGGATGAGAACAAAAATATCAGTAAGTGATACACAAAGAAAGAAAATTGTTTTTTTTGAAAACATCATCTAAACCTTGAATACCTTAACATAAGTAACACTTTTCACCTTTATGAAGTAGTAAATACTCTTCATTAAATATAATATCCATTATTACCATTATGTGACCAAAATATTACCATAAAACCCATAGAAAGAACATATAAAATATAAATGTAATCATGGGACATAAACCTACTTTAATGGAACAACCCTATGGTTGATTTCCACTCATATCACAAAATGGAATTTCTATATGGTCAAATTTCATACCCAATTCATTGGAGGTTATTATGTAACCACCCATATTGGTTTATCACAGCACCTCCCATCATTTGGTTTATTATGAAACCACTCGTCAAATGTCCAAGTACCATTATAAAATAATAACACATAGAAGAAATATAACGTAAAGATAACATTTCCACATTTCAATCACAATATATCTTTTAAATATATTGGCATAAAAATCAATTATCAAAACCATATTTAATTACAAATATTTAAAAGAGTATATGGTATTTATTTTCCTTTTAAAAACATTACGGCTTGCTAAGGAAGAAAAAGATCAAATAATACTCGCGACGAAGGAAAAGGTAATTGTCACCGATTACGTTAAATTTTTTTTTGTAATTTTTTAAAATGCCTCATAGAAATAGATTCCGTTTTAATTAAATGAAAATTAAAAGTATTTTATATATGATATAAAAAAATTCATGTGTGAAACAAAATATTCCTCAACGAAAGGAGATTGAGGTGAAGTCCCTTACCTCGTGTCCAGCTTGACCCCTACGTTCTTCAATTTATTGAATAATAAACAAAAGTTAATTTCTAATTTATTAAGAAAGTTTTTCTTGTTTATTATTCCTTTTATATCACTTATTAAATTTCTATTAAAATTATTAAATAATTTGAGTTTATATCAGACATTTTGTTGATGTTCAATACTTGAGTTAAAAATGAGTTTGTTATAATAAATAAATAGTTCAGGTGGTCGAAATTACATTATCTCCAGAATGATATTCATAATTTAGATATCATAAATATTATATATATCTAGTATATATATGTATTTATAATAGTACATAACATTTTGATATAATAAATGAAATGCACCATTCATGGAGTCGGTAAGCCATACGTACACATGAATGATACTTTCATATCTATTTCATATTTTGATGGAATGAAAAAATAATTATACAAAGGTATATTATAATTCCAGTATAATATCATATATAATTTCATTAACTCCATCCTTTATACGTCTAATATAAGGCATGAACGAGTCATATCACTTTGAGGGGACATTAGTTTGCACTTCCTCAAATGAAATTATCAGGTTTACCCATTATGGAAACTATATAAGTATGATATAAATGAATAATACTGACAATTAATGCAAAAAATATACATAATATATATCATATATAAATATAGTTCCATCATAATAGCCACCATGAGAGGTGGTTGGATATATTTGAACAATCATCGTTTCGTGAGGCAGTAGTTCATCGTCCACAGAAACAATATGTTCTTTACCCATTATATGGAGGTGTGTGTAAGTGTATTTAGAATCCATCTCATAAAAAAAACCTAGTATATAGATTATATAGGTGTTGTTCTAAAATAAATTAATAAAAAGAGTTTAGGGGGATGGAGAAGTAAAATAAATTAAAAGAACTTAAAAGAAGACATTACCTTTAAATAGGGAAACATCTTTTTGTTTGAACCAAAAAAATTACTTGAAGTGCCTTATCCCTAATGTAATGCTTTTAGGGGAGGGGAGATATGTGTGGAGCTTCTTTAGGTAGATTTTTGATGAGCCAAGGGGATTGAGAGGTGTGATGAATTGGTTTGAAGTGGTGTCCATTTATAAGGGGGGAGAGGCTCTTTAGGAAAGGTTGAAACAATTATTTTATTAATAACATATTTTTGGATTAAAAAGGTCAAAAATTCATTAATATGAAAGATAATAAGACACATTTTTGAAATAAAATCATCCAATATAAATTGAAATAGTTTTGGATGTTGTTTTAGTATTTATAATATTTTTTTTTAAATCATTCAATAATGTGGTAGACACTACATCAGTGTTGTTTCATAAATAATATTATTTATTTAATGTATAAAAATTTAAAAAAACACAAGATGTAAGAACTTCTTTTTGATTTCAAATAGAAATTTATAGTCAAAGGGATAACTTATATAACCCCATGTAAAAAATTTATTTACTAAAAGATATTTGTTTATGTCATTTTTTCCTTCACTTTAAGTTAGTTTAAATAAAGTGTCATTATAAATAACAAGTGGCATCATGGGGTCCCAAAATCGACCCAAATATGACCATGGTTGGAAATTTGTCGACCAATAGGATTAGGACACGTGTTATGGTAAATTTATATTATTATAATAATATTTGTTTACCCTTATTTACCATATTTAACCTTTAACCATAGTATATAAATTTTTACTAAAGTAAATCATCATGATGTATATAATAAAAGTTACGAATTTACACAATTTAGACCTCTAGATTCTAAATATGGAATTCATTATTCCAAATTCAAAACATAGAAGTGGTAGAAACTAATTTAAAATTAATTTCAACTATCAAAACAAAAGATGTGTTTTTAAGAAATAATAACTATAAAAATATTGACACTTATTTCTGTTCAATTTCATGATGAAATTACTTCCAATGAATAAAATTTGATTAATTAGTAGAGAAATAATATAACATCACCTCAAAATTAATTAAAACGATAATCTCACCATTTAAATAAATTATATTAAAAGGTAGTTTTGAATTAAAATACAGTATTTCTCACTATACATTAAAAATGAATTTTATCATAAAAATAACAAAATATCATTAAAAGTCAATTTTGATGTCCCAATTCTATAAAAGAATTTTATTTTGTTAAATGGAACATATAAAAGTGACCAAAAATATATTTAAAGTGGGATCTCTATTAAAAGGCGGTAAATCGTCCTTTTTAAAAATATTAGACTATTTGTGCTTAAAATTCGATTCATTCACATTTTATGCCTCTAACATTTATTGGATAAATGTAAAAACAATTAACTAACACGTATAATAATATTTTAGTTAGGTCTATTAATTCCCTCTAATACAACAACAAGGTGTTAACTACCATTTAAAATAATATTATAATATTATTAAAGTGCAATGTAAGATTTCAACGAAACCTAGTGTTGCGTATCAGGTAGTACATCGAACATAGAGTCCTCTTTAAAGTAAAATTAATATTTAATTATTAAATATTAATAAATATGAAAATGAATTATACTTTATTTAACTAGGATGTTAAATCAATCCACCCTTTAGGAAATTATGTCCTCGTAATTTTTAATCACTTATCAAATAAGTGGGGATATTTATCCCTTTGAGCATTTTTTATATTCCCACGTTTTCTTTTCAGCCATATTGTTTTTCCACAAAACCATTACCTGATTAATTACCTTATTCCACAACACTTTTTCTCTTTGATCAAGAATCAGAACTAGTAGTTCCTTAGAAGAGATATTATCATCCAACTGAACTGACTCTGGGCTCAAAACATGAGATTGATCTGGCATATACTTTCTCAACATTGAAACATGAAAAAATTGTGTACCTAGAATAAAATTTGAGGTAACTACACTCTATAAGCAACTAATTCAAGCTTTCCCAGGATTTTGTAGGGTCCAATGAACCTCTAGCTCAACTTTCACTTTTTCCAAAAAACATCACAATTTTTGATAGAGAAACACTATAAAAGTCATGATCACCTTCCATAAAAGAAATATCCTTCCTCTGGTTATCTGCATAACTTTTCTTGCCTACTCTCAGCTGTTCTCATGTTCTTCTAAATCAACTTAAATTTTTCTGCTATCGATTCTACAAAATCTAGTCCCATCAGTTTCCTTTCACCTACTTCATCCCCAAATGCTAGTGTTCGAAATCGCTTCCCATATAATTCCTCAAATACATCCATCTGTATACTAGAATGAAAACTGTTATTATATGAAAATTAAACTAAAGGAATATGTTGGTCTAAACATCCCTAGTAATCCATTGAGAAAGCATGTAACATATCTTCCAATGTCTGAATTTTTCATTCTGACTATCCATCTAATTGCGAAAGAAAAACTGTTTACCAAATTTAATTCAGTACCCAACGAATTCTAAAGGCCTTTCCAAAGGATAGAAGTAATATTGGGATCATTATAAGATACAATGGAGTGGATAACTCCATGTACCATGACTATATCATTTACAAACATCCGAGAATGTTGATCTAGAGAAAAAGTATCTTGAATCAGAAGGAAATGAGCAGGTTTAGTCAACCGATCGACAATAACCTAGATTTCATAATTACATTGAGATGTCTTCTGTAATCCCACAATAAAGTCCATGGATATATTTTCCCACTTCCACTATGGCACCGGTAATGACTGAAGCCTTCCTTTTGGTAACTGTCGCTCTGATTTAACCTGTTGACAAGTCAAACAGTTAATATTAAAGTAAGCAATATATCATTTCATCCCATCCCACCGGTAATACATTCGAAGATCACATTATATCTTAGTACAGCTAGGATGAACTGAAAATGGAGAACTATGAGCTTCACATAACAAATCATTCACCAACAGTGAATCACAAGGCACACATAATCTTTTCCCAAACCAAAAAAAATAATCATTATCAATTTTAAACTCATGAAACTTACCCTTCTAAACCAAATATACCTTTTTCTGTTACTCACCATCTTCATTATATGCATGCTTTATTCTATCTTATTGAGATGATTTCACTAAAAGATGAATCAAAAAGATGAATTTCCTACGGCAACGAATTTTACACCAAACTTCATCAAATAAAAAACCAAAGGATCTAATTCCAAATGTTGCATGGTTAATGTAGCTTTAATTTTTTGTATCAAAGCCTCAAAAACTTTATTTTCCGTTCCCATATGGTAAATGATCATTTAATCATAATCTTTGATTAATTACAACGATGTCCTCTGTGTCATGTTTAATTATTTCTGAGTGAATACATACATCAAACTTTTGTGGTCAATATATATTTCAGATTTTACTCTATAAAGATGATGCCTCCAAATTTTTAAAGAAAAAACAATAGCAGATAATTCCAAATCATGTGTAGGGAAATTTAACTCATACGGTTTCAACTGATGTGAAGAATGACAAATTACCTTATCATTCTCCATAAGTACAGAACCAAGTTGTTCCAACAAAAAATCAATGGAAATAAAAAATTCACCATATATAGAAGGGAATGCCAAAATAAAAGAATTCACAAATTTTCATTTCTATTAAGGAAAACAATCATTACATTCTTTTGTACAAATAAACATAATGCCTTTTCGAGTTCACATATTTACTAGAGTAGATAACCATGATAAATTCTCAACAAACCTCTGGCTATAACCTGATAAACCATGTAAAATATAGATCACATATATATTTTGTGTCTTGGACATTATTCAACAAATTTATTTTAAAGGGATCAACAGTTATTCCATGTTTTGAAACAATGTGTCAAAAAAATGAGATTTTTTATAACCAAAACACAAACATCCTGAATTTCCCAAACCATTTCTTTTATATTAAGGTTTTCAAAACAACCATTAAATGACATTCATGTTCCTACTTAATTTTTTTAATAAACACAAATATAATCAATAAACACAACCACAAACTTTTCCAAAAACTAACTGAAAATTCTATTCATATGATCCATGAATACAGTAGGTGCATTGGTTAACCCGAAAGGCATAACTACAAATTCATAATGGCTACATCTAGTATGGAATACGGTATTTGGAATGGCTTCTCCCTTTAATTTCAATTGATGGTACCCCAACCTCAAGTAAATCTTCCAAAAATGTTGAGCTCCCTAGACCTGATCAAACAAATCATCAATATGAGGCAAATGATACTTGTTCTTAACAATGATGTTATTCAATGCTCTATAGTCAATGCAAAGTCTGAATGAACAGTATTTATTTTTAACAAACAATGCAAGAGAACCTCATGGTGATGTCCTAGGTCAAATGAAAAAATTAGTTAATAACTACTGCATCTTCTTCTTTAACTCTATATTTTCAATTTGAGCCATTCGATAAGTGGCTTTTGAAATTTTCTTAGTATCGAGAACTAATTCAATAGTAAATTAAACTTCTTGATCTAGTATAATACCTAGAAATGCATCAGGAAATAAATCAGGATACTCATTTACCACAGGAACATCATTAATATGAACAGTTCATTTGTTTTCAACAATATGTGTAAGGTAACATTAATTCCCATCTATTACATGTTTCTCAGCTTCCTGATATGTTATCAAAAGTGAGGGTTTATTATTGTACAAAAACTGAAATTATTTCTGAGTAGAAAAAACTTTAGCTCTCTAGTCAATCTTAACATGATAAATAGAAAGCCAATCCATTACCAGAATTATATCAAACTCTTATAGAGGCAAAACAATAAGGATTCTAGGTAGATTCTTTCCACACATAAGGACAAAGAAGGTTTCTATGTTTTCTTTTTTTTGTCTCAACATTTCCATTAGGTTTTTTTACCATATGATCAAGATTTATATCTTTTGATGGAGTTCCCAACATATTAGAAGACATATCAGAAATGAAAGAATGTCTAGACCCTTTATTATAAAACAGATTGGCATAATCTGAACAAACAATCAGTGTACCTGATACTAATTCATTCAATGGAACAACATCTGCTGAATTAGTTTCAATGGATTTCACCACCCCTTTTTGCGGGTAGTCCAGCTGATTTACCTCAGTTGATTTATTTTCCAGACACTCATTTGAATAATGAACCATTTAATTTCACTTAAAACATTTAGTCATTGGTTTTTCATTTCCTATTTGATCTTATTCGTTATAGTTACGAGAAATATGACCAGACATACCACACTAGAAGCACTTTCTAGACATTGAAAAACGTTCTATTCGATATTGTTTATCACACATCTCATAAGATGGATATTTTATTTTATTACCTCCAGCCATCTTTGACGAATTATTTCCCTCTGCCTGCCAACTGGACCTCTTCTTTTGTTTTCTCTCTTGAAACACCAAATCATGATAATATTACATTTAATCCTTCTTAGTACATCTAACAAGTTATTCATAGATTTTGAATTCACGAGGTGATAATGCTATTCGATATCAAGGCTTCAGTCCTGAGTAAAATTGAATTATCTTACTGTCATGATATCAGATGAAATTTAGATCATACTATGCATGTAAACAAAAATTTTCCTTTAAAGCAGCCACTAAGTCATCCCCTACATCAATTCCAATAATTTTATTTCCATCCTAAGGAAAACCTCCATAGGAAAATATTTCTTAGTAAACATACCTTAGAATTCATCCCAATCAAGAGAATCAATATCTTCACTATCCATGATATTTTTTACCATCAACCACCATTGATCAGCTTCACCTTTAAAATGGTAAATAGTGAGACTAACTTTTTGATGCTCTGAACACCCCATGACATCGAAAATATTCTCCAGTTCTTTAATACACCCTTCACCTAGAACAAGGTCAGATGATCCTCTGATTGATGTGAAATATTGCTTCATGAAATGATCCATTACTTACATGTTCCTTTGTGGTTGTTCTGGCTGATCTCATGTATGGATACCACCACCATTTATAGCCCGAGTAAAATTTTCTATCACTATATAAACTATTCAGTTATTATTCCGAACATCCTAGGTTACTAATTTGGATGGGTATTCTCTAATGTATTCTTTCCCAACATAGCTTCATTATTTCGTCTGTGGAAAACCATTTTGAACACAAAAATATCTTAGGTGAAGCAACATGGTAATTTTTAAATGATATATCATTTTAATCATAGTATAACATAATTTAACAATTCTAACACCTAACATTTTATAAACCGACCTCTGATACCCACTATAAGGAACCGATATTAAAACATTACATAGCCATGAATTAAATTAATAATTCAAATTGAGTATCTTTTCAGGTTTATAGATTTAGAATGTTAGGCCTTAATTATTAAATTTCATCTCAAAAATTACAAAGTAGACACTTCTACCAAGTTAGCAAATTTTTTCATAGAATAAAAACTTTTTGAAATAAATGAGTTATATCTAGTTCCATGTTTTAGAAAGCATGAAATTTCCTTGATACCATCCTTGACCCTAATCCACATTATGTCCTATGAAAAACTTTTCAAAAAAATGTGGTGAAATCAAAGAGATCAGTAAGGGATACACAAATTAGGAAAATTATTAGATTTTAAAAAAACAATTAAACCATGAATACCTTATCATAAGTAATACATTTCACCTTTATGAAGTAGTAAATACTATTCCCTAAATAAAAGATCATTTCATACGATTTTGTAACCAAAATATTACCATGAGACCTATAGAAAGAACATATAACATATAAAGGTAATCTTGGGACATAAAAATACCTAAGTTGAATAACCATATGGTAGACTTTCACAAAGATAACTAAATGGAATAGGCATAAGGCTGACTTCCATACCCAATGCATTAGAGGTTATAATATAACCACGCATCTAGGTTTATCATAGCACCACCTGTCATTTGTTTTACCATGAAACCACCCATTTAATGTCCATATACAATTATAAAGTCATGACACATAAAAAAAATATAAAGTAAAGATAAAATTTCCACATTTCAATCATAATTTATCATTTAAATATATTTAAATAAAAAATTCCATTATCAAAAACATTTTCAAAACCAAAATACGTAAAAGAGTATATGGTATTTATTTTCCTTTTAAAAATATTACGACTTGATAATGAAGCCAATTATCAAATAATAATGGCGGCGGTGGAAATGGTCGTTGTCACCACATACATTAAAACATTCTTTTATTCATTTAGTAAAATGAATCATAGAAAAATATTTCCTTGGAATGAAATGAAACGTCCATTGTGTTTATATACGGGATAATTGGATGTCATGTATAAAAAAATATGCCTCAATGAAAGGATATTGAGATGAAGTCCCAACATCGTGTCTAACTTGACCCCTTCATTCATTAATTTTTTAATAATAAACATAAGTTAATTTCTACTTTCCTAAGATCCCTTTTCATGTTTATTATTCTTTTAATATAACTTATTACCATTCTATAAGAGTTAGTTAATTACATGAGTTCATATCAGACATTTTGTCGATGTTCAGAACTTGGGTTAAAAATGAATTTGTTATAATTATAAATTGTTCTGGTGGTTAAAATTCTATTATAACCAGAATTATATTCATGATTTATTTATCATATATATCAAATATATCCAGTACATATATGTATTTATAATAGTATATAACATTTGGAGATAAGAAATTAAATTCACCGTTCATGGAGACGGTAAGCCGTACTTACGCATGAACACCAATTTCATTTCTATTTTGTATTTTAATCGAATAAAAACATAATTATACATTAGTATATTATAATTCCAATATAATATAATTTCTAATTTCATTAACTCTATCCTTTATACATCCCACATATGGAATGAACAAGTCATATCACATTGAGGGGCGGTAGTCCACACTTCCTCAAATGAAATTATCATGTTTACCCATTATGGAAACCATAAAGGTATGACATAAATGAAAAATATTTAAGCATAAATAAAACATAAACATAATATATATCATATATAAATAAAATTCTATCATAATTTACACCATGATAAGTGGATAGAGATATTTGAACAATCATCATTTTGTGAGGTAGTAGTTCATTGTCCACAGAAACAATATATCCTTTACCCATTAGATGTAGTTGTGTGTATGTTTAGTTCATATACTCATCATAAAAACTACCAAGTATATTTAGGATACTAGTTTTCTTATAAATAAAATTAATAAAAAGTGTTTATGGGGTTGGTGATGTAAAATAAAATAAACAAGCTTAAAAGAAGATGTTACCTTTAAATAGGGTATCACCCTTTGGTTTGAACCAAAAGAATTTCTTGCAGGGAATTATGCCTAAGGTAAGGATTCTAGAAGGAGGGGAGAGATGTGGGGAGATCATTTAGGAATATTTTGGATGAGCCATGGGGCTTGATATTTGTGAGGAATGGGTTAGATGTGGTGTTCTTTTATAAGGGGGAGGGTGGCTCTTTAGGAATGTTTTAAACAATTATTTTATTATAAACTTATATTCAGATCCAAATGGTCAAAAAATCCTTTATAAAGAAGATATGATGACTCGTGTTAGAAATAAAATCATCCAATAAATATTTTACAGGTTTTGGATATTGTTTTAGTATTTATAATCTTATTTATTTAAATCATTCATTAAAGAAGTAAACACTCCATTATTATTGTGTCATAAATAATTTTATTTATTTGATGTACTAAAATATTAAAAAAATACCATAATTTAGGAAATCATTTTATATTTTATAGTCAATGTTGTAGTCGATGAAATAACTTATATAACCCCATGTAAAACGTTATTTACTAAAAGGTATTTTTTTCATTTTTGACTTTAATTTAATTTAATTAAAATAAAGTGTCACCATCAGTCCCATGTGGCCTCATGGGTTCCCAAAAATCTACCCATGGATGACCATGGTTGTAAAAGTACAAAAACATAGGATTATAAGACGTGTTAAGTAAAATTTATATTATTATTATTATATTATTTTTACGCTTATTTATCAGATTTACCCTTTAACCATTGTAAATAAATTTTTTACTGAAGTAAATATTCATAATGTCTAAAAATAAAAGTTACCTATTTACACAATTTGGGCCTCTTGATTAAAAATATGGAATCCATTTTTTTAAAATCAAAACACATAAGTGGAAGAAATTAAATTAAAATTAATTCCCGCTACCAAAAAAAGGTGTGTTGTTAAGAAATAATAACATTTAAAATATTGATACTTATTTATGTCAAGTTTCAATGTGAAAATACATACAATGAACAAAATTGGGTGAAATAGAAAAAAAAATATAATTAAACATTAAAAAAAATTAAAAAGATAATCTATCCTTATAAATAAATTATATTAAAAGACAGTTTGGAAATAAAATACAGTATTTTTCACTATTAAATTAAAAATGTATTTTATCAGAAAAATACCAAAATTTCATCCAAAGTAAATATTGATGTCCCGCTTCAAATAAAATAATTTTATTTTTCTAAATATGACATATAAATGTGACCAAAACTAGATTTAAGGTGGATTCAACTTTAAAAGAAGGTAAATCGACCTTTTTAATAATATTAGAGTATGTGTGCTTAAAATTGGATTTATTCACTTTTTATGCCTCTAACTTTTATTGGATAAATGTAAATAGATTTAACAAACATATATAATCATATTGTAGTTAGTTATATTCGTTCCTATCAATACAATGGCTAGGAGTTAAATAAAATTTAATATAATATTATTATATTATTAGTGCTCAATTTATGATTTCAAACAAACTCGTTATTGTGTATCAGGTAAGCCATCGAATATAGTCTCCTCTTTAAAGTAAAATTAATATTTATTTTATAAATATTAATAAATATGAAAATGTATTCTTCTTCATTTACCTAGGTTTTTATAATAAATCTAATATGAATCACCATAAAATATTATTTTTGGTAGTAGATAAACCACATGAAAAAAGGAGTGTTGAATATGTTATGTGTCCCACAGAAATAAAAGTGAGAAAAACGTACATTGCTTCAGGTCCAACTTCCATTGTATTAGTTTGAACCACATGTATAAAAATATATATTTTTTATTATATTATATATATATATTATAATATATAATATTTAATTATGACAATTTATTTCATGATTATTGACAATTATTTATTAAAATCATCGTTCACATGGATAACTATGTTTTTCATGCATGTTTTAGTTCAATAGTTTTAGTTATTTATATTATTTTATAGTTTAATCCTATATAGAATTATAATAATGTTAAAAATATCATATATATTCAATATTTTTATATTAATTTTAACCAATAAATATTACAGATGGAAAAATGAACTGCTCCATTTATATTGATGGTAAGAAATATGTACACATAAACACGAATTTCGAATTTCAACATATTAAACTAATGAAAGGTAAAAATTAATTATTTAAAGAATAATTTTCATATGCTAAATAAAATATATATTAATCAAATATTTTTTAGCTTCTTTGTAAAAATAAAATGAAAAACATACCACATCGCTTTTAGGATGTAGTAGTCAACATGCACCCACAAGCAAGAAATCATTTTCCAGTTGTATGGGAGTTAAAAGGATATGTGTGATATTAAAATTAAATAAGTTTAATTATTTAATAAATATTATATATATATAATCCATCAGTATTTCTATCAGTGAGATACAATGGTGGAAAACCAATTACATTAGTTTGTGAGGTGTTTGTCTGTTATACGTAAGATCACTGGTTTCATTTCATATATGATGGAATAAGAGATGGATAATGGTTGTTAAATTAAATTAGTAAAATATAAATATATGGGATATAAATTTTTTGTTATTTCATCTTAGATTAATAATATTTTAATGAGATGGAAGATAAAATAAATCAAAAATTCTTGGTAAGAAAAAAACTTCTTCTTCATACAACATATTTGGGTTTTCACCGAAACCCATAATTATTAAATTTTATAATAAAAATGCTTATATGATGTGTTAAAGGAAATAATTAATGTATTTGGGTATTTATTTTCTCATCAAAAATGTTTTTTAAATGATTATATAAGAGGAGAAGAGTTTTCCTTTCATAATTTTGAGTGAGTTCCATTTTTCTAAATACAAAAAACTATTCTATAATGGGAAGTCACCCTTAAAATATGTTCCACAGAAAATGATAAATATTAAATTTTAGGGGAGATATAGTTTATTAAAACCTCCAACAAAAATAAATACAAATTTATTAAACATGTTATTCCATTAACCTATACTTTTAATTAATTTTATCATTTCAGTTGTGACAAATATAAGAAGTTTATTTTACCTTGTTAATATATCAATTTATCTTAAAAATAAAATGAAACTTATCACTTTGTTAGGATCCAATTTTTATAAATTTAAAATTAAATTTACTAATTAAAAATAAATTCTTTATGTGTTGAAAATTAAATTTAACATAGGTGAATCTAACGCACCATATCTCAATTTATCCATAACCACTATAATTAAATTTTATATTTTTTACTATTGATTTTGGCCAAAATGTAAGACTTTTATAACCCCAAAACCTAGATTCACAAATTCGGTACATTATATAAATAAACAGGTACTATTAAAACCCATTGAAATTCCAAAGGAACATATAGTTTAATAACTTTGAAAAATCAGATGAAAACATAAATGTTACATAACATCATTGAAAGGAAAAATGACATAAAAACTCCATTAAAAACACACATAAAATCAAAAATTATCCCTGAAATCCAATAATGATATATATTTACATCATGGGGAAAATAAATTATAAGAATGGGGTGATATAAGATTCTTATTAAGGCTATGTAATATGATAAAAGATAATATAAATAATACGTCATGTTGAATATCTAAAAAAACTTATTTCATTATGAGATAATATTACAGGAATAAAAGATATTTAAATTTTAACATAAACAGTCACACGTGAAAGAATCACAACCATTGATATTATACTACTAAAATAATAACATATTTTACCAATTAATAATATCATAATTAAGGAATGTATAATATTAGACATCTGAAACATACCCTTGAGGCCTCAGCTATGAAATAGGAAAATAAATTCTTAAGGCATCAGCCAAATCATTATCTTTTTTTCTCATGAGACCTATTGATGAATAGTTGGTATATTCTTGTCCACTCCGGTCACTTAATCTGTCCAATGAATTTCTTATATGATAAGGGTGAAACATAAACAACATATTCCTAACATTCCTCAACCAGTAAGCATAATCACAAACCATTATTGGTAATATAGTGGATGATATCAAGATAAGACATATAAAGTTAAATTAATCATAAAAAAATTATCAAAAAATTATATATGATATCATAATATATAAATCCTAATGAATCATAGTTTTTAAAAAAGGGTAATAAAATATATTAATATACTCTAATGAAATCATCGAGTTACTCTTAAGGGAAATGCCCTTTTAATTTTCTAATAATAGTTTTTTGGATTAACCATATGTATTTTTCATAAAACTAGATTGTTAAAATTTATATAATATAAAAAATAGGGTGGAAAATGAAATTATATTTGCGGCAAAAATTATGCCACACTAAAGTGACATAATATAAAAAGTGTCATTAATAATCATTAGAACTTGGTTACTCTGGTGCTTTCTATGAAAAAATATAATACTCTTCAATGTGAAATAAGGCTTAATTTTCCTTAAATAAAAATAAATAAATGAACTATGATATTTTTCTAGATAAAAATATTAATTGTTTCAAATATTGGTGGATTAAAAAATAATATTGAGTGTACTTGTAAATGTGCAAGAAATGGGGAAGTACCATTTAATCAGAATTCTATTTGATGGAGGAATTCAAATAGGAACCTTATGAAACATGTATTATCTTATAAAAGAAATATGAAATTATCAAGATACATGAATTTTGAACACATAAAAATAATTTATAATAATTAAATATAAATTATGAATATTTAAAATTGATTAATGAAATAGAAATTATGAACTGAATAAAAAATATAGGTTCAGGAAGATAAACATACCTTATATCCGAATATATTATGCACATGAACATAATGTCTTGGATAATGAAATTATATTAATTTATAATTTATTTAATTACTAATTTAATTTTTTTTTACTTATTATAATTTTTTAAATTAAATTATGGTCTTTTGATGGGTTATAAGATTAAATTTCATCGTTCAGGAGTGCTCTTTTCCTCAGTTTTTATGACTGGTTCCATTTTATACACATATGAAAGATATTTTAAAATAGTAATAGTTATATAGAATAAAAAATATATTTTACGAATTTAAATAAATAAAATTTGATGGTTATATAATTCATTCGTTTATTTGTAGTGATGAAAAATCATTAGACAAGACATTCATAATAATCATTTAGATTATTTTGGTAGTTTTTTATCATCAAAAAGTAGTCCGTCTAATTTAATTAATTTTAGGTATATACTAGTTAATAAAATTAATAATCTATAATAAATATATTATAATTTTTTTGACCGTAAAAATGGATTTATGACAAACTTGGAAGGAAGAATTGAAAAATGAAAAAATTTCATCCCAGAAGGTCATAAAACGACATCTCATGGATGATGTTTTCATTTTTCAAATAAAATGAAGATGAATAGAGACTTAATTATGGATTTTACATTGATATATTAAAATTAGAGTATATATAAGATGATGGAGTTATCCTGAATTTTTGGAAACAGTAGGTGTGGAGTGTATAATAAAGGAAAATAAAGTGAAAAGAAATATAAATAAAAAGAAAGATGATTTTACCTCTTGAATTATTCACCATGATAACATCCTTTAGAAATATGTTTTTCGCCTTTTGATGATCCCAAAACCTCCTGGACATAAGGAAGATACATTTTAAGTTTATTTTGTTGAAATTGGACAAAAATCGAGGCTTACAATGTGTGAGGAGAATAGGTGATGAGGGGCTGTATTTAGAATGGTTGATAGTGATGTTTTTTGATTATTTTATTCATTAGTATATTTTCATGGATAGATGAATTAAATAGTGACTATTCTATGACAAAATATAGTCATAGAGAAATATTAATTGGGAATATGGTACTTACATCAGCAATGAATCATGGAATAGTGCATTAAATTATATTTTATATATACGTTAATTAAATTATTTTACTATTCAAAAAAATTCTACTATTTTAGAAAATTCCAAAAGATACACCCTTATCATTTTTTACTTGTAAAATAAAAAAATGAACTCCATTTTCTAAAAATAATTATCTATGTATGAAAATGTTTATTTTTTTTACCAAAAACATCATTTATTCAAAAAATATTGATTTTATAATTATAAATAGTTTTATGACACTTTAAATAATTAATTAAGGTATCATACAATTATCTTATAATCATAGAAAAACGAAATAATAATTTATGAGTCTATTTTTTGAAAATATATTTTAATTTAAATAGTTATATTAATAAAAAAGTTTAATTAAATATTTTGGACATTCAAAAATACCAACACTTAATTTATCATTTCTAAATATTTATGTACTTCTTTGACAAAATAAATATACAATATATTCATTTATATGATATATAAATTTTATTTGTACCTTAATGGGTGATGTTACTATTTTATTCTTCATATTACTATTTCTAATGGTCATATACAATTCTATCAGTCATATTTAATAGTATGTTATAGTTATAAACTCGGTGTTTCATGAAGCATAATCTATCAAAGATGCTAAATTTTAAAACAAACATAAAATAAGATATTGGGGTGTTACATTATCTCATCAAAAAAAAAATTCTTCAAAATTTCCAGAATGACCCCTAATAAAATATTTTGGGTAGTTTTTCTTCATAAATTCTTCCCGTTCCAACATCACCTCTTCAATTTTATGATTTTTAAAAGGTAACATTATCTATAGAGTTTTTTGATTATTTAATATATGTTCTCTAGTGTCAAAAATTTGGATTGGATCTTCATTGTAATATAAATCATTTTCCGATTATATTCATTCATAATTGAGAACATGAATTGGGTCTATCATGTACTTACATAACAATGTGATGTGGAAGGCATTGTGTACTTAAGAAAGAATATGTGTAATTTCAAATTGATAAGTAATATCTCCAATTCTCTCTAGGATTTCTAATAGACTATTATAAAAGGGGCATAGTTCCCCTTTCATTCCAAATATTATAACACACTTCTAGGGATATACTTTTTTGAATGCATGATGAACTACATTAAATTACAAATCATTCCTTGGACTATCGACATAGTTATTTTCCCTACATTGATAACATTAATATTTTTTTTAATATTATTTACCTTAGTTGTGGTATCCACCCAAATTTCTGGGCATGTAAGCTTCCATTGACAAACTTTATCCCAACATGTTGGTGTATGACATCTCTTCCCATTCAATTCTTCATATGGAAGCATTTGAATTATTGAATAGAAACTATGTTTATAGGAAAACTCTACAAAAGGTAAATAATAATCTCACATGCCTTGAATTTTGTAATGTCCTACACCTTTTTCATCAGTATGAGATGGTAGTAATATTCCAATTGTCCTTAATCAATGTCACCAAGGTGTCAATGGCTAGAAATAAATGTTGTGGGCTTCGAGAAAAATTGGTTAATGATTTTTCCTTAGAATGAAATCAATTAACTAAATAATTAATAACCAACCATAGCTATATGATGTAGGTAAACACAGTTATCCAAACAATAACTTAAAAAAGTAAACCAAGCAACCAAAATATTCCATAACATGTCCTAAAAACATATACCACTACATCACAAAAATATCCAAAAATCAGTGTACAATGAATATGAATCAACGAAGAAACCAAAAAGAAACCATGACACGCTCCATGGAACCACTTCAAGCTCCATGCTCTAAGAACCACAATAACCACAAAGCATTAAGGTTATCTACTTTCAAAATGATATTCCTTACCCTAACACGTGTACCAGAAAACAATATTTATAAGAGAATGAAGCTTCCAAAGTACGGGGTGAGCACATATACTTAACGGGATTTCCCCCAATGACTTCCCAACACACTTCACTAGAATAGAACTATTAGAAAATTTATATAAAGAACTCTATATAAAACAACAAATTGTGAAAAAATTCCTAGCACGACAAGCACACCCTTTCTCAGACACTTTTACCCAAATCCACTCAATAAATGGGAATGTAAAACAATGATACCATATTTCATTTACTATCACATGTTAGGAAAAAAATTTCAAACTTCCATAACCACAAACCAAAAAAGTATGACTATAGTGTTTCACGTACCCAAACTGCTAAAAATCACATTTGAAATTGCCCTCTAACCCTATTTACACCATTCCCAATACAGGAGTATCTCACACCCACATATCCATGATGGAGGCCTATCTATCCACTATTCGTCCCCTTTTTATATTGGTACTTCCCAATCACTTATCATATTTCCAACACATGTATAAAATTATTAATCTAATTAATAAGCATACACACCCACTGAGGTCACAATAATATGCAAACACCTATTTCATTACTAAACGATCCATTAATCCATTAACCATGGTAATTCATCTTTCAACAAAACAAAATTTTTATTGAAAACTATTTTTATAACCAAATCCATAAAATAAACGAACAAACCTATTTTAAAATCAAAATTTAAAAATCCAACAATAGTAACATTTCACCACAATAACCTATTTTCCCCAAAACCTAAAATTCACCAAAAAACCAAATGTAAATCAAACCTCACACATTAGTTCTCAAAAAGTACTAATAAAAATAAATTAATTTAAATCAAGCTATCATGTTCTAGAAAATTGAGTCAACCGAGAAGAAACTAACAATAGGGTTTCAGTTAAATAGACAAAATCACAACTGCAACATAAATCTGGGAGAAAATTCCACCCAAACTGCCTTGGATACCATTTTATAACATAAAAAATCTTCAATATCTGAATTATATTAAATAAAAACTCTATATCTACATGTAATTGGTGTATATATAGAAAACTATGATAGAGTGAGAACTAGATATAAGGAAAACCATTAAGGATCTAAGAGATAATACTTACTATAGAAGAATCACCTTTACCAAACCATGAAAACCATTTGAAAAACATATGAAATGTGTGAGAGATACCCTCTACTCCATGAGAACAAAAAATCTAAATTAGGTATTATATGGGAGAGGAGAAGAGGATTTTTGGGAAAATCCCAAGAGAACCCATAAGGAGAAACCATATTTTTATTAAGGAGAATGGTTAGATCACATTCTTAGGCTTACCGTGTTCTAATAGTGCATATGATACTACCTAAAAAGTGACCCTTCATGGTTTCCTACCATGGTTAGACAAACTATGCACAAACTATGTGAATCGTACTGCCTCTACATTCACGATTTCTAAGAGATCATATACAATTTCCCATAACAAAAATAAAATGTTTTCCCGTAGAAACGCCCCAAAAACATTCTAAAACATTCCCAAACACCCCAAACATTACCCAAACTCATTACATACATTAAAATACATAAAAAATGTTATATACCTAAAACCAGGGGTGATTAATTTTCACAACCATTTTAATTTCCATCATTGGAAAGTAGAGAACCATTTTTTTGAAAGATCTCAGGCCATTTTCAGCCATCTCTTTCTTCTTCTCCCATGTCTCCTCTTGAACATGACCATGCTACCACAAAACCCTAACTAGACTGGTGATCTCGCGAAACTAGACATTCGGATTCCTATCCAAAATCGGTACTAGAATTTCCACCAAATAATCTTTTGGCTGGAGCTTAACAGGATCCCATCGAGTCACATGGTGAGGATACAACTGATAATTTCCCAAACAAGAAAACATGGAATAAATTTTGGTATACACTAAACCATGGTGTAAAAGACAACTAATAAGAAACCTCTCCAACCAATTAATATATCTCAAAAGGATGAATATACCTTGATGATAACTTACCCCACTTTTGAAACAGATAATATCCCAATCGTAGAGAGATTCTCAAAAACACATGATCACCCACCTCGAACGACAATGCTCTACGATGATGATCCACATATGATTTTTGATGACTCTACATTGTACCCATGTGTTCACTAATAAAATTAATTTTATCCATCATCTATTGGAAAAGGTTCATCCCAACCATCTAAGCCTCATCCATTTCCACCCAAAAAATATGGAGAACGACGTGGACCCACAAACAGTGATTCAAACAGACCCATATGTATCGAGGCCTAATAAAATTAATTGTAGAAGAACTCCACTAACACAAATTTCTCCTCTCATGAGCCACCAGAATCAATCAAAAAATCCCATAACATATCTTCCAAAGTTTGTATCATTCTCTCAAATTTCCCATCCATCTGAGATTGATAAGTCGTGCTTAGGAAAAACTATATCCCAAGGGCTTACTGCGAGGATTTAAAAAATTAATATGTCAAACTCGATCTCAATCTGATAAAATAAAAATTGAAACACCATGAATTTTTACAACTTCAAGGATATAAATTATGGACTAATACTCTACTATATAAGATTCATGAATATGGAAAAAGTGAGCTGACTTTCAGGGCCGATAAATTGTCACGCAATGGATTTGTGCTTCTTGACCATTCTTGGGATACATGTAACAAAATCCAGCACTATTTTTCCCAGTTAAAGACAAAATTATTTAAATATTTCAATATACATATCGACTGTTGATTCTCCACCTTGACCATCTAACAAGTCAAGTGTCTCGTTACAAACTCAGCCACATTACATTTCATACCAGCCTAGAATAATTTTTCATTAAAAACCTTATACATTTTCTATGTTCTAGGATAGATAGAACATATAGAATGATGATATGATCTAAGAACATATTCTTGGAAATCCACTATTAAAACACGATGATTTAGAAAACAAAAACTAAATCCATATTAATTTCACTGCTGTCAATGTTCTCCCCACCATTTTTTTCGACCTCATCGCTATACACTCAGAATCTTACATATGTCAATTCCTTAACCAAGCCATACAATTCTTGAATCAATGAAATAAGAAAAAAACCACACTATCACCTTGATAATCACATTCCAACCACATTTAATCTATAAAAAACAACAACTAGCACTTTTATGATTCATTTTTCAACACATGAACCACGACTTTCAACTTAATGCCTGAGCCGCCGATTTTTCCATACCTGAAGTGTATATCAAGTGAAAACCAAAAATCTTGAGATACTCCATCCATATCCTATGACTCAAGTTCAAATATGTTTTTTATAAAATATGTTTCAAGCTCTTATGATTGGTAAATATTATAAATTTATCACCGAAGAGGTAGTGGAACCACATTTTTAATGTGTGACCCACTACTGCCAACTCAAAATCATGCATTGGTTAGTTCTTATCATGTAATTTCAACATCTGTAATCCATAAGAGACAAAATAATCCCTTTTCATAAAAACACAGCCTATCCTAGATACCAATGTGTAAAAATACAACACATACCCATTCCCTCATTATGAAAGAACCACGATTAGTGTTGATGTAAGGTGACCTATATGTTGGTCAAATGATTTTGGACACTAATCATTCCATTGAAATAAAATATTATTCCTTTTTAAAGGTCTCATTGGTATATATAATCATGATAAATAACAAACAAAACTTCGATAATATCCAAATACACCAAGGAAGCTCTCTATCTCAAAAACATTCTACGGTGGTTGCCATGAAATAATATGCAATATCATTTTTGGATCAACTGAAACATCCTTCTCAATCATAACATGTCCATGGAAATGAATCTAGTGTATCCAAAAATCACACTTCAAAAATTTATCATATAATAGATGATCTCTCAAGATCTCTAATACTATCACTATTTGTTTATCGTGCTCCACTCTTGTCTAGAAATAGAGAAATATATCATCAAAAAATACCACTGCAAAATAATATATTTATTTCTTAAATACCATATTCATCAAATATATAAAAACACTACTACATTCATTAGAAAAAATGGAATAGCCACATACTCATAATGTCTTTATCTACTTTTGAATGTTATTTTGGGAATGTCCTCCATCCACTAATGCAATTGGTGATAAAATTAATGCAAGTTAACCATGGAAAACCATTGGTATCCCCTCAAATGATTGAAAAATTAATCAAAGTGAGGAAGTGGATATCTATTATTTATAACAACATAGATAAACTTGTGATATTTGAAACATCAATTTAGTGTTCCATCAATATTTTGAAGAAAAAAGGGCACATCCCATGAAGATATAGTAGGCTAAATGAACCCTTTTTTCCAACTCCTCCCACCTCACTATCCATTCACTCAATTATATGATTGACAACTGTTAAGATGGAAGTGAGATAGTAGCAGCCCCCTAAATGAGAGAAATTGTATGCTCCACTTCTCTCATGGGTGTCATACCTGAGAATTATTTTGGAAAGACATCTAGAAACTGATCAACAATGACTAAAAAATGTTCATGTAAACACTTTCTATTCATTCCAACTACAAAACTAAAAACTAATTTGAGACCATGAAAATAGAAGGTTCCAAAAAACCTATTGCACCCAACTTTTTATTCTTTTATCCTTTATAGAGATGTTTGACACCATCATACACACATAAATTTACTATTCAGGAATAACAGTTGATGCATGACTTAAACATTTACAACTAATACATTTTTAGGATTATTTCATAATAATCCCTATCGCAAATTGTAAAAACCCCCATAAACCCAAACACAAACACAACTACAGATAATGCACTATGTAGAAAGGTTCGAAACTCAATTTATCCCAAATGAGTTTGATGATTTAAAATAAAAGGCATCATTTCCGAAATTAAACTCACCAAAATAACTTTCTGAGATACAATTAAAGAGTGTGAATAAACTGTATCAAACAATGATTTCACCACGGTAGAGTTTAAAATAATCATACAACACATGATGGATTTCTTGAGTGATCATACTTCACAACTTACTCTACTCCAAATAGTTGCTTGCTTTCCAAAATCATCTCTTTATTTCATTATTGAGGAGCCATGGTACTCCTTGAATCATTGTGATCAACTTTACTCTGATGACAGGGATAATTCTTAATCCCCCTTTCTATTAATGCATTGGAAACTTACGACCCATGAAGATATTCACAAACACCCAACTCTGGATCCTTACGAGGATACCATATAAGATGTCCCTTCAACATACAATAATGACATCCTCAGGGTTGTGATGTTCAATCCCACAAGATGAGGCTTTTTGACCCACACAGAAAACATCTATTCATACTCTGAGCCTTGTAGGAAGATTCACTGATCATGTCGTCAGATTCTGATCCATACTCACACCTTGAATATAGTTATATCATTCTATCTTGATCTTAGTGTTTGAGTTCCCACCATTTATTGTGGGAACCAACATGCCTTCCCCACCCGTAGCTGCAAAAATATCATGTTCATCCACTGTTTCTCTATTCAATATTTTCTTGTAATAATTTATATATAACATAAGCATTTTAGAATGAATTTTTTGACTCAACCCATCATAAAAAATATGCGCCTTCTTCAATGTAATACCTACCACCTCAGGTGTAATGCACACTAATGTCATAAACATATGAATATATTCCATTACCAATAGATTCTATTGATTCAATATAATGAAATTTGTTGTGCACTAAATTATAAATGTATGAGGGTATAATTATTTTTTTAACAATGACTCAATAACCTCCCATGTCATGCCTTGGTCTATTGAATCTTAGGACTCCAACTCCCACCACTGATGGGAAGTATCTTTCACCATATACATTTTTATCATTATAATCATCTCAACCAATTTTTCTATGAACTAAAATGTCATATTAATTCTATTTAACCAGGATTATACCTTTTTCTGTTCGGAATCACCACTAATGATCAGTAGATTCTGATATTGAAACTAAACTGCATGATCCACATTCTTTGGATCATCTAATTTATTCCCACTCTCTATAGATTTGAAATATTTCACTATAATATGCAATAACAGCTAGTTGACATGGGGATATGGTGAAAACACATTTTCTAGAGCCTCATCTGCTTTCTCTCTATGTCTCCTACCCGGTTCTATTTTTATCAATCCAAAACCCACAATAAGTCTTTCCCCCTTCGAAATAAATTATATATAATTTCACTATCAATTGAATAAAACTATCACAATGAGGATTTCCACATTTTCACATTTCCCTTGTTGTGTTATTTTTGAAAATTGTGCCATTTTTAATATACCACAATTACCCACCATTCAAATTCGCACACATCACAATAGTACCCATATTTTAAAAAAATAAACATAATCACAGCACAACATAATAAATTAAGCCAGATAGTATATGCATCCTAGTTGGAAGATATATGTACCATGCATGTCATGATAATCTCATTAGATGCACCCATGACAATAAGATTTCCAATGCCTTTAAGGTTCTCCAAAACACTTATGTACCAAACTCCCTGATAACTTGATGTTTAGAATAAAATGGTTAGGTATGTCCTTTTAGGCTATAAATTTCTAGTTTAAAAAATCCTATGCATTTATACCATCCCAACTCATGGAATAAACGATGACTGCTTTCCAACACCAAGACCGACAACTGATGCCATGGAAATAAATAGCATTGAAAATAAGGAAAAAACAAGTTGATACCACTTATAACCACTCGCCCATTTCAAATTGGATTGGGAAAGTATTGAGATAATAATATGCCTTTGGAAAAGTTACCAAGGCTCCAAATTTTGGAAAGAATGTCGTGGGTTTCAAGAACCATTGGGGAACGATTTTACCTTATAATAAAACCACCCAACCAAACAAGTCTTAACCAACCATATCTAAATTATTTATGTAAAAAAGTTAAACTAAACAATACCTTACCAAAATTCAACCAAACAACAAAACGCTTCCATAAACATTCCCAAAAACCAATACAACTACATCAACAAATTATCCAAAAATTAGAGTAAAAAGCGGAAGACTCAATGAGCTATCCCAAAGGAAATGATGACATCCTCCAGGGATCGACATCATGATACATGCTCAACGCACCACAATAAATCCTAAGAACCATGATTAACTAATTTCAATATGAGATGCTTTACCCCTACCTCTATCTGGGAAAATGACCTATCCCAAAGCACCAAGGTGCCAAGCTGGGGTTGAGTACAAATACTCATTGGTTTTTCACCAAATTACATCCCTTAACATGAAACTCGGATAAACCATTATCACATATATATAATTCACTTAGAATGATATATCAAATTTTGAAATAATTCTTAGAAAGACAGATCCACCCTTACAAAGCCACTTTTACCCAAATCCACAAAATACAAGGAAATCCAAACAACCATTCCATAATATGTTTACCATCGTATATTACCAATACAGTTTCTTCCATGTATAACCCCCAACAAATATAGTATGACATTAGTGTTTTACATAACCAAAATGTAAGAAACCACTACATCACTTCCCATCCACGCCTGTTTACTCTTTTTCCAATATAGTTGTACATCATGCCCACATATCCTTAATTGTGGAACTTCTATAAACTATTCATCCCCTTTTAATGTGGTACATCCCACTAAATTCTCATTATTCTAACACATGCATAAAATGACTAATCCAATAAACAAGAAAATACACCCACTAAGGCAACAAGATTATGCATATACTATTTTACAAACAAACAATACCATAAGCCATAAACCATGCCAATTAAAATTTCAATAAAAAAACATTTTTAATAAATACATTTTTAAAACAATATCCATAATCCAAACTAAGAAACCAATTTTAAAATCAACATTTTAAAATCTGTCAACAAAAAACATTTTACTACAATAACCCATTTTCCCCAAAAATCAGCAATTCATCCCGAAATGAATATAAATCAAGCAACACACATCATATTAACAATAAAATTCAAGAAAAAAATTAATTTAAATAATCACTTCTAGTTCTAGAAAAAATGTAGTAAATAGAGAATCTACATACCATGAGGTTTCGGTGAAATCTACCAACCCACGACTATACAAAATATCCAAGTGAAATCTCCACCAAAACCTCCTTTGATCTATTTTTATATCATAAAATATCCTCAATATCATCATTTTAAGAAAAATTAATGCAATATCTATATGCAACTTGTCTAGATCATGAAAACTGAGAAAAAGGAAGAGCTGGTTTTAATGGTAGTTCTACAAGGGTGTATAGTGGAATTTGATCTGTGGGAATCATTCAATAATTCTATTTTTAGATCGAGTATAGAGGGAACAAAAATCCTCATCACAAATTTCTTAATTCCATATGCATACATGAATCCTACAAATTACCCATCATTCATAGCTTTAATTTTCCTTAAAAAAATCTCATCTTTAGACTGATATCATTAAATTCATTCCAAAAAATATTTTTGGGAAAAAGATTTAAAAAGAATTGATGTTTCACCTTTCTTGATAACTACCATATCCATATTCACAAGATCCATGAACATAAGATCCCTTTTTTCACATTTTGATTAGAACTTCAAGATCCTACCTAATCAATGAATTTTCTACTTTAATGTTTTTCCTAGTAGATAATGTATTGAAAAATCATAATTTTTGAGTAGATAGAGAATTATTCGTTTCCTCATGTTGAGTTATTTTTGTGATAAGATATGTTTGAAACTCTGGTGATCTATATATATGTCACATCATTCAGTATATAGATAGTGTTAGAATATCCTTAGAGAAAATATTACATCTTCAAACTCAGGATCATGAGATTCGTAGTTCTATTAATGAGTTTTTAACTACTATATGGCATAGGTAATAACTCTATAATTCTATATAAGGATTCATCCATATTATTTAATTTATGCATCAATATAAATAACTAATCCACTATTTTCCAATGGTATATTCAAGATATGATCATTCACTAATATCCCCTTAAATTATTCACAATGTTGTTCACATTATTTTTTCCAAATGAATTTATCCCTTTTATGAGTAAGATAGGTAAATGGGTTAGCTACTCAACGAAATTTATGAAAAAATTTCGAGAGTAACCTTATAAACCAACTAAACTATGTACCCGGATTTTTTTGGTGTTGGAAATTCCAAGATTTCTATTTTCTTTACAGTATCAATTATGGTTCCATCATCAGAGTCATTAAATCCATGAAACGAAATAGTTTAAAGCTATAATTCACACTTTCTAAACATCCCATAAAACTATTTTCATTGAAGAGTATTAAGAACAACCTATAAGTAGTTTTAATGGCCCTCATATATTTTCGTATATATCAAGATAACATCAATAAATACTAAAAAAATCATCAATATATTCCATTAACACTATGCTCATTAGATACATATAAATAGAGGGTGTATTCGTTAGACCAAATGACATTACTGTTAACTCACAACTTCCATACCTTGTTTCAAATAATATCTTTGAATAAATCATAAAAATGAGGTAGGTGATACATGTCCTTTTCTCCAATATCATTAATTTATCTATATTCAATTTATAAATCAATTACACTAGCTATTTCTTTGGCACTAATAATCCCACTAAGGATATTCTATATGGATTCCCGGACTTAGGTCTTGCAGCAGTAATAAAATGAAATGAGAAATCAACTTCAAATTCATGAGGATGTCTAGGTAAATACTTTTAAAATAAATCAATGTATTCTTTCAAAATAGGTACATATTCAATTTGAATACTTTGTTCCATATCCATAGACGATGTTTTCTCTTCTTTCCCAAGAATTCCAATTGGATGAGATACTAGAGGTTGATCTATATACAACCCAAATGATGAATTATCCACTGTAAATATGATAAATTAAATATATTTATCACAAATTATAATTTCCCCCTATTTGAAATAAATATTTTCATTATATTTTGAATTACAGTCTATAAAAAAGTTGATATCAAAATCAACCATAGGAATGATGATAAAATAAAAAATTAGAGCACATTTATGTGCAATAATATGAACTTAATGACACATCTCTGTTGAAATAAGGTTTCCATTAGGAGTATTTATTGACAACTCCCTTATTAATGTAATTAGAAATTTATAATTTTTAAGGAAAAATTGGATGATATAAAGGAATTTGATGATCCAAAATCGAATAAATATTTGGAAAACTTTGAGGAGATGATTAAAGTACCTTACACCATATCATTAGGAACTTCAAACTCAATAGGTGGGATCGTATAGTCATTTAAACGATCCCATGTATTTTTATGTGGCAATATTACTTGATTATTTGGATATTCATTTTCATAGTTTCCAATCATCCTAAAATTTTAGCATTGAACATTGGTCACTTCATTCATTCCATTGTAATCATGATCAAGATATACTATTTCAAGAAACATATAGAAAAATCTATTTACTTTTTAAAAAGTTAGTACGATGTTTTCTTTAACATTTATGAAACATTAGAAAATTCATTTTTTTATTATTCCCATTATCTATTCTTTTCAGTGACACCCTCTTATTCTCATGCTTTTCCATATATTCATATCACATAGAGAGTTCATACTATTTCATAAAATCACATCACACTTTATCGTTATATGATTATAATGTTTGGGAGAAAAGTTATCTTCTTAGAAAATGTTTTAACTCATCAAATAATCAACCAATCATTCCCTTTCGATCATGTATGTAATCCATTAAATGAATTCTGAAAAGTGTAATGTTGTCTTCAGGCATGAAAATGTTCTCATCCTATTTAATCATCAGATTCAATAATTTTTTCTCCATGTACCCCAGCAATTAGGGAATGAAAATATTTTTTAATAAAATTATCCTAAAATCCTTATATTCAATATTTTCAGTTTATTCCTCCTCTTTTGTGTTTTGAATTAATTACCACCATTTATCTACATCACCTGAAAGAAAATAAATTTCCACAATAAACTTCTCCCTTATTTAATTCCCAACGTGATAAATATCCTATCTATAGAACTTATGCACTTCTCACGTACTAATGGGTTTCTAGTCTCATTGAATGATGAAGGTTTTTTTCAAAAAAAACGGTCTAACATTGTCAAGCCACTTTTTGGATCAGGATACTCCTTGTGAGAATGGTAATTACTCAAAACCTGAGTTAGTTGACCCAACATTGTTATATGTTTTTTTCTCTAGTTTCAACTCCATATCTAACATCATTTTCATCTATAATAAGTAAATTCCTATATGGAATGTGTGAATTGATATAGTTTAAAATACTTCCACTAGGATTTTTTTATAAACAATAAAATACAGTAAAATATATTATTAATCATAATTCATAATCTATTAATACATAAAAAATATTATAATATTTGGTCATAAATAATCTCATTGTTATAAAAAAATCTTCTTTGGGGACATATTTACTATTAAATCCATTATAATGATTTGTAAAAAAATGTGAATTATTCTATGAATATTCAGAAGAAATGTTAAACTAGGTGAACAGTAAATCCCCTTTTTGTGTACTAGGTTACAAAAAAGATAGGTTCTATGCACCATGTTGTAGTTATTACTCCTAGATACATCTTTCTTATAACTATATCCACATATAGTTTCCTTTTAGGATGTATTTCTTGTAAGATAAAAATAATCTATACCTCACCAAAATTATAGGATTTTATTATATTGTTATCATTAAAGAGTATATTATGTTTATGTTCTCTAATAAATGTTTTATAAATAAATTTTCATTGTGATCCATGACACTTCCCATGACACCAAATATAATAACCACGACTGTAGTAGATCAAATCCAGTTTCTTATTTAATTAAAATCGTACTAAGAACAAGAATTCTCATCCCAAAGGGATGAATATTTTCATATCATAGGAAATTTAGATAAAATCATAATTGTCACATTACAAAATTGAAAGGAAAAAAAACATATAAACTCTATTATAATCACATATAAAATCCAAGATTATCCGTGAAATTAATTTATAATATACATACTCACATAATAGGGGAAAATAAAACATTATAGTTGGGTGGAACTGGATGGTCAATATGGGTTTCTAATACATCAATGTTTAGAAAAAATAAAATTTCATGGTTAATATCTAAAAAACACATTCTAGTAAAACATAATGTTGAAAAAAATATGGCAGGAATAAAATATGATTAAATAATTCCATAAATAATCATATGAGAAAGAATCATAAATATTTATATACTACTATTCAAATAATAAATTGGGTTATAAATTACTAATATCATAATTACATAATTAATAATTCTTGACATCTGAAACACACAATGCATGCCTCGTCCAATACATATGAAAATAAATGATAAAGGCCTCAGAAAAATCCATATATATTTTTCCTCATGAGAAATACCCATTCATAAAGTGGATAAAATAGGTCAATCCCCTTACATAATAATTTTAATTCAGCATTCATTTGAATGTGGTGAAACCTAAACAATATATACATAACTTTACCAATTAATAAACACAATAACTAACAATTATGAGTAATATAGTGAATCAGATCATGATAATCCATCGATAATGAAATAAATCATATAACAATTAATAAAATATGGTATATGATATTAGAAAAGAACAATCCCAATTAAGAATATGATTCAACAGTGGATATTGAATTATATGAATATACTATAATAAAATCGTAGATGAATTCTTGAGAGAAATAGCATTTTATTTTCAAAGAAGAGTCCTATTGGGAAAATGATTTTGGTTTGAAATAAAATAACATTATAAAAATGTATATCCAAGAAATGAAAATCAGCAAAAATGAAATTATATTTGCAGCAAAAATTATTTCCAAATAATGTAAAATAATGTAAAAATAGTTTTTAATAAACATTAGAAATGGGCCACCCCCAGTGCAGTTAAATAGAAGATATAAGAGTATTTAATGTAAACGATGATTAATTTTTTACATAAAACTATAAATTAAATAACATATTTTTTCAAGGAAAAAATATTCATTCTTGAGAAATATTTTTGTCTTAAAATAGATTATGTAGTGTACATGAAAATGGGTAATAAATTGGTAATTACCCTTTAACTGGGCATGCTTCTATGGAGAAATTGAAAAGTAATCTTTAAAACTTGTATTCTCTGATAAATAAATATGTAATTTTATCGATAAATGAGTGTGAATAATATAAATAAAACATCTAATTATTATATAAAAATAATGGCTAATTTATTTGGGTTTAATATATAGAAATTGTATCCCAAATGAAAAATGATGGTTTGGGAAAATACCTATACCATATGTCTGAAAGCATGATGTACTTGATCATAACATCCTAGATAATTAAAGTAGATTCATTAATAATTTAATTAAGAACATATTAAACATGTAATTTACATATTTTAGATTTTTTATGTTCTTTTATGTTGTTTTTGATGAGTTATAATATTCAATTTCATCGTTCGGGGGAGTTATTTTCCTTGGTTTTAATGATTGGTCACTTGTATACAAGTATGAAAGGTCACGTAAAATGTGAACAGTTGTCTAGAATTTAAATTATACTTTGTAATGAACATATATACATTTAAATGGTTATATTATTAATTTTTCTTTTTGGGAAGAGTATGAATCATTAGATATGATTTTTTTGATAATCATTTAGATTATTTTGGCTGTTATTTTGGCCATCCCAAAGTTGTTTGGTTTCATTAATTAATATTATGTTTATGTTGGATTGAAAACATTATATAATCGATAATACGCATATTATAAAAATTTTCTACCATAAAAATTATTTTATGACCAACAGTGAATTAGTAATTGAAAAAAATACATCATCCACAAAGGTGGTAAATCAATACCACACAAATGATGATTTCATATTTAGAATAAATTGAAGAGGAGAATATAATTTTTGTGAAGTATTCCATTAAAATAATGTAATAAAATTATATATATGATATTGGATTTATTATTAATGTATTGAAATAGGATGTGGATAGATTATAATAATGAAATATAAGTTAAAAAGAAAAGCAATGAATGGGAAGATAATTTTACCTCCTGAATTCTTCTCATCGAGAACCTCTTTAGGGACATTGATTTGATATTTTTCTGAGACCAGAACAACCAGTACCTGGGAAATAGTCTTAGGAATAAGTTTAAGTTTTAATTGGACATGATTCAAAGCTTATGAGGTGCAAGGAGAAGAGGTGTGAAGGGATGGTATTTTCAGTGGAGTTTGTTGTTCTTTAATTATTTTATACATTAGTTTATTATTTTTTCTCAAGACAAGAAATAATGATGATTCCTTGACTAAATATTATATAAAGAGAAGGATAGTATGAGATTATGTCCCTTACATCATTGATGACTCAAGGAATATTATATTTATCTTATAATATATATATATATATATTTTAAATTACTATATTTTACTATTAACGAAAATAAACTATTTTTCGAAATTCACAAAAACTCACCATAACCATTTTGGGTGTCTATAATTAGAAAATGGCCTCAATTTTATAATTTGTTACTAAAATTTTAAAAATTTAATTTTAAATAAAATTCATCTTTTATAAAAAATATCGATTTTAAATTTATAACTATTTTGTGCCACATTGTAAAATATGTTAATGTATAATTAAATTAGCATATAATCATAAGAAAAAAATACTAATTTATGGGACTATTTTAGAATAAATATATTCTCTTTTAAATCATTATATTTATTATAAAAGTTTAATTAAATATTCACGAATCATAATAATAAAATGACCAAATTTATCAATTATAAAACATTTATTTACTTATTCCATGATATAAATATATCTTAGATTCAGTTATATGAATCTCAATTTTTATTTATACATTAATGGGGGAAGTTAATATTCTATTAGTCATATTACTATTCTGAATAGTAACATTTCTATTCCAATGGCCATATTTAATATTAAATTTTAGATTGAAACATGGTGTTGTGTGAAGCATAAACTATTAATGATGTTAAATTTTAAAAGATACATACAATAAGATACACAAGCATCACAAAGATGACCATAATAAAAATTATTAAATTTTCTGATTCCCAATTTAGAATCCATTTTATCTAATTAAATACAAATAAGTGTTAGAATTTAATTTAAACTTTGAAATTCTTTTGGGATGGAAAATTTATTTTCCAAATAAATACTTTTTTAAGTACAAAAAGTTATTGTATCTAAGTTAAATATTAGGATTATTTCAATAAAATAATCTAGATTAATAGTAATATAATTGAACTTTTTTTATATTTAATAGCATATTAAAACAATAATTAATTTTATAAATTCCTTAAACAAAAAAATATATAAAATTTTTTATTTTCACTATTCATCATGAAATTGTTCATTTTAGAAAATTATCAGTATTACATGTAATGATAGTGTTGAAAATTCTATTTTAAAAATTATTTTTTATTTTTATAATTTACATTCTATGTTTTTAAAATAAATAATTAAAAAAAATTGCACAAAATGTTACAGAACATGTTTTTTAGAGAAATAAAATTTTTAAATACAAAAACGGTTTTATTCATATCCCATTGATATCAAAAATATTACATGAATGATAAAAAGTTTCCTACTTATATGAAATATAAATTTCATTCGAATCGTCCCCCAATGGAGATTAATTTAATTTATTATGATAAAATATCATTACACTTATAAATAATAGATCTTTCTTGAAGTCATTTATTTTTTTTCAAAATATTTTTATAATAAAATAATAACAATGAAATTTATTTTATAAATGTGTTAATGTAATAATTTTAATAATTTATTTATTCTTATTCACACTCACTGATTTAATGGTTTAGTAAGGAAAATTTATTATATTATAGTTCTTTAACACTTATTGTTGCAGGTAACACAAGTTATCAATGAAACTAACGTAATTTAGGTAAAATATTTCATTAATACTCTATCAGTTATAGAGTACTGATGATATTTTTAACTATTATAAATATTAATAATTAGTTTTTGATTTTTTTTTCTAAATTCTTTGGATCTCATATTTTTATATTATCCAATTTGAGGGGATTCAAATGCATATTGGGCCTAATGTTTATGGGTGTGTCAAACATGGTCTAACTCGAACCAATTGAGAAACCGTGTATTTCGTGAGAGGGGTTGGATACCTTTTTGTTCCAAAATATATATAAAAATAACTTGATTATAAAATATTCAATACTCATGATTCCTTTGGTCAGGTAGTGGTTGACTCTCCCACTCTTAAGTAGTGGAAAATTTTTTCATGTACCCCTTACCAATGTGTGTTTTTACATTACTCCAAAATTAATTTTGAAAGAGACCCATATTTTTCTTCATTTTTCATCTTATTAATCCCATACAAATATGTTTTTGAAAATTTTATTGATACCACATACTTACACAATATACCAGAAAACCTAAGGCTAGTGACTCTCTCACACATCCATCATCGTCCACCAACAACCATGCACATACCAACCAATGATATATATATATATATACATATGTATGTAAACATAAATTATTTTTTATAAAGCTATAAATTTATCTTAATATAACCACAGTTCTATAGTAAGGCCTCATATCTATGTTCCATTCATCATTTTGGGACTGTTATGATACCCACTATGTGAATTCATAAAACATTAAATTTAATATAAATTAATGAGACTTGAGATCACACAAATAACACATGTTAATATTAGGAAAAAAATATAAGAAAAAATATACGAAATTAAAATTTCAATGATAAAATTGATTTGGTAACATTGTATCATGTTTAACAACACCCGATTCATCCTAGGGATTTCAAGTAATTTAATAAAAAGATAAAATAAAGATTTTAAACATACCAAATTTATTTAAATTGAGTGTTTTTTCCATCATTATTTATTATCATTATTTTATGTAAATAGAGACTAAAACATCTTTATCATTCACATTAACATTGGATTCTTTTTAAAACATTGATCATTGATATGTATATTCTATCATAGATAACTGATGATACCTTTGATATACCATTGATCTTTGCAACATACTTCCATCAATATCGAATAGAGAAAATGGATCATGATCTTTAAAATGGATCGATCACTCTCACGGATGTAAGAAAGATGAGATAAGATCTCACTATTTAATGGGATGAATATTCCTCTGAATTTGGACTTTCTCCAGCTGAAAGAAATCATTCAAAAACCCATATAAATTACACTTTCTCTCTATAAAAAGTTTAAAATTATAAAAAATCATTAAAAAATCATTAAAATATTTTACATTATTTAAATGAGTAAATTATTTTTTTCCCTCAATTATAAAATTAATATAATGTTATGTAGAAAAATAAGAGTCGTTAACTCCACTCACCTCCCTAAAAATGTTTAACAATCCTTGAAGATATAATTATTCATCCCTTAAATATTCTTCTACAGATTAACTCAATAACATGTGAATACACTCACTATATAAATTTAAAATATATTATTCAAAACTATAATATTCTTTCATAAATTAATTTATTGTTATGGGTTATACTTGGAAAATACCCAAACCCCATATAAGGCACACCGATTTATATTCTCCAATTAATTATAATTTGGTATACATCATAAAATATTTTTGTGTGACTATATATACTCATATCTCAACAGTTGTGAGTCATAAAAATGCTCTAATAGAGTTTTATAGATAACTAATAATTTCCCCAATTGAGACATGGTTTACTTATAATAATTAAATACTCATATAATCACACATCATATAATAAAATCCTTTTTACTTATGATAATTTATAAAAGAGGATGAACACATTGGGTTGTCATCCTCCAAATCTTTATTATTTCATCACCATAATGAATGGAAATAATTCTTTCTACCATGGAAACTGATTTATTAATGTTACTACAATCATTGTCCATTGGGATGAGATATCTATTTCTTTTTGAAAGTAAAAAATATTATTTTGATAATTCATACATTTATAGACAATAAAAAAATGAAAACACAAGAAATAATGATAAAATGAAAATTCTATGGTTTTCATATTACATAAATGTACATGATAAAATGGTATTGATTTATAATGTTTTGAATTCAGGAGACAAATTCTCATTCTCATAAATAAAATCAACCATGGTTGGCTAAAACTTTTGGTGTTCCTACTGGTCAGCCAGTCTTCATGATCTATTTACTCAATATCACCAAGTGATATCTTCATTAACACTAATATCAATTCTTAGGACCCCATCAATTTATGTAACACATCATTAATGTCCAAAAAATATGATTTATCAAGACCATGTTACATAATTTTAGTGTTTCAATAATAGTATCATGAGGATCTCATTATATTTAAGAGATTTAATAACCTTTCTATGTGAAAAATAATCCAAGGAAATTACCATGTATGTAGTTTTTGGGGATGTTTTAACACTATTTAGGTAATGTAAAATCATGAATGACAATTTCTATAAAAAATATGGTAATTAGAAAGTTCTTCTTATGTTTGGTATCGAGAACCGACATTCGCAATAATATATTTGTGTAGGTTAATGTTTTTCATTGGATAAAAATAATTTTTGATCGATATAGAAATCCATAGCAGTCATTATTATTAATAAGTGATATTATCATACGACTAAATCAAGGTCGATTCATCTGAATATATGTTTCATTTCACATTTTTGTAAAATAAATCATCTTTTATTTTTTTAGTTATGATTTAAATTTATATATAATAGATCTTGATTAAAAATACATGTTACTTAGAGAGGGTGAAAGTTTTTTAATAGGATTACGATTCATCATACCTAAAATCATGACATATGTTTTATTTTAAATATAGAAATTTTAGTGTATATATATTTCATATGAGGTATTTACAATCTTTTTATGGGATATTTTAGTGTTTATATGTGTCTATTGGTTGTGCATATATGTCATTTAACACATTATAAAATTTTGAAAATTCATAATGAAAAAATGTTCTGATAGAATTAATATAAAAATAATAATAAATTCTTCTAATTAACAATGAAAAATGAAATTTAATATTATTGATTTCCTATAAAATATTTTAATATATAAATTATATATATATTTTGTTCAAAATATTTTCAGTTAAAATAATAAAATGTTTGTTTTTTAATTATCTAATAATAAGTAGAAAAATCCACTCAATAATCAGAAAATGATAGAGTCATATTATAAATTTTTAATAAGGTTATACCACTCATTCACAGGTCAGTACCTCTCATGGTTTAGACTAATATAGAGTATGTAAGGGAAACATTGGTTAATACCTTCCTATATCATTGTAAAATTCAATACATCTTAATGATGGGTGATTCATATATGTTTTAATGGTAGGATTATGAGTATGAAAATAAGTACACTAAAGCATTGTATAACTGGTCCAAGATAGTGGGGGTTTCTCTCATCTTGGATAGATGGTTTCCAAAGAGGAATAACACATTTTTTCTCTCACAATATCATTTCATGAGTTTTGATGGAACTTCATAAGACATAATATTTCAATTCAAAATGTTATGAGAAGTGGATTCCAGTCAATATGAGCTTGATTATTTGTAAAAGATTATACGGGTGAAGTGTATTTTTAGAAGAGTATGTATGAGTCATTATACGGATATTATTTCTTTATTAGTGTTAGGTAGTCCCTTTAATAAATAACATATATTTTTTAGGCATGATATTTTTTTTGGGAAATAATTGATTTAATTAAAATATATAAGGACTTCGTGGTCCCGAGATATAGATATACAGTGTCATTGTACCTTTTTAATTTATAAAACATTCATGTTTTCACATTGGTTATTTAGGATCCATCAATAACTAGGTCTTCAGTTTTCTAACTTGTTTACTAAGTTATCATGAGACACCATGTATGATTTGTGATCTTATATGAAATGTGAACAACCGTGGTCAGTTTTCAAAGTCTAGTTTTACATACATTTAATGATCCGAAATTTTCAAACATATATATTACATTTAGATTGATGAATATTCATTACATAGAATAAAAAACAAAGCTTGGATTATATAGTTTTATTGTATCTAAAAACATCATGACCAAAAAAACTGGTTCATATAACCTCTACATCATCTTCTTCTTATTCCATCATAACTGAAAACCATTTTTACAAGTCCAAAATTTAAACACCTTTCTTTATATCCTAGTAAAAATAAACATAATAAATGGGTGAGTATAGATTCTTCGTGAGGATAAATAATTGAGATATCAATAATAACATAAGTACATGGTAATAAAAATAGTATATTTTCAAATGTTACACTATATTTCAATGACCATACTATTGAGTCATGGAATAATTCATATTATATCACAAGACATGAATCATAATAAATCATGACCCATGAGATAATAATAATGTCATAGTACATATAATTTGGAATGCACATATGCATAGAAAATCTGTTCCTTCACCATAAATGATTGATTACAAGATTATCATAGTAGAATTGGTTTACTCTTTAAACCATCACAATAGTCAGGTTTCAGTCCAAACAACTATTTTAGCATAAACATTATTTACTTAATGGGTTAATATCTCATTCTAGACATGTGTACCTTGTGAGATATAATATAATTACACAATTCATTGGAGGGTGATATAGGTCCCACCCATCCTTAGATATAATATAACTACCAATCATGGATTGAACCAAATCACCATCACATAATAATTCCATACATATTTGTGTCCCATATAAATAATTCATTCATTATATTAGAATCTATGTAAATAAATGAGTTTCATAATCATTTCATTAAAACATAACCAAAGGAAAATAAATTGGTTTCATAAATATAATGCCATAAAAAACATCAACAAATCATAAAGAGGGTAAATATAGACTCCTATAATAATATATCTAGTAATTGATATGATATAATAAATAATGTGATCATGTATGGATTTTTTTGAAATGTCACTTGATATAATTTTGAAAAAAACAACATTTCCATTTTCAAACCATTTCTTTTTAATGAGAGGAAAATTTATAAAAGAGAAAATATTCTTGAAAAAAACCTTGTAATATTTCAATGGAGATTTAAAATAATTAAATATTCATGCCAATGGATAATTCTTCTTTTTCCATATTAGTTAAAAAAACCCCATTCTGTATTTTTTTCGGATAAGTAACTAAGAACATCATTTAGAAATAAATAGTCCATTCAAAAAAATTTGTAAAAAATTATAATTGATAAAAATAAAATAAAATAAATAATAATAGTAAAAATTTTCAAACATCAATTCATGGAATAAAAATGAAATTTTTTACAGAAAATTTAAATCATTGATTTTAGAAATAATTTCCCTTATAAATATCATATAATTAAATTAAGAATTTGTAAAATGAATCAATTATTTTTATCCACTATAAATCAACATTAAGAAAAACTATAAATGAAACATTTATTTATATCAAAATTAATATTATTACGATATAAATAAATTATTTAATGTTTAACACATAGATTAGAAATTAGGTTAAGAATTTCCTTAACACTTTTTAATCACTCAAATCATTTTTCAAATAAAAGTAATAATTATAAATAGAAAAATATATTATATATATATTATATATTATTGATATTATATATGAAATTGTGGTATATATACTCCACACAAAATTATTAAGAGGAAAATAAGGGATATACCACATAAAATAGAAAGTGAGATGAGAAACAATTAAATGACACTTCCCTTTTGTTTTGTGTACATTAACCTCTTACATAATGGTATAATAAAGTTTATTAGTTATTTATAAAACTATATTAACATTAATAATAACCTATTTTATAATTATATAACATCTTATCACCCATTCATTAATAATATTTCATTATTTTTAATGTGTTGGGTGCGTTCATTTCATGGTTTCAGGATTGGTTCATTTATATATAATTATGGTTTTTTATGTCTAATCTAAGTAAAACAACAGAAGTGAAATGAAATTGTATTAATTAACCTCCTAAAATCTAAATGTTTTCATATATCATTTGTAATTCTTAATTTAGGATGATTCATTTTAAAAATGTTAATGAAAAATGTTTACATTATTTTGGAGGGTTTTTTCGACCATCATGAACTAGTTTCATTTTATTTAATCTTATGTAAATATATTAGTTATAGAATATAAAAATGGTATAATTTACCTTTAAAAATAATATTTAACCATAATAATATTATTAACACCATCATTGAAGTTTGTAATTGAAAAAAAAATCATCATTTACAATTGTTAATGAACGTAATTTGGACAATGGCTTTGTTTCTTTGAATAAGATAAGGTAATAAAATGAATGGATAAAATATATTCCATCAAAAACATAAAATTAAATTATATAATTTATAATTACGTTATTATAACATTATGGATTATTTTTGTGAGGAGAAGGTAGAAAATTAATTGAAATTATGAGAGGTTGTTTGAGAAAGTAAACTATTGAATATCACCTCCTTGAAGGGCCCCTTAATGAACATGGAATTTTTATTTTTGTTCGAACATCATCCCATAGATGCGGGGAGAGTGTGTAAGAGTGGATTTTTCTAAAATTAAAAATGCTTCAAGGATTATGAGGAGAAATGGTGTGGTGAGGAGTGGTATTTATACTTGAGAATGGGTGGGTTTAAGTGGTTAAATAATTCATATTTTATTTTTAAAGACAACCACATTTGGTTGGAATTAATTGAAAATAATTTGTATTATAATTAGTATTTTAATGTATTATTGTGATAAATTAACACATCATCCATCCATTTGATTTTTTAGTTCTTAGGAATTTTAGAATATACCTTATATCTTTAACAAACTCTATTATTTTACTTATATTTCATTGGATCTTTTTTTTACCATAGTAAGAAATTTTATGCATAAAAATTAAAATTAAATTATAATCTAATTTTTATGTCTTGATCACAAATATATAATTCACTTTTAATATATTATGACTCATAAGATTCAAATTTATATTTAAAATTAAACTGTGAAAGTGCAAAGAAAATATTTTTTTTATAAGTTTGTTTCTAAGCCAAAAGTGTACATATGAAAAAGGTATAAATATTATTTTAATTAAAATAACAATATTATAGATAACTGATATTTACATTATTTAATTTTATATCAATTTAAAATCAACAAAATGACATTTAAATTAAAAAAATGTTGATCTTAAAAATATAATAATCGTTTTTCCATTCAAATAATATTAAACATTTAGAATGATTTCAAAAATCAAGCATAATATATTCATAACATGATAAATAACAAAGGATTTTAATTTTATGAAAAAAAATTATAAAAGATTTGAAAAATAATTAATTTTTCTTCCATATAAATCAATAAATTTTATTTTAAAATAAAACATATATTTGAAGAACATAATAACATTTCGAAATATTATTACCATATTCACCAAGAATTAATTAATATATTAAAAATGTGTTTTATACTTATATATTTTATAATTTTGTTAATATTATTTATTCCCAAAAATTTAACAGTTAGGTTACATAGGTCATGTTAAAATAATAATATTTTAGGGTTCTATTAATATTGGGTTTATTTGAAACATAATATATTAAAGTGATTAAATTTATATTAAATGAGAGAAGTACAGTAAAATATTGGGTTTTTACATTTTAGCCTGATTAAAATTAATTTATCCCTCAAAATTCATCACTATGGTACAAATGAATGAGGAAAAATCTACCACGTAACAACCTTTTGATCCCACATAGCTTCCTCAAATTGGTGGATTTATCACAAAATAGTAACCTATTCGAGGGTATTCTTTTGTGGAATGTTATCTATTCGATCCATAATCTCAATTGGTAATTCTTCATAAGAAGTATGTTACTCCATTGATATTTCTAATGAGTTTACTATATCTTAGGTATAATTTATGTACTTACATATAAGTAATAAATAGAATACATTGTAAATGTGAGAGTTATTTGGTGGAAGAGCCAATAAATTAGCTACCATTCAAATATGATCCTGAATCTTAGAAAAAAATCATCAAAATTTTTAATTGTACATTGAAAATATAAGATTTATATTTGAGAATTTTTTAGGGAAATAGACATCATCAAATGGTCATTAAAACATCATATCTAATAGAGGGAATTTAGAAATTGAATATTAGCACAAATATATGATTTTTATTTACAGAATATTAGTGGGTAGTTAAAATATGGACATGGAAGAGAAGGATAACTAACTAGATCTGATATAGAATGATAGAGAACATGATCATAATAAGGTTAATGACTAGAAAACCATAGACAAATTAGTTTGAAAATTTTCATTGATATCATGATAAATAATGATAATTGGATTAAATTTTTGTTCAAAATCATTTGAAATGATACACCTACTTCATTTCATCTCAGAAGCACTATCACTCTCATTGGTTGTTCATTGATCAATTTAAAATTCATTTCTCACTACATGATATAAATTTTAAATTATTATTAATGTAGAACTAGTGGATCATATGGTTCATAATAGGATGAAATTTCATTCATTATTTCTCTAGTTATCATAAATAATTATATTGAACAAATTATCCAATATGAATAAAAATTAGTATGGTTAACTAATACATTAATCACTAAAGATACATCCAATTATCAACATAAAAAAATTCATAAATGGTTAACATTCAAAAAAATTCAAAATCCATAACATTCAAATTATGGTCACAAAAGTTTCAAAATAAAACTATTATTAATCCCCTGAAGAACTTGATGAAGATATTACTTGCCACACACCAACCATATGAATACAACTATCATTTATTCTCCTAAATTTTTTTAATAACCTTAGTTACCATAAAACCTCATTTAAAAAATGGATTCTTGAAAAAAATTAACTCTTTCCGCATAACATATTTCCAAAAATTATATAATACTTATCTATAAACCTCTTTTTAATCCTATAACTAAACACTTCTATGGTTATTAATATTATCCAATTTATTTTATCACAAATAAATTTACTTATCTCATTATTATCATATCACTATGAAAATAATATGGGTTATCTTTTCCATAATAACGAGTTCTCTAAAAATATCTATTCAATCACAATTCATTATTACCCGTACCATTCATCCAATACATCCAAATTCATAAGAAAAACATACATTGGAAAAATACTTATATGTTTCATTATACAATAATACAATTAATTTACTTCCAAAACATTATTATTAAATTCTAATACATAAGCTCGAAATAATTTTACTTATTTAATATACCATTAACTAAGATTTTTCACAATTTTCCTTAATACATATTATATATCTTATTCGATTTGTAGTCTTCTCAACGTCCAAAATATAACCATCATTCATTGATCCATTCAGTTTGTCATCACGAGTTTTCAACTATGAAATCAATATAATTACTAACTATACAATGAACATTTAAAAAATTATTCTTTTGATGATTCCATAGGAATACGATATTTCTCACACATTGTGTTAACTTAACATTCCACTTTACCTTTGTAAATACTTTATTTATGTCCTTATTTTCCACACCCAAATAATCATCCAATTCCTTGGAATCAGTATCCATGATTCAAATTACCACATTATTGACATGAGAAAAATGATATTTCTTTCATCTCTTTCAACCATGTAATTCCATCATTCTCTTATTATATTGGTCAATAAACTAACCATCATTTTGATTATTTACCAAATTATGAGATTTTTTATTAGGAAAAATAACAAGGATTATCCTTCTGAGGCCCATTAAATCTATATTGTCACAAATAAGAACATTCCATTTAAATCACATTAACTATTATAATGATTTCTATTAGTCCATAAAATTGTATAAAACCTAGAATAAATAGTGTTACAAATACTAATAATAGTTGGAAAATGGAATAATCTAGTGAAATTCCATATAAAAATTCATTCTAGGAATCCTTATTATTAATACATGGTTATTCATGATGGTTACCAAAATACAAGTATATTAACATAGGTATACCCATATGGTTATTAATAAGGATTTAATATCCTAGTATCCAATTTAAACTAAACATTTATACTAATACAAATTATAACAACCCATAAATTTCATAAATATATATTACATTTAAATAAATGAATATTTGTTATATAATATAAAAACCCATTCTAGGACCATATGAATTTAGTGTCTTTGCAATCTGGGAGACAAAAGAAATATGTTTATAAAACATCTACATCATCTTCAATGTATTAATTTATAACTAAAACCATTATTGACATGTATCACTTAATACCTTCCTTTATATCTTGTTGAAAATAAACATAAGAAATTAGTGAGCTCAAATTATCTATAAGGGAAAAAGGGAGATACCTATCATTACATAAGAATAAGAGAATAAGAATATTATCATTGAAAATTTTACTATACATATAAAATATTATAATCTTATATGAGGGAATAAATCTGCTACGATCATAATACATGAATTATAATAAATCATGAGTAATGAATGAATAATAATGGCATAAGATATAGAATGTGGAATACACATTATCCAAGATAATCATTTACATAGTAGTCTAGGATTTTTTCTAATACATTCATTATGGATTTGGTTCACTCCACAGACCATTCTAGTATTTATGGTTCAATAACCAGACTATCATAGTAGACAGAGTCTTTCACTAAAGTGGTTTCACATCCAATTCCATTCATTCATATATCGTGAGATATAATATCATTAATAAATTCATTGGATAGAGATATCTGTTCCGCCCATAATCCTTCATAACCTAACCACCATTTTGGTCATATTTTATCAACCGTCACTTAATTATACCATTAATATGTGAACTATAAGAACACAATCCATTAACTGTATTAAACCTCACATAAAGAAATGTGTTTCAAAAAATTCATCAAAACATTCTTCATGAGAATGAAATGGATTCATATATATAATTATATGAAACTATAAAACCACCATATGTTGAATAATTAAAATATCCTTCAAAATATCCAATGTAATGCAACTATAACATCAAATAATTTTATATTGGATGAAAACAAATTTTTGAAATATCACATGAATTAATTCTTGAAATAATAACATTTCTATTTTCAAATAATTTATTATTAAATAGATTTAAATTTTTAAATGAAAAAAATTTCTTTGAAAATTATGTTGGAATATATATAACTATACTTCAAATCACTAACATTTCATGATAGAGTTAAAATCAGAGGATGTGGATTAAGATAATAAAAACACACCCTCTATATATTTTTTAGAAAATTCATGAAGAAAATCATTTAGAAAATGATAGAAATAATTCTTTAAAAACATTATATAAACATTAATACATGAGTATAAATTACATTAAAAATCATTAAATAATAATTTTTTTTGAAAAACATGGACCTGGATGAAAAAGAGTGGTTTAAGGGAAATGTTTAAAATTTAATTTTTATAATAAAGACCCTTATAAATATCATATAATTAAAGTGATAATTAATCGAATGAATAAATTATTAGTATCCACATTTGATACAAATAAAAAATTATAAATTAAACATAATTTAATAATAAATCATTAAAAATTTATTGTTAGTGTGACACAATCATGGAATTAAAATTTTAACCCAAAGAATGGAAATTTGTTAAGAATTCCCTTACAACATTGTAATCAGTCGAATCGTATGCCCCATAAAATTCATAATTATCAAAACAATAATTTAATAACTTGAATATAATGAGATAAAAAATATGATATATCAATGGTATATTTTTATATTGAAAACATCTGAAAGAATTGGTGAGTAAATCATATTTCTCGTAGAAGTAAAAGTGAGATGAGAAAACATTACATCATGCTTCCCTTTATTTTTTAGACCTTAAACACCAATATATTGGTTTAAGTAACGATATAAATTAATTCCATAAGTATAATAATATTTATAATACATTATTTATTACTCTTATAGCCTCATACCACCAATTCATTAATAATAGTTCATTATTTCCATTGATTTATGTGTGTTTGTTTTATAGTTTCATGATTGGATCATTTCTGTATAATTATTGAATCTTTTTTCAATTGTGCAAAATAATCGGTAAGTGAAAAGAAATTCTGTTAATACACTCTAATAATTTCATGTTATCCCATTTGTTTTTTTCTTTCTGATACGAGGATGATTCATTTTAAAAAATGTTAATAATAAAAGTCTTGTTTTTTGGATGTTTTTATGATAATCGCCAAATAGTTTAATTATATTTAATATTATGTATATAAATAATCAAATATTATGGAATATAATGTAATAAATTTTTTTAAAATATTATCTAATTATTATAATTCTCTAATAAATTGAATTTAAGGCTGTAATTAAAAAATAAATATTCATATAGACCGTTAACCACCATAATTTGGAGATTAGTTTCATTTCTCTGAAATAGTGGACATAATAAAAGGTATAGATATAAGATATTCAATTTTGAATATATCATTATATTATATATTATAAAATATATATATTACTAGTTGTTGGTGAAGGAGGAAAGGAGATGGTTCAAAAAGAAATGAAATTATGAGTGGTTGTTTGAGAAAGTTAACTCTTGAATATCACCTCACTATAGGGCCCCTCAATGATCATGGAATTTTTATTTGGGGGAGTCCAATAGAACATGGAAATAAGGGAATGGGTAGTAGAGTTCTTAATTTATATTAAATAAGTTCATGGATTTTTCGTATAAATTGGGTGGTGGGGGTGATATTTATACTACAGTAGGTGTGGTCATAAGCAATTAAATAATGATTATTTTATATTTTAATCCAACTACATTTGGGTAGAATTAATTATGATGAATTAATATTATAATTAACTATTAAATTTAATTTTATAATAAAAATACTCATATAACACCCATTTATTTTCTTAGTTTTATGGTATTTTATTATTTTACCTTTTATCATTAATACACGACATCAATTTACCTCTATTTTGGAAAATATTTATTCACCAATATATGTTATTTATGAATAAAAATAAGAAACGAATTATAACTTAATCTAGACATCCTGATTCAATATATGTATTCCATTTCTAATAATTTAATAATATGAATGTTTAAAAATTACATTTATGATTAAACTTTCAAACTTCAATAAATAAAGTAATTTTGGAAAAAAAGTGTTTTTAAAAACAAAAATATACATATAAAAAATTAATTTATAAATATTTAATAAAAATATTCCATTATATTATATATAACAAATATTTTCTTAATTTAATTTATTTTATATTGAAAATAATATAATAAATTTTAAATATAATGAAATCATGATTTTATATAAATCAGTATTTTTGACTATACACTAAAAAATTAATCTTTGGAGAAAACATTAAAAAATTCAATCAAAGGTAATATTGAAATGTAGAATAATGAAATGTTTTTCATTTTAACAAGTAAATTTTTTAAAATTGTGAATAATTAATAATTTTTATGTTCCCATAAATATAAAAATAAATCTTTTTTTGATGAAAAAATATATGTAAGGAAGAAAATGACTTTAAAATATGTTATGAGAATATAAAAAATAAATTAATTACGAAAATAAACATTATTTGGACAATTATATATCTCAAAATCCCGAGAATACTATTCTTTCCCACCAATTTACTGGCAAGGCTACAATGTTTGTGTCAAAATAATAATATATTGTGGTTCATTTATGTTAGGTGTTCTAGGAAATGTAAGCGATCAAAGGGATTAAATTTATTTTAAAAAAAAGATATACTATAAAATTGTGGGTTGTTACAACACATGAGAGGATTATGACTAGTGGTGATAGTGAGTGAGTCATATATATAAAAAACGGTGGAAAACCCATTTTGTGGGTGGAATAGATCCTTTATTCAGTTTAATGAGTATGGAAAACTCTTCAGGGATAGATGAGATGTGATGTGGAGGGTATCATCTAGATTAACATCATGATATTTCACTATAGGATATGTCAGATGGTACTGAAGTATTTTCGAGGGGATTTGATACATCATATAACATTAGTATTCCAAGATGGAGAGTGAATGACTTCATAATATGGTCATAGATTAGATAGATCATGTTCTAATGGGAGAATTAGAAGATTATTAGACATGAATCTTGAGGATAGGGTTAGGTAGGTCTTATGGGATATATGGAGTCACCATAGGGCGATAAGTGCATTTTTGTGTCGATGGATTGAAATAGAGTTGGGAAATTGGAAACCTAGTGAATTCCCATTAGGGGGAGATGATAATGTTGAATTTATCTTTGTGTTTTTTGTGTGGCATCAAGTTAGTTTTTAGGAGAGTAGCCTATGAGGCTTGATGTATGGTAATATGTTCTTAGATGTGTAGAGCCATTTTGAGTGACAAATTCTATGTTGATGAGTTGCTTCAATTATGGGATGTGATGTGTATCCTCATTAACGTTGAATTTTTTTGTTTGTCTTCATTTTATATTGGATGGTGATACTTTCTAGATGACCTCATATTGAGTGTGATGGTTGTGTATGGACCATATATTTAGTGAGAATGTAGAGGTCCATATGTTACATAAGACACTACCATGAGTGAGAATTTTGTGGTTAGGATGTTGATTTATGACCTCAACATAAGTGATCTAGTGTTATCAAGATTCTACACTGAGTAATATAGTAACGGTTGAGATTTGATGTGGTATGTAATGTGGTATGAGAATTACACATATTTATTTTACATAGTCAGATGGTGTTGGATGACATTATCTTGAGTGAGAAAGAGTATGTGGACCTCATTGAGGAGAACCAACTTTATTTTATGGGCATGTGAGTCCAACATAAAAATATGGAGTGAATAAGATGATGTATTTGATTGGGATAATGGATGCATGAACTTACATTATGTTGAATGGTTTTGGAAGAAACATACCTTGCATAAAAAGTTAAAGGTCAGATTGATATTTTGATCCCCATTCTTTTAGAGGATAATGGATGATGCGAGATGGTGAATGACATTATGTATATCCATTACTTGAGTGTGAAGGTTGAAAAAGGACCCTATATTTCATGATAACGAATTGGTTGGGTTTTCGATATAGGACAATAACTTAAGAGATGGGTTATTAGTCTATATTTGGTAAGGTACTCAACCTTCTATCTTCATATAACTACTATAAATACTACTTATACCCACCGTTCAGAAATGTATGTACAGCCCATAAAACTCTGGGTATAGCCTATACCCACAGTTTTGGGAACCATGGGGGTGGGAGGAGTCACAATAGGGGTCTTATCCTATACCCTGGTTTGGAAAAGATGTGGGTATATAGGTGACATAGTGTGCCACACCATTGTACAGTTGGCATGACACTGCCCACACAGTTTGAAAACTGTGGGGATTTATATTCAAAATATGTTAGAGGTGGGATTCAACCATGGGACACACTACACGCAGTCCACCCACTCTAACCAACTATGCCAAAGAGATGTTCAATTTATATATATATATTTATATATTAATATAAATATATTAATATAAATTCTTTTCAAAAAATGATTAAGGAGAGAATCAAACACGCGATTGATGGGAGAACGGTACGCAGCCTGACCAACTGACCTGTGGATATTTTGTTAATATAACCACACATCTGTTTACTTATATTATCTTATTTCATTTAGAAGAAAAAATAATTCACCGAGGTTCAAACTGTGGACCACCTTCAACTGCACAGACGGCATGACCAACCAACCTATGTATATTAGTTGTAAATATATTTTCATCTTTGTAATTATATTAATCCAAACCTTGTTCTCTCCAAATTATTTTGTTGTCCCGTGTTATTTTTTTCCCGCCATAAGGATGGAAATCTTTACCCATGGTTCTATAAAACCATGGGTATATTTCTTCAAAAAGAACCCCAATACCCACAGTTTTAAAAAGTCGTGGGTATAGGTCTTCTGAAAAAACTCTATACCCATGGTTTGGCCGAAACCATGGGTATAAGTCTTGAAGAAAAAAACACTTATACCCACTGTTTTGAAAAATCGTGGGTATTGGTCTTTAAAAAAATCTTTACCCAATGTTTTCGGAAACACCGTGGGTATAGGTGACATATAACCATGGTGTTGGAATACCATGGGTATAGGTCCTTACATTATCCCTATACCCACAATTGTTTACAAAATCGTGGGTATAGGCCCATTTTCTAGTAGTGTATATGTCTTGAGACATAGTTTGATACCCTGACCTACATCATTGTGAATTAATTGATGTATTGCACAATACCATTTTCTGGATCATTGGGTATCTATTGAAAAAAGGTATATAAACTTATTAATAGACTTTGTGTATGGGTTTGGAATTTTGGAAAAAGGTGACTATTTTTTAGTATAAGAGAAATTAGGTTTTTTCTGGTGTCAATATGGCCTGGTTAACACAAGATGTAGCAACATGATTTTTTATTTTCCCAATTTCATTTTCCTTTTTTGTACACATGTATGTTAATATATATAAGGGGTAATTCGTGATTATCTTTTAAAATTTATTCCCCACACCCTATACTCGTACCATAGTACACGTGATGTTTTTTTGATTATCATATATGATAGAGAAAAATGTGTGCTGTGGGTAAAGTATCTCAAATATTATTTGGAGATTGAGTAGAGGTGTGTATTAGGGACATTTATAGTTCATTATTTTACTCTTACATTATTTATTTATTTATTATATATGGTGTTCCAAGTGGCTGATATATTGCATTATATGTTATATATTATTTAACATTCACAATATTATTTTTATCGCATTATTTTTTATTTATTGATACATAATTGAAATATTGATTATCAATGATGAACTGTTCTTCTATTATTGATTATGGATATAAAATTGACATCATTGTCTCCCCAATATATAATTAAATCCTATAATTCAAGTCAACAAGTTTTATAATATGATTAGATTCATATGAGGTTACAGAGAACTCCACTCATGATTTTGATCAGTTGTTTCATCAACATAATAAAACAAATGAAATGGGATTGTAGGGTCCCAAAAAGGATGATTTTATTTATTTTATTATAAAGAAAATTACATTAAATTATATCATTGGAGACTTTTAAAATAATTAAAAAACATGTATAAAATTTTTACATTTTGTAATATTTTTAAATCAGATAACCACTTATAAATGACGATATAGAAAATCATAAAGGTGTAACTTCATATCAATAGTTCAAACTGATAGATTATATTTTAATTTATGTGGTTAATTTGAACTGTATGTAGTAGAATCATACTTTTCATTTTACCTCACACCTTATATAAATCCTACAACTATGTTTTTTATTTTATATGTAGACATTTTATAGGATTAGGTATAAGATATGTAATTTTTAAGGATTTATGTTTCAACTCATTTATATTGAAATAAAGGTGGTTAAATTTTTGGGTGTTCATATGTAACATGAATTTAGTAGATTATTTTACTTTTATTAAAATTTTTACATTTACCACTTATATTATTCATGAATAAATTTTTCCCTTATAATGAAATAATCATTATTCATTGTATGTTTGTTTGTTTAAAATATTAAATATATTATTGTCTTATGTAATTTATTCATTATAGTTTTAGTGGATGAATTTTCTTTCAACATTATTTATCAACCCCAAGGCCCTTGTTTAATGTATATGGTGATCAGTAATGTTCCTCATAGATAGTGAAGAACTAGATTGATATAAATAAGCAATATTGTGGGTGATACATTAGAAAATAGTATAAAATCAGGAGTTAGAAATTTATATAGTGGTGGGTAGTGGTATGATCATCTAAACATGATAAGTAAATCATAAACATGAATGATCACTAATTTTAAAGAGAAAATTCAAGTTTCCATGGATTCAAGGGACTGAGTGGGTTCATTCAATATTTTATTGGGTGTTAATTTATTTCAATCCCCACTACTTGTTTTCTTGACAATTTATGTTGATGATAAATGATGATATTTCAAAAACTACAGTATATATTAAAAAGTTTTATAATAGACTGGCTATTTTTAATAAACATTTTGTGTTCCTTTGGTACTATAAAAATGTTTTATGGTTGATAAAATTTTGTTTCAATTTTATTGATATGTTTTGAAGTATTTTATTTTAATGTACAATTCTATTTTTATTATGGTTTTTTAAATAAACATTTTCTATATAATGATTACTTTCAATTTATTTTGTAATAAATTTTTTTCTAATGATAAATTTATGAATAAGAAAAAAAATATTATGTTTAATATATGACCATAAATTCTTTCTATAAGAATATAAATGGAATATTGTTTTCATAAATTTAATGTGGAATAATTATTATAAAAAATATATTCAATGTTTTAAGGTTATAAAATATTTTTATTCATTTTTCATAAATATTTTTTAATGATTTTTTTTCAAAATTAATTTATAAAATGAAATGTTTATATTAAAATATTTATTAAGGAAATGTTTATTGACAGTTTGATAGGTTATTTTCAATAGTTATAGTAAATAGTTTTTTTCTTTTCCTTTAATTTAATGTATTAAAACATTTTTATGGTGATTCCTTATGATTTTCCATGAAATTTTTCAATCACATTATCCTTAATAAAATACTTCCTTTTTTATTTATAACACTCGAAAACCATTTCATTGTGTTTTATCATTTGTAATTATATTTCTAGTACATTTCATAAAATTTCGTAATTTTTTATGTTGATGCTAACATAAAGTGAAATGAAATTGACCCCAAATAAAATTAATATTATTGGGATAATAACATAAATTCTTTTAAATGGTAACTTCATATTATTAAATAACATGTGATAGGTTGATAAATAATTATATTGATTATTTTTATTTTTCTATAGTAGTATAAAATGTTACATGTTTAAAAAATAAAATTATTATTTTTATTTGGAAGAGTTTTCTTGTGTTTTTGTCTAAGTATAAGTTGAATTGTAAAAATTTATTTTGTCAAACGCATTTATAATTAGCAATAATGTGTTTTTGGTTTATACTCAATAATTATAATGAAATTTTTTCTAAAAATGGATTATATGGGTCAATTATTATATAATAATTAATTTTATATCTGTTATACTAATTGGGAGTTTGTATTTTGGTTATATTTTTTCATAATATTAGCTATTCAATGCATGAATGGTTTTTAAAATTTTAAAATCATTTATTATTTAATTTTAAAATTTAATATTAAATTTCAACCATCTAATAAGAATTCAGATTAAAATATTTTAAAAATAATTAAGAAATTGATTGTAATTATTATCTTTAGTTCATGAAATATGTAACAAATTTTTAAATAATATTGAAAATTATTATGATGAAATGAAATTTGACATTTCATTAAAGTAATATTTTATGTAATCATACAAAATTAAATGTATATAATTGTTTTCATTTCAAACAGGAATCCAGGTAAATGATTTAACATGATTGAATGATTGATTTTATAATTAAACACAAAAAATTCTAGTATTAATTTTTTTATTGTAAAATATAAAAAATATATGAAGAGGTCTTAGCTATATGTAAATTAATATTTATTTTAAATAACGTGTAAATCATTTTCTTGTTCCGAAAATAAATCCTCTATCAATATGGTGTTTATATACACTTTATGACAATCATTTTTTTCTAATAATGATTACAAGTTGTTTGAAGAATTTGGAATGAATCTTCAATATTTTTACAGATTATTTTTTTATCAACAAAATTATTTGAAAGGAATTTGTTTTCTATAATTTTTTTTATTAAATAAATTAGTTAAAACTCTTATTAATAGAATTTTAATAGATTAAAAATGTGTTTGAGATAAATGTTTATTGTGTTTACTTTCCAATTTAATTTTTTTTTTAAAAAATAGAATTATTCTAATGTTATTCAATATTTATATTATATTAATTATATATATTTCCATGTTTTTTTACTTGATTTATTTGAAAGAGTGATATAGTGTTTAAAATAGTAATTAAAAGCTTTAATCCATGTTAATTAGGGATAGTGTGGTTTCATCTAGAATGATAATGTTTGAAAAGGTTTATTAAATTAGATTTTATGGTTTTATTGGGGAGGTTTTGAAAATAGTCACCAGTTTTTAGTTTATTATGTGGAAATTCTATCAAGAGGAATTGGATTCTAATATACATGGCCTAGTTTAGGTATGATTTATTTAGTCCAAAAAAATATTATGTTTACAGGTCCTGGTCCTAGTATCCAAGATATGGTGGTAAATTTATAAAATTGGTACTAGATAAATGAAATCAAAACCCAAAAGAACGATCATTTTAGTTTTCATGGTAAATTAGATACATATTTTAAAGTCACGTTACATTTAAAAACATAAAATTGACAATTTCTTTTGTCACGACCCAACCCAAACTGAGGCTCGATCCAGAACTACCTCAAGCCCGCCTTCTTAGGCTTGGGGTGGAGAATAGAACCAAACATGAAATCTAACCTAGAATTATTATTTCTAATATACCTATATGCACACACCTGACCATATTGATGAAGAATTGTAGGGGAATAATTATAAATAAATGAAACAGATGGAGTGTAAACTATAAATGAAATACATTAGGGTGTAAAAGAGTATGATAGTTTAAACTAGATATGTAATGGGGAAGAATGCATTATATATGTAGAGTAAGTCCCCACCTGACAAAAATGTAAATTAAAAGTGCTAAGAGATATCATCTCCTTATATTTAAGATCTACCTACCATATGTATTCCAATTCACAAAGTATCCCTATTTTCCACTCTACTCACCGCCAACCTCTATGTTGTATGCATAAGACATAATACGTGCAGGAAAATCCTAGTAGGACACCCCAGAAGATGAAGGGGGTGTATTGAGAGACACAATATAATACGATATAAAGTAAACACATCAAGCCAAATAAACAGATTAAAATGGATCTAATAACATAAATAGATATATAAATATATAAATATATATATGATCAAAACAATGAAACTCATATGAGAGTGTGGGGGATATTCATCAAACAGGTGAGCCCTAACAATAAGACTCCATCAGTTCTAGAAGTCCTTTAATGATACCCTTTATCTCACACAACTGTCTCGTAAAAATAATCCATGTTATACCACACCTCGTCAATATACCACACAGTCAAGGGGAATGGCCTCTAGGTAGATGACTTATTCAATGTTACAATAGGAAGGCTCCAATAAGATGGTTGAGGAACTATTCCCACCCAACTGGAGAGTGAAACTATAGTCATTGAGGAACCATAACCATCCCTGGTTAAGGGTGACACTCATAGAGTTGTGGAAGTATGGCGTGGATCTGTCGGTGTGTTCCACTCAAGTTTTCAAATACTCATTCCCATCCTTGTTAGAGGGTTCCACTTGAATGGTCAACGGCCTATGTCTTATCTCTAGATAAGGGTTCCACTCTATTCATCATGAACACATGCCTTACCCTCTAACAGGCTTCCACCTAGACATACCCTGATTATCATAACTAATCAATTTCATTATATATCATCACCTAAATATGATCCATGACTAGAATATCATTCATCGTATATCTAATTACATAATGTACTCCACCATCATGTTATATATAGAAGAAGATTATAAATTAGAAACTCATAGGCCAAAATTTTAGTTCAAACAAAGAAGATACATGAGTTCGATGTTTATCTAAAAAAACTAGGGGTACGGAATGTTGGGTCCCACACGAAGTATGATTTGATTCATTCAATTGGGTTTTCCTCACATAAACATGGATCACATCCCATGTATAAGTACACAGCATGAAGGTGGAACAAGTGGCATGTACAAGCTATCTGGGGTCAATCCATGTCTTCCTGGATGTTTATATGTACTTAGCGCCTATCCATTTTCTTTGGAACATGACGTCTTTCTGGACATACCCCTGACCATCTACTCTCGACATACATGATGAGTCTAACAGAAAAAGTTCACATGATATATGGGGGTCCCACATGATGTGTGATATTTATCAGGGCTAGAAACCCTATTAGATTCAACCAAGGCCTGAAATGCCTTGTGTTATTATAACTACATGATGTGTAGTAGGGATATTTTATTAATGTTTGATCTAGTCTCCATGAATTAGATATATTAATCCCACCTTCAAATTCTCCCATGTATCCCATGATATTTATTAGATCTAAGCTCTATTCTAATTTTTTACCACTTAGATAATTGGGAAATAGTTTCCCATTACTACACAGAATTTTCACACATTTTTCCTTACACCACACATATATTATGTCACCCAATATATGCAATTTAGATCCAAAATCAAAAAATCGATCAACCACAACCTAATAAGACTCAGTTTCCATCCCAAATTTAGTGTTCCATTCACTACATTTGATGCCACTAGGAATACACCTGACCAATTAGTCTTGGAACCACAAAAAAACATCAATCCATGACCCCATATGACAATATATAAGAAAAAACAATTTGGGGTAAATGACATCAAAACAATGTTTTATTTATATTTTCTAGTAATTCATGGAAAATGATCATGAACAGAAAAACATGGAATAATAAAATAAATAATAATTAATATAATTTTAGTGCATGGGTGCATGAAACATTTAAAAGTTTGAAAAAATCAAAGAAATCATTGTTCATGCACAATAAATTTAATAAAAACTGGAGTAAACCAAAAATTAATTTTTGATACTGGGATATTGTATCAACCATTATTTAAGAATATCATCTCAAACAAATTACGAAGTATCTTTGAATTCATTATAGTTTTATTTTCTTCAATATTAAGATTCGCCATCATCGAATCTTGATCTTCCAATGAATGGTGGAATAATGGTGCTCGATCTTCCCATGGATTATGCTACCAACATTGGCTGATTTTCCATAATTTTTTTATAGATGAAACGAATTTTGTCAATTTAATGAATTAATTAAATTAATAATTTAATGAATTATTTAAATTAATAATTTAATGAAATAATTAAATTAGTAATTTATTTAATCTACTAAATGTACTACCAATGGTCATTTTATTGGAATTACCTACACCAACACATTTTAGGCTTGTCCTAGTGTAAACATCCCATTTTGTACTCATCCATTCTATCATACCTCTTATCTAATAATACATTTAATTTTTATCTCATTTTATTTATGAAATAAAATGTTGAAAATATAAATATATTTAATACATTAAAAAATAAATTTCAGGCACACTGGGCCTCTGAATCGCAAGCTGTTTTAGTTCCTAGCTCAAAAAATATATGTAGAAATGTTTCAATGTCACAAAATGAAAAAAATATATTTCTAAAAAATTACATATATTAATAATTTCACCCCAAATTAAAAAACTAAATTAATACTCAGGATACTAAGACCGCATCAGGCACCCTCAATACTAGTCTCTCTCATATAGGTTCCCATGATGCCACGACAAACAAATTAAGGTGCTAGTCCACCCTCATAGGGTCTTGTCCTTTCAATCATCGATCTCCACTAAGTGATTAAAAAATGTTTCTCTATACTCTACGTTCATACCTTCCCACTAAAAAACATACATGGGGTCATGCATGTATCTCCTCATCAGTTACATGTGGAAGACATCATTCTCTCTCTAGTCACGGTTATTGGGAAAGGTAGTACGCAACCTCAACCACCCTCCGTAGGATTTCAAACGGCGCAGTCAACCATGTCTATATATTACCTCCCTAAATGAACCTATGTAATCCCCATTGTGATGGGAATCTGACGAAAATTTAGTCTCACTCCTCGAAGTCCAAGGTCCTGTAATGATTATCATCATAAGATTTCTTGACACTATGACTTGTCCACATCAACACATTGATGACCGGGATATTCTCATTCATATCCAACACGGATTTTTGACTGAAAATACATGCCTCATAAATCATTTTCCAGGACAAGGGTGACCTACAAAGTCACCCATATAGGTTTTTAAAAGGTTTCATTCTAATAGAATGGTATTAGATATTGTTAAACATAAAAACTACCAAGGGATATTGATCAGGCTAGCTCTGGCTAAAGTAAAACACTCAATAACTCATCATATCCTCAAACACCTGGATATTACGATTGATCTACCCATATTTTGAGGGGTGAGAGACTATAATAATCCTCATATGGGTCCTGAATTCCTCCTGTAGTCCTATCATCAACTAGGACATAAACTATTCATCATGATCAGATAATATATTAGAGGGAACATTATGAAGAGAAACAATCTTTTGTACTTACATTTTCCTCAAAAATTGCCAAAAACTCATATCCCTAATAATAAGGAAGTGTGCTTAATTTATGATTCAGTCAACTATCACCAAGATGGAATCATGAAAATTTACTAGCCATTAAATACATATCATGAAGTCTATGGATATTTTGTCCCACTTCTACCTCGAGATATCAAGGGGCTGCAAAAAATACTACAAGAACATGGTTTTCTACCGTCACATGATAACTAGTCAGACACCAAGAGATGAAATATACCACACTTTATCACATACCAATCCTTAAACTAGACACAAAAGGTGTATATATATCATCCCCACACTAGGATGAATAATTAAAGGACATTTTTTGAATTCTCACATCACCTCCTCTTGCATCATGACTACGATCAGCGTTCGTCCCTAGAAAAGGATGACATTATTACTTCATTCATAATATCCATACGGTGAATATCCTATTGATATTTGGTCAATGAATACCTCATATTAAATTTATCTTATTTGGTAATATCTCATACACTCGAGAAGTGGAAGAGTCAACACTATCCACTGAAGAAAAATATTAAACCTATTACTCTGGCAGGATCATCTTTAAGAAAGACAATTTCTCATAATCCTCCGACACCAAATCATATTACAAAATCCTTATTGGGAAATACACTAACACTTTTACCTTAAAAGGATTATATACATTTTATAATTTATTATCTTATAGGAAATCTAACCAATACCACTTTTTTAGGATCATGTCTATATGTGTGATGATGATCATGAGATTCTAATGGTCATAGTAAACCATGATGCACTTTCCCACAAGATAGATCATCCCCATCCTCTAGGTGAAGAATATAGTTTCCAATTCTAGGTTATGGTTCAATCAGTTCTTATCATTAGCTATAATCTATCTCAACCCATACATGATAACTACCTCCCTCTTCATCAACACGCAGTCATACCCCACTCCTGCGGCATCACAATACAATGAGAAATCTACCACTCCCACAATAGTCTTAAATTATAATCATCCATCCAAATTAGCATAAATATCATGAAGGCACAATTTAACTCTTAGTATAATAAAAGGTAACTTTTTCCACATCATGTAATTTAAATAGGACACAATACTAGGGAAGGCTGCAACAAATCTCATTTAGTGCCCGAAAACATTTACAAAACTCTTCACCTATGAAGCCATCATGGAAATACGCTAATAAATAATTGTATCAATCATTTCTGGGTACATTTCTAAAACATTTTCATAATTAACATGCCCTTGGATGTGAACCTCATGTAACCTGAACTGTAACTTCATGTATCTACTATAAACTAGTTCTCCTGAAGGAAATCTAGAAGCATCAAAAAGTTATTTTCATTCTACTCCTATAATTTAGATAATATGAGTATGTCTCTAGTGAATACAACCAAAAACTAATTCATTTACTTATAAATATTTTTTTTCATGAAATACTAGATCCTGGAAGGGGAATTCCTCACACTAAATGGAATCACTAGTTACTCATAGGGTCCAAAAAGACTATAGAATACCATCTTCAGAAAATTAGCCTCATAAACCCTCAATTGGTTGTAGTCAGACCAGCGATTAACCTCTACGAACCATATCAAACATCAAAAATAGTAAATGATATCACCAATCCACAAAAAGGGGTTATTTTCATTATACTTGTCATTGTTTAGGCATTTATAATTAACTCAAATTCACAAGGACAAATTTTCTCATTTCGGGAAGAACCCTATAGCTTCCTAGGGGATAAATTGGACATGATGAAAGAAATCACTTAACGGTCCTCCAATTGCAACCAAATCATTCCAATCATGGTTAGGGACATATGATATTCTGAAAAATATATCATTGTCATCACATTATTCATGTTGATATAAAAATTCATCTCTTTCATCGGAGGTAGTCACTTAAAAACCTCTAGGAATATGCCAATAAAATCTTCCATGACTGATGGGATCAATATTCCTAAAGATCCAACTACAAAAAATACTATACCATCCAACTTTTGTGTGATAGTTAGTAGACTTTTTCTAAAAAATCACTCATCCTACCATGATATCTCTATCACATGTAAATTATAATCCCATACCATCATTGAGTAGGATGTTGGATTAACTATAGTGAAAGAAAATATGGGATCAAACCATGGACAACCTATAAGGCCGCTTCCTTAAACCTTACTTAATTATTGAATTAAATGAATAATTCACATTGATGATATTTTCAGGTTTAGAGTTTTAGAGAATTAGGTCTAAACTATTACATCTCAAAAGATTACATAGTAGACACTTCTACTAAGTTTCCATAGCATAAAAAAACTTAAAAAGAAACATGTCTAGTTCCATATTTTAGATAGCATGTCTTTCCTTGATCCCATCCTTGACCCTATTCATCTTTAAGTCCTATGGAAAACATTTCAAAAACATGGGGTGAGCATAAAAGCTCAGTAAGGGATACACAAAGAATGAAAACTGTTAGTTTTTCAAACATCAAGTAAACCTTGTATACTTTATCAAAGTAATACCTTCACCTTCATGAAGTAGTAAAAACACTTCACTGAATAAAATATCATTACTTACCCTTTTGTAACCAAAGGATTACCATAAACCCCATATAAAATACACAAAACATATAAAGGTAACTTGGGACATAAACATACTTAAGTGGAATAACCATACTGTAGACTTCCACACATATCACTTAATGGAATAGCCATACGGCCAACTTCCATACATACTTAATGGAATATCCATACGACCGACTTCCATACCCAATGCATTGGAGGTTATAACGTAACCACCCGTCCTGGTATTCACGGCACCACCCGTCATATGGTTTGACACGTAACCACCTGTAAAATGTCCAAGTACCATCATTAAACATAAAATATTGAAAATATAAACATTTCAATAACAACATTTCATTTTGAATCACAATAAGTAATTGCATGATATTGAATTAATCAATCTACTTTCAAAAACCATTTAAAAGAGATTTCTGAATCAAAGTGTCCCATACCACTTTGAAGCATTTAATGGAATTATAATTTTAAAACATTAATGTCCATATAAATAAATACTGAAAACCATTTTGAAAACATGGACATTAAAGATAAAGATTTAGAATAATGAATATTTAAAACATATAAAACGATATTTTTGTTAAAGAGTTTTTAACAAAATGAGAGACTCTTGAATACAAATAATCGAGGAATAACATTTAATCCGAGCTTTATAATATCATGAGAATAAAGGGATTCATGATATAATATTTCAAAGGACAGTATACACACCAAATAAGAGTGAATTGGTGCATAACAACAATGAAGTCTCAATAGAAATGTAAATTGAGATAAAATCCATTATAAAGTGTGTATCCTTAATCTAAGGATAAATCTATCACATAATTATGTGTGAGAAATAAAAATACACCCAATATAAGTGGATATTAAGTGTGAAACAATCTAAGGTCATTCACACATATTCATAGGATTACATGTTCAAGAAGTACAAGTTGAACCCAAAGAAATCGAAATTAGGTTAAGATGTTCCCTTGTAAAAATTCGACAGCCTAACGGCGTCAAATCAAAATTCAGAAAATGAGTTGATGAGAGATAAAAAGGGAATCTCATCACTTGGAAATAAAATTTACATCAATAATGATATAAAAGAACATATCCCAACATAATATTATGTGAATTAAAAGACATAACAAAACAAGTCTTTTTAAAAGAGGAGGGTGAAAGGTCCCCTTACCGAGTTGGGTAACTTTCGAAACGTACACCCCATGGAATAAGGGTCATACAATGAAGATGTGAATACCCATAAATGCAATTATACTACACAAAGTGTATAATAATGGGCAGTACATACACCACTCAAAGGAAATTGTGACAAATGTATCATAAATCTCACGAGAATAAAAGTGAGATGAAAAATCTCTTACGAAAACTCGGCAGCCTAACGGCACCACTTAAAACTTCCAAAATGGGTTGATGAGAGGAAATAGGGTCACTAATCATATGAAAATAAAAATTACAGCAAGAGTAATATAAAATAACCTCCCAATCATAAAAAATATGAGCTTAAAAGGAATGACATAAAAGGGTGTACTTAAAAAGAAAGAGAGGAGTAGGATCCCTTACCTCGGGTCCGACATGACTCGATCGTTCTTTAATCTCATGAATAATAAAATTGAGTTTATTTATAATTCCTTAAGAACATTTTTCAAGTTCATTATTCACTTTATATAACTTATTACCATGTCATGAACACTATGTAGTTATTTTAGTTAATAACGGTCATTTAAACGATCATTGGTACTTGAGTCAAAATATGCTCTTTATAATTACAAGTTGTTCATGTATCCATTAAATAAAGAGTTATAATAATTATGTATATATCATATATATCATATATATCCATTAAATATTCATTTTATACTATTCCATATCATTTGGAGATAAGAAACGAAAAGCACCGTTCATGGAGACGGTAGGCTGTACGTACGCATCAACGCTACATTCATTTTTTTCTTTTTTCATATTAATGGAATAAAAATAAATGATATATATGTATATATTATAATTCCAGTATAATATATATGTTATATATTTCACATAAGTTCATTAATTTCATTCTTTATAAATTCCATGTATTGCATGTACGAGTCACATCACTTGAGGGGGCGGTAGTCCACACTTCCTCGTATGAAATTATCGCATTTACACAACATGAAAAGAATAAAGGTATGGTTTAAATATAAAATAAAGAATCATGTAGTAATCATAAATACCATATATATCATATAGAAAATACATTGACATCATAATGGCCAACTTTAAAGGTGTTAAAAGAATATTGAACAATCATCGTTTCGTGAGGCAGAAAATCCCCAACCACAGAAATAGTATGTTCCTTAACCATTAGACGAAGGTGTGTGTAAGTGTAGCTAGAATCCTTCTTATAACAACATCCTAGTATATTGAAGATACTGTAGATGTTACAAAAGAAATGAATAAAAAGAGTTTAGGTGGTTGGAGAAGAAAAATAAAACCAAAGGACACAAGTGAAGACATCACCTTAAAATCGGGTAACTCTCTTAGATTTGAGCACAAAGGCTTCCTTGGGAACACTTCTGCCCAAAGTTAGGATTCAAGGAGTTAGATAGGGATGTGGAGAGAAACAATGGTCAGGGTTTGGCCGAGCCAAAGGCTTTGAAAGTTTGGGTAAGGAGGTAGGGGTGGGGGCCTTTTATAAGAGGAGAGGAGGGGCACTCTTGGAAAGGTATAAAATGTAACTTTATTTTCAAATACGTTTCGGCTTTTAATGGTCCCACATTGATGTTTTTCGAGGCTAAGGTGATAAGGGTTCAAAATACACCCATACAATGGGTTGTGTACATGTGTAAGTCTTATATCTTACATTATCTTTCCATTTTATTTAAATCGTTAAATAATGAGGTCATCGCTGCATCATCATGATGTCATTAATAATTTAATTTATTTAATATCTAAAAATTATAAAAAAACTAAGATGATGTAGGAAATATTTTTATCTTTCCAATTAATATTTATAGTCCAAAATATCATTTATTTAGACAATGTTAAAAATATTTTACTTAGTTGATACATTCTTTGTTACATTTAACATTCTTTAAAAATAAAAAGATAAAAAGTCACTTTCTCACAAATGTGATTCCATGGGGCCCCCAAGTTTGGCACAAGGCATCCCATGGTCAGCCAGGAGACAACCAGTAGACTTAGGACACATTTTGTGGTCATTTTTTATTATTATGATATTATCTTATTATATTTAACTACCGGATTACTCATTAATCAAGATAATTAAAGATAATTACCGTCGTTACTATTCATAATGTCCAAAAACAACAGAGTCTTAATTAGATAATTTGGACCTTATGATTCCAAATATTTAATCCATTTTACCAAATTCCAAACACATGAACTGTAATAATTAATTAAAAAAAACTTCCCGTTGTCAAAACAAATATCGAGTTTTTTAGAAACAATATTTATGAAAAGTTTGGCACTAGTTTATGCCTAATTCCAAAGTGAAATTAATCCCAATGACCATCATTGAATTAAATGGTAAAAATATATTCTAATTACTCTTTAAAAAAAATTAAAAAGATAATATAACCATATAATTAAATTATATGAAAAAGCAGTTTTGATGTAAAATGCTGTATTTTTCCCTATTAATTGAAAAATGAATATTGTCAGAAAAATACCAAAAATTAACCCAAGGTAAATTTCAATGTCCCAATCATAAATAATATGTTTATTTAGAAAAAATAGAGCTTATAAAATTGTCAAAAAGTGGATTTAAAAGAGGTTCTCCATTAAAAGGCGGTTAATCGACCTTTTAAAGAATATTGGAATGTTTATGCTTAAAAATTGGATTCATTTTCATTTTCAATCCTCTAACATTTATTGTAAAGAGTTAAATTATTTTACTAACATACATAATCATTTTTTAGTTAGTTCTGTTCTTTCCCGCCATTACAATGGCTAGGCGTTAACTACCATTTAAAATAATATTATTTTATTATTAGAGTGCAACGTAAGATTTCAAAGGAACTCGTTGTCGCGTATTGGGTACGCCATCGAGCATAGTGTTCCCTTTAAAGTAATATTAATATTTTTTTACAAAAATAGGGATAAATATAAAAATATCATATTTTTTGTTTACCTGGGGTGTTACATCCTTCCCCCCTTTTGGGAATTTCTTCCTCGAAATGTTAAAATTGGGCTTGGAATCATCCTTGAAAGTCCCACATCGGAACAAGAGTCGGTAAAATAATCACTTTAAAATAAAGAAAGAGAAGTACAGAGGTCACCCGAGTTAACCCATACTAGGATTCCAAGTAAGAAAATATGGACATGGAGGAAAAAACAAAGGGTCATGTTTTGATGGAGAGTAATATAAACATGTCTAGGAGAAAGTTAACCACAAGAAAATCACAAACTTATGATGGGTTAAATAGTATTCGATTCCCTAGTAGGAAAAGTTAATAGACAACATTTTTGTTTTAAGTTACTTTTTATTGAGGAATTTATTCATAAGGAAACATAATCACTTATCATGTTGACTTTCAACTTTTATTATATTCCTTACACAAACTCATATTTTCTCCAAAAGACGATTATTTAGGAAGACTTGTTCACATTAAGAGTACTATAATCAACTTCTAGAGAATCACCAAATCCACAAAAGAGAACAATATATTCCCCATATCTTTAGACTTTAACCAGAACCAAAACTAAAAAGGTTAGTACAAGATCAGATAATCCAGAAAAGGATAAACCTTTATAAAAAGAAAATCTATTCTTAATCTACAAAATTTGTCCAACAAAACCCAAAGTTCAACGAGGACCATATGATAAACAATTTTTCCATAACATTCTTCAATGTAAACCAAACTAATATTGAAACCCAAATATTTTAAGGACTTAGTCACAGAGTCTTCCAAGGTACAAATTAACTTTTATCTCCAAATAAGATCATTTGATCTTAAATTCTCATATTGAAAATTAATTAACCTAATCACATATCCTTGATGATAGGTTAATCATTTCCACATATAACCCAAAATAAAATTACTATTGATTCCTAAAATCATATAACTAAAATTAATCAGTCAAACTAACCAGGTACTTCACGTAGTCCAGTGGTAGGCAATAAATACCAGTCGCACTTTGGTTGTGGGTTTGATTCCCACAGCTTTGTCCGACGAGATGGGTTGTCACACGGTCTGCGTGTTGTCCTTTTTCCAAGACTACATAATTCTTAAAACATTCCCCAAAATGAGATAAAATCTTCAAAAATAATCATAACATATTTTGATCTCAATTTTATCTCATGCCTTTCATTTTCCATCATAACATATAATAACCCATAATTACCTAAAAAGTAAGGATCATATAAACTCTAATGGTTACCTTTGAAATTATTACATGGACTTCCTCATCTATTGGTCATCTTGTACATGATGCATGACAGATCATACCAAGGTTCAAGTGGTTGATCATGACTCCTTGATAGTTGGTTTAGAACAACAACGAGTTTCCTCATTGAATCCCCCATTTTATCTAGTATCTTAAACACAGAACCACCACAGTTTCTTTCAAACTTGTTGTCTCTTTGGTGCCTGCTAGATCCAGCCATTTACTAAAACCAAAAAGGTCAGTGTGAGTATATAAACAAAACCATCATGTACTAATGAGTAAGATAAACACTAAGATATACTTACTCGTTCACTTTATCTAAAACTAGGACTCTTTCTGAAATCCTAACCATTATGGTAATGTCACTTATGCTTAAAGAATACCCTAACCTATAAAGTTATCTAAACCGTCCTCTGATACCAACTATAAGGCCCCAACCTTAAACCTTACCTAATTATTGAATTAAATGAATTATTCACATTGAGGATCTTTTCAGGTTTAGAGTTTCATAGAATTAGGTCAAAACTATTACATCTCAAAAGAGTACATAGTAGACACTTCTACTAAGTTTCCATAGCATAAAAAAACTTAAAAAGAAACATGTCTACTTCCATGTATTAGATATCATGTCTTTCCTTGATCCCATCCTTGACCCTATTCATCTTTAAGTCCTGTGGAAAACATTTCAAAAATTTGGGATGAGCATAAAAGCTCAGTAAGGGAAACAAAAAGAAGGAAAACTATTATTTTTTCAAACATCAAGTAAACCATGTATACTTTATCAAAGTAATACCTTCACCTTCATGAATTAGTAAAAACTCTTCACTGAATAATATATCCTTACATGCCCTTTTGTAACCAAAGGATTACCATAAAACCCATATAAAGAACACATAACATATAAAGGTAACTTGGGACATAAACATACATAAGTGGAATAACCATACGGTCGACTTACACACATATCCCTTAATGGAATAGCCATACGGCCAACTTCCATACATACTTAATGGAATATCCATACGACCGACTTCCATACCCAATGGATTGGAGGTTATAACGTAACCACCCATCCTGGTATTCACGGCACCACCCGTCATATGGTTTATCACGTAACCACCCGTAAAATGTCCAAGTACCATCATTACACATAAAATATTGAAAATATAAACATTTCAATAACAAAATTCATTTTTAATCACAATAAGTAGTTGCAAGATATTGAATTAATCAATCCACTTTCAAAAACCATTTAAAATAGATTTTTGAATCATCAAAGTGTCCCATACCACTTTGAAGCTTTTAATGGAATTATAATTTTAAAACATTAATGTCCATATAAAAAAATAATGAAAACCATTTTGAAAACATGGACATTAAAGATAAAGATTTATAATAATGAATCTTTAAAACATTTAAAACGATATTTTTGTTAAAGAGTTTTTAACAAAATGAGAGACTCTTGAATACAAATAATCGTGGAATAACATTTAATCCGAGCTTTATAATATCATGAGAATAAATGGACTCGTGATATAATATTTCAAAGGACAGTATACACACCAAATAAGATTGAATTGGTGCATAAAAACAATGAAGTCTCTATGGAAATGTAAATTGAGATGAAATCCATTATAAAGAGGGTATCCTTAAACTAAGAATAAATCTATCACATAATTATGTGTGAGAAATAAAAATACACCCAATATAAGTGGATATTAAGTGTAAAAAAATCTAAGGTCATTCACGCATATTCATAGGATTACATGTTCAAGAAGTACAATTTGAACCCAAAGAAATCGAAATTGGGTTAAGATGTTCCCTTGTAAAAATTCGACTGCCTAACGGCGTCACTTCAAAATTCATAAAATGAATTGATGAGAGATAAAAAAGGTAATATCATCACTTGTACATAAAATTTACATCAATAATGATATAAAAGAACATATCCCAACATAATAGTATGTGAATTAAAATACATAACAAAAGAAGTCTTTTAAAAAGAGGAGGGGGAAAGGTCTCCTTACCGAGTTGGGTAACATTCAAAACGTACACCCCATGGAAGAAGGGTCATACAATGAAGATGTGAATACCCATAAATGAAATTATACTACAAAAAGTGTATAATAATGGGAATTACATACACCATTGAAAGGAAATTGTGGCAAATGTAGCATAAATCTCACGGGAATAAAAGTGAGATGAAAAATCCCTTACGAAAACTCGACAGCCTAACGTCACCCCTTAAAAGATCCAAAATGGATTGATGAGAGGAAATAGGGTCCCTCATCATATGAACAAAAAAATTACAGTAATAGTAATATAAAAGAGCATCCCAATCACAAGAAATATGAGCTTAAAATGAATTACATAAAAGGGTGTACTTAAAAAGAACGAGAGGAGTAGGATCCCTTACCTCGGGTCCGACATGACTCGATCATTCTCTAATCTCCTGAATAATAAACATGAGTTAATTTATACTTCCTTAAGAACCTTTTTAAAGTTCATTATTCCTTTTATATCAATTATTACCATGTCATGAACACTATGTAATTATTTTAGTTAATAACGGTCGTTTAAATGACCATTGGTACTTGAGTCAAAATATGCTCTTTATAATTACAAGTTGTTCATGTATCCATTATATACAGAGTTAAATCATGATGTATATATCATATATATCATATATATCCAGTACATAGTCATTTTATACTATTCCATATCGTTTGGAGATAAAAACTGAAAAGCACCGTTCAAAGAGACGGTAGGCCGTATGTACGCATGAATGCTACTTTCATTTTTTTTCTTTTTCATATTAATGGAATTAAAAATAAATGATATATATATATATTATAATTACAGTACAATATTTTAATGGTCCCACATTTATTTGTTTTGAGGATAAGGTGATAACGGTTATAAATCCACCCATTCAATGGGTTTTGGACATGTGTAGGTCTTAGATTTTACATTATCTTTCCATTTTATTTAAATCGTTAAATAATGAGGTCATCGCTGTATCATCATGATTTCATAAATAATTTAATTTATATAATGTCTAAAAATTATAAAAAAAATACTATGATGTAGAATTTTTTTTATCTTTCGAATGAATATTTATAGTCCAAAAGATGATTTATGTAGACAATGTTAAAAATATTTTATTTGTTGATACATTCTTTGTTACATTTAACATTCTTTAAAAATAAAAAGATAAAAAGTCACTTTCTCACAAAAGTGATTCCATGGGGCCCCCATGTTTGGAAAAAGGAATCCCATGGTGGGCCATGAGACAACCAGTAGCCTTAGGACACATTTTGTGGTCATTTGTTATTATTATGATATTATCTTATTATCTTTAACTACCCGATTACTCATTAATCAAGATAATTAAAGATAATTACCGTTGTTACTATTGATAATGTACAAAAAACAAAAGAATCTTAATTACATAATTTGGACCTTCTGATTCCAAATATGTAATCCATTTTACCATATTCCAAACACATAAATTTAAATAATTAATTTAAAAAAAACTTCTCGTTGTCAAAACAAATAGCTGGTTTTTTAGAAATAATATTTATGAAAAGTTTGGCACTTGTTTATGCCCAATTCCAAGGTGAAATTAATCCAAATGACCATCATTGAATTAAATGGAAAAATTATATTCAAATTACACTTTAAAACATATTAAAAAGATAATATAACCATATAATTAAATTATAAGAAAAAACAGTTTTGATGTAAAATGCAGTATTTTTCACTATTCATTGAAAAATGAACATTGTCAGAAAAATACCAAAAATTAACCCAAGGTAAATTTTAATGTCCCAATCATAAATAATATGTTTATTTTGAAAAATAAAGCTTATAAAATTGTCAAAAAGTGGATTTAAAAAAGGTTATCCATTAAAAGGCGGTTAATCGACCTTTTAAAGAATATTGGAATGTTTACGCTTAAAAATTGGATTCATTCGAATTTTCAATCCTCTAACATTTATTGTAAAGAGTTAAACTATTTGACAAACGTACATAATAATTTTTTAGTTAGTTCCATTCTTTACCACCATTACAATGTCTAGGCATTAACTACCATTTAAAATAATATTATTTTATTATTAGAGTGCAACGTAAGATTTCAAAAGAACTCGTTGTTGAATATTGGGTACGCCATCGAGCATAGCGTTCCCTTTAAAGTAATATTAATATTTTTTCACAAATAGGGATAAATATAAAAATGTCATATTGTTTATTTACCTGGGGTGTAACAAAACCAATCCATACTTAATATGAAACCATAATGTTCTATCATGATGACTAAAAGACCACATGTGAACCTCCCTCATCAATGTGATATCTCACACTACCTAAAGATAAGATATATGGAAGAAAAATTCCTTGTATGAAACTCAACATGATGCTTCTAGGTGAATCCTTTAATTGGAGCTCTATCTCTCACATAAAGAGTAGAGAAACGAGGTAATTATTGGAACATGTTTCTACTAATATTTAATGAAGTTTAGATAATACATATACTATACCTCTAATTATCTTTCATGTCATGATATCATAAGCCTCTACAGGTTGTAATTGTCTGTGGCCCTAACCACCAGATCCCTATTCTAGAAATGTTCTACCTGGTGTTGGTTGTGGTGGAAGGATCTAAAAACATTATCCGCCACTCAAAACAACATCTGAACTAATTCCAGTTATGAATCCTATTGTTCCACCCATCCCTATCTTAAGAGACCCATGATAATGGTGAATTCTTTTTTGTGAAGGTCCTTCAGTGATCTTCCTATGGTCCTCATCACATCAAGTAATGAAATCATGTGATATGGGACCTCATCCATCAAAAGAAAAGGACTTCCCCACTACAAGTCTTTCTGTACAACTACACATTCCTAGACAACATGCTCTTGCTTAGTCTTGGGAAGATCTTTTCTATTGAGATTTTGTCAACGAGTGTCTGCTGGCTACTCCAGATGACCTAGATCGGTTATTCCCACTTCCATCTCTTGCTACCTAAAATCCCTATAATAGGAATCTATTTATCAGTAGTTCCCACACCAACAACACGAAAATTGTGGGGATGCACAATGGTACCACATTGTCACAAATCTCTTTGTGGAGTCCCACATAAAATGTCTATGATCTAGTGTATCCACCGCATATAATTTTAGGGGTGTATTGTATATGGCATGTGAAATTTATATATAGTAATCCACTATCATTCCTCTATTATGAATCACTAAATTCTATTCAATCCATAATAAACGAAAAAATGAGTGGAAGTACTTCTCATGAAATTGTTTCCAGAAGTCAAGACAAGAGAGTATTGACTAATCGTGCACCTGGGTAACAAGACTCTACTCAAGCCCAAAAGCTCAGTGGAAAATAAAAATTATAAGTTTAAACACACGAATCATTGGTGTCTGGATAATCCAAAAGATATAGAACAAATAAAATATCCAATCCTCAACTTCCTAGGGATTTTTTTTACCATGGATCCATAGCCTCCCCTAGAACTAAAACTCACAGAGTGTGATAAGCCTATGCACAACCTCAGACAACATATCTAGTATGATATCATGCTCAAAATGTGGAGGCTCTACAATTTATCCACCTAGAGGAAGGATCACCTGGGATGGACCTTGAACTGAGGCCTCATCACTTATTGCATCGCCTTCATGATTCATAAGGGGTATCGTCGTCGTCTATAATCATAGATCCATCCTGAAAAATTGATCAAGATGTACCTCAATTAGATGATTTTATATATTATTATATAATGGGTGGATGAAAAAATAATGAAATTCAATTACTCATTAACATACGATTCATTTATCTTTGATTTCTATAACCAATATCTTGATATGTAGAATCAACAAGTATGCTTTTGGTTCCAAGTGAACACTTACATCAACTGACCATACCAATGTATTGAGAAAAATTGAACATATTTTCCTTAAATCAAATGAGAATTCCCATAAGGAGATTACTCAAAAAATTATATTGGGGATTAAATCACTTTTGATACCAATCTCTCTCAACACGACCCAAACTAGGGCATGAGCCGAATCTACCCCAAGACAACTGCCAGTGGCTAGGGGCTAGAGTCCAGGGATGAAATCCATATCTAACATGAGTAGGATTTTACTTATGTTCATGTGGACACACACATGACTATATTGATGAAAATATGAAGATGAATAAAAAAATGAAACAACTAGAGTGTAAACCAATAATGAAAAACCCATAGGGTGTACAAGATTGTGACATATTAAATTTGAACTGTTATGGGAAAAAATGCATACCCACCTAGAAATATGTCCCATCATGAAAAAAATATAATATAAAAGTGTAGAGAGATCGTATCTCTAGATCTATAATCTTTAACAACCATACATGCTCCAATGAACCAATTATTCCTAAGATCATCTAATGTCACCACTGAGTTGTCTGTCGTCTCCATAAGACACAATAGTTGTAGGAAATGACCATATAGGGGTGTGAATATACATGCCGAGTAGAAAGCCCGAAATAATGATGGGGGAGTGGTGCAAGACACAACCGAAATGAATATAGATTAAACCACTCATCCCAGATCAATAGAGTAAAACATATCCAATGACATGGATATAGATATACATATTTTCAAACCAATGATAACCAAATGAGAGGGAACGCGATATCTATATAAAATCCTAGTTTAAGAAAAGTTTCTCCATTAGTTCTAATATTATATCAATAAAGAATATAACCTTTCACATAATCCAAAAAAAACAACCATGTTTTCCACACCTCGAAAATGTTGCACACAATTAGGGCCACAATCTCTAGGTAGGGGACACATTCCATAGTGCAATATGAGAGTTCCAATATAATGGTCAATGAACCATACCTATTCTATATGGATGGTTCCACTCTCTTCAATAAGTACCCATGACAATCCAAGCTAGAGGGTTCCACTCGAAGTGTCGATGACCCATGCCCTTTTTCCACAGGAAGGTGACACTCTATTTTCTAATTACACATTCCTATACTAGATGTAGGGTTAAATATATAATGTTAATGACTCATTACTTATATTTAAACTAGGAATCAAATCTATTCATCAAGTACCCTTGTGCTTCCCCTCAGGAGGGTGCCACATGGAAGGCCTTTGATGATCATGTTTGGTCACTACTTCCATCAAGTATCACCTAAAAAGTCTCCATTCATTTAACAACTCACCTCACATGTCAAAATAAATTCCAAAGGACACCATGGAATTCTACATGGAAGAAAACTCAGGATAGAATAATTTCATGCCAAATCTACATCCAAACGGAGGATATACGAGTGGTTTAAGATTTTTCAAAAGGAAGATAGTGGTACATGGCATGTAGGGGATCTACATGACATTTTTTCCCACTATTTATAATAACCATGCCCTCACTAGCACATGGATCACATCACAATTATATATACATGGATTTCATGTGGACCACATGGTGTGTCCAAGATATCTAGGTTCAAGTAGTGTTCTTATGGTCATGTATGTGTACTTAGCCCGAGTCGGTGTGCATGGGAACCCAACGTGTGCCTATCCATACTTTTGTATTGTACTCATAGAGTAAATGATAATTCATAAAATAAATATTCACATGGTTTTTGGGGGTAGCAAACATTGTGTGACACTAATCTCTCCTGAGAAATCTAGCAACAAATACAAGGAACAACACTCCATGTCTTCTTTAAACAACCTTTTGTGCATTCATGATTTTTTCAGAAACATGGATACATTCAATGTTATTTAGATATGATATTTTGTCCTTATAATCATTTCTCATATCCTCCAAGAATCAGTTGATAAATGATTAAGTTGACATTTATTCCCCTCCGATGGTTAGGTAATCAGTTCTCATTTCTACACTCAATGTGTGCATGAACTGCCTCATACCACGCTTGTAATCTGTGACCGACCATTTTAATTTGGATCCCAAATCTATGAATTGGTCACCTTAAAATAGAAACACATCCCTTTTCATCTTTTACTAAAAATTTAATTCACTTCACGCATTTCAACTTGGAATCCATGGGTCCGATCATGCTCTATATAACATGAAAACAACCATCAACAGTCACATATCATAATGGAAAAGAATGAGATGAAATTTGGGGATAATGGAATAAAATTATAATCAATAATTTAAAATAATTTATATCTAATAATAATGAAAATCATTTTCTATGGTATGAAAATAAAGAATAATAAATATAATGTTAGTACATGGGTGCATGAAAAGTCTATAAATTGATGCAGATTAATGAAAGGATGGATCATTATCAATCAACTAAATAAAAAGGATGTAATGACAAAATTAAATAGTATTAAATAGATATTGAGTCATTAAACATCAGTAAAAACACATTCCAATGATTGAGAGGTGCCATTATATTCTATATGATTCAATAAAATTTGATTTGAAGATTATTCATTGTTGGATCTTGATTCTCCAACAATAGGTGGATGAAATTCAATCAATCCTCATTGATATTATGTAGCTAACACTGGAAAATTTTAGAAAATGGATTAATTATAAATGAAAACCATTTAATTAGTTTAACTAATAAATTAAATTAACAATTTTATTAATCCACTAAACACACATCTAATGGCCTACTTATCCAAAAACCTCATGCCAACCCATTTCAGGTTGTGCCTAGGGAAAACATAGTGTTCCAAAGTCAACTGTGGTATTAGATATATAATATTAGCTTCCATTAATGTGTTATAATATTTCATTAAATAACTCACACACACATAATATAGAATATATTAATGTTTTTTCGAAATTAATTTTGGGAACACCGGGCCCCAGAATCACACACATTATCAGTGAATGGTTCAAAAAATATAAATAAAAAAATTTCAAATTATTAAAATGAAAAAATGGCCTCTAAATTATTATTATAGAGAATATTTTTTAGACCTCACATATCTCATCATATCAGTCCTAAGACACATTAGGTATCCTAGGAAAAATAATACATAAGGAAGTGTTGAGCTTATATGCTTAGTATGGGTACCAGTAAAACAAAAAATATAAATAAATATGGAAAAATAAATATTTCCTTGTAAATAACAGAAATAATTCAACTTTTTTATATATTTTTAATGATTTTTTCTTTCCATTTATTATTTTTGAAGATTCAATTTATTATTCTATGGATTATTAATTGAGATGGTGTGCGATTTTGAGGATTTGTATTCTTGAAATAAACATTTAAAATATATTTAATAGCACATGTAATTAGAATCATAGAAGAAACAATAACATCTAAAAGGTGAACTAGACTAGTAATATAAGGTCAATGTTGAGATACAAATTTTTGTTCTAGATTCTGTGTGACTTAACATTAATTAGTGCGGGACATTTCTGGAAAAGTTATCATTGGCATAAATTGAATAAAATATTTAAATAAAATATTTTATTTCATCTTCTAATACATATAACTAATATAATCTATAATTATATAGTTATTATTAATTATCAGGGTCAGCTTAATAACCCAATATCCATTGTAGTTTTTTAAGAGAGAGTGTTGGAGGATCTATCTCAGACAAACATCAACTAGATAACATATCAGCCTTAGACGTACACCGAGATTCAAAGATATCACCAATGACAATGAAAAAATATATTTCTTCATCAGTGATCAATCCATATCAATGTAGGGTGTTTTTTATTGAATTCAATCCCTTTTCTCTATATCAATAAACAACATGAATATATCGAAAATAGATTGGTTTACTGTAGGATCGAAATAGAATATGAGATGCTCAAAATACAAGAGGGGGGTGAATTGTATACTTTAAAAATTCCTTAGGAACCTTTAAAGTTAGTTATGAATAACTAGAGTTTCCTTAAGAAAAGGAAAGAACTAAGTTTAACAAAGTTAAACTAAGTAAATTCACAACACCTCTAACACCGAACTAAACTTGGAAAGAGATTCCAAAAGTAAGTTCCGGAAATATGGTTCCGGAATTTGAAACTTAACAAAAGTTACAATATAAGATTCTACCTTAAAGCGTATAGAATCTGAATGAATCAGAGTAAGTAAGGAAGTATAAGAATGTTATACTTTCCTTAAGATACAAATTACAGCGGAATAGAAACGAGTAGTAAAACTACTAGCAACAAGATAATAGTCTTTTAACCCAAAGAGAAGGGTATCCAACAACCTTGGATAAAGGTCCCTTGATTTATACTTTCAAGCAAGTCTGTCTTACCCACACCAGGGTAAGCCCTCGATACGAAGATCGGTGTCTCTGTCTTGCTATCCCCGCAAGCCCTCAACTTCAAGGTAGTTGGCAACCTCTGTCTTTCTCAGCAAGAAAGCCCTCGATCTTTAAGGTAGTCGGCACCTCTGTCTTCCTATCCCCGGAAGCCCTCGAATGTAATCACCAACATTCGGAGTCGCACGAAGCTTTGAGAGTTAATAAGAGACTCTCTCTCTAGAAATCACTTCAACAGCATGTATGCACAAAGTCCAAATGTTCATCCATCCGTTCGTCCGTTTTTTCAAATGAGCTCCTATTTATAGGTGAGGTCGGCTCCTTCTCCAACGGTCATATTTTCCTTAAAGTTCGGAGGGACCTGTACACGTGTCACTTAGACAACGGTTAGTTTATAACAAAATGGACGACATCGTTTTATAACAAAGTAAGTGTAACAGAAAGTACGACATCGTTTTAAAACCTAACATAAAGGTTCGGAATAGAAATTTCGGAGTGAAAGTTCGGAGTGAACAAATTCAGAGTGTATAAAACAATGATATCCAGATTCTGTTTAATGAGTGAATTCGGAATGAGAATTCGGAATAGGAATTCGGAATAGGAATTCTTCATCAGAATTCGTAATGAGAAAACATCATCAGAATTCGTAATGAGAATTCGGAATGAGATTTCTTCATTAGAATTCGTAATGAGAATTCTTCTTCAGAATTCGTAATGAGAATTCGTAATGAGAATTCTTCATTAGAATTCGTAATGGGAATTCTTCTTCAGAATTCGTATCCTGAATCTGGAATAGAACTTAGTCAGAATTCATAACCGGAATTCGGAGTGAAACTTCCTTATAGTTCTTGTCCAGAATCCGAACCCTAAAACAGAATGATTTTTATCAGTTTTAATGATTCCGAGAAAGTGAATCCGAATTTCATACTTAAGAAAAATATTAATGAAAATATGATAAGGATAAATTTTTCTTATAAAAGCGTTTTTCCTTAAGAAAACAATTTTCCTTATAAAAGCAATTTTCCTTACAAAAGCGATTTTCCTTAAAGATAAGGTGTTTGTGATTTTCAAAACAAGAAGGAATGGAAAAGTCATAAGGAAAACCTTATTGACTCAACAATCTCCCCCTTTTTGGAAAGCACAAACATCCTTACGAAAAAGCTATTTCTAGGAAGAAAGAAACACAATAAAGCTTATCTCCCTTGGTTTAAGAATATAGATGAATACGACTAACTCCCCCTTAGGCTTTGAATCTCTAAGGATCGTATTCATATTTCCGGAGTGATATTTCTTTAAGATAAAAACTCCCCCTTAAACAAACTCTTATTAGAGTTCTATCTCATTGGGTATTTTTCTTTCTCCCCCTTTGATAAGCACTTATTAGATTTCCTCTTTTTCTTAAGGATCTTTTCCTTCTCCCCCTTTGTGATTTTCAAAAAGAATTTCGAGGGAATGGAAAAAAAAAATAACAAAGTACCTGAAAGATTAGTAACAACAACAAAACAGAACAACAAGCACGATTCTCATTAAATTTGAAATGTCAGCAACAAAAACAGATTACAACAAAAAGATCGGATTGATTATTTCGGATCTTTCTCCTTTGACATAAGCCCCTTGAGAATAGTCTTGATCTTTTTGAGGTCCTTATGATCTTCCTCTGCTTGCTTTTCTAAGGCAACTATTCTTGCTGACTGAGCTTGAATGATTTCTTCCTGAGCCTTCAACTTTTCTTCCTGAGCTTCCATTTTCTCTTCCTGAGACTTTATCCTTTCTAGAAAATTGATCCGATGATCCCTTTCAAATTTCCAACTTTGATTAACAGAGTTGAGCTTTCCATTCAGATCTCTTACTTCCTGACTCCGAATGTTCTTTTCCTCTGCCAATTTCTCATCGAATGATGCAGTCATCTCATGAAACTTCTTATCCTCGGTTTGAAAAGCATCCTTAACATTCTCCTGAAACTCATCCAGCAACCTCATCTCTTCCACATTCTTCTTCGACCAGCTAGTCATCCTTTTGCAAGATCTTTTATGGGCTTCGTAACCAATGAAGAAATTTTTGAACTGGGCTTCTATCTCAACACACTTATCCATTACCATGGATACGGAATCGGTTTTCTGATTCAGCGTATGTTGGAGCATCTGGCACCGAGAATCAATACTGGAGAAAGTCGGAATGGTTCCCACCAACTTCTTCAAGGATTGAACAACAAAATCGTGCCCCAACGAAGATGATTCCGAATCTGACATCTTGCTAGGAGAATTTTCTTCTTCAATAAGCTCCAACTTCCTCTTTGAAGAACTACCAGCTTCCTTCCTCATACTCTTTTCTGAACTCGGGGTATCAGCAATAACTTGTTTCCCCTTATCTTTTTTTTCGGAATAGAAACCTGTTCCGGAGATTTCTTCTCACTGTCAGAAACTTGAACAACCAAATCTTCCTCATCAACAACTTCTATATTTTCTTTCTGAGCAGCATCAAGTGAAAGATGTTCTTCTTCTCCATGATAAGAAACTTCTTCCTCTCCTTCCTTTCCTTCTATTACTGGAGTAACTAGTTTTGAAGATTCGGCTTCAGAAGTTCGGAGCGACAGGTGTTCCGAAGGAGTTCCCTTATATTCATCTACTTGTTTGAGCACATCTCCTGTCTCACCACTTCCTTCAGCAGCTTCTTCCACTTCTTCTACTAGCTCTACTTCCTCAGCATTCTTAGCAGCAGCCTCTTTCGGATCATCAATATTTCTTCCTGGAGTCTCAGGTAGAGAGTCCAAAGAAAAAATTCTCGGAACGGGAATGGTTGCTGAAACCATTTCATTAAACTTCAACAAGGCTTGCACAGCCTCAGCTTCTGACAACTTCTTCTTCAGCTTCTTTTCCTTAGCTTGCTTCTCGAGCTCATCAGCAGCCTTTTCTTTCAGAGCTTTAGCCTCTGCGGGATCCAATCCGAACTGCGGATCTCCTTCCTTCCTCTTTTCCTTGTCAGCTCTCCACTTCGCTGCAACCTCATCAGTATATGTCTTCTTCTTCTTAGGCTTAGGAGGTGCAGAATGGACTTCCTTAGACTTAGGTTCTTCAGCTTCACCTACCACTTCTTTCAGCTTCCTCTTCCTTACCGGCTTAGGCGATTCCGGATCAGCCACTTTCGGAGTCACTTCTTCTTGAGGAGGAAGATCAATAAACATGCCAGACTTCTTGTCAAAAGCTATATTCATCCTTTTAAGAGTTGCATCACTGAGCAACATGATCTTGCAAACTTTCGGTTTAGAACTGCAAGCAACCTTGAAGGACTCAAGGCACCGAACTATCAGCTTCGACAATATTGCCGGATACATTACTATCTGAGCTCTCAGATTCCCTTTCTTTAAATTCTCAAGATTAAGAAGGATATGCTTCATCAGGTTGAACTTCCTTTGATTTATCAAGAAATCTAAGATGTATATCTCACTCTTCTTCAAGCTGTCCTTGTCTCCTTTTCTCGGTACAATAAGCCCTTGCACCCATAACTCCAGAATCCGGAAGTTTGTAGATAGGGTTGCAATTTTCGAAGCCTTATCATCATCCAGTCCGAGAATTTCTAAGGCTTTCTCCTTGTTGAAACTACCCAAGGAGTCTGGTAGAACATGCGAGATAAACTCAGCTTCCCCTTCATAATTCAACCCTACCAAGCTTGCAGCCTTGGTGTAAGATAGCTTATAAGTCTTGCCATACGATTTGAAGGAAAATTTTTCTCTATTGTCTTCCACGAAGAAAGCAACCGACTCATAAAACTCAACAAGCAAGTCTGGGTAAACTTCATCTTGGTTGCCAGTTTTTGAAATCGCAACATCTTCCCAGCCATTGAGCTTGATATTCTTTGATATAATAGAATCATAGTTGCTGAAGAAATTCGGATGCACTAACCGCTCTCTGTAGACTAACCACTGTGAAATGGGCTTTGTTGAAGACATCTCTTGAGAAGCTAACTCTGCAGACATTCGGATTAGAAGTCTCTGAGAAGTTCGGAACTGAGAAGACTGAAGTTCGGAACTGGAAAACTGTAGTTCGGAACAGCCTTAAATCAGAGAGACAGAGCTTCAGCACGCAAGAGCTTGAGATCGATGTGGGACGAGAAAATAGGGTCCCCTTTATATAGGCTTTGGAATGACGGTTCAACTTCCTCGGTTGATCTAACGGTTTAGAAAGATCTGAGATCAGATCTGACGGTTGAGAGGTTGAATCCGATCTTTTTGAGGTTTTATTAAAACAAAATTCAAGAAATTAAAAAAAAACCGAAAACAAACTATAAGAAACTGCCAGCAAGTAAAATATGATTACGAAAACTTCAGTAAGGAAGTCATACCTTTCGGATTAGCTTAGGAAAGTTATTCGTAATGGGTAATGTAAAGACGACTACGAAAAAAAAAAAAACTCAATACGAAAAACTTGATACGAAAAACCTGATATGGAAGAATCAATACGAAAGTTTTTCCATTATGAAAATACCAGTACGAAAATTTTCCATTCCGGAAATTTTCAATACGAATACTTTTATTCCAGAAGTATTTTGTATGGAAATATCCATTCTGGAAAATTGTAGTTCCGGAAGTTCCATTCCGGAAAATTTCGTTCCGAAAAATTTGAAAACAAATTTTGAAAAAACATTGTTAAATAAACAAACAAATGTACTCCCCCTATGAAAAGGAGTTTATTACTGTGAGAAGATTTTTCCAACAGAAAGTTAATTAAGGAAGATTACCTTACGGTTATCATTCCTAACTTCTGTTTAATATATTCAAATCTATCAGAAGGTAAAGATTTTGTGAAAATATCAGCAAGTTGATCTTGCGTTCCGATAAACTGAAGAATAATATCTCCTTTAAGTGTGTGATCCCTAAGAAAGTGATGCCTAATATCTATGTGTTTTGCACGGGAGTGATGTGCAGGGTTTTTACTTAGAGCAATGGCACTTGTGTTATCACACAAAATTTGAGTTTTAGTAAAACTCAAGCCATAGTCTGTAAGTGTGTGTTGCATCCACAACACTTGTGCACAACAACTTCCAGCTGCTACATATTCAGCTTCAGCAGTGGAGAGTGCAACAGAATGTTGCTTCTTGCATGACCAAGAAACTAATGAATCTCCTAAGAAATGACAAGTTCCGGATGTACTTTTTCTATCCATTCTACAACCACCAAAGTCAGCATCAGAAAAGCTTTTTAGAACAAAATCATTTCCAGAAGTATAAAATAATCCTAGATCCATGGTTCCCTTAAGGTAGCGAAAAATTCTTTTAACTGCCTTTAAGTGAGATTCCTTAGGATTGGATTGATATCTTGCACATAAGCATACTGAAAACATTAAGTCTGGTCGACTAGCAGTTAAGTAAAGTAGACTTCCAATCATACCTCTAAAAGATGTTTGATCTACTGGTTTCCCAGCTTCATCAAGATCTAAAGAGTTTGAGGTACCAATAGGAGTACTTATACTCTTCGTGTTGTCATAACCATACTTTTTAAGAAGATCTTTAATATACTTATGTTGAGATATGTAGGTTCCTTCTGGTTTTTGAGAAATTTGAAAACCAAGGAAAAATGTTAACTCACCCATCATACTCATTTCAAACTCAGATTTCATTAGACTAGCAAAAGAATCAGTCAAAGATTGCTGAGTTGAACCAAATATAATGTCATCAACATAAATTTGTACAATCAAAACATTTTTCTTATCTTTCTTTATAAAAAGGGTTGGATCTGCATTTCCCTTAACATAGTTATTTTGAAGCAAAAATCCAGTGAGTCTATCATACCATGCTCGTGGGGCTTGTTTAAGGCCATACAAAGCTTTGGTAAGTCTAAAAACATGATCAGGATATTTTGTATCTTCAAAGCCAGGAGGTTGTTCAACAAAAACTTCCTCTTGAACATAACCGTTAAGAAAAGCACATTTCACATCCATTTGAAATAGTTTGAAATTAAAGAATGCTGCAAAGGCAAGTAGAATACGGATAGATTCAAGTCTAGCTACTGGAGCATAGGTTTCTTCATAGTCTATTCCTTCTTGCTGATTATAGCCTTTAGCAACAAGTCTAGCTTTATTTCTAACAATGACTCCATTTTCATCACATTTGTTTCTGAAGACCCATTTTACTCCAATAACAGAAGTTTCCTTAGGTCTTTCAACCAAGGTCCAGACTTTATTCCTTTCGAATTCATTTAGCTCATCTTGCATTGCTTTGATCCAATCATCATCACCTAAAGCTTCATCAGTGCTTTTAGGTTCTAGTTGGGAAAGAAATGCTAGATGTTCTACTTCATTTCTTAAGGAACTTCTAGTCCTTACAGGTTGATTTACATCACCAATAATACTATCACTGGGATGATTCTTAAGAAACATCTGATTTGGGTTTTGTAAAACCTGTTCATCAACATAAGGTAGAAAGTCTTCTGGGGTAAATGTTTCAGAAGTATCTTCTAGAACAATTTCCTTATCAGAAGGTTCTTCTAACAAAGGTTGACAATCAGTTTTTGAAAACACATCCGAAGATGTAAGTTGGGAAGATTTAAAAACAAAAGGACCTGACTCATCAAATTTCACATGTACTGTTTCCTCAACAGTACAAGTATTTTTATTAAAAACTCTATAAGCCTTAGAGGTTGTGGAATATCCTAAGAAAATTCCTTCGTCTGATTTTGGTGCGAATTTATGTAAGTTATCTTTAGTATTCAAAATGAATACTTTGCAACCAAAAACCCTGAAGTAGGAAAGCCTTGGTTTTCTACCATTCCATAACTCATAAGGAGTTTTATTAAGAAAAGGTCTCATCAAAACTCGATTTATAGTATAACAAGCAGTACTTACAGCTTCAGCCTAGAAATGTCTAGCAATAGAATATTCACTCAACATGGTTCTAGTTATTTCTTGAAGAATTCGATTTCTTCTTTCAACTACACCATTCTGTTGAGGAGTTCTAGGTGCTGAAAAGTTGTGAGTAATACCTTTCTTACTACAAAAAGTTTCAAAATCAGAATTTTGAAATTCTCCTCCATGATCACTATGAATAGTTTTCAATGGAAGGTTTTTCTCATTTTTAACTTGAGCTCTAAAACTTTTGAAATAAGAAAAAGCTTCAGATTTCCTTGCTAGAAAATAGACCCAAGTAAATCTAGTGTAATCATCAACTAGAACAAACACATAGTATTTGCCTCCAATGCTTCCAGTTTGTGTAGGACCAAAAAGATCCATGTGCACCAACTGTAATGCATCGGTTGTTGAGACTTCACCGATTGACTTAAAACTAGATTTATGTTGCTTGCCATATTGACAAGGATCACAAACTTTAGAAGAATCAAATCTAAGCTCCGGTAGATCCTTAACTAGTTTCTTCTTAGAGAGTTTACATAGGTTTCTAAGATTACAGTGTCCTAGTCTTCTATGCCATAACCAAGAATGATCTTCCATTGCACTTAGGCAAGGTAAATCTTGGCTTCTTAGGTCTTCTAAGTTTAAGGTGTAAACATTCTCTTGCCTGTTGGCTGAGAGAATAAATTCTTCCTTGGAATTGTGAACTAAGCATTTATCATTCCTAAAATTCACAAGGTAACCTTCATCACATAACTGACTTATGCTAATGAGGTTGTGCTTAAGACCTTTAACAAAAAGAACATTTGAAATCAAAGTTTTACCTAAAAGAACAATATTACCAATACCAACAATCTCTCCCTTAGCATTGTCTCCGAAAGTTACCTTTCCTCCTTTCGTCTTGATAATTTTTTCAAAGAAGCTTTTGTTACCAGTCATGTGCCGGGAACATCCACTATCCATGTACCAAACATTGTTGCTGGAACTTTCTTTATTTTCCTGAAATTAAGAACAAAGTTAGACTTTCGGAATCCAAACTTGCTTGGATCCGAGATTTCTAGACAATAAAATCTTAGGTACCCACATTTTCTTGGAAAAATAAGCTTTATGAAAACCTAAGGATTGGATTTTGTTTAAGGAACAATTTCTTGCCCAGTGACCACCACATTGACACTTAGTACAAAATGGGGCACTTTGAGGAACAAAATAATTGTTGCTGAAAACAGGTTTTGCATGGGTATAACCAAATCCGGATTTATTTCTTAAAGGTCGTATTTGAGAATACATCTTATCAAAATTTTCCTTACCATGGGTAAAGTTTGATAAGCACTTCTTTAAGGAAAAAATTTCGGACTTGAGTTTTACAACCAAGTTTTTATCTTCAAAATCATTAGTTTTGGAACTAGAGTTAGGCTCGAAAACATTTTTATTAGAAATTACTTTTTCTAACTCTTTAGAAAGTTTATTCTTCTCAGAACTTACTTCCTCAAGATTTTTTGAAATACTTTCAAAATCAGCATTTTTCTTATCAAGATCTTTAGAAAGATCTGATATCTCTTTAGTAAGAATAGAATTCCTAGAATTTGCCTTATCAAGTTTCTTGTTGAGTTTGGAATTCTCAATCTCAAGAAGTTCAGCAAATCTAGAGACTTCTTCAAAAGTAGGTAAAGTATTTTCCTCATCAGAAGATGATTCTTCATCAGAAGAGTTATAATACTTACTATCATTAGGATTTAAAGAAACATTGGTCAAAGATTCAGCATTTCGTACCTTAGCCATAAGACAATGATTATCAATAGGTAATCTGGCTATAAGACCAAGATTCTTCTGTCCTGAAGATTCATATTCAGAAGATTCATCTGAAGAGTCACCACCACTGGCACTCCAGGTGTCATTAGCTTTCAAAACTTTCTTAGCTTTAGCTTTGTAATATTTCTTCCTGTTCCTGTCTGAATGCCTTTCCTTTCTTTCTTTCTTTCTGAGCATAGGGCAATCTGGTCTAATATGTCCTGCTCTCTTACATTCATAACAAGTAACTTCTCCATCTTTCTTATCTTTCCTATCCTTCTTCTTATACTTGGATTGAAAGTTTCTTTGTCCAGCTATCTTGTTCATCCTTCGAGCAAGATTGGCTAATTCATTTTCTGAAACTTCACTTTCACTAGATTCGGATTGGAAAATGACTTTCTTCGATTTGGATCTGGTTACTCTCTCAGGAGTCTTAGCTTTCATCTGATTCGAAGTTGTAGTAAAAGCAACAGTACCATTTCCATTCTTCTTCTTGATGTTGTCAGCATCTCTCTTGATTCTGGTCTCATGTTGTAGAAGAGTTCCAAATAATTCATCAAGAGTTATTTGAGTAACCTTCCTGTTCTCATCTATAGCTGTTCTCTTGGATTCCCACTCATTGGGCATAATGTCAATTATCTTGTCCACAAGAGCTTCATCATCTAAACCTTTCTCTCCCATAGACTGTAGACTATTGACGATTGTCATAAATCTTTGTTGTACTTTACAGATAGGTTCTCCATAAGGAAAATTAAAGCCATGATATTCAGCTCTAAGCATAGCTCTCCTAGTTTCAATCACTTTAGAAGTCCCAAAATGAGTAACCTCTAACTTCTTCCATATACAATTAGCTGCTTCACAAGAAGAAATTTGGCTATATATATTTCTGGTCATTGAACATAATAAAGTGTTGCGTACCTTGTAGTTGAGTTGATATTCTTGCTTCTCCTGGTTAGTAAAGGTTCTGACTTCCTTGTCAGGAATTTTGTAATCACCAGTAAGCATGACAAAGTTATCTACTCCAGTATTGATAACAAACGTCTTCATACGATCTCTCCAGTATTCATAATCATTACCATCAAATATTGGTGGCCTTGTAGGATTCAAATTGTCTATCGAACCAACATTCATTCCTGCCATACTTGAAAATAACTTGGAGACAAACTTGTTAATAACAAAAATTCGGAATTAAAAAGTTCGGAATAGGAAAAGTTCGGAATGGATAATCCGGAATGAAAAAGTTCGGAATTGAAAAGTGAGCAAGAAAAACTTGAACGTGAGTACAAGTATTTCAGTAACCTTGGCTCTGATACCAAATGTAAGAATGGTATAGAGTAAGAGGTTTCCAACCTCTGATACCAATTGTAGGATCGAAATAGAATATGAGATGCTCAAAATACAAGAGGGGGGGTGAATTGTATACTTTAAAAATTCCTTAGGAACCTTTAAAGTTAGTTATGAATAACTAGAGTTTCCTTAAGAAAAGGAAAGAACTAAGTTTAACAAAGTTAAACTAAGTAAATTCACAACACCTCTAACACCGAACTAAACTTGGAAAGAGATTCCAAAAGTAAGTTCCGGAAATATGGTTCCGGAATTTGAAACTTAACAAAAGTTACAATATAAGATTCTACCTTAAAGCGTATAGAATCTGAATGAATCAGAGTAAGTAAGGAAGTATAAGAATGTTATACTTTCCTTAAGATACAAATTACAGCGGAATAGAAACGAGTAGTAAAACTACTAGCAACAAGATAATAGTCTTTTAACCCAAAGAGAAGGGTATCCAACAACCTTGGATAAAGGTCCCTTGATTTATACTTTCAAGCAAGTCTGTCTTACCCACACCAGGGTAAGCCCTCGATACGAAGATCGGTGTCTCTGTCTTGCTATCCCCGCAAGCCCTCAACTTCAAGGTAGTTGGCAACCTCTGTCTTTCTCAGCAAGAAAGCCCTCGATCTTTAAGGTAGTCGGCACCTCTGTCTTCCTATCCCCGGAAGCCCTCGAATGTAATCACCAACATTCGGAGTCGCACGAAGCTTTGAGAGTTAATAAGAGACTCTCTCTCTAGAAATCACTTCAACAGCATGTATGCACAAAGTCCAAATGTTCATCCATCCGTTCGTCCGTTTTTTCAAATGAGCTCCTATTTATAGGTGAGGTCGGCTCCTTCTCCAACGGTCATATTTTCCTTAAAGTTCGGAGGGACCTGTACACGTGTCACTTAGACAACGGTTAGTTTATAACAAAATGGACGACATCGTTTTATAACAAAGTAAGTGTAACAGAAAGTACGACATCGTTTTAAAACCTAACATAAAGGTTCGGAATAGAAATTTCGGAGTGAAAGTTCGGAGTGAACAAATTCAGAGTGTATAAAACAATGATATCCAGATTCTGTTTAATGAGTGAATTCGGAATGAGAATTCGGAATAGGAATTCGGAATAGGAATTCTTCATCAGAATTCGTAATGAGAAAACATCATCAGAATTCGTAATGAGAATTCGGAATGAGATTTCTTCATTAGAATTCGTAATGAGAATTCTTCTTCAGAATTCGTAATGAGAATTCGTAATGAGAATTCTTCATTAGAATTCGTAATGGGAATTCTTCTTCAGAATTCGTATCCTGAATCTGGAATAGAACTTAGTCAGAATTCATAACCGGAATTCGGAGTGAAACTTCCTTATAGTTCTTGTCCAGAATCCGAACCCTAAAACAGAATGCTTTTTATCAGTTTTAATGATTCCGAGAAAGTGAATCCGAATTTCATACTTAAGAAAAATATTAATGAAAATATGATAAGGATAAATTTTTCTTATAAAAGCGTTTTTCCTTAAGAAAACAATTTTCCTTATAAAAGCAATTTTCCTTACAAAAGCGATTTTCCTTAAAGATAAGGTGTTTGTGATTTTCAAAACAAGAAGGAATGGAAAAGTCATAAGGAAAACCTTATTGACTCAACATTTACTTCTTGGTCATTTTATGGGATAAGTAATCAGCGAGAATATTTTATGTATAATTACTTGTCATTATTTTATTATCAATTGATTTATTGTTCTAACAACTATGAATCAAATTTGGCATAGACATCAATTTATGTCTTTTCCTCATCGACAATTTTTTTTCATTTCATCCACTTTCACATAAATCACAGATGATTTATTTAAGCCGTGGTTCGATGAACTCCAATGAATTGATCATTATGGAACAAGTTCTAGGCACAATGATTCAATATCATATATATGGGGCCAAAAATGTTATGTAAGTGTGAATATGGAATAGGCATAAGATCAAATGGTATGGATAACTGGTTTTTGTGTTCTTTTGTGCATGAAAAAAAAATGCTCAAAATAATTTTAAAAAATAAATTTGATGGATGGTTATTGATGATTTGATAAAAAAAGGAATAGACGATGACAATACAATATTTCATCATGGGGAATAGTCCTATTTATAGACAAATAGGATGAGGAGATACGTGATTGTAGATATATAATTCTGAAGATTTTTGATCTAAATAGAATGTACTTCTGAGCGGCATGCCAGGTGGGACCCTTGTGTGGTTGGTAGGGTTTTCATGGTAAAGTTATGTATGAGATAGTGTGTTACACATTCTTGTGGTGTGTGGACCTTAATAGTTGGATCAAAATTTACGTAAGAGGGTACACAAACACAACCAGGAAGTCTACTTTAATGGGTATGATGTGTACTCTTACAAAAAGATGGATTTTAGAGGTGTACATGTGCATGGATTTGTACAGGTACATGGGAATCATCATTCCATGTAAATATATATTGACATGGGCATTGAATTTTTACACTGATAAGAGACTTTTCCAAATAGACAGATTTTGTACTCTTAGTACATTCCATGTACTCTTTCAATGATGCATTGGATCCCTTATCCTTTTTATGCATAAAATATTCATTTGGGTGTGTTCCCTATATAATATTCATTGCAGGTTCGTAAGGAATAATTTCCAACTCAAATTTCATTTATCCATTTAGTAGGAAATCACTGATAAATTTTTTTGAATCCATATGTGAGGCCCAGTGTGAGATCCTCTATATTATTTTTGTGATAGAGGAAGTTATTATTACCATCATGACCAACATTTTGTGGATGCTCATCCCATACTTAGTAAGTGAATTTTTATTGAGTTATTGGTATTCCCCATGTCATGGGGAGTGATCATAATCTTTATATTATTTCTCTTCATGCTTCCAATGTACACCAGTATCTTCTCCTAGATAATTCATACAAGGAATTGTCGAGCAGGAATCCTATGATGACATATTGTTTGTGACTTCACCTTGAGACTATGTTTTATTTCATAATTATATAGATATTACTATTATAAGTGTTGTAAAAATATAATGGTGTAGGGATTGTCATTATTATTATTTTTATATTATTTTTGGTTTCAAGGTGTCACACTTTGTTTTGTTATACACACCCATACATGTTCATTACACACATGTCTCATGATAGACCTTTTGATGGAGTTCTAGAAGGACTATTACTAGGTGGTTCCTAGTGATTTGGAAATACCGAGGTGTGTTCCTATGGTATTTTGACATATATCCCTATATTTACCTTCATTTTGGACATGTATTTAGAATCACTATGGTGGGATTGTCTTTAGTCCTTTTTTACATTCCATTAAATATATTTTTACTCTAGTTGTGGGATGTAGATGAATGCATTCATGGTTTTTTAGTTTTTATTACATTTCATATTTATATGGGATTGGAGTTATTTTTGTATACATGTACATAAGATATGGCCTCCCACGATAGAGATACTCCTACTCGGTACAATTTTCCACCCATTATCCTATTAAACGAGAGTTTGGGGAGTCCTGGAATGGGCCCTATTATAATAGGTCATAATAGAGTTGTATGAGGGGAAACTGGTTGGAAAATAGGATTGGATCTTATGATATTGGTTTGGGGAAAAAGATTTATGTTTTTTGATATTGGATTTTAGAGAATGGATTCAAATTTTGGTTCAGCAGCGGATGTATAAAAACACTCATTCTCTAATCATGATCATTTAGACTTGATACATGAGAACACATGTTGTAAGTGAAAAAATTATTCATATATCATATAAGAAGCTGTTTTTATTTCAATTCCCATATTGATTTATCTCTCTGTATATACTCAATGAACTTGATTCATCTTGTTTACATTAATTATTCCTTCAAAAGTAATTATAGAAATGAATCAACATCAGAATATTGAGTATAATTCAATGAATGGTGATTCGTCGATACAGAGATCTGTTCTTGATGTGTTACCTCCATTCACTGCAACAAAAACACCACCACCTATTCAAAAAAAATATGGAATCTGCAGTACCTTTGGATAAGGTATGTATGTTGAGGATAAGTAATGACATTTAGTGACATTGAACCCACATGTTCTGGGGGGATTCTAATTCACATTTAGTTATAGAGTGAATTTATGTCAGGACATTTGTTTTTTGACTAGTCAGGACACCATTGGATCTGATGGTTTTCTAAGAGGTGATACCTCTATATTGAACGATGGGAAGATTTTGGGGTTTGGTGACCTATTCATATAATGGGGAGACTCTAGAATGTCTATATATTGAGTGAATTTTTATATAGGATTTATCTAAAGCTACACTAAGGTCATTACATATGAAGGATCTTCAACATATCCAGTAGAGAAGTATGAGAGTAGATGAGTATTCATCGAGGATCAAAACCACTCTTGGTACATTATGTATTTCATTTTGGATCAGTTATTCTAGGGTTGGATAATGGATCAAGGACTAAAGAGGGACATACAAGACAATTTTATACCTCAATGAATTCCTATATATACTATAATTCTAGAGTGAGTTCTGTTAGTTGAGAGCATACTGGTTGAGAAGATGCAGACATTGGTTGCTGGAAGTGGGAAAGAATGACTTAGGAATTCAAGATCTTGGAGTTGACATTAGTCTCAGGGACCTAAATATGTGATATATTTCAAAATGAGGTCCATGGAAAAATATTCTTTAGTTCAGGTATCAAATGACATGTCATACTTTCCCAAGGATAGGTGGTGGTAATCTTGTGATTGAAGTCGACATCTTTCATTAGATTCGTTAACTTTTCATATGGCTTACATAGATACAATTGATGGGATATTGAGGTATAATAATCCATAAGAAAAAAGATCAGCAAGGTGAAAGATAATGATGTGGAGCATGGAGTGTATCTAGTGGTGGTAGGCACTTAGAATTGTTACAACCACCACCCTTGATGGTATGTAACAGGCTGTTGGAGATAGTGGAAAGGGGTATGTGTAGCTGCATGAAATTGAATCCTATGAAAAAGAGGCTCCAAGAATGATAAAAGGTATAATCTGTGTTTTTTCTACATTAGCTATACTTGTGATAGTCATAAGTTCTATTCATTTCTTTATTACCACCTTTCCGGTGTGAGACACAGATATCTTTGTAGATCCCTTGGATTGATTGTTTCTCTTGGAGACTCATACAGAAGACGACTCTGTGCTCACATAATTTTGCCAAAGTAATAGATCCCTTGGATCGACAGTTTATCCATATTCCATGCCTAGATTGAATTTTTAAGGAAGTGGATTTATTAAAACCCTTAGTAATCGAACATATGAATTATTTTTGGATGAAATGGAATCCCAGATAGAGTAGGATGGACTCATGTATCGGATTTTTTATCCTATTACTCATATGTTGGCTAGCATGACCCTTGGTGCTGTAGTTTCTATGCTTTATTAGTTCCCTATTGTAGTGGATGAGTATCATGGCATATTTTCTAAGGAAATTCTAGGATTACCTCTCCAACAGGAGTTGTAATTCCACATTGATCTATACCATAAGATGACTATAACATCAATGAAAAAATATCAGATGGATCCTCCTTAAGTTTGAAGAATGAGGGTGCAAAAAGGTGTATTTTGGAGGAAGGGATATATTAAACCTAATGTATCACATTAAGAAGCACTAGTTTAGTTTTCTAAGAAGGCATATGGGATCTTGAGATTATGTGAGGATAATCAGTGATTAAACTAGGTGACCATGAAGATATCTTATCCAGTACAATTCATATATGTCTTCTATGATCGGTTTAGTATGGAATAATGGTTCTTTAATTTTGAACTCATGTAAGTATTCCCATTTTATTGAGTACTTTATGACGATATACTTGACATGGCATTCATATGTTACTATAGTTTCTATGAAATCATTGTAACACCCCAGGATTTCAGAGTGTGTTATTTCTTAAAAATAATTCAATAACTTGCACTACATGAAACACCGAGTTCAATCACACCATTAAAAGAGGTCATGAATAGTATTAACTACATTTTGAACTTTATATAATCCTTATAATTTTAGAATCCCTATTATGAGTTTCTTAGTCATAATGCAAGAACAGATTCATTTTCAGTATTTCACTTTTATCAACTTCTAATAGTGAAACCTTTTTAAATACAAAATTTTAAACTTTTTGACTAAATGGGGACATCAAAAATTTAAAATGAAACACCCCAAGCTTCCACGGTACGTTTCCCTTTGAATAATGTGATAGCGTGTGTTGTACGCAACACCGAGTTCTAACACACCATAACCAATCAAACTAGCCGTTATAAATAGTAATACCTACTTTTTGAAAATATATATATATTATATTTCAAAATGGACTTCATTTTTGGATTCGGAATATCGAATTTAGCTTAAGGTGAAATTTTGGTACTTTTCGGATAACTTTCATATTTTGATGAATAGTGAAAATTACTAAATTTTAATTAAAAACAACTTTTTTAATAAAAATAATAAATAGTGATAAATTATGAATTTGAGTGGTTTTAAAGTATATTTAGAATATATTTTTACAATTTAATATAATTTTGGTCATTAGACATAATTTTACAATTAAACCAAACATAAACAAGTGTCAATCTTTTGATAGTTATTATCTCTTAAAAACACGCTTTTTGTTTTGACAGCGGGAATTAATTTTAAATTAATTTCTGCCACTTCTGTGTTTTGAATTTAGAAAAATGGATTCCATATTTGGAATCAGGATGTTCAAATTGTGTAAATAGGTAACTTTTATTTTTACACATTTTGAATAATTACTGCGGTAAATATTTTATTTACCATGGTTAAAGGGTAAATCCGGTAAATAAGGGTTAAAAAATTATATTATAATAATACAAAATTACCCTAAAACGTGTCTTAACCCTATTGGTTGATACATGGTCGACCTTGGGCATCTTTGTGTCAATTTTGGGACCCCATGGATCCACTTGTAAGTGATAATGACACTTTATTTTAATTAAGTTAAAATGAATACAAAAATGACACAAGCATATATCTTTTAGAAGAAAAATTTGTACATAGGGTTATACATGTTGGATTTTCGATTGTAAATATTCATTAGAAATCTAAAAAGATTTCCTACATAATGATATTTTATTTATAATTTTTAGACATTAAATAATTTATTTTATTTATGACACAATGATGATGCAGTAATTACTAAAATAGTAAAAAATTAATATAATTAATATTATAAATACCCAAATAAATATAATATGAACCTTTTAATAAATTAAACTAATTTTCTATGATAATATGATATATTAGGATTGATTTAATTGACTTTGTTCGAAGTAATCAATCTGTTAGGAGTTTCAAAAAAATCAACTATTGTATAGTGTCAAAATTGACATAAAAGAGTTCTTAAAACAAATATTATATTATTAATTGATATTAAATTCCTAAAAATCTAAGGATCGGCCAAGAGACTTATATTATTATAGGTTCCTCATTAATGGACCACTTGGGGGTCGCTTGGATGTATATAGTAAGTTTAGTAACCATATTATATAAAAATACAAAGAGACATTGTAAAAGTGAAACTAATTAACTTAGAGTTAATACTTAAAGATAAGGTTAATATAAGTACCCAAACCTGTCTAAATTCTATTGGATGAGTTGTTTTCGACCTATCCCCACCTCACCCTTTGAATAGTAAACTTTGGAGCCTTTGGAAACCGAATATGAATTTATTATAAATTAATATTTCTAGCTTTTCCAAAAGTGCCCCTCACCCCTCTTATAAAAGGGCACTCCTCCTTCTCATTTCTTTACACCTTCAAAGCCTTTTGGTTCGGCCAAACTCTGCCCAAATACTCTCCCAACATCCCTCACTACAACCTAGAGGCCTTAGTTTGATCAGAAAGCCAACCTAAGGAGCCCTTTTGATCAAATCAAAAGGAAGAACCCGAAGAAGAGGTAATGTTTTCACCACCCCTTTTCCAAGTTCATTTCTTCTTCCACTTCTTCTTCCTTTGTTGTTACCATTCTAAAATAATGACTCCAGTATCATTTATATACTGTGATGTTATTATAAATATGGTACAACCATATTCAGTATTCTATCCACCCTTTGAATAACATGTCACCATACGTGCGTACGTACGGCTTACCGTCTCCACGTCGTGGTGTAATTGTTATTCAATATATTATTATTTGGATGGGTATAATAATGATGTGTAACTCATGTAAATAATAAATATAACATATTAATGATTCTGTATATATGATATACCATCCATTTATATATTATTTTAATATCAAAAGAATGATATTGTCGCTCGTGCGTACGTACAGACTACCGTCTCCACGAACGCGATGAGATTCATTCTCCATCGTAACCATTAAAGTATAATTATCATTTTATGATTTAAAAATGATGTTTAAGGACTTGATATCATTCTGGATATGAATAATATACAACCTATCCTTTACAAACATGTCTTACGTAACAAAACATATGAAATAAAACAAGTAAGTTAACACCCGAAACAACGATAATACTAAGATATTATTATCAAATCAATATTAAAAGATCATATATGATATCATATTAATGTATATGATCCTTGTATAATTTAATAACAATTATTTCACCATTATACAGGAGGTTAACCTACCACAACCAAGGAAAAGTACAAGGTAAGGGTTATTTCACAATCTCTTCATTATCCGAGGTTGTTTATACGTAATAATCTACTGGGATTTCTTTATCATCCACATCCATGTTTCTTCTAAATGTATTTAAAAACATATTTATTATTTACAAGAATATGGGTTAAATTCATTTATACCCTTGTTTGACTTCTTGTAAGAGTCTTATAAAGGAATCTTTCCGTCGTTTTCCAAACAAGGTCCTTTTTAACCTTTTCGACAGAATTAAGGTAAGAATGTTTTTTTACTTATACGGCGGGTGCGGTTATTTTCCGCCATTATAAAATCATCAAAGCTTTCCTTACAAGCTTACAAGAATATTTTCAAGAAAATGTTTTATTTTATATGGCTCTTAAGTGATTTCAAAAATAGAAAGAGATATTTCTCTAAAAAGTGTTTTGATTTCATCTATGTCAACATCCTTTAATGGATTTTACGCTTTTTTGAAGTTGATTTATTATAATACAAAACTTCTATATTGTATTGAAGGTTTTGTGATATGTTTGACTGTGGATGTGCTATTTTATACCATTCATAGTTTATGGTGAAACTATTGACATTTCATATGCTAGTTTTAATCCGAATGTTTATGTTATATTTCAAACTTTTCTTCAGATGAATGTGCTAAACAAGTATGTTCCGGGTTGGGGACCGGTAAAAGTAATCCCTCCAGGTTGGGGACTGGTTAAAGTAAGCCCTCCAGGTTAGGGATTGGTAAAATTATGCCCTCTGGGTTGGTGTCCGGTTATTAGAGGCACTCCGGGTTGGTGTCCGGTTATTAGAGGCACTCCGGGTTGGGTTCCGGTTAGAAGTAACCCCTAGGTCTTGGGATGAGGCCTAGACAAAGAAATTAACGTTTAGCATTATGCATTCCAACATTATGAAAGTGGTTATTGATTTTTGCATGTGATTATTCGATTAGTAGAATATCCATGTGAATAAGTAAATGGCATTATTTCATTTTACTTTTGCCATACCATGTTGAAGTTCAATTTTAAAAGGCTTTTGTTTTAGTAATGCATTGCCTTAAATGTTCATTCTTATTTATGAAAGTTTCCGCTATATTGTTATCCTTACTGGGCATTTGAGCTCACCCCTTTTCTATGTTTTATTTTTCCCCAGGATGTGAAGAAGTAAATTATGAATGACCTGCAGGGATATTATGAGGGGATAGTAGTGTGGATTATGGAGACAATATGTTGTTGTAGTAGTTTTTCGTTTAATGATGTAATGTAAACCTTATGAATATATCTAGTGTTTCCAAGGCTACTAAACCAATCGGTCTTTCGAGATTTGATATTTCTTGTGATCATGCCAATGTTATGTAATTAATGCACCGACTCTGGGTAACTGGGGTCGGGGCGTTACAATCATGGTGATTCCCTTTGGAAATTATAATTATCCATAAGTGTCCATGGGACACATAAAATGAATCATTCAACCCTTATTAGTTCATTTCATGATAGTTTTCATTGAAGATACCCTTTTTTACTCATCAACCAAGGAGAAACATGTGAGAAAATTTAATATTATTCTAAATATACTCCAAGAGTAGAAGCATTAATTGTAGTTTTTAACGTTACCATTCTTGATAAACGATGTCCACTTTTAGGGACAGTCCATCTCAGTATATGGTGTGCAAGTGGACCAAGGATGGTCAAGAAATTGATGGATTGGGTGCCACCTAAAAGAATGATGGATTTATAGAGCTTCATTGGTTGTTGGGATATTATCAAATATTCATACATTATTTCCCCAGTAAATCGCCAAAAATGAAGTCTCTGACCTAAAAGGAAAATCCATTCATGTGGATTAAGGGGTTCTAGAAGGCTCACCAAAAATTGAGGTAGACATCAACAAGCACTTCCACCTTTGAATTTTCAATGTAGTGTGCAGCTTATATAGTGTTCTGTGTTGAATTAGGAAACATATGTAATTTGTTTTTGATGCAGAGTTAGGTGGTAATTACCTCATGTTTGTTTCACTTGTTACCACATGAGAATAACTACATGACCCAACATATCAAGTTTGTATCGGTCATCTACACACTAAAAATATGGCTACACTTCCTATTGGTCGGGCGATTTATCATCTATTTTGAAAAATAATGAACCATGTATATCATTTATAAATAGGATCATAACATGAGATAGAGGTTAGGGCTTGATTCCTCCTGGATTATTACTTCATGGTTATTTATACTCATATGATTGGGAATGTGGTTAAAAATTCAATAAGTAGGAGATATTTTTTTCAATTTATGTGCAAGGAATCAGAGATTTTTTCCCCATTGTAGTTATCATTTGTCGGTTTACATGGAACATCTTATCTCCATGCATTGGTTATTACCCCTTTAAATTTGAAGTGAGTTATGGTGGAACAACTTGTGGATTCTAAAAATTGGAACTTAAAAACTCATATATCCACTATACATTCTCATGATTGATTTTATGAAGTTGAGGATCATGTAATTATTTTTTGAGGATTCAAAATGGTAAATGTGATGTTACAGGAGGAGGTTCTTGGAGAGAATAATAAATATCATTTGGTGGTACATCTTGGTGTGTAAAAGTTGTACCCGGACCTCCTATTTCATTTTTTCTGGCCATACATGGAGATGGGAGTTGCATTGTTTGTATATCGATGCCTTAATTTTTAGAAAGTGAAACATGAGCATGAGGTTCTTGTGGGTTTATCTCTATCCATTGAGGTTTCATACTGGATATAGGATGGGATAGCCATGGAATTTGTGATGGGAATACAAAATATTTCTATGTAAAATAATTCCTTCTGGGTGTACATAGACCAAATCAATAAGAAATCCCACTTATAATCTAGATGTAAGTAATTTTTGTTAGAGAGATTGGGACACATCATGATGTAGTAGATAGTATGACTCTATGGAGTTACATATAATATTTTCAATGACCATGATTCTGTCTTCACATTTCTGTTATGTAAGAGATTATTGGAGGAATTTGTGATTTAGTTATTCCTGAGAATGAATTTTCCCCACCAAACTGACGACTGGAAAATGTTTACCTTTCTTTGCCTTAAGGATATAATGTGATATTTCATGTTATACTTTAGCTAGATTTAGTAGGATCATATACCACTAGTGGAGTTTTTTGTACAATAAAATATATAATATTACTTTTTGTTATGGCCCCAATTGATGCCTTATATAGGTGACCCTTTAGGTGACCACATTGTTGAACAAATCCAGTTGAGCCAACAATAATGTGAATTTATTTTATGTGAGCCACTACTAAGAATTTTCATATCATCTAGGGGAAGGTGAGGACTGAAAAGAGACATTAAAATTGTTATGAAGACATTCGAAAATGTTTTTTAGAGTCTAAGAGTGAGGCCATGTGTTCCAATGAGTGTCACCAAGACATTCATTACAGATATTTGGTTGGGTCGTAAAGATATCTCTAGGATTCATTATCTCATTAAATTTACTACATATATTTTAAGAGATATGTTAATGCTTATATTTTCAATCATAGTTAGACTGGGTACATAACATCTTCCATGTGTCGTAACTAGGGAGGTACATGAGTGACCCACTACACGTTATCGACTGGGGCTTGCTAGAAATCATGGATGATGATACCTTAGCTTAGTTACTAGTAGATATTGTTAATTTTTATAATATTATCCTTAATGGATGAGAAATGATATGTATTTTGTGTCCAATGGAAGCACATGAATCACTACGAGGTCTCCTGGGAGTGGGAGGGTCAGATTCATGCTCTATAACAACATCACTTTGTGGGGACACATTTTTTTGAATATTTGTATTTAAATCCATAATGTGGGGATAATTTAACGAGTCATTTTTTCCATGCATAATTTTCAGATATTGTGTAGATTATTTTTGATACTAGATAATAATACATCGTGGGATTTCGAGGCCTGTTGTTCTCAAAATAAATGTTTAAAACATATTAATTATATTAAACATCACACACAAGATGTTTTACTATAAAAGTGAAAAAACTATACAAATTAGATTAGCATATAAATCTAAGCGAAACATTGGTTTCAGAACATGGATTTTACAAAATGTTTTAATGAAACATTGATGGAATGATAGGTTTGTTGAAAATCCATTACAAGCATAAAATGAATTAATAAATTAAATATATAATTTAATTTCATCATTTGACATAGATAGACAACATCATCTATAAATATATATTTATGAAAAATTCATAGGGATATTCACATAACCCTATAAACATTGTAGATCTGTTAGAGAGTGAATTATAAGATCTCTCTAATAAGAACTGTAACATCCCAAGAGTCTGTGTTTCATGTAACGGTATGTTTTACATTACTATGTCTTCCATTAATCGAACAAAATTCCTTCTCATAAAAGAATATAATAACAATGAAATAGAGTAAACACACCAAAATGAACGAAAGTCACTTTATTTAAATAATGAACACCTTAGTAACTACAAAGCACTGCGATCAAACGAGAAGCTTAGCTTACCAAAGATACAATTTAAAAACCCTATTAAAATTACAGGAAGACCGATCAAAACTAATAGAAATCTGAGCAAACGAAAGGGGTCTTTGGAATCCATCAAAAAAACATAAGAATGGTTGAAGCCACCGCAGCTGTACTGAGCACCAAAGGAATGACTTGAAACATATTCTCCTCTATCTTCTTCAATAGCCTTGAGATTAGGACACCCCATGACCAATTTTTATAGAACACCTTTCCGACCGTTAGGCACCAACGGCTATAATTATAGTCATTTGATCCCCCATGATCCAATATATTATTATTTTTTAGTTTCAATTTGAATTGTTGAAGCTATGAGTTGAATACCCAAAAAAGGTTCAAAATGGTTAATTATGTTATTTTCTTTAATGTTTAAAAACAACAACAATAATAATGATAATATAATTAATTTATTGTTTTTTTTCCCAAAAATGTGAATTATATGAGAATGCTATTATTATAATGCATAATAGTGGGAATTAATATTATTATTTTCCACTATTAAATATGCACGCTTTAAATTGAGAAAATAAATATTTATTTCATCTAAAACATGAATTTTTTTGGTTGGATTTATCTTTTTAGTTTACGAAAATATATGTGTAATCTCTTGGATCATATATATATATGTATGTTACGACAAACATTAAGTTAACTATATTATACTTACCTTTAAATTAAATATAAGTAATGATAACACAATAATAATAATGCTAATGTTTTATAATTTGACCTTATTATAATTAATAGTTTTGAAATTATGACAAATTATGGGTTAAATAATCAATTATATTAAAAACATTAAAAAGAAAGAATATAAAATCTTTATAGATTAAGATAACCAATATAAATAAATAAATTATGAGAAATGATGAAATAATTTATGATATATAAATGGGTTAATAGATTAAGGCATATGTGTATTTATAACCCTTGACTTACCTTAAGATAATAATAATAGTTTAATAATAACTTTATGTTAATAATAATAAATTTTTTTTAATAGGTGTAATAAAGAATTAATTAACGATAAAAAAAGGATAAAAACATTGAAATCGAGGCAACCTTTTCTTTTTACGCAGTGGTCCGTCCGATCCAGATCACTTCATTGTGGTCGTCTGAGGTCCTTTAGCACCGCATCGTATCGGGCCATCCAATCCTACTCCTGTTAAATCTTGGTCGTCCGCTTTTTTCGGATCCCGATTTCTCTCGTGTTTCATTTCTTCTTACTCACGCAAGCCAAACCAATAGGAATCATTTTCTTTCATTATCTAGGTCGGTGGTGGACCCGACGTCGCCCTCCTTTCCACGGGTTTGGCACCACCTCGGTCCTCAGATTCCCATCAATGTCTCCATGAAAGGTGAGTCCCCTACCATTATTTTCTGGTTTGAACCAAAGAGAGGAGGGCTTTCTTCGGGTTCTCTTGGATCTTCGACAACCAACTCGACGGCACCACCTGCATCTTGTTCTTATTTTATCCAAGTGAAGGTAAGGGGAACTCTTTGGTATTTTTTTCTTCAGATTAGGTGATTATAATTTTTTATATACACTATATATATATAAGACCACAAGAACCACTACATGTCTATTTTCTTCTTCTTTCATGGAGAATCAAACGCCTTTCTTATTTAGTTTATTTTTATTTCCTTATATCTTCAATGGACATGGGTATGTATACATTTTTTTATATGTATATAACCCTATATGCCTCTGCCTGATGAAAGAACACAGGTTTCAGGTATTTATGAACATGAAAAATTATACAAGTATGCGCATATAAATATGTACATGTGATTACATAAATGTATATGTACACCTATTTAAGAGTTAGAAAACATCACATACGAGTATGATTTCTATGTTTTGAAATTCATCATGATATCACATTATGATTTAACCAAGTTATATTTTAACCTTAAAAAATTATTATTTCATGTATGATATTAAAATTATATAAGTATAAAAAATAGTTGAGGTTTAAAAGGTGTTACTGATAACAAAATAGTTTCCCAAGGGAAAAAATCCCATTTATCAGCATGCTTTGGTCAATTCTTTTGCTTTTGTGAAAACTGGTAGCGTTAGCCCCTTAATCATTTATATGTGTATAAAAATATATACTAATACTTAAGAAATTATTTTTTTGTAAGAAAAGGTGACTTTATTTGGGTATTGTGGAAACCATGATTTCATTCATATTACTTGTGTAAGAACTCCACTCAGTCTTATCGAGTTCTAATCATGTTTAAAGTAAGTATAACTGGAGAAATATAATTATGTATAGTTTAATTTGGTAAACCTATGAATATATGTATATAAACTTAAATATATATATTTAGGTGTATACAACATGACATCACTATATTTTCTTCTAATTCAAAATTCTTTAAAGTGATGTCTTAAGATGATCTTTATTTAGTGTGCAAACAACGTTTTACCTAACTATATATATGTATTTATACAGTTTGTATATATATATATATACTTTTCTAACCATGCTAAACTTATTTTCACACCATGTAATCTTAACTGTATAAATATATTGGTATTCGCACAGTTTTAAATAAACTTCCACCACTCCCATTTATTAGCATGTGTTTTAAATATGAATGTCCTCGTTACTAACTCTGGATTGTGATGATTGAAGTGTTAAAGTTCTTATGTTCATTTTATGGTTTCCATTAAGGCCATGGTTTCAATTGTTAAGTTAATATCTAGTGTGTATGGTATTCAGTATTTATGTCTTAGTTTTAATAAATGACTGTACTGTTCTTCATTGACTATGAAAACGCATGTAAAAATGGATTATGAGTATTGAATGTAAGAATAAGACCCGATGAATGTAAGATGTAACGCCCCAACCATATTTACCGAGAGTCAGTGCATTATTACATAACATTGGTATGATCATAAGAAAGATCAAATCTCAAATGACAGATTGGTTTAGTATCCTTGGAAACACTAGATATATTCATAATGTTTTATATTACATCATAAAAATGAAAACTACAACAATATAGTCTCCATATTCCACACTCATATCCCCACATACTATCCATACAGGTTATTCATAAATTACTTCTTCACATCCTGGGAAAAATAAAACATAGAAAAGGGGTGAGCTCAAATGCCTAGTAAGGATAACAAAATAGCAGAAACTTTCATAAATAAGAATAAACATTTAAGGCAGTGTATAACTAAAACAAAAGCCTTTTAAACTTGAACTCCAACAAAGTATGGAATAAATAAAATGAAATAATTCCATTTAATTATTCACATGGATATTCTACTAATAGAATAATCACATGCAATATCAATAACCACATTCATAATGATGTAATGCATAATGCCAGACTATCATAACCACATAGTCAAGGCCTCGGGCCAAGACTACAAATAAGATTATTCCAAGGACTTGTGCCAAGACACTAGTTTGTCTCATGAGACCTACCGATGCATCGAGAAGCTATAGTGGGCTCCACCCGTCACATATTATGTCCAATGCATTCCCATATGAAAAGTTTTAAACATAACATACACATTCGTATTAAAACTAGCATACGAAATGTCAATTCTTTCACCATAAAATATGAACAGTATAAAAATAGCAAATCCATAGTCAAAAATAGAAAAAAACCTTCAATACAATATAGAAGATTTTTATCATAATAAATCAACTTCAAATAAGCGTAAAATCCATCAAAGAATGTTCACATAGATGAAATCAAAACTCTTTTTAGAGAAATATCTATTTCTACTTTGAAATCATTTAAGAGGCTTATATTTATGAAGTAAAACATTTTCTTTTAAAATATTCTTATAATCTTGTAAGGGAAGCTTCGACGATTTTATAACAGCAGAAAATAACCGCACCCGCCGTATAAGTTAAAAAAACATTCTTACCGTAATTCTGTCGAAAAGGTTAAAAGCACCTTGTTTGGAAAACGACGGAAAGATTCCTTTACAAAACTATTATATAATGTAAAACAAGGGTATAAATGACTTTAACCAATATTCTTTTAAATAGTAAAAATGTTTTGAAATACATTTTTAAGAAACATGGAGGTGGATGATAAAGAGATCCCAGTAGATTATTATGTATAAACAACCTCGGATAATGAAGAGATTGTGAAACAACCCTTACCTTGTACTTTTCCTTGGTTGGGGTAGGTTAAAATCCTGTATAATAGTGAAATAATTGTTATTAAATTATACAAGAATCATATACATTCGTATGATATCATATATGATCATTTAACTTTTCTTTGTTAATAATATCTTAGTATTATCGTCGTTTTGAGTGTTAACTTACTCGTTTTCTTTTATATGATTTGTTACATAAGCCATGTTTTTAATGGATAGGTTTTATATTATTCATATACAGAATGATATCAAGTCCTTAAACATTATTTTGAAATCATCAAATGATAATTATACTTGAATGGATATGATGGTGATTGAATCTCATCGCGTTCGTGGAGACGGTAGTCCGTACGTATGCACGAGCGACAATATCATTCTTTTGATATTAAAATAAAATATAAATGGATGGTATATCATATATATAGAATCATTAACATTTTATATTTATTATTTACATGAGTTACACATCATTATTATACCCATCAAAATAATAATATATTTAATAACAATTACACCACGACGTGGAGACGGTAAGTCGTACGTACGCACGTATGGTGACATGTTATTCAAAGGGTGGATAGAATACTGAATATGGTTGTCCAATATTTATTATAACATCACAGTATATATATGATACTGGATTTATTATTTTAGAATGGTAATAACAAAGGAAGAAGAAGTGGAAGAAGAAAGGATCTTGGAAAAGGGTGGTGAAATCATTACCTCTTCTTCGAGTTCTTCCTTTTGATTTGATCAAAAGGGGTCCTTAGGTTGGATTTATGATCAAAATAAGGCCTCTCGGTTGTATTTAGGGAAGTTGGGAGAGTATTTGTCCAGAGTTTTGCCGAACCAAAAGGCTTTGAAGGTGTGAAGAAATGAGAAGGAGGACTGCCCTTTTATACGAGGGGTGAGGGGCACCTTTGGAAAAACTAGAAATATTAATTTGTAAAAAATTTATATTCGGTTTCTAATGGCTCAAAAGTTGATTATTTATATGTTAAGGTGGGGATAGTTCTAAAACCATTCAACCAATATAATTTATACAGGTTTGGGTTACTATATTAACCTTATCTTTAAGTATTAACTCTTAGTTAATTAGTTTGACATTTACCATGTCACTTTATGTTTTTATATTATATATTTAATAAACATACTATATACATCCAAGCGACCCCCAAGTGGTACATTAATGATACAAATATCATGATATAAGTCTCTTGGCCGAACCATTGATTTTTAAGAATTTAATATCAATTAATAATATAATATTTGTTTTAAAAACTCTTTTATGTCAATTTTAACCCTATTCAATAGTTGATTTTTGTGAATCTCATAACAGAATGATTACTTAGAAAAATGTTAATTAAATCAATACAAATAGGTAATATCATCCTATAAAATTATTTTAATTCATTAAAACTCTCCAATTATATTTATTTGGGTATTTATAATATCAATTATTTTAAATTTTCAATATTATGTTAATTACTGCATCATAATTGTGTAATAAATAAATTAAATTATCTAATCTATAAAAATTATAAATAAAATATCTTTACGTAGGAAATCTTTTTAGATTTATAATTAATATTTATAGTCTAAAATCCAACATATATAACCCTATGTGAAAATTATTTTTCTAAAAGATATAGGCTTGTTTCATTTTTGTACTTATTTTAACTTAATTAAAATAAAGTGTTCCTATCACCTACAAGTGGCTCAATGGGGTCCCCAAATCGGCCCAAAGATGCCTATGGTCGAACATGTATCAACCAATAAGTCTAGGACACGTTTTAGGGTAATTTAGTATTATTATAATATTATTTTTAACCCTTATTTACAGGATTTACCCTTTAACCATGGTAAATAAAATATTTACCGCAGTAATTATTCAAAATGTCAAAAAATAAAAGTTACCTATTCACACAATATGAACATCCTGATTACAAATATGGAATCCATTTTTCCAAATTCAAAACACAGAAGTGGTAGAAATTAATTTAAAATTAATTCCCGTTGGTAAAACAAAAGGCGTGTTTTTAAGAGATAATAACTATCAAATGATTGACACTTGTTTATGTCCGGTTTATTTGTAAAATTATGTCCAATGACCAAAATTTTATTAAATGGTAAAAATATATTCTAAATATACTTTAAAACCACTCAAATTCGTAATTTATCACTATTAATTATTTTGATTTAAAAAGTTGTTTTTAATTAAAATTTAGTAATTTTCACTATTCATCAAAATATAAGTGTTATCCGAAAAGTTCCAAAATTTCCCCCTAGGATAAATTCGATATTCCGAATTCAAAAATGAATCCATTTTGAAATATAAAATATATATAATTTCAAAAATTAGGTATTACTATTCATAAAGGCTAGTTTGATTGGTTATGGTGTGTTAGAACTCGGTGTTGCGTACAACACACGCTATCACATTATTCAAAGAGAAGCATACCATAGAAGCTTGGGGTGTTACATTCTCCCCTCCTTCAAATAATTTTTTCCTCGAAATTTCTATAATATTATCGCATGAAAAGACTCGTGATGTTCATCATCATAAGTTCCTCGGGTTCCCACGTTGCCTCTTACATCTTATGGTTTCTCCACAAGAATTTTACCAGACGAGTCTTCCGGTTTCTCAGTACTTGTTCTCTCATATCAAGAATCCTGAACGGCTCTTCATAATAAGACAGATTGGGTTCCAGTTTTAATTCATCATAGGTTAGTACATGCGTTGTGTTAGGAATGTATTTCCTCAATAGAGATACGTGGAACACATCGTGAACTTTCGAGAGACTTAGTGGCATTGCCAATCGGTAAGCTACAACCCCAATTTGGTCTAGAATTTCGAAAGGTCTGATATACCTGGTACTCAATTTACCTTTCTTACCAAAACGTATGACTCCCTTCCATGGAGATACCTTCAGGAATACATGATCACCAACTTTAAATTCCAAATCCTTCCTTCGATTATCGGCATAGCTCTTTTTCCTACGTTGAGCTGCTTTGATGTGATTTTGGATTACCTTAACCTTTTCCATCGTTTCCTCCACCAGTTCTGGACCTACAATTTTTCCTTCACCAATGTCATCCCAACAGGTTGGTGTGCGACATCTCTTTCTGTATAATGCTTCATATGGTGCCATCTGAATACTCTAATGGAAGTTGTTGTTGTAGAAAAATTCTACCAGAGGTAAATACTGATCCCACATACCCTGAAAGTCAAGTGAGAACGATCTCAACATGTCTTCTAAGGTTTGAATAGTTTGTTCTGATTGTCCTTCTATCTGAGGGTGGTAGGCAGTGCTCAAATGAAGTTCAGTATCCAGGGACTTCAGAAGACTCTTCCAGAATCTTGATGTAAAATGGGGATCATGATCAGAAACAATCGATAGGGGTACTCCATGAAGTCTCACAACTTCATTAATATATATTCTTACTAGACGATCTAGTGGTAGATCTTCTCTTATAAAAAGTAAATGTGCTGACTTGGTAAGACGATCAACAATAACCCATATTGCATCATTCCTTCTATGAGTCTTTGGCATCCCCATGACAAAGTCCATCGTAATATTGTCCCATTTCCACTCTGGTATGGGAAGAGGTTGCATGACTCCTCCAGGGTGTTGCCTTCCAACTTTCACTTGTTGAAAAACCATACATCTTGACACAAAATCAGCAATCTCCCTCTTCATATTGTCCCACCAAAAATGTTCCTTCAAATCTCTATACATTTGGGTGCTCCTAGGGTGTATAGAGAAATTGGAACTATGAGAATCATCCAACAATTCCCTTTTTATATCAGGTATATCAGGAACACAAAGGCTCTTCCCGAATTTCAAAATTTTCATTTTCATACACAAAATCTATGAATCTCCCATCATTCACAACTTTAATCTTCTTTTGAAATTTTCAATCATTAGTCTGAGAACACTTAATCCTTTCTAGTAAAGATGGTTTAACAACCATTTGAAAAACCATTTATGTTTCTCCTTCCCTGGTTATTCCAATGTCCAACTTCACTACATCCATGAAAATTGGATCCCTTTAAATTCTCATATTGTTCAAAACTCCATGATCTTTTCTGATCATAGCATCTTCCACCTTGTTTTCCTTCCTCGGGTGGTAGTGTATCGTGTAATCATAATCCTCGAGTAATTCAAGTCATCTCCTTTTCCTCATGTTGAGTTATTTTTGTGAGAAAATATACTTCAAACTCTTGTGATTAGTATAAATCTCACATTTTCAACATAGAAGTAGTGACTCCATATCTTCAAAGAAAAGATCACAGCTGTTAACTCTAGATCATGAGTAGGATAGTTTTGTTCATGAATTTTCAACTGTCGTGATGCATAGGCAATAACTCTATCACTCTGCATAAGGACCCAACCAAGTCCATTCTTCGATGAATCACTATAAATAACGAACCCATCATTCCCCGATGGTAGATTCAATATAGGAGAATTGACAAATCTTCTCTTCAGTTCTTCGAAACATTCTTCACACTCTTTTTTTCCGAACAAATTTAACCCCTTTATGTGTGAGCTTCGTTAATGGGTTAGCCAGTCGGGAAAAATTCAGGACAAAACATCGATAATAACATGCCAAACCAATAAAACTACGTACCTCAGTTATACTCGTAGGTGTTGTCCGTTCTTGAATTTCCCTGGTCATAGAAGGATCCACAAAGATTCCATCTTTAGAGACAATATGTCCAAGAAAATAAATCTCTTGAAGCCAGAATTCACACTTTCTAAACTTCCCATATAATTCATGCCTCTTAGAGTCTTCAAGATAATGCGCAAGTGATTTTCATGATCTTCATAGTTTTTGGAGTATACCAAGACATCATCAATAAATACCACCACAAATTCATCGATATACTCCTTGAAAACTCTATTCATCAGATCCATGAATACAGAGGGTGAATTAGTCAATCCAAAAGGCATTACTGTAAACTCGTAATGCCCGTACCTGGTTCGAAATGCTGTCTTCAGAATGTCTTCCTTCATTACACACAACTGATGGTATCCAGATCGAAGTTAAATATTTGAAAAGTATAGAGCTCCAAGAAGTGGGTCAAATAAATCATCAATGCGTTGTAGGGGATACTTGTTCTTTATTGTTATAGCATTGATCTCCCTGTAGTTGATACATAACCTCATAGATCTGTATTTCTTTTTAACAAAAAGAACCGGGGCTCCCCATAGAGAAACACTAGGTTGAATAAATCCCTTATTACTCAATTGCTCTAGTTGTTTCTTTAGATCAACTAATTCTAAAGTGGCCATTCTATAAGGGTTCTTTGATATAGGCCTTGATCCAGGAATTAAATCAATGGAAAACTCAACATATCATTCTGGAGGATGTCCAGGTTAATCTTCCAGAAATACATCTAAAAATTCATTCACAATAGGTACATCCTCTATTTGAACATTCCTTTCCTCACCAATAGTTATTTCATTCTCTTCCTCCCCAATAATTGAATTTAGTGGAGCTACATGGGGTGGATCTAGATAAGAATTAGGTGGTGACGATTCTTCTCTAAAGATAAGGTGTTCCTTATCATCATCATCATGAATCATAACCTCTTTCTTCTTACAATAAATCTTCGCATCATAGTACGAAAGCCAGTCCATACCAAGGATTATATCAAACTCAATCATACGTATGACGATGAGATCAGAAGATAAAGAACATTTATGTGCTCTAATGGGGACTGATTCTCAAATCGTTGTTGCAATGATACTTCCCATAGGAGTTTTAACTGAAAACTCCCTTGTTAAATCAAATTGGAAATATCTAATTTTCATAGAAAACGGGAACGATATGAAACAATGCGATGATCCAAAATCAAATAATGCATTTTCTAAACTTGAGGAAACCATTAAATTACCTACCACCATGTCTTTCGGAGCTTCTACCTCAGTAGTAGTGATAACATAATCTTGGCCTTGATCCCTTGTCATTTTTTGAGGTAAGTTCTCCTGACGCTTAGGACATTCATTTGCATAATGTACCATCTCCCTACAATTTTAGCACTGAACATTGGTAGCTTCCTTCTTCCCTTTGAAATCATGAGCTTGGTGGCCTTTTTCACCACACTTATAACAGACTCTTGTTCCCTTCAAGAAAGTAATGGGGTGTTTCATCCCACATTTACCATAGGATGGATATTCAACCTTTACCTTCTTCCCCTTATATCTATTCCTAGATTGATCAGCATGTCTCTTCTTATCTTGCTTTTCTTTTAAAGTCATAAGACTTAGAGAATTCCTTTTCGGTCTTGATAGCACATGAGATAATGTCTTCATACGACGAGAAGGATTGTGAGACTAATGCTCGACGGAGAAATGGTTTTAACCCATTAAAGAAAAGATCAATCTTACTTCTAGGGTTACATATATAATCTCTAGCATACCTTGATATCCTTGTAATGTTAGCATCATACTTTGCGACATTCTCATCCTCCTTTTGACTCAGACTCGGAAATTGCCTTTCCATATCTGCTCGATGGTCGCGAGGAAAGTATTTTTCTAAAAACAGATCTTTGAACTCCCTCCATTCCATATTTGATACTTCATCATCTTCCTTCATATTTTTAATCAATGACCACCATTGATCAGCATCTCCAGTGAGGCGGTAAACTGCCATTATAACTTTTTCCCTTTCACTACACCCCAAAGCCTGAAATATTTTCACTAGGGAAAACATCCATTTCTCAGCTACTAAGGGATTTGTACTCCCATTGAACATTGGTGGTTGTTGCCTCATGAATCGATCTAATGTTGATCCTCCACGCTATGGACCAGGGTGCCCCATACGTGTAAGGTTATTATTCATAACCTGAGTGAGTTGTCCCAGTATAGGGATTAGCTGATCGGCACCAGTTGCATCACCAACTCCACTATAATTATCTTGAGTAGGATTGAAATCCCTACATGGAGTGCGTGAATTGATACGGTTTCCATTTCTTCCACTAGGTTCCATTTCTAAACAATGGCATAAACTAGATCAGTTTATGAATCAAAATACATAATACCATACTTATAAAACACATAACATAAATTGAACTATTTATGGATATAATCCATAATCATAAGAATGTTTTCTTTGAGGAAGTATATAATCATAAACCCTTCATAATGATTTTTAAATAAAATGAGACTTATCCTATGCATATCCCCCGGGAGTGTCGTAACCAAGAGTGCAGCAAGGCTCGTTGTCGTGCACCAGTTCCCATTTGAGTCTAGCTCAAAGTGGTGTTTTCGGGTTTTACCCCTAGGTCCATATGTTCTAGAGCCACCTCTACTTACTCATATCCAGACAGGGATGTATTGCTTAGAAAACTCACAAAATCTCTACAATACCAAAATTCTACAAAGTTCTACTATACTAATCCTCAATGTTCATCTTAGGTCTACGTGCTCTAATCAGAGTTTATCTAAATCTAGCTTCCATGGTTTTTACTGAAATTCCTCTAATACCAACTGTAACACCCCGACCCTAGTTACCCAGAGTCGGTGCATTATTACATAACATTGGAATGATCACAAGAAAGATCAAATCTCGAAAGACCGATTAGTTTAGTATCCTTGGAAACACTAGATATATTCATAAAGTTTTACATTACATCATAAAAATGAAAAATACAACAATATAGTCTCCATATTCCACACTCATATCCCCACATACTATCCCTGCATGTCATTCCTAAATTAATTCTTCACATCCTACGAAATATAAAACATAGAAAAGGGGTGACCTCAAATTCCCAGTAAGGATAACAATATAGCGGAAACATTCATAAATAAGAATAAATATTTAAGGCAGTGTATAACTATAAAAAGCCTTTTAAACTTGAACTTCAACATATTATGGAAAAAATAAAATGAAATAATGCCATTTACATATTCACAGGGATATTCTACTAATATAATAATCACATGCAATATCAATAACCACTTTCATAATGATGGAATGCATAATGCCAGACTATCGTAACCACATAGCCAAGGCCTCGTGCCAAGACTACAAATAATATTTTTCCAAGGCCTTGTTCCAAGACACTATTTTGTCTCATGAGACCTACCGATGCATTGAGGACATATATAGGGCTCCACCCGTCACATATTAAGTCCAATGAATTCCCATATGAAAAGGTTTAAACATAACAAAGACATTCGTATTAAAACTAGCATATGAAATGTCAACACTTTCACCATAAACTATGAACGGTATAAAAATAGCACATCCACAGTCAAACATATCACAAAACCTTCAATACAATATCGAAGTTTTGTATCATAATTAATCAACTTCAAATAAGCGTAAAATCCATCAAAGGATTTTGACATAGATGAAATCAAAACTCTTTTTAGAGAAATATCTCTTTCTATTTTGAAATCATTTAAGAGTCTTATATTTATGAAATAAAACATTTTCTTTGAAAATATTCTTATAAGCTTGTAAGGGAAGCTTCGACGATTTTATAACAGCAGAAAATAACTGCACCCGCCGTATAAGTTAAAAAAACCTTCATAACTTAATTCTGTCGAAAAGGTTAAATGCACCTTGTTTGGAAAACGACAGAAAGATTCCTTTACAAAACTCTTATAAAAAGTCAAACAAGGGTATAAATGACTTTAACCCATATTCGTTTAAATAGTAAAAATGTTTTGAAATACATTTTTAAGAAACATGGATGTGGATGATAAAGAGATCCCAGTAGATTATTACGTATAAACAACCTCAGATAATGAAGAGATTGTGAAGTAACCCTTGCCTTGTACTTTTCCTTGGTTGGGGTAGGTTAACCTCCTGTATAATAGTGAAATAATTGTTATTAAATTATACAAGAATCATATACATTCATATGATATCATATATGATCTTTTAACATTTCATTGTTAATAATATCTTAGTATTATCGTCGTTTCGGGTGTTAACTTACTCGTTTTATTTTATATGTTTTGTTACATAATCCATGTTTGTCATGGATAGGTTGTATATTATTCATATACAGAATGATATCAAGTCCTTAAACATTATTTTGAAATAATAAAATGATAATTATACTTGAATGGATACGATGGAGAATGAATCTCATCACGTTCGTGGAGACGGTAGTCCGTACGTACGCACGAGTGACAATATCATTCTTTTGATATTAAAATAATATATAAATGGATGGTATATCATATATACAGAATCATTAACATGTAATATTTATTATTTACATGATTTAAACATCATTATTATACCCATCCAAATAATAATATATTGAAAAACAATTACACCACGTCGTGGAGACGGTAAGCCGTACGTACGCACGTATGGTGACATGTTATTCAAAGGGTGGATAGAATACTGAATATGGTTGTACCATATTTATAATAAAAAAATAGTATATATATGATACTGTAGTTATTATTTTAGAATGGTAATAACAAAGGATGAAGTAGTGGAAGAAGAAAGGAACTTGGAAAAGGGTTGTGAAATCATTACCTCTTCTACGGGTTCTTCCTTTTGATTTGATCAAAAGGGATCCTTAGGTTGGATTTCTTATCAAAATAAGGCCTCTAGGTTGTATTGTGGGAAGTTGGGAGAGTATTTGGGAAGATTTTTGCCGAACCAAAAGGCTTTGAAGGTGTGAAGAAATGAGAAGGAGGAGTGTCCTTTTATAAGAGGGGTGAGGGGCACCTTTGGAAAAGCTAGAAATATTAATTTATAATAAATTAATATTCTATATATAATGGATCCAAAGTTGATTATTTATATTTAAATGTGGGGATAGGTCGAAAACCATTCATCAAATAAAATTTAGGCTGGTTTGGGTTACTATATTAACCTTATCATTAAGTATTAACTCTTAGTTAATTAGTTTGACATTTACCATGTCACTTTGTATCTTTATATTATATAGTTAATAAACGTACTATATACATCCAAGAGCCCCCCCAAGTGGTCCATTAATTATTCAAATGTAATTATATAAGTCTCTTGGACGAACCTTAGATTTTTAGGAATTTAATATCAATTAATAATATAATATTTGTTTTAAAAACTATTTTATGTCAATTTTGACACTATTCAATAGTTGATTTTTGTGAAACTCATAACAGAATTATTACTTCAAAAAAAGTTTATTAAATAAATCCTAATATTCAATATTATCCTATAAAATTATTGTAAATCATTAAAAGACTAAAATTATATTTATTTGGGTACTTATAATATCAATTATTTTAACTTTTCACTATTATGTTAATTATTCCATCATCATTGTGTCATAAATAAATTAAATAATGTAATCTCTAAAAATTATAAATAAAATATAATTATGTAGGAAATATTTTTAGCTTTATAAAGAATATTTAGAGTCTAAAAGCCAACATATATAACCCTATTAAAAATTGTTTTTCTAAAAGATATATGCTTGTGTCATTTTTGTACTTATTTTAACTTAATTAAAATAATGTGTCCCTATCACAAACAAGTGGCTCTATGGGGTCCCAAAATCGACCCAAATATTACTATGGTATAACATGTATCATCCAATAAGTCTAGGACACGTTTAAGGGTAATTTATTATTATTATAATATTATTTGTTTAACCCTTATTTACCGGATTTACCCTTTAACCATGGTAAATAAAATATTTACCGCAGTAATTATTCAAAATGTATAAAAATAAAAGCTACCTATTCACACAATATGAAAATCATGATTCCAAATATGGAATCCATTTTTCCAAATTCAAAACACATAAGTGGAAGAAATTAATTTAAAATTAATTCCCGTTGTTAAAACAAAAAGTGTGTTTTTAAGAGATAATAACTATCAAAAGATTGACACTTTTTTATGTCCGGTTTTGTTGTAAAATTATGTCCAATGACAAAAATTGTATTAAATGGTAAAAATATATTCTAAATATACATTAAAACCACTCAAATTCATAATTTATCACTATTAATTATTTTGATTAAAAAAGTTGTTTTTAATTAAAATTTAGTAATTTTCACTATTCATCAAAATATAAGTGTTATCCGAAAAGTTCCAAAATTTCACCCTATGCTAAATTCGATATTCAGAATCCAAAAATGAAGTCCATTTTGAAAATTAAAATATATATAATTTTAAAAGGTATGTATTACTATTCATAACAGTTAGTTTGATTCGTTATGGTGTGTTAGAACTCGTTGTTACGTACAACACACGCTCTCACATTATTCAAAGAGAGGTGTACTGTAGAATCTTGGGGTGTTACATAAGACCACATAAAATATGTGAGGGATTTATTGGACTTAAATGATTATGGATGGGTGCGCTCAGAATTATACATCGCTCCAATGCATATGGTAAAGGATGGGTCTCATGAGACGTTATGTGCGTCAGTCTTGGCAGTTAGCATTGGCTTGTGATGCTATGGAAATAGGGTAGGCGGTCAGCCTTGAACTGTATTAAGTTATGTATTATGGTTATGACACAAGGTCTTGACAATGTATGGCATTATACATTTCCTCCACATGTGATTAAAAATGGTTAACCAGGGGATAGTTCAACTAACAAGATATCCCCTAGTTGGAATTTTTTTCCTTTCACTATGAGAATGAGATTATGAGATATGAACTTTAATACATGTGGTTTACTGTTATAAGAACATTATGTGAAGATAAATCATGATATGAATGCTCTCCCCGTTTACGCATAGTCTTTTAGAGCTGAAGTAATTTTTTCGTGAATTATGCATCATCAATTCTTCGCATGCTTGTGCTCTCTGATTTATGTCTTCTTGTTATTTATTTTAAGAAAATACTTCTTTTCTTTGTAAGTGGTTTTCATGAATGTAATATTTTCATGTTTTAAGAAAAATATAATGCCTTGTTTTTAATGAAGTGTTTTATCATTTTCAAAATGTCTTCCATGAGAAAGAAATTACTTTAAACTTTTTAAAACCCCTTACTGGGCATATTTTTCTCACCCTACGTTTTTATTTTAAACTTTTTCATTTATGGGTTTGTTCTAAAGAAGTTTTTTTCCCATAAGAAGTTGGTTTCCCAGAATCCTATGCCTCGCGATCCTCCGTGGTAATGGGACATGATGTATTGTTGTAAATATTTGTAATATATTTTTAGTACATCATGCCCCATGGGCACCCGGGAATCAAGGTCCTTACAAGAACATAAACAAGATCATATTTTGATGTTCCTTTTAGAACAAGATACATAGATATTTTCACAAATAATGACATAATATAATTCTTCATCACTGATCAATCCATATATTGGTACAAAGTTTTTTCTATAGGATACATTCCATAGTATATATTACTCGAATAAAAATTAATCAATGAACCAACATATTGGTTCATGGATCCGTCATTTTGAAAGATGGGTACATTTCATAATTATTTTTGGGAGGATTTCTTGTGATTAATTGATTATCTATTAATTTATCATTATAATAGAAATTAATCTAGTTTCATGTGAACATTGACCATGGTACTTTCATTATAGATGTTCCTTGTGCATTTCTTCCCCTTTATTGTTTATCGATGGTGATTTTCTTGTCCTACAGTAAGACAAAATTCAAATAGTAAATAGTTATGAACCTGTTTCGTGGTGAAATGATTTGAAATTATAGATTTTTCTTGCAATAATGTGATTGGGGTGCGATGGTGGATACATAAGTGGACCAGATTGTTTGGATAGTTTATTTTCTAGTTTTTCAGCATGCGATGATAACGATGTTCAAACACAAATTCCAAACAAAATTGACAGTTGGTGTTTGAGGATTCAATGATGGAATTCCTCGAGCAATGAAACAACATGATTATGATATGGGGAATAATTAGATCGATGATTATAGAATCATAGGAGACAAAATATTCTACATCCACAGTTCTATATATTTCCAATCTATATGTCATGTACATAGGAGCTACGCGCTGTGTATGACTACATTGTAATGACTAAGGATTCCATGGTAAAGTGAAGCATCACATTGTGAATGACCCAATCACATACTATGTAGCCCTTCAAGGCTGGCATGAAATGTACCTCATAGGAAACATAAACATTTAAGAAAAATAAATATCAATCGTCATTCCATGTTATCCTAAATGGACACATCTGGTCTAGGTGTATATGGGAATGGGTCGGTACTAGGTCACATGTGGAAGCACACTTGTATCAGCACATTGTGTACATTGACACAAACATGGTCAAAATATGCGTAAACTAATATGACTCAGTTTTAAAGGTACATACAATGTACTCCATGCAAATTTCATGTAATTCTTCAAGGATTTCTTGGATCTCTTATACTACGTATCTTTGGAATTCTATTTGGGTGAATTCCACATATCCTTTTCCAGAGGGTTAGAATGGAATCACATTACACTAACAAGATGATGATCCATTAAATAAAAATTCATGGAAAGGGTTTTTTGAATACATTAATGAGGCTCATAGTGAAAACCTATATTATCTTTATTCCCTTGGTAGTTCCTTGGCATCATCGTGAAAAACACTCTACGGGCTTTGATCCTATACATAATAGGTTAATTCATATTGACTTCTTGGTTTACCCCATGGTCTTGCGATTTATCCTCATATTTATAACAAATATCCTTAAACATACATTATATACTTCTACTGGATAGAACATATAATAAATAACTCTTATATAGACATCATCTATAACACCTAACTTTTGGAGTGTTTTCTACTAGATGGGTTCTTTATAGAACCTTCGAGCAGAAATCATGTGCTTGAATTATGGTTCTAATTTTACCATGAGGCTTTATTTATTTTTTGAGTATATCTAGATAATATTTTTATATGATTTGTAGAAATATATATGTTTAGAGATGACTTTTATTATTATTTATATACATTGTGGTTTCATGGTGTTCTACTGGGTGTTATTATAATTACTTCAGTATGGGGTTTTCCCTCACATGTCGTGTCTTATGCCAATGATTGACCTTTTTACGGATTCCCAGTTGTATTTTGACCAAATATTCTATGTAATATGGAGGGACTGAGTTTCCTTCCAATGGTAATATAAAATTAGTCTTCATATTTATATTCAGGATGAACATGTTTTTGTACTCTTTGTAGTGGGAATATATTTTTCCCTATCTATATTCCAATAATTATTTTCATACCATGATAGTGTAATTTAGATGTATGTATGAAGGGTGGTTCTATTTTTCTTATATTTCTGCATTTTATGGGATTTGATATGCTTGAGTGAGTAAATATACTTAGGTTAATGACTCCCATGTTAGTGAAATGTCTACGCAGTGGTATTTTTTAGCCCATAGACTATTGGAGGAAGTCTTGGGGAGTGGTGATATCTGACCCAATCAGATGGTTCATGCAAAAATGAGCTTAATATTGAAAGAAAACATGAATATCAAATAATTCCCTATAAATAATCACATGATCTTTAAATATAACCATGGATATTATAACTAATCGAATAATCACATGAAATATCATCAACAAAATTTATAATGTTCTGATGCATAATTCTGGACATCTAAAATACTCTATTGAGGCCAAGTTCCAATAAATCTAAACAAATAGGCCATTCCATGACCAAAATTGAATATATTTTGTTTTAGGAGACTTATAAATGCATCTGTGAGATATGTGAAACCCAAAACATAACATACTAAGTCTAATGAATTAGTCATATGATATCGGTAAAACACAATTAATATAAACATTCATATTGAAAAAATAAAATACAAAGTGTTATTTTTTTATTAATGATAAATTTAATCATAAACTGTTTAAATTAATACGGTGAATGGTAACATAATTGTACATCATCACTAAAAATGATCAATAAAAATCTATAGAGAGATTAATAATGATATAAATACAACTATTACCTTTTGGATCATATGTATAATAATGGTGAATTTCATTGTTAAATGAAATTACTATAAATAAGAGATTAAAATAGTTTTTAAAAAAAATAATAATTTCACATGGAAAATATTTTCTAAAACTAAATGTTCAGAAAATATTATGAAAATAATTTTATTTTATAATAATCATTTAAAATTATAATGGATGCCTTAAAATGAGTTTTCATGACAGTGGGAAATTATTTTCTTGTTGTACACATTAAAACATAGGTTTCATTCACATTTTTAGTAAAATATAAATCATTAATATTTTGAAAATGATAGGAAGATTCCATTCAAATTTCTTTTTGTAAAAAAAATTACACAAGTGAAAAAATTATTAAATAAATAATTTTGATTTTTTTTATAAAAAATACGGAATAATTTTCTAAATTGTTATTTTGAATGGAAAATTGGATTTCAACCGAGGAGTGAAATAAAATAGGATTTCTTAAAAACATTTTATCAATCGTTTTATATAAAAAATAGAAAATGTATTGTTATATTACATTAAAAATGTGATCAATAACTAGTGTAGAATAATATTAATTGTATTTAATATATAAATATTAAACTATCCTTTTAGGGGGGACTTAAACATAGACAATCTCCAATAATGATGTGATTCTGAAATAAACCCCTACAACTTTGGTTACATTGGAAAAATAATCCCCATGAAAGAGATAACATCAAATGATACAATAAATTCTGTAATGATAAAGAAATTCATGAGATAAAATATTAAATGGGGATGTGTATACTTCACCCAATGGAATATTTTATGAATATGAAATATTATCTCGAAAGTAAATGTGACATGAAATAATATCAACTCATGTTCAACATCAATCCAGCATGTCCGAACCTCCTTTTCAATAATAATAGGGTAAAGTAAATATATTAAAAATACATACTCATATTTTTAATACTATATGAGATTTATATAGAATTTTATCACTATATTATTTATAATTCTTCATCAAAATCAATGTTTCAGGTGATAGTTGGTTATTTTTAATGTATGTTTTTTGTTCACCAATTTTGTTCCTTTTAATTCGATAAAGGTTAAATAATGAAAAAAATTTAATATGGTATAAACATCATATATATTCATTATATATGATTTTAGTGTAATATATGAATGTTTGAGATAGAAAATTATTTACATTGTTCATCGAGATTTCAGGTTTTATATACACATAACGTTGCATCCTTTTTTGTCGACGGATGGAAAAAAATGAAAACAAATATTAATTAAACATTGTAGAATCATTATTATGTTGGATATATATATTATTTATATTAATAAATTCCATATTTATTACCATCCATGTAATAAAGTAAAATAAAATGCATCTTACATTGCTATATAGAGGCGGTAGTCTACATGTGTGCACAAGCGATGATACAGGTATCCAACAGATTTGAATGTAAGATGTCTGATGTGATTTTATACTTCTAGAATATTTTTTCTATAAAAATATCAGATATATTCATTATCTTCATCTTTGATACCTTCCATATAAATCATAAGTGTAATTTGAACCACATCACTTCATGAGGTGGCAGTCTGTCGCACAAACAAGTGATGTTATCATATCTATGATGGAATGGAAAGTAAGAAGGAATATAATCTATTATAATTATAGAACTATAATTATATCTTGAATATTATATAATTTTTTTTAAACCAACATTATATCACGCCTTTAAATTTAGTGATGGAAAAAAACAACATTAGTTCACGGGCAGTAGTCTTTCGAACACACAATTAATGGTTTTGTTTTAAAATTTATATAAGTGGTGATATAAATAGGTAATTAAATAAAACTAATAACATATATGTTTATTTGATATATATTTTTTATTGTTTTAGAAAATTTGGACAACATTATAACTAGTTATAGTAATATTTAAAATGAATACTTGTTGTAAAAAACAACTTCTTCTTCAAGAAACCTATTTATATTTATCCTAACTCCATCCTAGATTTGATGTATGATCGATAAAATTACTATAGGATATTTGGAGTTATGTCCTTAAGATATTTGGGATGTTATTTTCATTACCAATGTGTTTTTTATATAATGGGATGAGATGATATGGGGTGGAAGTCTATAAGTGGGGGAGAGGATACAATTGGAATTTTTAAAAGAATTAGCTGCACCAAAATTTTCATCTAGATAAAAGCCTTAAAATTGGTTATTCTAGAACCATTCAGGTGAAAAGGTATAATTTTTTACATAAAACTAGTTTTTGGATATGTTTTTAGGTCATTTTAACAATTATTTCATTAGTTTAGGCCATGATAAGTACATTAGTATCCAAATTATAGTAATTAAATTTTAATGATTCACTATTCATTATGATAAAAATAATTAAGTTGATCATATTATATAATAAAAATTATTTTTATTAAAAATATAAAATCCAAAATTCAAAGTCCAATTCACAGAACTGATAGAATTAAATTTATAATTAAATGCGTAGATTCGATAAAAAGGTTGTATTTCTAAAATGAAAACATTCAAATGTTTGAAATTGTTTTAGAGTATAATTAAATATGAAATTGATTACAATGATATAAATTATATTAACTATAATTAAATAAAATTAATTTAAATATAAATTAAATTTAAAATATAATTTAACCTTGATAAATAAACTAATCTATATAGTCAATTTAAATAAAAATTTGCATTTTTAACTATTCATAAAAAATAATATTTTAAAATAATTCACTAAAACATCAATAAAAAATATATAAATTTATATTTAAACAGGGTTTTTTATTTATTAATATACATTTTGTAAAAATGGAAAAAATTATTTTATAATTATGTGTGCAAAGATCAACTAAATAACCTTTTAGAAGAATATAGTTTCTCATAGAACTTATATTTCTCTTTAAAAAGATTTTTATTTTACTTATATTCAATATATTAGAATTTCATTTACCATAAAAATATGTGAACCATATAATTTTTATAATCTAGTTTTTATAATTGAAAATCACTAATTTAACAAATAGGTTACGGTGGCTAGGTTTAAATAATAATATATTAATAAGGTATCATGTTTCATTCAAACCTATTGTTGCATGAATCACATGTTATTTAAGAGATTGAGTTTATTTGGAACGAAATATATTATAATGTCCAAGGATGATACATTTTCTTATAACATTGGTGTTGCTACATATGAACCATTGGACATTACATTATTTGTTTTAAATCATTGTATGTTACATTAATAATGGATATATTTTAAAATATTAGATATTTAAGTATCATATAGATTATTTTTTGTTTGAAAAAAGTGATATTTGATTCTAAATGTAAAATTGGTTATAAATAGTTTCAAAAATGGAAATTGCATACAAGTGAATTTTTATTTGATTTTCTTGGTTTTGATTCATTAATTTACACTAATATACCATGTTTTATTCATGTAGTAACTATATTCGATTATTGTTACAACAAATATATATATTTTAATTTAATGGATGGATATTTTTTAAATATCTTCAATGAAAATATTTTTGTGGATACAAAAGATAAATTTTAAGGAATATATTTTCTTGATAAATATGTTTTGATTTTTTTTTAAATTTGGTTTTATGATGTTTTGGATATATAATTTTGTTTGGTATATAAATTGATTAAAAAATTTCATTTAATTTTGATCCATTTTTAATCATAATTAATATGAGCATTAGAATATTGTTTAGTTTATTTTTCTCACTATCTATTGAAATGTAATATTCAGAAAATCAAATTTTTTAGAGGTTATAATTATTCATGATGGAAACATACGATCATGAAAAAATATATATTGAATCATCATATAATAAGTAAAATATTATGCCTATATATTTGAATTTAGTTTTCTCACATGTATCAATTATTTTAGGAATTATGAATTTCATAATTTTGGGTAATATAATATATTTTATGATGAAACATAAATGTAGAAAATAAAGAGTTGTTTATAGGAATAGTCTCCTATATCCGTTCTGACTAGTTATTCATTTTTTTAGGGAGGCAGTATATATACATATATTAGAACATTAGTACACTAACCATTCTTTTATTATCCTTTCATGTTAATTTAAATTATAAATTGGTATTTTCAAAATAGGTTAATTATTTTCTCTGGAAGGATTTTGTTATTGTTTAAAAATTTTAGTTGTGTATGAAAAATGAAAATTTATAGATGAGATCTCTTTCTTATTGGTGTTTGAGTTGTCATGTTATTAGTTTGAAAGATTAAACATGTTTTTTTAAAATGGAATTTATGGTTTTATATGTAAAGATTTAAAAATTAATTTGGGACTCATATTTGTCTTGTGGAATTTGTTTAAAGTGGGATAAGTTATTAAGATAAAACATCGTCTTTGGTTATGATGTATTTTCTTCAAAAAATATTTTTTTTGACTATATCGATTTCTTTTATATATATATTTAAGTATGATAGGAAAAGTATTTTTTTCGAGAAAAAAATAATGTGTTTCCTAATAATATTGTTTTCAGAATTTGGTTTCAAATGTATAATGATATGGGGTTAATTAATAATTTAGTAGAAGTATTTTTAATGTGAATTTTCTTTTCTTTATAAGTAATAATTTATTCTAGTTGAAATTTTTTAAAAATAGGGTTATGGTGCGTAGTTTTTTTATTTCAATGGGTGTATGAGTTTAGAATATTTATTGTTATGGTTTTTAGTGGATGGTGAAATCTCTAAAAATATAATTGTTATTCAGAAAATACTTATTTAATATTGGGTTTATGATATTAAAATATTAGAAAACAGTTCAAATTATGTATATATTAAAAACATATAATTTATGTTTTGAAAATAATTGATATTCATAAATATTATTTATATAATTAATTTAGATGATTTTTGTTAAGACTTTTTGACAATGAATATTTTTTAAATGAAATTCCATAAATGTTATATATTTTCATGAACAAAACAGGTGATAAAGAACTAAAATTCATTGAAATAGTTTTTGATAAGTAATATTTCATCCCCAGATGATATATTTTTCTTTTTCACATGTCTCTGGATAGTTTATAATAAATAATTTTAATATTTGATGAAATATATGATATTTTTATATTATCATAGAAATATAGAAAATAAAACATGATTTTTAATTACATTTTCCCCTAACCATTCCAAATAATGATTCATAATGTTTGGTTGGAAATAGATACACATAGTTAGATGAATTATATCCTAACCATTCACCCTATCCATAAATAATTTATATTACCACATTTACCCATATACCTCTCTAAATTGTTATTTTTTCCAATTTTTTAATCATACATTTTTGATAGGGGTGTTGGATATATTAGTTTGATTGCAACCAAAAGATAAATTTGGATATAAGTGTGTTCTTGGGATTTTTGAGCTCCAAAGATTGACACTGTAATGTGATATCTGATTTAAAAAAAGGAATCCTGTTAGATAGTTCATTTATATAATAGAGAGTGTTATGATATCATTAGAACATATTTTTTGGTTGTGATATAAAATTTTCCATGTTCATTGAAAACTTTATTTTGGAAATATAGGAAAATAGATTGATTTTATATTAAATAATTTTTTTTGAAATAAATGTTTATATATATATATATATTCATAAATGATAGTATATTTTTAAAGTTATTTTATTTTATAATGTGGTTACTTTTTGAAACAAAATTGAGTAATTTTTAAGTGATTGATGATTATGTTTTGTTAATTAATAACTATTTAGTGGAAATAAATTTTAAATTACCTATTAATTGAATAATATTACTAATTTTATGGTATTAAATTATAATATGGAGTATCTACCTTTGATATGGTCATCCATTATAAGAATCCATTGTGTTAAATTGATGTTTAATTATTTTAATAAAAATTTTATTTTGAGTAACTGATTAAAAATGATATAGAAGATAAATAAATGCTATATAATCTATGAGTATATAGAGGATCACTATAGTTGGGAGCCTATAAGGGTTGAAATGTAAATCTTATATGATTATAAATTTAATATTATTTTTAATTTTTAGGAACTGTGTGTAGTTTTTTATCTCACTAATACTTTTATATTATAACATCCTTTACATTACAAAATAAAATGGGTAGTTTAATTATACCAAAATATATTTTAGAAAATAAATGTTATTGGGAATTTCTAAGGGTATAAATTTTTATATTGGGGATATGTTTTGAACCCGCAATTTTATTTTATAGGAATATATTAATTTATTATGTTTTAAAAAAAATCATATTTTAGTTTTTATAAGATCCATGGTTTTAAACATGGTCCATGAGAATGTTAAAATAAAACATGTTTTGTGTTTTTAGTTGTTTTAAAACCCCATGGTATTATATTAATTTTTTTAATTGTTCCTCAAATGAATAATTAATTAAAACCTTGAATTTAAAATAAGTAACCATTAATACATTATATAATTGAGTTATGTATGGTTGTGATTTTATTTTTCATTAATATTTTTAGTTACCTATAATTATGGATTAAATTTAAATGTATTTCGATTGATTTATTTAGAAAATATACCTGTCCTTCAAATAATAAATTATTTAGGATAGTAATATTATTATAATTTTAATTATTTCAATGTTTATATGATATGAGCTTCAATGATAGTCTTTTTATAAACTAAAAATAAATAAAAATTTCAAAATAAATTTTTTTATTATTTATAATTTATATTTAAAAATAATAAAAATAAAAATAAAAATATTATTATTATTATTATTGTGTCTTTGGGAAGTAGTTTAATATGGTTTTCACATGTTTTTATATGATGAAATGCATGTCCATAATCTTCTACAATTTATAGATGGTTTATTATCATTTACCCTCATGTTTACACTATACCTTATATTTTATTTATGAATTTTTTTAGGGTTATGGGATGAGTAACAAAGTCATGTATTGATTCATTTTAGTTAATTATATTCCCCACCTTCTCTATTTTAGGCATCATTATTATAGTCATTATGATTTAAATATGCATAAAGTGGGGAGATTTCATCCCATTTGTGCATGTTATGTGAAAGGACAGGGGGATAACTTCTTCATACTACATTATCACCTATTATGTTTTTACCTTTATAATGTTACATAGATTATGAGGGTATGACCATTTCATGGGGGAAATCGGAAAACCCATAGGTAATTTCTTTTTGAGGGTTATATAATCCATTTTATTACCATTTACACTCGGTTATAGATTAATCTTTTTAAATATATCTCACTAGTAAAATAACACAATTCTAGGGATTTAAAATTATATAATATTCCATTATTATAGGGATCTCAATTTATCAATAATTATTCATTATGTTTTTAAGGAGTTTATAATTTGGATAATACCCAAAAAATTTTTTGAACCATCCTTAATGTGTATTTTCTCTTGGTATTCCATTTGTTAATAAGAAAATTTTATTTATTATTTTATTTAATTTAATGATATGAATGAAAAATAATACTCCCATAATTATGTCATGAAAATTATATTATTATTGTATCACCACTAAAATTCTAGAGTAAGCTCATTGAATTCTATAGCGTGTTGGACACATAACACAAAGAAAACAAGTGAATATAATAACCATATATTTTATAATATATTTGATAATTTAAATAAAATAAATATGTTTTATGTGTTGTAATGAATGAAACAATGAATAAGCCTTAATCACATGCATGAGTGGATTTCTTTGATATCATTCATTTCATGCAAATATGAGTTTCACCAAATAACAAAATATTATTAATATATTCATATTTAATATAATAATAATTAACCGAGCTATTAAAATTAGAGACTTTGAATTTTATTAACCAAAATATGAAAATATATGGTGTAAAAAATAGAAAATGAATTAATAGGTTACCAATTAATTAGAAACTAAAATATAAACAAATTAAATATAAATGAAATATATTATATTTATGCTCACAATAGGGTTTTGTATTAATAAATGAAATTAAATTTTATTATATAATGATATTAATTAATTATATATGTTATATATTCATTAATATGTTTTATAATCATATAATAAGTTTGATATACATAATATAAGAACAAACTCAACATTACATGTAAAATCTCAATATTTTTATTAAGGTACTTTTAATGCCTTTTAATAGAGAAACTATTTTAAATCCAATGTAATCACATCTATGAATATAATTTTCAATAATGAAATTATTATTTTAAATATAAACATAATAATTACTTTAGGGTAAATTTTGGGTTTTTTATGTGGGGATTCATTTTTAATTGAATAATAAAAAATAATATAATTTAATTCAAAAATACATTCTATCAAATTTATTTATAATTTAAATAATTACTTAGATGTGTTTTAAATTTTAATTAGATAATATTTTTATCCGAGAATCCAATTTTTGTAATTCTAATCAATTTCGCTGTGTAATTGGCTATAAGAACATACCAAAATTTTGGACGGTTTTAATTTAAAAACCTACATTGTTGTCTCATCTACGAAATTGAATTTAAAATAATTTATTCAAATTATGTGTTTGAAATTTTGAAAAATGGATTTATTATTTGGAATCATCATAATTTATAATTTCTAATAAGGTTAACTTAGTTTTTTACCAAAATTATTAGTGAGTGTAATGAAAATTAATTACAGTGATTAAGGTTAAAATAAGCTTAAGAAGGGACTAAGACATAATCATAAGGCCTAAAACGACTGATGAAAATGTGAAAAATATATTTTTTGGACATATTTAGATCATATTCTCTATTATATCTAATATGGACTATTATTGGTCAATATTCAATAAAAAACCTTGCTAGGGTACAATTTTGTATAAATTATTACAAGAGTGTCACTCCTCCATTATAAAATTCATAATTTCCTCACAGTTCTTCACACCTATAAATCCAATTAGTATCTGCCAATATCTACCCAATTAAAAAAATTCCTTCAATTTCTCTGTGAAGAGTCCCTTTTTGAATAAATCCATAAAAATAATCCTTTTGTGTAAACCAAAATGTGTTACTTGATCAAGAGGTAACATCTTCCCTAATGCTCTTTAAATTTATTTACATTATCCTCTGCCTAAAATTTCTTTTTAAATTATTTTATTAAAAACATATAAAAAATATATACATGTACGTTTTTATGTTCTGTTATCTAACATAACATATATAGAACTCCAAATAATGGGTAACAATCATACTATTTTACATGTACGGTGAACAACCACCGCAACAAACAATCATTATTCAATCTTCCTTTACCTCCTCTCATGGCGACCATTATGATAAAAAAATGCATATACTAAATATATGATATTTATTATCTATTTAATATTATTTCATTACATTGAAACATATATATTTTTAATTTCCATTATGTGTTAAAATTATAACATTGTTTGTGGAAGTGCGGACTACCGCCCCCTCAAACGGACATTATTCCATAGCACGGTACGTGGAAAGTATGTAGAATGATTTTAATTAGAAGTATGTGAAATAAATCGACATATATTATATTCATGATAGAAATATATTTCTGGACATAATATATATATTAATTTTTTTATTATCCTTTCACACACTTAAATAGTGATAAAGTCGTTCATAGAGGTGTTAACTACCCCCTCATAAGTATGATGTGACTTCCATTACATTACAAGAATCTAATATATATGTATAAATGACTAAATAGAATGGTATTTATGCTATAATTATCAGTCTCTAATTATATAGTGTCACTTTACAACTTTAAATAGCTATCATTCAAAATGGGAATGTCACTTATGTGTACATATGACATACCATCTTCATGACTGTAATGATGATGAGTTTTTCATAACCATATTTAATGATGGATTTTGAATTTATTATTAATTTATAATGATAAAAATGATTTCATTATTATTATCTTGGAGATTTTATATATGTTCCCCTTTGATAGTAGTGACATACCAATGTTGTTTTTGAAACATAAATAGAATTTGGTCAAAATACTAGATGTAACCTAATTTTAGGTCATTTAATACAAAATGGTAGTAAGTAAAATAAAATTAATGATAAAAATAAAAACTTTTCTTCATAGAGTAGAAATTTGACATATGTTAATTATGTAGTTATTTAATAGACGTTCACCTGAAATGAAACTCACTGTAAGGGGTTGTCGTCTCGTTTTCTATCTGTGAGGCATACATAATTGATGTGAATCTAAGTTATTATATATGGTGTATGTACTGCCACATTGAAATGTAATAAAGTTGACAAATATTTGTTCATCATGTTTTTTTTCAATTTTACGTATTTCTTTTAAGGGGATTTGAGTTAAAATTTACTATGTGTAATAGAACATCGTAGATAAATTTATTCTCACATAGTTATATAACATACTCATCGTCATTAATATTGTAAGATTATGTGTGTAATTAATTTTTACTATATATTATTTATTTCATCTTCCCTATTTTGGATTTACAATTGGAACACATAATACACTCATTTATTGATTCTCACTTTGACACCATATCATTTTCAAGGGTTTATTTAATAATCTCAATTTTATTCAAGATTGTTTGTACTTGTATTTAAATTTGAGGAAATTAATGGCAAGTAATTCAATAAACCATTTAATTTTAAATCTCCCCTAGTTCATTATGACATTTATCAATTATTGTTACCATTTTACCACACTCTAGTAATAAAATTTTCTATAAATAATTTTAAAAAAACTAGATTTTATTTCCCTATTTAGACGAAGAAACCATTTTAATTTAAAAATAATTTCCTCTAAAAATGTTTTAAAAAAATGTTTTTAGCCATTAGAAAATTATTTTAAAGGCTTTTTCCACATTTTTTAAATTTATTTAATTTTTCAAAGGAATATAATTTTTTTTATAGAAAATAATTTTTATTAACCCTTTTTACCTTGAAAAAGGAATGTTTCTTTTTTTTTACTTCTCATGATATGTATTGATTTATCCATCATAATTTCTTTCATGCTTACTTTTCATGTATAAATCTTTAATTTTTAATGAAGAAAAATTAAAAGGGATTTTCAAATAATAATAATTTCATAATTATTTCCCTAGAAAAGGATACTTTCCTCAAGAACATTATTTATGTGACTCTTTTATTTCATCAATAAAAACAACTCTTTATTTTTACTCCACTTGTAAAATTTTGAATTGATACACTTTATATACTTTCTCGAGGTGTTTATTGATTTATTTGGCCAATGAAAGTAGTTATATTCACATCTATTATTACCCTATTTTTCACAATGAAGTATTTAATTTTCTATGACCTTTGATAAGTAAATAAAAATAACATATATCAATGATATTACTATGGCCCAAAATTTATATCATTTTACATACAGTGATTACATTCACATTAAATTGATTACTTGGGGAATTACTGCTAAAATAATATTTCTCATTCAATACAGTTATTTCATAAGAAATAATATTTATTTTGATTATTAATTATGAGGAATGCTTTGGACTAGAAATTATGTGTTGAGCCTGGAATTTATATAACTCCTCGATGCATAGACAAGGTCTTATTATAAAAATAAGTTCCACAAATTTAGAGGGATTATATATATAGTTTTTACAGTCTTCTGAATTGTATTTATGATATTGTTTTTTATGTAACATAGAATAGAAATAAATGAATAATTCGTTATCCTATATTAGTTTCAGTTGTTATTCATCCATGAGATTTTGCATCGACATATCAATAGATACATATAATATTAGTTCATTGATTAAATGGAACATGTTTTGTTTCTTTACCATTCCTTATTGATTTTTCCATACCTAGTAATTTTAATGGAATTGTTTATCAATTATCTAGCATTCAATGTCAATTTATTCTCCTTGATTCATTATTTCCTCCCCTTTACATAACCTTACACATAATTTGAGCTCACCCTTATTATATTTCATTTCCCCTGGTTATAATGAAAAATAATTGAATAAGATTTCAAGGAAATATTTTATTTCTTTTATTATGTATCTTGTTTATATTAATCTATTTCCCAATGTATTATTGGAATCGTGTATATAATCTGGATTTATGGGACTGATAAACTAATCGACCCTTCAAGATATAATTCATTGTAATCATGGAAATGTAATAAATTTACACAATGGATCCTAGGTTGTGGGGTCATGGTGCTAAAATTATTGTCTCTTCATTTATACATGACATGATAAATTTAACATACCTTCAAATGTGAAACATAATAGACAACATATTAATACACATGTCAACAGGGTTAACATTTCATTATGGGATACAACATGATCATAAATCTATAGTTATGTGAGAAACATCATGTAGTACTATATGGATAGGTGACCTCCTTATAATTTTCTAAGGGTGTGTGGGATTGAAAAAATAGTAAACTAAAATAACATGTGTTGGCTTATATGGAATTTATTTTTATGATAACTGACATGGGTGGTTAATATCCTATATTGTGTTGGGAAGGAAATAATTGTATTATTGGAGGCCCATGTTTCTTGATAGCTAGTTTCATTATATGGTTTACACAAATATAAAATTAATCAATAGGATACCAATTAATTAGAAATTAAAATAGAAACCAATTTAATATAAAAGAAATATATTATCTTTATGCTCACAATAGTTTTTTATTAATAAATAAAATTAAATAAAATTATATAATAATATTAATTAAATATAAATGTTATATATTCAAAAAAAAATTTATAATCATACAATAGGTCTGATAGACATAAGATAAGAATAAACAAAACATTACATTTAATATTCCAATATTTTTATTGAGGTACTTTTACCACCTTTTAATGGAGAACCTATATTGAATCCAATTTAAAAACATATATGAATATTATTTGTCATAATAAAATTATAATTTGAAATATAAACATAAAAATTACCTTAGTGTAAAATTTTGGTATTTTTAATTGTTGATTTATTTTTTATTGTTTAACGAAAAATACTAAAATCTAATTTAAAAATACTTTTTATCAAATTTATTTATAATTTAAATAATGTTTTAGATTTTTCTTAAAGATTAAGTAGATGATATTTTTATCAAATCATCCAATTTTGGTAATTATAATCAATTTCAATATGTAATTGTCTATAAAAACATATCGAACATTTGGTTGTTTTTACATTAAAAACTACATTGTTGTCTCATTTATGAGTTTGAATTTAAAATAATTTATGCCACTTATGTGTTTGAAATTTTGAAAAATGGATTTATTATTTTCAATCATCCTAATTTATAATTTATAATATGGTTAACATAGTTTTTGACCAAAATTATTAGTGAATGTAATCAAAGTTAATTAAAATGATTAAGGTTAAAATAAGCTTAATATGGGACTAAGCCTTAATATTAAGTCCTAAAACAACCGATGAAAATGTGAAAAAGATATTTTGTGGACATATTTAGACCCTATTCCTTATTATATCTAATTATGACTATTACTGATCATAACTCAATAAAAACATGTGTGTGGCACAATTTTTAAATTATTACAAGAGTGTCACAACTCCATTATAAAGGGCATCATTTAATCCTAGTTCCTCATGCCTATAAATCCAATTATATTCAGCCAATATCTACCCAATTCACTCAAAAAAATCCCTAAATTACTCCCTGACGATTTCCTTTTTAAATAAATCAATCCAAATTTTTTTTCACGGTAAATCGAGATGTGTTACCCAATTAAGAGGTAACATCTTCCCTAATTCTCTTTAAATTTATTCCCATTATCCTCTTCCTAAAATTTATAATTCAATTATTGTATTTAAATAATTATAAAAAATATACATGTTTGTTTTTATGTTATGATTTTTAACATAACATACATAGAAATCCAACTAATGTGTAATAATCATACTATTTTACCTGTACGGTGAACTACCATCTCACTAAACAATCACTATTCATTTTTCCTTTACCGCCTCTCGATGGTATCAATTATGATGGAAAAAATATGCATATTTTAAATATATGATATTTATCATATATTTAATATTATTTAATTACTTTAAAAAACATATATTTATAATTTCCATTTTGTGTAAAAATTATGTCATTGTTTGTGGAAGTGCGGACTACCGCCCACTCAAACTGACATGATTCATTAACACTATACATGGAATGTATGAATGAAGATTTTAATTAAAGATATGTGAAGTAATTTGAAATATATTATATTAAAAATAGAATAATATTTCTTGAAATAATATATATATATATATTAACCTTCCAAATAATTAAAAAGTTATAAAGTCGTTCGTAGACATGTGGACTACCCCTACTCAGTATGATGTAATTCTCATTACATTAAAAAAACAAAATATATATGTATAAATGACTATATAGAATAGTATTTATGATATAATTATCATTCTATAATTATATAGTGTAAATTTACATCTTTCCACAACTATCATTCAAAAATGGGAACGTCACTTATGTGTATGTGTGACATACTGTCTGCTTAATTGTAATGTTGATGAATTTTTCATCACCATATTTAATGATGGATTTTTAATGTATTATTAATTTATAAAGATAAAATTTATTTTATTATTATTATTTTGGAGATGTTTTATAAGTTCCCATTTGACAAGAGTGACCTACCAAAGTTATTTTTGACACCTAAATTGAATTTGGTAAAAATAACTGAAGTAAACACAATTTTAAGTAGTTGTATACAAAATGGTAGTATATAAAATATAATTCATGGTGAGAATGAAATTTTTTCATAATACAATAGAAAATCGACATATTTTAATTATGTAGTTAGTTAATAGATATTCACCTGAAATGAAACTCATGGTAAGGGATTGATGTCTCATTTTCCATCTGTGAGGCGTACATAATTGATGTGAAATTAACTTATTATATATGGTGTATGTACTCCCACATTGAATGTTAATAAAATTGAAAAATATTTTTTCATGGTGTTTTTTTTAATTTTACGTATTTCTTTTATGGGGATTTGAGTAAAAATTTACTATGTGGAATAGAACTCCATAGCTCAATTTCGTTTCATCAAGTTATATTACATACTCATTCTCATTAAAATTATAGGATTATGTGTGTAATTAATTTTTACTATATATTAATTTTTTATGTTTCCCATATGTAGATTTACTATTTGTACACATAATAAAAACAATTATTTATTATCACTTAGACACTATTTCATTTTCAAGGGTTTATTTCATAATATCAATTTTATTCAAAAATCCTTGTACTTGTATTTAGATTTGAGGAAATTATTGGAAAATTATTCAATAAACCCTTTAATTTTAATCTCCTCTTGTTCTTTATGGCCTTTATCAATTATTATTACACATTTAACACACTTTGGTTATCAATTTTTGTATAAATAATTTTATAAAAAGTTGACATCATATCTCTTTTTAGATAAAGAACCCATTATCTTCTAAAAATAATGTCCTCTAATTTTTTTAAAAAATGTATTTAACCATTAAAAATTTATTTTTAAGAAACTTTTCCCATTTTTTCATTTATTTAATTTTTTAAAGGAATCTTATTAGTTATTTATAAACAAGAATTTTTATTAATCATTTTTATCATGAAAAAGAAATGTTTCTTTTTTACTTCAGACGATATGTACAGATTATTCATTATAATTTCCTTCATCCGAACTTTGTAATTATAAAACATTTCTTTTTACTGGAAAAAATTTAAAAGGGATTTTAAAATAAATATATTTTAAGAATTATTTTCCTAGAAAAGGATATTTTCCACAAGAATATATTTTAATTTACCCATTTATTTAATCATTGAAAGTAACCCTTTATTTTTACTACACTTGATTAATTTTGAATTGACACACTTTATATACTTTCTCTTGGTGGTAATTAATTTATTTGGCCAATGAAAGTATTTATATTCACATCCTTTATTACCCTATTAGTCACAATGAAATATTTAATTTTATTAGACCATTGATAAGTAAATATACATAACATATATCAAGGATATTAATATGTATTCAACTGTATAACATTTTTCATATGGTGATTACAGTCACATTTATTTGATGAATTGTGTAATTATTGAGAAAACCATATTTCTCATTTAATACTCATATTTGATAAAGAATAATATTGATTTTTTTTTATTAATTATGATGAATTATGTAGTCTACAAATGATTAGTTTAACCTATAATTTATACAGGTCATTGATGCATCGACATGGCCTTATTAAAAAAACAGTTCCACAAATTTAAAGGGATTATATCTATAGTTTTTTACAGTCTTGTGAAATGTATTTACGATATAATTTTTCATGTTACATAGACATGAAATAAATTAAAAATTAATTGTCCAATATAAGTTTTAGTTGTTATTCATCCATGAGATTTTGTGTGAACATGTCAATAGATACATATCATATCATTTCATTGATTAAATAGAACATGTTTTAGTTTATTTACCACTCCATATTGATTTTTCTATACCTAGTCATTTTAATGTAATGTTTTCTCAGTTATTTACCATGAAATAATAATTTATTCTCATTGATTCATTATTTAATCTCTTCTACCTAACCTTACATTTTATATGATCTCCCCTTTATTATATTTCATTTCCCCTAGTTATAATGAAAATATCATTGAATAATCTTTCAATGATGTAGCTTATTTATTTTATTATGTATCATGTTTAGGTTTTTTATTTCCCAATGTATTATGGGAATCCTGTTTCTAATCTATATTTTTGGGACTGATAAACTGATAATCCCTTCAATATTTGATTCATTGTAATCATGGAAGTGTAATGAAATAACACAGTGGCTCCGAGCTTATGGGATCAGGGTGCTAAAATTATTTTCTCTTCATTTATACTTGACATGATAAATTTAACATAACATGAAAGGTGAAAGATAATAGATAACTTTTTAATACGGATGTCAACAGGGTAAATATTTCATTATGGGATAAAACCTGATCAAAATGCCATAGTTATGCGAGGATCATCTTGAAGTACTATCTGGATGGGTGACCTCGTCATAATTTTCTCAAGGTGTGTGGGTGTGAAAAAATAGTAAACTAAAATAACATGTTATAGCTTATAAGGAATTTATTTTTATGATAATTGACATGGGTGGTTAATAGATTATAGTGTGCTGGGAAGAAAATAATGATATTATAGGAGACCCTTGGTTTTTGATAACCAGTTTCATTATATAAGGAAGGATGGGTTGTGAAACATGATATCATAGATAATACCCAAGATGATGTGTAGAGACAATACTTGATATTGAGGTGTAGGTACATTAAAATGATCTTATAATTTAATTGGGGGGAGTGAAAGTCATCAGAAAAAAGAGATTTTAAAGATTCTAAAGGTTACTTCCCATGTCAAAACGGATCTCCATTGTTTTTAAAAGCCTATATATTTACAAATCCACAGAAATGTGAGATTTATCATGAAGTATTTTCAAGATAGGTGACTTAATTTGAAATTCTATATGGTGTGTGTGTGTGCATGTGATGAAAAAACACACTGAGATAACATGTGTCGGATTGTGTGTACATTTATTAGTTGTATATGTTTTCCTAGTGGGAAATGTACTACAATGAGATAGTTGGGAAACAAAGATATTACCAGACACCCATGTGCATTGTCTACTTTTTAATGGCACAAAGAATTTCATGTTATGGAAAACCATATCACTAGAGGACCGCATCCAGATAACCAATGGGGATTCATAGAATGTGATGTAATGAGGGGATTTTCACTTATTTTTAAAATTTAGCAGCCTCATGATTAATCTCCCTTACATTATTCTTTTATTTATAGTCAAAAATTTTATCTACATATCATACATCCATTAAATTCCATTAAATTTTTGTTGATCTCGTCGAAATGTAATAGGGAATCACTGTGATATCCTCAACTATTTTTTGATCTAGACACCCATTTCCTCACATAGCATTGGATTGTTGTGTTTTTCATCATCTATGTTTCCTCTAAATCATGAGTAGTGAATCCGATGATAGTTCCATAATATCATAGTTCAGTTATCTAATAAAAATCAAATTAAACCAAAACTAGTAAATCACAGTCATTGGGGAAAAATTATTTTCATTGATAGATGTTTTGCTAAATATTTAGGACTATTCCAAGAGTGGTAGAACTATGTTTGATGAAATTGTGAGCAAGAGATTTCATATAATGATTTTTGGAGAGTATTATAGTTTTTCTTTTGATAGTTTTTGTTATATTCATTTTGGTGGGGAACCACACACATCATGGGGATTGATGAAGGTCAAAAGGACATGGATGGACTTGTAAATAGTAGTTATGTTTTACATAGAAGGGGGTTTGATTTATACTAAGGTAGGATGACCCATGTTTTATACTCTATTCTTTTATGAGTTGTCTATTGAAATTTGTAATGAGCATTTACATGCTGGGATAATAACCCTTAAGTCTATATTTTGTTTTTATTTTCATTTAATGTTTAATTAATTATTGATATATAGGATATTACTAATTAATAGAAAACTACCTAATGTATGTAAATAAATATGAAATTCCAATGATAGAGCCTTATGGATGGGATTTATATTGGCCGCTGATGGAGTAGGATTTATCACTTGTTTTCACTTTTGTATCCTATAAGACCCATGTTTGATACTGATCATAAGTTTGTGTTTGTAACCTTTACAACCCATTTTTTATATTGATCACATGTATGTTAATGTGTAGTATATGAGACACATGTTTGATATTGATCACATATGGTGTGTGTTTGTACCCATGTGAGAACTATTCAGCCTATTTGGTAATATTTTGTATATTTTTTTGTATCCCCAGAAGACATATAATATATGTTTTATCTCATGTGGTGTGTATGTGTATCCCCATGGGGTAATGATTTAGTTTTTATCACATATGGATTTGTGATAATTTTGTCTCTTAGTTGACATGAAGTGTTATTGATCATTCATATTTTATCTTGTATTTAATGTGTTGATCCTCTATTTTATACAATTTAGTATACATGTTGAGAAATATATTCTATCACACCCCCTCGATAGATATGTGTTAAATGATTTATGAATAAGTACGTGGGATATCCCTTATAAAGGGTATACCAAAAATTCTTTTAGACTATCCAATTAAAGGGGATATGTTAGGTGGACGGTGGGAGTTCCTTCTAGTTTGGAGCCAATGTAGGTAGAACTATTGTTCTTAGATACATGGTGAAGAAATTATTGATTGGTATATGTGTGTTTATTACTAGTGAATTGGTGGTTATATGTTTTTCTTGTGAATAATATGCATTTCCTATTTACATTATCTTATTATTATCAAATTTATAAAAATTGTAAATATGGGTTAGTTGTTAGACAACATTTTTGGTTTCATTATATGTTGTACTAACATCTTATTCATGCGGCTATTGCACGTTGGTAACCTATTGACCCTTAATTGATTCATGTATTTGTTGGTCTTAGTGTCATGATTGATTGTTAAGTGGGATAGTTCTCTATGAGTTTGGAGATTGAGAGGAGGTGTTACTAGGAGTTTGGTGCAGTACGTATTTTTTTCTATTAAAATGTGGTGTATATGACTAGTTCATTGAGTGAATAGTTTTCCTGTTTTCTAGAATGATTAGTTGAGTATGTTGTTTCTGCATTGATTCATTATTGTTATGATCATTTGTTTCTACATACTCTAAAGGTATTTTATTATTTATATGGTAATTTTCAAGTTACTAGGAACTCTAATTAAGGCTATAGTCTTGAAATAATTCACATTAGACCCCTTCTACTAGTTGGTATCATCTAGTGTGTAGCAAGGGGTGCCTGCAGTCATGTTAAGCATTAGATCAGACCTGGTGATTCAGGTTATGGTTTTATAGTAAAGTCATATTTTAATATATTAATTTTTTCCTAATATTAAAATTGCCTCTCATGTTTTTTGATGAAAATATGATGAGAATTTTCTAGAAAAAAATTTAAATTGATTTTATCGAATGTTAATTTATTTTTTATAAATAATTATTATGGTATTTCAAAAATTGTATTATAAAGATTAAATGGATATTTTCATCATTAAAGTGTTTTTTACTTTCTTTGATCTCTTTGATATTTTGAAACATTTTATTTTAAAAATTCAATTATATAATAAATAAATTATGTAGAATGGTGAATATTTATAAATGAATGATTTGTTTAAAAATTATTTGGAACTAATTTACTCTATTAATAATAAAAATTATTAATTGTAATACTTTGGGTATATAGGATGGATTTCCGGAGAAGTAAGTATCTTTTGAATGATTTCAAAGTACATAGTTTGTTTGATTCTAAATTAATACTCAACTATTGATACTATTTACTAGTTTTGTATTTATCTCAAGATTTTTCCATATAATAATTACCAACTTGTTTAGTATTCTTTTGTTTTGTGTATTGTGTTCAATTGAATGTGGTTTTGGTAATTTTTGTTGATAATTTTTATTCAGGAAGATCATAGTTTTCCTTTTCCTCAGGCCTTATGGTTTTATCCCATGATTCTTGTTTGAATTTTCAATACATGACATACTTCATTCTTTAAAATTTAGGTGAACCACTTCAACTAAAAATAGAATTATATAAGACAATTTCTAATAATAATGTATTTTAATTTTGAAATTCCATATTACATTCTTTAATTGAAATTGAATAAATTTATATCATATAATAATGTATTTTAATATTGGTTGTGTTCTCCATCACCTTCCATTATCCTAGGTCCAACAATGGAATTGTTCTTCATTTGGGTTTGCTAGACCATGAAATTTATGAAGATATTATCTGAATTTTTCTTTATAATTGAATAAATTATATATAACACTTTATATTTCATTATATTCCCTGTTAAAAGGAATTTTAGGGAATTATGTTTCATTCATAAAAACAACATTAGATTTTGGGAAGGATGAATTAAATTATGATTGAATTAGAAAAATTGTCCCCAATATATATTTAATCTGATCATTAAACTAATAAAACTAAGAATACATAATCATTTATTGATTCTGAAAATTTTAGGTTTCCTTCTTCCATCATATAAATGCTAAAAAATCTTGTGATAAGATACTTAGTTGATCATTTTTCTCAAAAATTTATACATAAATATTAAAATAATCCTTTAATATTTTGAATATACATCAATATCATTACCCATGAATCAATACAATGGATCATGTTTTCCAAATTCCAGCATTATAAATTTAAATCAATATAGTTATTGGATGATTCACTTCATAAATTAAAAGTATTAATATTAGTGGCTTGACATAATATTTTTTACAAATCTACGTGAAATAAAAATGTCACACCATAATAAAATCATCATTTAAAAAATTATAAGAGTATATATGAAATAATTTTATTAAAATCCCTCTATGTCCTATGCCATAAAAAACATGATGGGTTTTTTTTTGATGGGTTAATATTGGATTATATACCATAATTTAAAAATATTAGTGATATTAATGATTCAATATTTATAATATAATACTAAAATAATTTCATTACATTCCCTCTCTATCATTATCCACATTATTTTAAATTCTTAGTAGTGAAAATTTATATTGAATCTTTTATAAAAATTAGTTCTAAACTATTTAATCCATGAATCCTAAGAACCAAAGTAATATATAATCCAAATATATAAATTGTATAATTTATATTTCATCATTACGTTACTTTTATAACAACACTGATTTAGGATTCACCACATGAAAGCATATTCAATCATAATGGTATCAATACTCTAATTTCACTATTTTGGTTCTTGTTTTATGCCATAGTGGCTTTGATTCATAATAGTAGCAGTGCCCTCATTCCAACGATCATGAAAACCCTTGGGATGAATCATATATTTATTTTCCTCTAAGACACCATGATAAAAGTAAATGTTGACATAAATTTTTTCCATGGGTACATCATCGAAAGAAACTAATCTCACCGCTCTCCAGATATCTCTATAATTAACTATAAATTAATTTTTAAATAATCAATTTCATTATATATTGAATAACGTTCACCACTAGGATAATATTCTAACATCGTCCTCTATCAGGTTCTACCTTAAAACCGAAAACTCATTTTTTATCTACATCCCACCTTCCCTTAGCTAGTTTAGTGAGATTCTATGTTATATTATACTCTTGTTATAAATTTCTTCCCACTTTTTTGACTACCACTATTTTGAGTGACAATGTTCCATCGCTTATACGGAGTATTCGAGTTCCCTAGAATCCATGGGTTATAAGAACATAAAATTAGATGTATATCTATAGATTATATATGTTACCATAAATTAACTTCTCAATTCAGAATATGAATCAATTATTTTTTGCTGATATAACATATAGTGAACCGAATATTGATTTCCCATATTCCAGTGAATTACCTTGAGATATAATAATCATGAGAATGATATATAATATAACATTCATCAAATTTATAGTGTATCTTTTTTTAAATAACATTTCACTATAAAATGTAATCTTTCAATCTATCATTTTGATTGAAATAAGAATCATTTTTTGATTCATTCGATATAATATTAATATAAATAATTTTTTTCCTTCTATATGACATTATTATTTAAGTAAATGTTTTGAAATCAAATAACATGATTTTTTTCATCATCCTACCACCAAAAGAAAAAAATATTTTTGCCAATATTCATTATGGAATAACAACATAAACTAATTGTCCAGTACCACCTCCCACAGAATCAAAATGAATTAATTACAAATTTCAAAATTCAATTATAAAGAAAACTTGTGGTGTTTAAATAGTCCATAGATCTATCAATAGATACCTCCACACTTTATATTATTTATATGTTTTTACTAAATATTCAAATGTTTTGATTTGTTCCCTTAAAATAAATAAGGGTATTACAAAATTTTGACACATGCATCTTATAATTTTGGTAAAATTAGAACTCATTATATCTACAACTTTTTTTTGGATTTACCAGGTATCATGGTTTGTAAAATAATCACTTTATTTTAATTTTTTTCAGATATTTTAACTATTTTACACTTTTCAACTATCATATTAGATAAATATCATCTTACAACCACATAAAATCCCACTATGGTATTCAACATTATAAAGGAAAAAATGAAATTATATTTATTATTAAAGATATACACTCATACCTTTCACTCCACATCATAAATAAATTTATTTATGTATAGAGATATTCCATGTGACAAGAATATGGTAGGTCTCCATACATCCGAGTTAAAAATCATTGGCTACTATGATCTATAATTATGAACATCCAAATTGAACGGTTATATTTTTTTGATTCCCCAAAACATACTATCACATCATCTAAATATATTTTTGGTAAATAATAATGAATATTTTCCTTATAAGAACCTTCATGGTATTCTTCTTAAGGAAAAAAGCCTAAAATTCAAATAATCGCGATCTTCCATGGTCAAAATTACACACATTTCATTTCTATATGAATTTTACATCATGTAAATCATTAATAAAATTTATACCCACACCATAACATAGACGCTCATGTTACATTCCATAATACATTAATAAAGATAATTATATGGCCTAATTCATCCACCTTCACCAAGAAAATGAGATTCTTACTAGGAATTGTAATGTGTATAAATTAGTTTAAATATTAAAATCAACCATTAAACATGTAGAGATTTACATATCCCATGTCAATAACATCAAATGCTTTATCATCTACAATATAGACACTTCCAAATTATCATGATATACCGAAATCAAAGAACCCTCATTTTTTCATTGAATAAAATGACGCAAAAAATCAACTAATAATGTATACAAATGAATGTGAATACTAAAAAATATTTTGTTACATCCATTAATTGTGCTAACCAAATTTTAACATCATGTAGTAGTCTCATTGATGACTTCCTTTAGGATTCATTAATCCCTCCAAAGAAGTCCACACATCTGAAAATTATACATCGTGAGAACAATTGTAATATCAAAAGTAAGTAAAGAATAATACATTTTCATATATATGTCTATTTATGATTTATATAGTGTTTTAGAAGCTTTAAATGAGAATAAATCCAATCTTAAGCATATAATACTCTAATATTTTTATAAGATTGTTTTAATTCCTTTTGATGGAAAACCATTTTTAAATCTATATATTGAAAATATTATAATTTATATTTGTCAAAATAAACTTATTCTTTATAATTGGGAAATTTAAATTTACTTTGGATAAATTTTTAGTATTTTTTTGACAATGTTCATTTTTTATTGAATAGTGAAAAATACTGCATTTTACTTGAAAATTGTTTTTTCATATAATTTAATTATATGGATAGATTATCTTTTTAATTGGTTTAAATATGTAATTAGAATGTTTTTTACTATTTAATCCAGTGCTGTTCATTAAAATTAATTTCACTTTGAAATTGGACCTAAACAATTTTCAATATTTTGATACATATTGTTTCTTAAAAAAACGCTATTTGTTTTGACAACAGGAATTATTTTTAAATTATTTACTGAAATTTCTGTGTTTGTAATTTTGTAAAACTGATTCCATATTTGGAATGATATGTTCCAAATTATATAATTAAGACCTTTTTGTTTTAGGACATTATGAATACTAACGATGATAATTATCATTAATTATCGTGATTAATTAGTAACAGGGAAGTTAAGGGTAATAAAATAATTTCATAATAATATAAAATGATTCTAACATGTGTCAAAATCTTCTTTTTTGATTCAAGGCCCACAATGGGATTACTTGTTCCAACTTTGGGACCCCCGGGAATCACTTTCTTGTGATAGTGACCTTTTATCATATTATTTTTAAAGAAAGGGAAATACAACCAATTTATGTATCACCTATGTAAAACAATTTTAATTTTTTTTAAAAAAATAATATCTTAGACTATAAATATTCATTGGAAAGATAACAATATTTTCTACATCATGGTAGTTTTTTTAAATTTTAGGCCTTAAATAAATAAATTTATTTATGACACCAAGATGATGCAGTGATTACCTCATTAGTGAACGATGTATATAAAATGAAAATATAAGGTAAAATAGAAGGCTTACACTTGTCAAAAAACTATTGGATGGGTGGAGTTTTAACCCTTATCACCTTATCCTAGAAATATATCATTGTGGGACCTTTAAAAACCGAAAATCATTTCAAAATAAAGTAACATTTCAGGACCTTCCAAGAGTGTCCCTCCCCCCTCTTATAAAAGGCCCCCTCCTCTACCCCCTTACCCACACCTCTCAAACTCTTGGATCATCCAACTTCTACTCATAATATCTCTAAACATACCTCTGTTAAACCTAGAAGCCTCACATTGGGCCGATGTCTTCCCAAGTAAGCCTTTGGCTTAAATCAAAAAGAGTTACTCGATTTAGAGGAGGTTAAAAAACGATCGAGTCAAGTCAGACACGAGGTAAGGGACTTCTTCTCAATCTCCTATCATTGAGGAAAATTTTGTTTTAATACAAGACATTCTTTTATATAGCATATGAACCCCTTTGAATTTTAATTTTATTCAAAAGGTAATATTTTTCTATGAAGTGTTTTATTAAACGAAAAATAGGAATGTTTCATTTAACGTACGCAGTGACAACGAACATTCCACCGCCATGAGTATTATTAGATCTTTGGATTCCTCAAAAAGACATAATGTTTTTAAATAAAATAAATACCATATACTCTATTATGTATTTTGGTATTGAAAATGTTTTTGATGATGGATTTTTTATATCAATATATTTATGTGATATATTGTGATTGAAATGTGGACATGTTTTCATTCCTTTATATTTGTTTTATGTCTTATGATTTTATAATGGTACATGGACATTTGATGGGTGGTTACATGATAACCCAAATGAAAGGTGGTTCCATGAATACCAGGGCAGGTGGTTACATTATAACCTCCAATTCATTGGGTATAGAAGTTGTCCTTATGGCTGTTCCATTTAGTGACATATGTGGAAGTGGAGCATATGGTTATTCCATTTAAGTATCACTATGTCCCAAGTTACCTTTATATGTTACGTTATCTAAATATGGGTAATGTTTTGGTTACAAAAGGGTATGTAGTGATATTTTATTCATTTAAAAGTATTTACTACTTCATAAAGGTGAAAAGTATTACTTTTGTTAAAGTATTCATGGTTTATATGTAGTTTTGAAAAATTAATAGATCGCTTATTTGTGTATTTATTATTGATATTTTTATGATCATCCCAAGTTTTTGAAATGTTTTTCAGATGAAATAAATTGGAATAGGGTCAAGGATGAGATCAAGGAAAGTCATGATGTCTAAAAAATGGAATTGGACATGAATTTTTTTATCAAGAGTTTTTATTTTATGAAAAAATTGAATCTAAGTAGATGTGTTTACATTGTTGCTTTTGAGATGTAATAGTTATGGACTAATTCTCTAAAAATATAAACTTGAAAAGATCCTCAATTTGATTTATTCATTTAATTTAAGATTAAATAATGTTTTAAGGCAGGGTCCATATAGTTGGTATCAATGGTCGGTTTAGAAAACTTTAGGGGTTAGAATATTGTTAAATTCTTGTCCATAAATTAATTTATGGTATGATTGAAATGATATATCATTTAATGATTACCATGTTGATTCGCCTAAGATATTTATGTGTTCAGAATTTTTTTCCATAGAGGAAATTGGGAAGCTATGTTGGGATGACATCAGGATGAAAATAACCTTACAAAGCAGCAACCTGAGATGACCAGAATCAGATCTGAACAGTTTGTTGCAGTGATGGCACAATTGACTTTGGCTATAAATGGTTGTGGTATCCACACATGAGATCAGTAGATCAACCACAGAGGAACATGTCAGTAGTGGAGCATTTTATTAGGAATCATGCCTTATCATTCCATCAGATAATCTGACCATGTGCTAGTATAAGGTTGGATTAAATCCCTGGAGATGATTTTTGATGTCATGTGGTGTTCAGAGCATCAAAAGATTAGTATCACTCTTTACCGTTTTGAAGTTGAAGCTTATCAGTGGTGGTTGATGGTGACAAATTTCATGGATAGTGAGGAGATTGATGATCTTGACTGGGATGAATTCAAAGGTATGTTTCATGAAAATATTTTCCTAAGACTGTTCGAATTATGATGGAAAAGAATTCTTTGAATTGAGATAAGGGGATGACTCAGTTGCTGGTTTTGAAGAGAAGTTCACTCGATTAGCAAGGTATGCTCCAAATTTTATCCAATACCTTAATAGTAAAATCAATCATTTTTACTCAAGGTTAAAGCCAAAATATCTAAAGGATTTGCTTTTCATGAGTTCAAAAGTTATTTAAAACTTGTTCGATGTGAAAAGAAGGTGGAAACAATGTTTTTTGATGATCAGGTGTTCTTTTAAAAACAACAGAATAAGAGGTCTAGTTGGCAGGAAATGGGAATGAATTCAACAATGAATCATGGAGGTATGAAAACAAAATATCCATTCTATGAGAAGTGTGGTAAAATGCATCCTTTAAAATGTTTATCCAAGTCTAGAAAGTGAATTAAGTGTGCTAAGTCTGCTCATATTGCTCGTAACTGTAAGGAAGATGGTCAAGCAGGAAATGAAAATCCAATAGTAAGATGTTATTTGTGTAATGAAATGGATTATTATGCAAATTAGTGTCTAACAAAGAACTAAACTAAGGGAAATAATCCAAACTACAAGCAAAAAGGGGTGGCTAAATCCATTTCAAGTACTTCAGTAGATGTTGGTAGATCGAATGAAGTAGTATCAAGTACACTGTTTGTGTGTTCAGATTATGCCAATGTGTTGTTTGATTCAGGGTTTACAGATTCATTCATTTTTTAGAAGTTTTCTAGTAAATTGGGAATTCCATCTCAAGATATGAATCATGAACTTATGGTAAAAAAACAAGGGGGAAACGTTGAGACCAAAAAAATTATAATAATATTTCTATCCTTCTATGTGGAAATAATCTACCAGCAAACCTTTTTGTTTTTCCTCTAGTAGAGTTTGATGTTATTTTGGGCATGAATTGGATTTCTATTTTTCATGATAAGATTGATTGTAGAGATAAGGAGGTTTATTTTTAGAATGATTTTCAGTTTGTGTACGAGAATGAACCCTTACCTTTGATAACATATCAGGAAGCTGAGAAACAAGTAAATAATGGAAATGAAAGTTACCGTGCACATATTGTTGAAAACAAAGAAACAATTAACATTAATGATGTGCCAGTGGTAAATGAGTATCCTGATGTTTTTCCAGATGATTTTCCGGGTATTATAGATGATTGGGAAGTTGAATTTAATGTTGACTTAGTTCTTGATTCTAAGACAAATTCAAAACCTCCTTCTCGAATGGCTCAAGTTGAACTTTTAGAGTTAAAGACGCAATTGCAGGAGTTATTAGACAAAGGATTCATTCGACCTAGAACATCATCATGGGGTGTTCCTGTATTTTTTGTAAAAAATAAAGATGTTTCAATGAGACTTTGCAATGATTATAGAGCACCGAATAACATCACCATTAAGAACAAGTATCCTTTTCCTCATATCGATGAATTGTTTGATCAGCTCTAGGGAGCTTAGTATTTTTTGAAGATTGACTAGAGGTTGGGGTACCATCAGTTGAAAGTAAAAGAATTATACATTCCTAAGACCGCATTTCGTACTAGATATGGCAATTATGATTTTCTAGTTAGGCCTTTTAGGTTAACCAATGCACCTAATATATTCATGGACCTTATGAATAGAATTTTACATGGGTTCTGGGATAAGTTTGTGGTTGTTTAAATTGATGATATTTTGGTTTATTCAAAACTTAAAGAGGAACGTGAAAGTCATTTAATGGTTATCTTTCTTTCCTTAAACGAAAAATAAATTGCATGTAAAATTCCACAATTGTATGTTTTGGTTACAACAAACATTTTTCCATGGTCACATTGTTTCAAAAATGGGCATAACTGTTGATCCTACTAAAACAAAGGTTGTTGAAGAATGTCCAAGACCCACTAATATAACCAAGATCTATAGTTTTCTTGGTTTTGCAGGTTATTACCAAAGGTTTGTTAAAAATTATGAATAGTTTTCCAGCACAATGAGTAATCTAACTCGGAAGGGTGTTAAGTTCATTTAAGAAAAATAATGTGATGATTATTTTTAGGAATTGGAAAGAAGTTTGGTGAATGCTCCAGTTTTGGCACTACTATCCAGAAACAATGAGTTTTTTATCGACAATGATTCTTCATTTAAAGTCCTTCTTTGTGTCCTTATGTAGAATCATCAGGTAATTTATTATGCTTCATGTCAGTTTAAAACTCATGAGTTAAATTACCCTACACATGATTTGTAATTAGATGCTGTTGTTTTTTCTTTAAAAATTTTGGAGGCATCATTTGTATGGAGTAAATTGTGAAATATATACTTATCACAAATGTTTAATGTATATATTCACTCAGAAATAATTGAACTTGATATAGAGGAGATGGCTTGAATTAATCAAGGATTATGATTGCACAATTTATATCAACCCAAAAAAAGAAAACAATGTGGCAGATGCCTTGAGTCAAAAAAGTAATGCATCATTAACCATGTTACGTTTGGATTTTTTCCCTTTTTTAATGATTTGATGAACTTTGGCATAGAAGTTGATGGTGCAGGAAGTTTTTCTATTTTGTTTCATGTGTCAATGAGATCATCTCTATCCGATAGAATTAATCAAGCGAAGAAAAAATGCAGTAAGTTGCGGGAAAAGGTAGATCTGGTTCAGAAGGGTACGTTTCCAGAATTCAACATTGATAAGGATTTTGTTTTGAGATTTGGGAAGAGATTGTGTGTGCCTTGTGTTCCATAGTTGAAGAATGAGTTGTTATGTGAGGCTTATAGTTCCCTGTTTTTAGTTCATCCTGGCAGTACTAAGATATAGAAGGATTTGTGGGAGAATTACTGGTGGAATGGAATGAAAATAGATATTTGCTGATTTTTCTGTAAAGTGTTTGACTTGTGAGTAGGTTAAAGAAGAGTGATAGTTACCGTAAGGGATGCTTTAGTCTTTACCAGTTCCAGAGTGGAAATGGGAGAATATATCCATGGTATTCATTGTGGGATTTCCAAATACATCTCGAGATAATAATGCAATCTAGTTTATTGTTGATCGATTGACTAAATATTCTCATTTCCTTTCTATAAGAGATATGTTTTCCCTAGATCAAATTTCTCAGTTCTATGTTAATGAGATAGCCAAGTTACATGAAGTTCCCATATCCATTGTATCTGTTCGTGAACCCAGGATTACTTCTAACTTTTGGAAAGGCCTTTAGAAGACGTTACGTACTGAATTAAATTTTAGTACAGCTTTTCATCCGCAATCAAATGGGAAGTCAGAATGAAAAATTCATACATTGGAAGATGTGTTACGTGCATGCATAATGGATTATCAGGGAAGTTGGGACCAACATCTTTCTTTGGTTGAATTTTCTTATAGTAACAGTTTTCATTCCAGTATACAGATGGCTCCATTTGAGGCATTATATGGGAAGCGGTGTCGAGTCCAGATTTTTGGGATTAAGTGGGTGAAAGGAAGATGATGGGACCAGAATTGGTAGAAGGGAAAGCAAAAAAAGTCCAGCTGATACAGAAACAGATGAGAATAGCTCAGAGCATGCATAAAAGTTATAAGTACAATAGGGGGAAAGATCTCCCTTTTGAGGTAGGTGATCATGTCTTCCTCAAAGATTCACCATGGAAGAGTGTGATGATATTTGGTAAGAAAGAAAATCTGAGTCCAAAGTTCATTGGACCATATGAAATTCTAGAGAGAGTTGGATCAGTTGCATACCAAGTGGCTTTGCCTCTGAGTTTTTGTCAGGTACACAATGTTTTTCAAGATTCAATGGTAGATAAGTATATGCCAGATCCATCTCAAGTTTTGAATCCAGAAGTAGTTCAGCTAGAAGAGAATATATCTTATGTGGAAAAATAGGTCCAGATTCTTGAACACAGAGAACAAGTGTTTGCTAAATAAGGTGATTCATCACGTAAAGGTTCTATGAAAAAACAATATAGTTGAAGAGGCATCATGGGAATCTGAAAATGAAATGAAGGATAAATACCCTCACTTATTCGATAAGTAAATAAATTATGGGGACACAATTATTTAAAAGGGGGAAGGGTGTAACATCCCACGTAATTAAAGAATATTATATTTTCTTATATATGTCTATTTATGAATTAGATAGTGTTTTAGATGCTTAAAATGACAATAAATCCCATCTTAAGCATAGAACGATCTGATATTTTTAAAAGATTGTTTTAATCCTTTTGATAGAAAACCATTTTTAAATCCATATTTGGAAAATATTATAAGCTATATTTTTCAATATAAACTTATTCTTTAGAATGGTTACATTGAAATTTACTTTGGATAAATTTTTGGTATTTTTTCGACAATGTTTATTTTTTAATAAATAGTTAAAAATACAACATTTTACTTCAAAAGTCCTTTTTCATATTATTTATTTATATAGTTAGATAATATTTTCAATTGGTTTTAATGTTTAATTAGAATATAATTTTACCATTTAATCCAATGGTGGTCATTATAATTAATTTCACATTGAAATTGGAATAAAAAATTGTCAATCTTTTTATAGATATTGTTTATTAAAAACACGCTATTTGTTTTGACAAGAAGAATTATTTTCAAATTAATTACTGCAATTTTTGTGTTTAGAATTTGGGGAAATGGATTCCATATTTGGAATCATAAGGTCCAAGATATTTAATTAAGACTTTTTTGTTTTTGGACATTATGAATATTAATGACGATAATCATCATTAATTATCGTGAATAATCAGTAACCGGGTAGTTAAGGGTAACAAAATAATATCATAATAATATAAAATTTACCCAACATGTATCCAAATATTTTTTTTGAGTCATGTCCAACCATGGGATGCCTTCTGCCATCCTTGGGACCCTATGGAATCACTTTATTGTGATAATGAACTTTTATCATATTATTTTTAAAGAAATGGAAATATAACCAAAGTATGTATCACAGAAGTTAAAATAATTAATTTTTTACATAAATTATATGTTATACTATAAATAATCATTATAAAGATATATATATTTAATACATCATGGTATTTTTTTATAATTTGTATAAATTAAATAAATTTATTTATTTATGACACAATGATGATGTAGTGATTACCACATTAACGAACGATTTAAATAAAATGAAAATATAAGGTAAAATCTAAGATATACACTTGTCAAAAACCTATTAGATGGGTTTATTTCGAACCCATATAACCTTATCCTCGAAATATATCATTACGGAACCTTTAAAAACCCAAAATCATTTCAAAATAATGTAACATTTCAGGACCTTCCAAGAGTGCCCCTCCCCCCTCTTATAAAAGGCCCCCACCTCTACCCTTGTACCTAGTCCTCTAAATCCCTTGGCTCGTCCAGCCTCTGCTCATATTATCTCTCCACATCCCTCTATTAATCCTAGAAGCCTCACTTAGGGATGAAATCTTCCCAAGGTATCCTTTTTCACAAATCAAAAAGAGGTAGCTGATTTAGAAGAGATTAAAGAATGATTAAGTCAAGTCAAACACGAGGTAAGGGAATTCTTCTCAAACTCCTTTAATTGAGGCATATTTTGTTTTAATACAAGAATTTGTTTTATACAGTGTATAAACCCCTTTTAATTTTACTTTTATTCAAAAGGGAATAATTTTGTACGAAGCATTTTACTAAACGACAAAAAGGAATGTTTCTTTTAACGTACACAATGACAACGACCTTTCCGCCACCATGAGAATTATTTGATCTTTGGATTCCTCAAGAAGATGTAATGTTTTTAAAAGTAAATAAATACCATATAATCTATTATTTATATTGGTATTGAAATGGTTTTGATGATAGATTTGTTATATAAATATATTTATGTTATATATTGTGATTTAAATGTGGAAATTTTTTCTTTCCTTTATATTTGTTTTATGTCTTATGATTTTATAATGGTATATAGACATTTGACTGGTGGTTATATGATAATCCAATTAAAGGGTGGTGCTGTGAGTACCAGGATGGGTGGTTACTTTATTACCTCAAATACATTGGGTATGGAAGTCTACCTTATAGCTATTCCATTTAGTGACATGTGTGGAAGTCAACCGTATGGTTATTCCATTTAAATATGATTATGTCCCAAGTTACCTTTATATGTTATGTTTTCTTTATATGGGTAATCTATTGGTTACGAAAGGGTTATTAGTGGTCTTTTATTTAGTGAAGTGTATTTACTTCTTCATAAAGGTAAAAATTATTACTTATGTTAAAGTATTCATGGTTTAATTGTTGTTTTGAAAAACTAATAGTTCCCTTCATTGTATATTCCTTACTGATATTTTTATGCTCATCCCAAGTTTTTGAAATGATTTTCATGTGACATTAAGTGGAATAGGTTCAAGGATGGGATCAAGGAATGTCGTGCTATCTAAAACATGTAACTGGACATGACTTTTTTTATCAAGAGATTTTATTTTATGAAAAAATGGAGTCTGAGTAGAAATTCCTACTTTGTAACTTTTGAGATGTAATAGATATTTCTTAATTCTCTAAAACTCTAAACCTGAAAAGATCCTCAATGTGAATTATTCATTTAATTCAAGATTAAGTAATTTTTTAAGGTTGGGTCCTTATACCATTACCAGAAAAGTTTCATCATCTCATATCTATTGATTTAACTTTTAGGCACAAATATATTTTTTTATATGGTTGTAGTCTATATTCATTTAAATTTTGTGTATTATTATATGATACTTTAACATGAATCATCCAAAGTTCCTCTCTAAGGATAAAATATAAAACATCATAAAAAAATAGGATAAATTCATATAAATTACTATCCATATTAAAAATTCTATCTCATTTCCTGGTAAATATAATATTATAAATATTTCTCATAAACCATTTATGAATGTAACTTTCACGGTTTCAAAGATGTATCCAACTCATATTTAATCCATTTTCAAGATATTTTTTTGAAAATCCATCTATCAGCTTCAAAATAAATAATAATTACATCAATAAATCATTATTTAATGCTTTTGGATTATCAAACATATCCCATGGGGATGCCATCTTTTTAGTAGGATCATTTTTACCTTAAATTTTGAACTGAGGATTCCATTCCAATGATATACCGTCCAATATGAGCATCATTAAATACAAATTTTAGAATTCAAATTTATCTATTTTTATGGCTTGACTCAATGTATTAGTTTTTTAAATATTTTTTATAACATGATATTTTATATTTATATTTTAGAAATTGATGTTTTGTTTTTCAAACATATCTATTCAAGAATTTTCTTCCTATGAAATCATATCATCTGATGATTTAAATTTATATAAAAATCAATATTACACCAAGGAAATTTATAATTTTTATTGAACTAACACTTGTGAAAAACCATGTATCGATACCAAATATTTGGAAGACATGGCATATGTAATCATTAGATCATAGTATAAGGGTTTAATAGATGATTTCACTCATTGGTGATCATGCTCTGTAGAATTTTAATAACCCGAACATCCTATTCCATAGTGTACCTGAATTAGGATGTCTCTTGAACCCTAATAACTAAAAATACGTATAACCTATATAAAATTATTAAATTATCATTCATAAAAAAATTCATTCATGGAGGAAAAATGAGATGTAAATAAGTTACACAATGATTATGTGGTTCAACCCGTCATTCTACATCCACAAGATAACATTTATAAATAAATATTTATATGTAAATACAAGGAATATAAACATTATTGGAAAATATAAAACAATTAATCATATTAAATATTAAGGATTCATTAATGATAAAACATAAAATTTGGTCCCACCTTTACATCATAATTGTCATCAGTGAGTTGAATATGTTGACCCACAATCCTTGATTCATAGTCAAACAACCATTTGAGTTGGGATGATCTTATGATATATTGTATAAATAACATCCTCAACCACTAAATTTTTTATAATATCCACACATACCCATCTAGTTAATTTATTCAAAAAAAATTACATATATTAGATAACACATCTAATCCATCACTGCCTAGTATAAGAATACCATCATATGGTAATCTTACATATATGTTGAAGTTCACTACCAATGTTTCCTTGAAAAGACAAAAGTGTTACATTAGAGCTTATATTTTTGGTAAACTAAATTATGGATGTTTGATGAGGTTAAACAATACAAATAGTATGTAGAATATTATATTAGGATATTTTTCATAGATATTGATAGAAATAATTTATTTTTCAGAATTACACCATTACCTCAACGATATGGAAGTGGAGGTTGTGCTATACCCGGGTGTTTGCGTGTCATATAGGGTACACACTTTCTTATATTTTCATTATATTTGATTTGATAATACTTATATTATTCATTTGGAGTCTACATGTATATTTTGAAATTAATATTTTTTCTTTATATGTTTAATTTTCACACTGATTAGTTTATTTATTATTTGGGCTCATTTGTTCATTATATTTTTCATGGATGAAATTGTTGCCAACATTCACAATTGAATCCCAATGAACTTGTTGTTATATTATTGTTAATTAGAATAAAAACATACCTTTTTAAATAATGTATCAGTAACATGATCAGATATTATGGGATGGTTTGTTTTTGTATATATTTTATCTGGACATGTTTTATCACTAATACATTGTATCCATTTCCCTATCTAAGATGATTGTTCATAAATATCTCAATTATCAGTGTTATTATTATATCACAAGTAAATTCACTTCACATTTCTACATCATTCAAATATATTCTACAAACTCCTAAGAATTCATAAATCTTTGATGAATGATGATCCCAACAATGTATTTTAAAATATATTGAATTAATTTTCATAAAAAACTAATTGTGTGTAATTAAAAACATTGTTTTAATATTTTTTAATAGGTAATATAATTATTTTTATATTTATGTTTTTATAATCAGTTATCTATATATATTCACACACAAATAAATTTGGATCTATCTGATCCTTATCCCTCCCCTACCCCTTCGTATAATAATTATCCATTGGTGTCTGTTAATAGGATTATCTTTGGTAGTTGTGTCATATTACTAGCTTTTGATAAAGGGCATTCCTAGGGATTGATGGAAATATGTTTTGTGTGTGTGTGTGGGTATGTAATTGTGTGTTAATATATATTTATAACATATATATAAATATACATGTCTGTTTGAATACATGTATATGTATATATATATATATAATATGTAATATATATGTATATATATATGAATGTGTGTATAAATAAGTTTGTGTGGTTAATCTATTTGTCTGTGTGTTTATGTCCATCTGTTTATAAAAATTTATGCACATAATTTGTGGATTAATTTATGTTTTATATTATATAAAATTATAGACACACACACAAACACATGTTTACATAGTAATTATATATATATATATATACTAATTTATTTTCTATTGTATGATATTATATAGATTCAATATACACAATATATATATTATAATTTATAATAATATTATTAAAATTTAATATTTTACAATTATATATATATTTTATAAATTGATAATTGTTGTAAAATTATCATATATATTTATTAGGAAATAAACTATTAAATATATTCTTTAAATCCTTTTTATACATATGTATTATAATTTATAAAAATATTCATGAAATTTATAATTTATAATTTATATTATATAAAAATTAAATTATAATATAAAAATATATAAATATATTACTATACATATAAAAATTCAGTAATATAGTGTAAAATGTATACGTTATATACTTTATATATACATGTATAGTAACATATAAGCAAATTCGTTACATTTTTACTTTTATTAAAAATAATTTATGTATATATAAATATATGTATCTAGAATTGTGGTTGTGTGCCTGTAAGTGTGAATGTGTAATCTATTTTTATGTCTATATGAGTTTTTGAGTCCAAAATAATTAAATTTAAAATTTGTGTTTTGTGTGTTTGTTAGTTTAATAATTTATTTATTCACCTCTTTGTGTGTGTGTGTGTTTAAATATATATATATATATATATATATATATATATATATATTACATTCAACATGTTTATAATTTCAATTTATGCATTATATAATTTACATATGGATAAATTATATAGTAATTACATGAATCATTTATATTTAAATTTTACTAAAATATGAATATTATTGACCCAAATAGAATGAATATGAATCAAATATTTATGAATTAAAATAATATTAAAAAGAGTATGAGAATGTATTTTCAGATTTCATAAGGTATTTGATAGAGAATATAAATAAACCTTCATGAATTAATTTTTTTTTACATTTTTGTTATTCAAATTGAATTTATCTAGATGATTTAGTGGAAAAAATAATTTCATGAACCACTTCCCTCCATTGTTACCCTCATAGGCCAAAAAAGGTTAGAAGGAATGACAAATAAAAAATACCACTTATAGAATTCTAGTTGGAAACAAGTACCAATTTTGTAAAAAATATAATGGGAGGCAATACCCTCATAATATATGTTAAAGACAAGAGATGAGATAAAACATACCAATCAACACAACCTCATATATTTACACAATAATTAAATATAAATAAATACAAAAATAAATGTCATTCAATATATAATAAATTACTAAAATATAATCCAAAACATCTCATAAGAAAAGAATCAATTGAAAAATCTCCACTCAAAGATAGTAAAATCCAGCTAGGGAAAAAAATAACTCTTCATCACCTAATATATGTAAGGGTAAGAAAAACTAGTATACTATGTAGGATCCTCTTATAGATAAATCACGTAAATTTGATAAAAATATTATTGTTCTCTAGTGAGAATAGAGTAAAAAAACATTTTCTTATTATGTAGACTATCCATTTCCAGCCTCACCAGGGCTCACTCATCATTTCTCACATCCATGTATCATAAAATAATAAAAGAATAATTTTTCATATGTTACTTTTAACCAAATCATCAATATTTTCCACTCTCACACCCCAATGTGAATAATCTTGAGCTCCAAACACATTATCAAAATTGTGGGTTGGGACATAACCCAGATGAATCCAATACTCACATTTTCCTATATCTTGTGTTGGCATTAGGGAAAACTACATGTCACTTCCTATAATACTAACCATATTACATCCAAATAATTCCCCTCCAAAATCTATGTAGTACATTTCGTGAACATGATTAACATAATCCTTATGCTCTATTCCAACCAACAATAAACCCAACGACACATCCAATAACCCTTTGTCACAAAATCCTTACATACACTACATTCCATTCTCACATCATTCATTATGACAAAAACCGTATGATATCCCAACCAATATAATAATAAAGTGAGAGAAGGGAACACGAAGATTTGAACTATCACTCATCTCCAACATATATGTTTTGGAATATTATTAGAAAAGAACATTTTGTGTCAGAATAAAATACATGACTTAGGTTAGATTCATATAGAATCCAGTGGAATATACATGATTAAATAGTGTCAAATATTTATTTTTTGAGGGCTTCCACACAAACCTGTTTCATATTCCTCCACTATTACACCATTTAACTACAATGACCCATTCATAACCATTATTTTCTATATAGTAAAAACTATCCATTAATCATCAAAAATATTAATTCTATAATGTACACATATCAATTAACTAATAATTTAATTAATCCATAAGTTATCCTTTTCCATCCAATATTAGATTAATTATGACATTTATTTTCTATATTTGACAAAAACCACAAAACAATCATACAAATATATTTCATCTATTATTCTACCATTTGACTTATTTATGTTATAGTTGAAAAACATATTCATTTTTTCAGTCTTCCCACATTCCATACTAAATTCATTTCCAACTATTATATTTATTCCAAAAGTATCACAGCGTTCATTTATATTAAATACACCATGTACCAAACTACCCAACATCATTGGCAGACCACATATCATATACGAAACACCTCAAAATTCACATCCCTCAAAATAATAATATATAACTATATTTTTATGAGTATATAATACACTGCCAAGATAAATATAATTTATTTTTGGATTATTAAAACTTCCAATTTAATTAAAATCTATAATTTTTTTCAATTATGATAGATGTTACTAGTAAATTAACACACTAAAAAACATAATTTCATTGAAAAAAAATTCATATATTATGTAGGGATTGAACAAAAAAATAAAACATATAACAAACACTATTTTGATTAATAAAAATTATATTTCATAGAGAAAAATATAGACTCATCCATTATATTATTTCTATAAATTTCCCATCACTTTTACAAACATATAGTTTGTTGTTTATTCATGAAATTTTATTTATGATAGTAGAAATATCATAAACATGTGAAATAATAATGAAATATAAATAAAATATATGTGAAGTAATTTATTAATTTCAAACATTATAGTTATTATATTTCTTATGTTAATTTATACCATATACCTAAGTAAACAAGGAATTATTAAAACAATTATGTAAACAAAAAAATATATGGTGTCTTGATTACCGCACATGGAATATGACTCAATGTGTAATTCACCAGAATAGAGAGATATGATGAATGAAATTGAAAAATTCTCTGAATATAGGATGAAAAATAGAAATATAAATGGTAAAACAATGGCTTAAAGAGGAACATTATGATCACCCACACTAAAGATAATGAAAGGAACTCAATTATGGAAATGAAAATAGCTTTACAATAGTAAAAATAGTTTCACCCAAAAATCTCCAATGAACTGGAAAAACTCTACCATTTCAATTAGTATAAATTGGTTTCTATTATGTTCCCTCACATAACCCATTTAAAAATTCTATACATTAGTGAAAATAAATATAGTTTTTATTTTCATCACAAAAAACACAAAAAAACATATAAGAGAATAATCTTGGGTAAATTATTAATTTTATATATGATAAAACAATACCTACATGAAATATAATCCCCTATTTAATTGTAATATGTTTTACCCTTATATAAGTTGATGCAATTATGTGAGGATTAGGCTGACCATAATTCAATGACAGATATACCTAGATTAGAGTTTAATAATACCTTTACATGAGATTTAAAATATCCCCAAAAAAATTAGATGAAACAGATATATCAGTTCACAACATTATAGACTTCTCCCAACTACTAATTGAACTCTACCATCACACAGTGCAAGGACCCTATAAATTTATACCTTCTATAATGAATATTAATTCACTGATAAATCATATTCACCAATTTATACGTCTCTCACATAGAGAAAACCACCATGTCTTCATATTCTATCATAACCGAAATGAAAAGAATTTTCCAATGCCTATTTTGCACATATGGAGTCACCTTGTAAAACAATTACCACTAAAAGAATTTCAATTCTTGTGGTGGTCATAAAAAAAATTATTTAATATGTCCTATCATTTTATGTTAACCTAAAATCCATTATCACAACATCATATAATTTGGTGTGGTGGCCCTCATGATTGTCAAAATTTGTATATAGAGTCTTGAAAACAACCAATCATTTGGATCCCAAAAGGGGTGGTCTTGGATGGTCCAAGTCATTAAATAACATACCAATAAATATATTGTCCTCCTCTATCATAAAAAACATAAAATAGAAGATGACGTACATTCTGAAACGAAACCACACATATTTATTATTAGATATTTCTCATCATCCTAAACATGTAATCTATATAATATTATTGGGGAACTATTAACCATTGGTATCAAACTCTGTCTAATGATAAATAGGATATAACTATAACGCTAAAGAAATATTATTACAAAAACATAAAATTAACACATATAATAAATTTATATATCATAATAACATGATATGAATTTAGATTCACATATTAATCATAAAAACATAGAAAATATTTCATTAAACACCCCATAGAGCATTAAAAAAAGCATTCAATTAAAATTTTACTTAATAACTATGCTATTGTAGATACCCTTGAATTATATATTCAAGGTGTAGTAGCTCCAAATATCAGAAGGCACTAAAAATATTGGATCCATATCACACTAAAACTAAGTAATCTCAACCATCTTTATAAAGAATACATAAATCCAGGGAGACCTAATCTCAGGCTCACACCTGAGTACTGAGATTCCCCCATTATCACTTATATGACTTGTTTCTAGACTCATATCCTGAATATACACCCCCACCCAATATTATCAAAATAATTTATAATTCCTGTATTGGTCATCATAGCATGATCCATCACCTAGTGGATGAACTTTTCCATAACCAAGGCAAGGAATTCATCCAACGTGACTTCATTTGATTTGTTTTGATCCATCATACACCACACTTGAGATTCCCATAGAGCATAACCAATAATATTTTATCCTAAAAAATTGTTTGGAGTCCATATACACTATAAGGATACCTCAACATATTCCTTCTATTCATTAACTTTGGGACCCAATGATTTTTCATGTGAACATCGACACCTTCTATTATGGGATGAAAAACAACACCCCATCCCATGACACCCTATTAAACCCTTAAAACACAATGTTCTAATGATTATACATCAATATATATTTTCCCTAAACAGAAATGAAACAAAGTTAGTTCAAATTATTTGTTCAAATATTCATAATAGAGAAGGATACATTGAAATCTAATTAAATATATGAATCATGAATCCACAAACCATGAAACACAATAATTCTCCATGACATCACCAAGATCTCAGTGACAAAACCATTATCATAATCAACCACATACTTTATAAATGGATCCCACATATCAAAATATAAATGAAATTCGATAAAAATTCCTATTCATAATACAATTATATCTCAAAATTCTTCCACTCAACATGGATACATGGAATTTTAATCAAAAATAATTCTTATTACTCATGATTAAAATAATATTATTAATTTAAAGAAGATAATTTTTAATGAATTTTAGGAATCCATTTTAAACAGTAGAGGTAATTTAATTTCAATATAATTTATTAAAACTAAAACCTTTTTCAAACACATTTAGATATTTTATTCAAACCCTTTATAAAAAAACATGAATAATTATTAGATGAATTTTTTTTTCTAAATTTGATTTAAAATATCATCTTGTTATGAAACCAAAACAACAAATCAAAAAATAACATATATATATCATATAAAAATCAATAGATTCAGATTTAAATCAAATTTTTATAGAAATATCATCACCCTCTTGGTCTAACATGATTACCTAGCACTAATGAAAATTAATATTATCCAACCTGAAAAGATACAAAGGGTTTAACATGTGGTATATGTTAAAATATTTAAATTATTCCCACTAATAAAAATAGAAAACAAAAAAATTGATGTCATCCTGAATGGATGACCAAATAAATATGTTAAAAATGATGATTAAAGTAGTTTTCCATATTTTTCAAAAACAAACTAAGCATATAATTATTCAATAACTTGTTATGAAGAATGCATAATCTAGAATTAATCAATATCAAATTTACATATTCTAATTCTAATGACCACAAAATATTGATATACATGAGTACTGACAAGAACTCAAAACACATTCCAAAATAAAACTCTAAATTCAATTGTTCGCAATATTTAAATTAAATTACATAAATCCACATTAAAATGATTTTAAATAAGGGCATAATTTTTTGAGACATGGATGCTCGTACTTAGATCCCATGAAGGATGATATTTATATTTACTAAAAATATTTAGATGGAAAACCCAATTTTTATATATTCAAAATATTTTAATATAAACACTTACATTTTATTTTAAATCATTTGGTTCACAATAAATTATTATAAAAAACATGAAATGAGTTAAAAGATCACTCTTAATGTCATTATATCCATTTTCAAAAGAAAATTTTCTATTATTACGAAAAAAATTACATCATGGTTTTAAAAAACATTAAAAATTAATGTGTAAATATTTGAATAAACATAAACTATCATTGTATGTGGGGTTTGAATTGTTTAACCATTAGTAAAAAAAATATCAAATCCTTATTTTCATCATGTTAATAAAAATGTTCACATTTACACAACTATAGAATCCAAACAAACAAATATGATGCTTCATAAATAAAGTAGAAAATAAATATGATTAATGTACCTTTACACATAAGAATATTTTCATGTAAACCCTATATTATTTTCCATCAAAAAGAAAAGTACTTATATGATGAATGCACCTTTACTGGGACTCTATTGTGGAATTAATACATCTTCAATGGATATTTTGGTTATCTTAGTGTCCTTATAAGAAACCATGGGGGTCCAAATTTCGATATCATAGTTGGTAAATATGGCATATGATGAACAGTAGGCTCAATTAGATAAAGATATCATCGAATAAATGAAATAAACGTCATTCCTAAAAAAATTTACATCATATCTATCCACCATTATAATTTATGAATATATATCAATACCCCCTCCCTGGACTAGAACCAATCATTTATTAGTAATGATGAGAATGAATGAAGCCCAATACCCACATCCAAAGTCCCTAGGATGAAGACTAATACTAAGGGTATAAAAATTATAAGAGATATTACTCTAAAAGTATAAGTTAAGATAATGATATAATATGGAAACCACTGGTCAAACACTCGTGATATATGTTATCTACGATGCGATGAAAATAAATACATCAACACATGTCATGTCATACAAAATAAATCTATAAAATAATATCAAAAATAACTCATATTAAGAAACTCCAATAGTAACTATCATCTATATGGCAGTATGGTCATGCTCAGTAACCAATTCACTTAATATCACCTAAAATATATATAGTTCTGATGATAGTAGTAAAACTCACTGGTATCCTCCTTGGGACCTATCAAATAAATTTGAGAAAATAATACCAATTCTCCCATGGGAAAAGAGTAAAAAAATATACACCTATTATGATGACTACCTAATTCTATCATCACCAGGTCTCACTCAAAATGTATTTAATCCAATTATAATAAAATATCATATTCATAACATATTCATAAGAACAACATAACCCCTTCCCTTTTAGTTGTCCTATCTCACATCCACAGTAAAACATCTTGTGATCCAATCCCTTCTTGAGTGATGGAGATTTGAACACAACCCTACCGACCCCAACAATAGCAAGGTCAAATATCTTACATCATGTAAAACCACATATCACATAATCACATCTAAACCACTGAACATCCATATAATTCACTTCAGATCATAGTAGTGGGGTATTATGTACATGACTTACATCATGATCACTCACTCATCTTTCAACATACGATTCCCACTAAATATCTATCATCCCATCATCAAAAAATCATCTAGTAAACTACATGAATCTACCACACCATACAAGTTCATACCATCTTGGGAACATGAGAACTAGTTTACTAATAAATGGAGAGTGTGGTGAAGGGGGAATTAAACCATCCAACTTCGAAAACATAGGGGTTAGAAGAAACACCTAGAACTAAATGATTTGGTTTTAGTGTAAAATACTCATCTCAGGTGCGGTGCCTAATGAAATAAAAACAAAAATTCATGAATTTATAGGATAAAAAAGTTATATCTTAGGTTTGAATAGAAATAAAAACCATAAAAATACACTTTATTACTCTATTTCGTCACCACTTCGCATCCAAAAATATCCCAACATCTATAACACACACATACTAATAACCCTTAAAAATAGGCATACAAAAACTACCAATTCATAACTTATAATTGATTTAAAAAGATTTATATTTCAAATTAAAACCAATATGATATTTATTATTCCATGTATTTATCATATTAAATTGAAAAATATCAACCATAAACCACATTTATTCATTCATGAATTGATTCATTCATAGTATTTATATTACAATTATATATTTAATCCAATTATTTTATCTAGGACACATTCTAGATTAAATTAACATCTAATTATTACTTTTTTACAACCACACCCTAGTGTTATGATTAATTAATTTCATTGCATATCATAATATCATGAAGCACCAAAAACCAATAAATCATATATTAAGAACAAAGTATTTCATAGCCCTTACATAAATAATAAATAGTCATACATAAATTAATAAAAAATTCATTGTCCAACATATACATCATTCATGTTCTGATTATTCATAGAGCCCATTTTATTTTCACCAATAATTATTATTAATTTAATTGAGGGATATCTAGAAAAGAAACCCAACAATAGATCTTATTTTTAGTAATAAAAAATTCCCAAATTTAAAAACGAAATATAAAAATAAATAAAACATTCATGAAATAATATTCAGATTATGAAGTCTTATATTTCATAGAAAAAATTTAGATTCTTGAACAAAAATATATCCAGAAATATTTTATCCATTTTGTACTATTTTTTCTTTATATATTGATGTTATTTTAATTTTAATGGTATCACTAGAAAAATATATATGAAATAAATATGAAATATGAATAATATAAATTGATGGTACTTATCTTTTTAATTATTATATATATATTTATTTTATTACTTATTTTATTTCTTACTAATTAAGAGTGGATGAAATGTCATTTTGAACACATAGTTTTCATGTATAATAGTGATATATGGAATTTGAAGTTCCAAGTATCGAATAACAACTAAGAAGGGGGGTTGAATCAGTTGTTCAACATTTTATAAATTTCAAAACTTTATGAAACATAACCCTTGCAACCTGTTAAGATTTATTTCCTTATCAAACTTTAGCAAGAAACTCAAGCATGAAAGAAAGGTAAATCAAGAAATGCATGCAAGATTTTCAAGGTTAGGCCACAATAAGAGAACTTACATCCTTTCCATATCCACTCTCATGGGTCTATAGAAATCCACTATAATGAAGAAGTGAATACAACTTATGTCAACTCCCATTGGACACCTTCTATCCCCCGATAAGAAAGATTATACTGACTCCTGTCGGTTTACAATGTTTTCATAAAGAATAAATGAGACACTCTTAAGAAAAAGAAGTTTTTTGAAACTGCTCCAAAAATGCTCACTCCGAATTCTTAATCTAGTTTTCTAGGATCTGATTTTCTGGAACCAAACTTCTCAGCAAGGAAAATAATGATTCCACAGAAATTCCCACTCTGAATATTCAATCTAGATTTCTTGAATTAGATTTTCTCAAACCGGTCTTCTCAACAATATAATAATGATTCCTAATAAACTCCCACTCCGAATATTCACTTTGGATTTCCTGGATCCGATCATCAGAATCCGAACATTTCAGCAATTAATTAATGGATCTGATTATATTCTTCTCAAACACTCAAGAAAACTTCTTCAAAATGGTAGATGCTTTTCTCTTTTAATTCTACAGCGCTCCGCATTTTCCACGTGTATAAAAAGTTGAAAATGAGAGAATTATCTAAGAAAATATTTATAGTAAAATTAGAAAACAAAGGCGGGAAACGTAGAAATATTTCTCGATTCATCAAATATCAAAAACTCTTCAAATCTATCGCATTTAATCTTCAATCATTGACTTATTCAATTCTCCGTAAAATTCCCTGAGATTTATGCAATGTTGAAATATGGGTTTCCTTGAACTCTTCATATCATCTTCAGAATTTTAAGCCTAAATCTTGGATCTGATTTTAGGTTGAGGAAATTGTTTCACGAAAACTGGTTCAGGAAAACTGGTTCAGGAAAACTAGTTCCAAAAAACTAGTTCACAAAAACTGGTTCCGAATTTTAGGTTCAGGAAACAGACTCCAAATTTTAGGTTAAGGATGTAGACTCCGAATTTCTGGCTCAAGACGTAGACTCTAAATTTCTATCTCAAGAAGTAGAATCCAAATTTCTGGCGCAGGAAGTAGACTTTGAATATCCATCTCACGAAGTTGACTATGAATTTCTCTCTCAGGAAGTAGACTCCAAATTTCTGGCTCAGGAAGTAGGCTCCAAATTTCTGGTTCAGGATGTAGACTATGAATTTTTGGCTCAGGAAGAAGACTCGGAATTTATATCTCATGAAGTAGATTCAAGAAATAGTTTTAGTAAAACCGGTTCAGAAAAAACTAGTTCCAAAAAAATGATTCAGGAAAAACAGGTTTCGAATTCCCACAGAATTTTTCTTTCTGAAAAACATCAATCCTCTTCACCATTTCATCATCTGTGTTTATCATGAAACTTTTCATTATTTTTTAGAACATTTAGATCAGTAATGCATCATCTAATTTAATTTAGAATGTTTGAGACACTTTTTTAACATCGAACTTTTTATTCTTCAACATAATCTTCTTTAAGGAAATCATCCACAACCAGCATCTTCAAAAATTCTGTAACTCAAAAACATTCTTCAAAAAAAAATATTAGTTGTCAATAAATACAAAACTTTTTAAAAGCAAACACCACAATGGTTCTTCAATCTCCCCCTTTGGATTTGTTGGCAATCCTGGTTAACAAGTTTTCACCTCTAAAAAAACTCATGTTCTTGAATTTTACCAAAACATAGCCTTTCTTAAAAAGAGTTTCTTGACACTACACTACTGGATAAAGTAATGTTTTTGAAGGATTTCCATCCCTTGGTGACAAGAATAATTTGCGGTCATGTAAAGATAAACATCACCTTACTCAAACTCCCCCTCAACTTTTATCTTTCTCTTTCTCACTTTTATTTTACTCTCTCATTTTTCTTTCTCTCTCCCACATTATATGATATCCATAGCTTTAGATTCCTAAAAGAAAACTTACTCTCCTCCTTTGTCAACTTAATCCAAAGCACGGTGGGGTACCTTCATTATGAGTTTTCAGATGTCTTGGGAGGAGGCTGAACATGGAGTTACAACCTTAGTGAAACAAACCATTCCTTTGACAATGCTTTTGTGAAAATATCAACAATCTGGTACTTTGTTGAAATATATTCCATCAATACTTCCCCAGAAGCAACTTTCTCTTTTAAAAAGTGATAATTTATATCAATATTATTTGATCTTGAATGTTGAACATGATTCTTGGAAAGATCAATGGCACTTTGATTATCACAGAGTATTTTCAAAGGATTAGAAAATTTCTCTTTCAAATAATCGAGCTGAACTATCATCCACATCATTTGAGTACTAGCCTGAGTAGCTGCAACATATTCAGATTCATATGTACTTAATGTTCTTGAACATTTTTTCTTTCTATGCCAACTCACACAACATTCCCCTAAGAAAAATTTCCTCCTGATGTTGATTTTCTATCATTACAATCACCGGCCCAATATGCATCAGTATAACCATTAAACTTCATCTCATTGTTCCTCTTGTATAACAACCCATGTGAATTTGTTCCTTTATCGTATCTCAGAATCCTCTTAAATTAAAATATATATGATTCTTTTGGATTACTTTTATATCGGGAAGAGAGAGTCACAACATAAGAAATATCAGGTCTTGAGGCTATTAGATAAATAAGACTTCCTATTAACTTTCGAAAGTCTATCTTATTCACAGTGATCCCTGACCCATCTTTGCTCAACTTTGTGCTCACTGAGATAAGGGTTGAAACTTCTTTTGATTCTTCCATCCCAAACTTCTTTAATAGTTTCTTAGCATACTTTTCTTAGGATAAGAAAATGTAGTTTTCTTTTTGTTTAACTTGTAAGCCAAGGAAGAATGTTAATTCCCCCAACATTGACATTTTAAGTGATTTCTTTATCTCTTCAGCATACTCGTCACAAACCTTTTCTTCATATCCAGCAAAAATTATATCATCCACAAAAATGATTACAATTAATGTTCTGGAATCAACATCTTTAACATTCAAGTTTCTATCATCCTTTTCTTTAGAAAATCCCACCTTTCTCAAAGAATTGTCAAGATTTGAATACCATTCTTGTGGAGATTGTTTTAGCCCATAGAAGGATTTAATTAATTTGAAAACATTGTTTTCATCCTCATCAAGTAAAAACACACAAGGTTGTTCAATGTAATTTTCTTCCTCAATCTCATCATTTAAGAAATATGACCTTACATCCATATGATAAACATTGTAACTCTGATGAGCATCCACTTAAAGAAACATTCTAATAGTTTCCAAACATGAAACAGAGGCAAACGTTTCATCAAAATCCACACATTCCACTTGTGCATATCCTTTACACAGAAGACTTGCTTTTTGTTTCTTGTAACTTCTCCATGCTCATTCAATTTAAATCTGTAAATCCACTTGGTCCTAAAAAAATTATTATTTGCTGGCCTTGAAACAAGTTCCCATGTTTCATTCTTCTCAATCTGATCTAGTTCATCATTCAAAGTATCCACCCATTCTTTATGATGAATATATTTTGAAACTGATTCCTATTCAACTTTTGAGATAAGGGAAGTCGGATTTTCTAATCTTAACTTCCTTCTTGTCTAAACTGGAACCTTTTGGTCCCCAATAATATTTTCAAATTCAACATGTTTATGTAGGGTAGGAAAATTCAAATTTCCTTTCCCAGCTTCAGTTTCTTCCCCATGTGACTTATCTGAGACACTTTCACTATTGTGGGAATTCTCTGATTTATCTTCCTCAGTATTCTTAACAGATGTTGTGAAGGATCTGGGATTTTCAATTACCTTTATATTATATGAGTCCACCAACTTCTGTAACCATTTTTTCCATCATTTGTAACATATTCTATTTTATGAATATCCCATAAATATTCTTTCTTCGGCTTTCTCTTCAAACATTCCTAAGTCTAGATTTTTGATTTTTAGCATGCATAGACTTCTAAAAACATTGAAGTAATTAAAAGAGGGTTTTTTTGTTATACCACACCCCATATAAAGTCATGTTGGTTTCCAGTCTTAATAAGCATCTATTTTGAACATGCACAGTAGTGCTATCAGCTTCTATCCAACAGAATTTTAAAAGTTTGTATTCTGATAACACACTTCTTCCCAATTCAACCATGCTTCTATTTTTTCGTTCTCCTACTCCATTTTGTTGTGGAGTATAAGGAGCACTATACTAATGTTTGATAACATGATTCCAAATATTCGTTTCAAAAGCATTTCTTTTAAATTTGGTACCACTGTCTGTTCTCAACATCTTTATGGATACTCCAATTCATTCTCAACATCTCTTCTGAAGAATTTAAACATTTCAATAGCCTCTGACTTATGCTTCATGAAGATGATTTTTTCATCCGAGTGAAGTCATCAATAAAAGTGATAAAGTATAAATCTCATTTTTTCGATTGATGCCTCATCGACCTACATTGATCAGAATGAATAATCTCAAGTGGTTTGTTAGATTGAATCTCAACTTTTTATGACTTTTTTTAGCCATTCTTTTTCTAGAAAGTAATACAAACATCTTCATATGTTCTTTTCAATTTTGGGAAATTTCGAATAGCATCAACATTATAAAGCATAATCATGTTCTTCTTCCCATGGTGGCTAAGTCTTCTGTTCCATAACTTGTTTTCATCTTTAGCACTCAAATAACAAGAGTTACTGGATTCTCCAATTTGAAAGATATTCCCACTGGTTCTTTCTCCTTTTGTAATCACTTTTCCATTTTTCACAATTTTAATGATACAAGAATACTTTCTGAAGATAACCTCTTTTTCATCATCTCAAAGTTGACTTACATTGAGTAAGTTATGTTCTATCCCATCAACAAGCAAGCCTTCCTTAGATTTCAGTTTCTCTTCTTCAATAGCTGCTCTTCTCATTCCCTTAATTTTTAATGAACTATCATTTCCAAAATTTACTGCTCCTCCATCATGACATTCTACATGTTCCAAGATTTTTATATCACCTTTCATGTGTGAAGGATAACCACTATAAAGAATCCATGGTTTGTTCCTATTACATTCTTTCAAATCTATCTCAATAATAAAAGCTCTCTCATCAACCATCTTATTTTCAGCTCTCGTTTCTTTCTTATTATAACAAACTTGTTCTGAAAGAAGTGTCATACATCGTTCGGAATGATGGACAAACTTATCACATCTTCCAAAAACTTCTTCTAAACATTTAAATTGATTATTTGTGGGAATGTTTCTCACATCTTGAGAATTCACCTTTTCAACTTTCTTTGAGTACGGAAAGTTACTCATTCTTCATTCACTATTTCTTCCACTTTTCTCAAACCTTCTTTCAGGTAGAGATAAATTGTGCCAAAAACTATAAGCTCAATGCCCATATATTCAACAACCCCAGAAATAACCCTCAAATCTTGATTTTCTATTAAATAATTATCATTCTTTATAGAAATTTTGTTGAGGTTGATATCTTCTTTAAGCTCTAGAAAACTCAAGATGTTGGCCATCTCTTCTTTTTAGTGATTTTTCTACTTTTAAATGATTGATAGATTTGTCACAGCCTTTCTCTACCCAAGCATTTATAATACTTTTTCCATAACCTAAAATGTTAGAAGAATCAGATACAACATTTTTTTTGGTAAGACAAGATTTCACATGATTCTCGTAATGAGCCTTCACTGCATTTTTAGAGGTCTCAACTTTAAATTATATAGTTTTGTGGAAGTTTTAATTCATCTTCCTCAATGTATTTTTGGACCCAAGGAGTTTTTATTGCCCCTTGTTTACTTCTTCTTCCTTATCATCCATCTTCTTGCTAAGATCTTTAACCATCATTCCCTGTTTAGTAATTCTACGTTTGTAACTTAAAATTTATTGAAGGTATTAATCTTCCTTCATAGTGACATATTTACTTTCATCCTAAACTTATTCATAATTCCTCTTCATCACATGAATTTCTTTTTTGAGATATTTGTTTTTCTCAAGACATGCAAAAACTTCGGATCTTAGCTAATATTCTCTTTAAGATTCTTCCCCACCTTTTTGACTCTCTGAGGAAACATTTTTTTCTAAACTTTTACAACGAAGATTCTAAATCATTCATTACTTTCATCTTATGAGGAAGCATTGTCAGATGATTTGAATTCATCCTTATTTCCCATCATAATTCTTTTCTTTTCAAAAAACTTATTCTTGAATTTTTTTAGAAGTCTTCTCTTCTTTTTCATTCTTGTTATACTTCTTCCATCGAGGATTGTCATCAGAAAAATCTTGATATTCTCCAACTTTCTTCTTAGGGAAATTCATGGCAATGTTTCTAATTCTACCACACTCAAAAAATTTGAGATGAAGTTTCCCTCCATACTTTCCTCTTCCTCTTCAATAGTTCTTGGATATGAGAGACATGATTTTTTCATTCAACTCTTCATCTTCCTTATCATCAGACTCAAAGGATCAGCTTTATCACCATCTTGGATTTTCATCTTTCTCATTGCTTCAAAATCCATTTCATCTTTTATTTTCTTCATAAATATGGGATATTTTCTCATTTCATAAGAAACTAGAATTTTATGCAGTTCATCTAGAGATAAATCATCCTTATCTTCTAGTGCTGAAATTTTAGAATCAAACCTGTCGGAAAAGTTTCTCAAATGTTTCTTCACAATTGTAGAATCTTTCAAATCTTCTCTGAATCCTCTAATGTTTCACACTATTTAATTAAATTTGGTGAAGTATTCATCAATTGTTCATCATCTCTCATCCTGATGTCTTCAAACTTACTATGCCAGATTTGTAGCTTGGCCTCCTTGGCTTTTGTATTTCCTTCGAATACACTTTCTAGTTTATCCCATGTGATTTTTGATGTTGTGATACCCATCACCTTCTGATAAAAATTTTCTGATAAGGAAATAAGAATATAATTTCTTTCCTTTCCATCAACTTCTATGTTTCTCTTATTAGAAAATGTCATATGAGAATATTTCTCAAAAGGTGGAAAGCCAATAGTAGCAGCATCAACAACTTCAAGGACAAGATATATGAGATAATGAATCATCCTATTTTTCCATCCATAAAAATTCTTTTCATCAAACGTAGGGATTATTATACAGTTGAAAGAATTGATGTTCTCCATTATAAGGATTAAACAAAGGGAACCTCCCTCTGATACCACTTGAAGTTCCACGGATCGAATAACAACTAAGAAGGGGGGTTGAATCAGTTGTTTAACTTTTTATAAGTTTCAAAACATTAAGAATATTAAACCTTGTAACATACTAATATTTATTTCCTTATCAACCTTTTTCAAGAAACTCGAGCATGAAAGAGAGGTAAATCATGAAAGGAACACAATATTTACAAGGTTCGGCCTCAATAAAAGAACCTACATCCTTTCCATAGCCACTCCCATGGGTCTATGCAAATCCAATATAATGAAGAAGTGAATACAACATTTTTCAAATCCCGTTGGAAACCTTCTATCTCCCGATAAGAAAGATTATACTGACTCCCTTCAGTTTACAATGTTTTCTTAAAGAAAAAATGATCCACTCATAAGAAAAGGAACTTTGTTAAAACTTCTCCACAAACGCTCACTTCGAATTCTTAACCCGATTTTCATAGATCAGATTTTCTGGAAACAAAATTCTCAGCAAGGAACATAATGATTCCACAGAAATTCCCACTCCGAATATTCATTAAAGATTTCTTAAATCTGATTTTCTAAAATCGGTATTCTCGGTAATATAATAATTATTCCTAATAAATTCCCACTCCGAATATTCACTCTGTATTTCATGGATCTGATCTTCTGAATCCGAACTTCTCAGCAAGTAAATAATTACTCTGATTCTCATATTATCAAACTCTCAAAAAACCTCTTCAAGATGTTATATTCCTTTCACTTTTATTTCTACAACGCTCTGCCTTTTCTGCGTGTATAAATAGATACAAATGAGCGAATGATCTAAGTACATATTTATAGGAAACTCAGAAAACAAAAGTGGGAAACTTGAAAATATTTCTTGCATCCTCAAATCTCAAAAACTCTTCAAATCTATCGCATTTAATCTTTAATCATTGACTTCTTCAAATATCCTTAAATTTATCCTAGATTTATAAAAGGTTGAAATTTGGGTTTTCTTGAAATCTTCATATCTTCCTCAGAATGTTAAGGCTGAATCTTGGTTCTGATTTTAGGTTCAGGAAACAGGTATAAGAAAATTGGTTCACAAAAACTAGTTTAGGAAAAATGGTTCAGGAAAAATGGATCTGAAAAACTGGTTCAAGAAAACTAGTTCTGAATATTAGGTTTAGGAAATAGACTCCGAATTTTAGGTTCAGGAAGTAGACTCCAAATTTCAAGCTCAGAAAGTAGACTCCGAATTTTTGGATCAGGAAGTAGACTACGAATTTCTAGCTTAGGAATTAGACTCAAAATTTCTGGCTCAGGAAGTAGACTCCAAATTTCTGGTTCAGGAAGTAGACTCTGAATTTTTGGCTCAGGAAGTAGACTCAGAATTTTAGGGTCAGGAAGAAGACTCTGAATTTCTGGATCAGGAATTAGACTCCAAATTTCTGTCTTAAGAAGTAGACTCTAAATTTATTGGTTTGGAAGTAGACGCTGAATTTCTGGCTCAAGAAGTAAATTCAAGAAATAGGTTCAGCAAAATAGGTTGAGGAAAAACTGGTTCTAAAAAACTGGTTCAGGAAAAATAGATTCCAAATTTTCTCATAATTTTTCTTTATGAAAAACATCAATCCTCTTCACTATTTCTTCAAAAATGTTTATCATGAAACATTTCATGATTTGTGAAAACACTAAAAATAAAAAATCATTGTTTGATTTTGTTTAGAATGTTTGAGACACTTTCTTAACATCTAACATCTAATTATTCAACATAATCTTCTTTAAGGAAATCTTCAAAAACTAGAAACATCAACATTCTGTAACTCAAAAACATTCTTCAACAAAAAGATTAGTTGTCAACAAAAAAAACTTTGTTAAAAAAAACACTAAAAAGGTTCTTCAGAATTTAATATCCCAATTTGAAGAATAATAATTACATGTTTCACAAAAATGGGGTGATGAAATTAACATAATTACATAGGATTGGAAATTAAATAATTAAATAAAAAGATCATAGAAAAATCAGTAGACCTAATAGTAATGGGGTTTTCAACCATACTTGGGGTAATGTATTTAACTTAAATAGGGAAAATAAATAGGATTTAGAATATTAATTAGTGTTTTACAAAAATATCCCAATGAATCATTTATTCATTCTCGATTTAATTCAAATTAAATTATTTTCTATTTAATTCCCTCACATAACCAATTTCGATATCACAACAAGAATATAAAAATATTTCAATGAGAAATGTTTTTTAACTATTTGAGATACTTCCTTACACACAATACTTAGTATTAATTAAATAAGATAGAGTTAAATATTAGAATCCTATTACTAAATTGGTGGGTATGAATAGTAATAAAAACATTATGATAATTATTTATAATGTTTTTAAATATATCATATTTATTTACAAGTACATAATAAATAAGTTTCATGTTTAATGTAATGTTATTTTATGCTTCTGAAATATTTTTTATAAAAATTTGTTTATTTTGGATTTTGTAACAATAAAATTTTAACTAATTTATAAAATTTGCAGATGTATTATTTTATAAAATTAATATCAATTTCAAAATCATAATTTTATTTTTATCTCATTTAAAATTTTTATTAGTTTTCTAATTTTTATTCCATAAACAGTGAAAAGTACTAGTTTTTATAAAATTTCCATTTCATGTCAAGTAAATGAAGTATTATGTTTTTGAAATTATAAAATTGATATACATATCATTTAATTATATAGAATGTAACACCCCGATATTTTATGAGATATATTATTTTTAATTTCTTTGATGTCTTTTATTGTACACCAAGATTAGTTTGTACTATACACAACACTGTATTAGCTAGCAGTATACGCAACACTATTCTGGAAAGTGTTACACACAATTTTACGTCTGTAGAAATTACTATACACAACATTATGTATAGATTTTGATAAATGCATAAATGAAATTAGTTTTTATTATGTTATACGCAACACCAAAGGGAGATTTCACTACATGCAGCCCTAACATGGCTTTCATTACATGTAATCACAACCTTCCTCAATAGAGTGTGTAGTACACAATACCGGGTTGTAGGATCCAAATAATGATATAGATACTCAATATACAAGAGGGGGGGTGAATTGTATACTTTAAAAATTCCTTTGGAACCTTTAAAGTTAGTTATGAATAACTATGGTTTCCTTAAGCAAAGGAAAGGGCTAAGTTTAACAAAGTTTAAATTAAGAAAATTCAAAACACCTCCAACACCAAATGAAAACTTGGAAAGAGATTCCGAAAGTAGGTTCCGGAAATTTGGTTCCGGAAATTGAAACTTAACAAAAGTTTACAATATGAGATTCTACCTTAAAGCGTATAGAATCTAAATGAAACAGAGTACAAGTAAGGAAGTATAAGAAAGTTATACCTTCATTATAATACAGAATGCAGCGGAAACAATCATGTAGTAAAACTACGAGTAACAAGATATAAGTCTTTCAACCCAAAGAGAAGGGTATCCAACAACCTTGGATAAAGGTCCCTTGATTTATACTTTCAAGAAAGTCTGTCTTACCCACACCAGAGTAAGCCCTCGATACAAAGATCAGAGTATCTGTCTTGTTATCCCCGCAAGCCCTCAACTTCAAGGTAGTTGGCCACCTCTGTCTTCCTCAGCAAGGAAGCCCTCAACTTCAAGGTGTTGGAAACCTCTCTCTTCCTATTCCCGGAAGTCCTCGAATGTAATCACCAACATTCAGAGTCGCACAAAGCTTTGAGATTTAATAAGAGCCTCTCTCTCTAGAAATCACTTCAACAGGATGTATACACAATGTTGAAGAAGTTATACATCAGTTATGAGCTCTTTCAAATGAGCTTTTATTTATAGTCAAGGTCAGCCTCCTTTCCAATGGTCATAATTTCCTTAAAAATCGAAGGGACCTATACAAGTGTAAATTCAAAAAAGGTTAGTTTAAAAAAGAATAGACGACATAGTTTTATAACAAAACAAGTGTAACAGATTGTACAACATCGTTTTAAGTCTAATTGAAAAGATCAAAGTGAAAGTTTGGAGTGTAACAAAAGTATAAAAGTTTAGACAAATTATAAAAGTGTAAGCAAAAAAGAAATTTTGGATTCTAACCAAAAAATAATTTTCGGAGTGTATAAAACAAATATGATCAGGTTTTCTTTAATAGGTTAATTTGAAATAAGAATTCAGAATGAGAATTCGTCATCAGAATTCGTAATGAGAATTCGTCATCAGAATTCGTAATGATAATTCGATGTCGAACTTCATAAGGATTCGTATCATGAATTCGGAGTAGAACATAATTAGAGTTCGTATCTGGAATTCGGAATGAAATTTTATCACAGTTCTCATCTGAATTCAGAGTGAAACTTTATTATAGTTCTCATCCAGAATTCGGATACTAAAACAGAATTCTTCATATCAAATTTTTCAAACAATTCCGAGAATATAGAAATGAATTTGAATCTTATACTTAAGAAAAATATTGATGAAAATATGAAAAGGATAATTTTTCTTTTAAAGTCTATTTTCCTTATAGAAGCAATTTTCCTTATAAAAGCAATTTTCCTTAAAAAAGCAATTTTCCTTAAAGATAAGGTGTTTCCGATTTTCAAAACAAGAAGGAATGGAAAAGTCCTAAGGAAAACATTATTGGCTCAACAATCTCCCCGTTTTTGGAAAGCAAAAACATCCTTAAGAAAAATAAATTCTAAGAAGAAAGAAAACATTATGGCTTATCTCCCTTTTCTTATAGATGTAGATGAATACGACTAACTCCACCTTAGTCTTTGAAACTCTATGGATCATATTCTAGATTTTCGGAATGATATTTCATTACGAATAAGATTGTATTCTTTAATGAGAAACCCCCCCTTAGATAAACACTTATTAGAGTTTGTTTTCTTTCTCACCATTTGTTAAGATTCTTTTTCCCTTTCATTAGAGTTCTTTTCCTTCTCCCCCTTTGTGATTTTCAAAAAAGAATTCCAGGGAATGGAAAATAAAAAAAAAGTACCTGAAAAATTAGTAGTAACAAGAAAAGAAACCAGCAAGCACAAATTTTCATTATTATTGAAAAGCTCAACAACAAAGAAATTTAGATACAACAAAAGATCGGATATGTCTATTTAGGATCTTTCACCTTCGCCATGAGACCCTTTAGAATAGTCTGTATCTTCTTTAAGTCTTTATGATCTTCTTCATCTTGCTTCTCTAACACAACAATTCTTGCACTTTGGGCTTCAATATTTTCTTCCTGGGCGTGAAGCTTTTCTTCCTGAGCTTTAAGATTTTCTTCCTTAGCCTTCAACTTTTCTTCAAACTCAATCTGATGATCCCTTTCATACTTCCTATTTTGAGAGATAGATTTTATATTCCCATTCAGATCTCTGACTTCATGAATCCGGAAATTCTTTTCATTTGTCAATTTCTCTTCAAAGGAAGAAGTGAGCTTATTTATTTTTCTGTCCTCAGTCTCAAAGGCATCCTTCACATTATCTTGGAATTCATCAAGGATCCTTATTTCTTATAAAGTCTTTCTCGACCAACTGGTCATCCTATTGAAAGATATTTTGTGGGATTCATAGCCGACAAAGAAAGATTTGAATTGAGCTTCTATCTCAACAAACTTATCCATGACCATGGATACAGAGTCTGATTTCTAATTCAAAGCATGTTGGAGCATCTGACATCTTTAATCAATGCTTGAGAAGGTCGGAATAGAACCTACCAACTTCTTTAAAGACTGAACAACAAAGTAATACCCCAATGAAGATTACTCCGAATCCGAGACTCAGCTTGGAGAATTTTTTTCTTCAACTAGGTCAAGCTTTCTCTTTTAAGAACTACCAACTTCCTTTCTCTTCACCACTTCTGAGCTCGGAGTATCAGCATGAATTTGCTTTGCCTTGTCTCTTTTCGGAATAGAATCCTATTCCAGAGTTCTTTTTTCACTATCAGTCACTTGAATAATATTGTCTTCATCATCAGCACATTTTTGAGCAACATCCTCTATGTTCTCCATTTGAGAAAAATCATGTAGAAGTTGTTTTTATTCTGCATGATATGCTACTTCTTCTTCTCCTTGCTGCTCATCGTTTCCAGGAGTGACTAATTTCGAAGATTCGGCTTCTGATGTTCGGAGCGATAGATGTTCCGAATGAGTCCCCTTATAATCTTCTACTTGTTTCAAAACATCTGCAGTTTCACCACTACCTTCAGTTATAGCTTCTTCCTTGTCCACTCGCTCAATTTTCTATACTTCCTCAGTAGTCTTAGCAACAACTTCTTTCGGAGCGACGAAAATTATTCCCGGAGTTTCAGGAAGAGAGTCCAAGGAAAAAGATCTCGGAACATGAATATTTGCCGAAAGAATCTAATTGTACTTCAACAATTCCTGAGCTACCTCTGATTCAGACAACTTCTTCTTAAGATTCTTTTCTATGACTAGTTTTTCTATCTCATCCACAGTTCTTTCCTTCAAGGCCTTATCCTCCGTAGTATCCAAGCCAAACTGAGGCTCCCCTTGCACTCTTTTTTCTTTTATCTCCCTCCATTTAGAAACTACCTCATCTGGATAAGCTTTCTTCTTCATTGGTTTTGGAGGTGCGGAATGAACTTCCTTAGACTTGGGATTCTCTACTTCAACTTCCACTTCATTCAACTTTCTCTTCCTTACTGGCTTAGAGGATTCCGGATTAGCAACATTCGGAATCGTTTCTTCTTGAGCAGGTAAATCAATAAACTGACCAGTCTTCTTGTCAAAGGCTACATCCATCCATTTGAGTGTAGCATCACTCACCATCATAATTTTGAAAACTCTTGGCTTAGACTTGCATGCCTCCTTGAAAGACTCAAGGCACCGAACTATAAATTTTGAGAGGATTGCTGGGTACATTATGATCTGAGCTCTCAGATTTCCTTTCTTAACATTCTCAAGAGTAATGAGAATGTGCTTCATCAGGTTAAAATTCCTCAGATTTATCAGAAACTCTAGGATGTAGATCTCACTCTTCTTCAAGCTATCTTTGTCACCCTTCCTCGGTACGATAAGGCCTTTTACCCATAATTCTAGAATTCGAAAATTCGTAGATAAACTAGAAATCTTCGGAGCCTTTTCATCTGCTAGTCCGAGAGTTTCTAATGATTTTTCCTTGTCGAAGCTACCCTTTGAATCCGGCAACACATGATATATGAATTCAGCTTCTCCTTCATTACTCAGCCCTACCAAGCTAGCTGCCTTGGCATACGAAAGCGTATAAGTCTTTCCATAAGACTTAAAAAGACAACTTTTTCCTTCCATCTTCCTTATGAAAGGAGAGTGTCTCATAAAACTCTATAAGAAAATATGAATAGACTTCATCTTGATTCCCAGGTTTCGATATGGCAACATCTTCCCATCCATTAAGCTTAATATTCTTGGATATAAGAGAGTCATACTTGTTGAAGAAATCAGGGTGAACCAGCCTCTCTCTATATACTAACCACTTCGAAATCGGCTTAAAGGAAGACATGTCTTGAGAAGCTACTTCCACAGACATTCGGATCTGAAGGCCTCTGAGAATTTCGGAATGGAGAAATCTGAAGTTTGGAATGGATTTAAAATGGAGAGGCTGGGCTTTGGGATGCTGGATCTTGAAAACCGATGTGGGAAAACCATTTGGGGTCCCCTTTATACAGGCAACGATAAAACGGTTCAACTTTCACGGTTGATCGAACAATTGTGACAAGCTGAGATCAGATCTGACGGTCGAGAACCAATTCTCATGAAAATATGAATCCGATCTTTTGAGGTTTTCATAAAACAATGATTTATGAAAAATATAATCTGAAAACAAAATATAAGAAAATGCCAGAAAGTAATGTATGACCATGAAAACTTGAGTAAGAAAATCATACCTTTCGGATTGGCTTAGGAGGATTATTCGTAATGGGTAATATTTGAAGAAAAATTAGCTATGAAAAAAAAATGCAAAACTCACTACGAAAAACAAACTCAGCACAGAAAACTTTGTACGAGAAAAAAATATTATAAGAATTCTAGTATGAAATTTTTTAAAAACAAATTTGAATATGAAATACTCATTATGAAAGACTCGGTATGAAGATTTCGTTATGGATATACCAGTACGAAATTTCCCATTTTGGAAGTGTCCAATACGATGATTTTGATTCCATAAGTCCTCTATATGAACATATCCATTCTGAAAATTTTAGTTCCGGAAATTTCCAATACGGAAATTTAGTTCCGAAAAATTTTAAAACAAACTTTGGGAAAAAAATTGTTACATTAACAATCAAATGTACTCCCCCTATAAAAATGAGTTTATTACTGTAAGGAGACTTTTTCAATAGAAAGTTAATTAAGAAAGATTACCTTACGGTTATCATTCCTAACTTCTGTTTAATGTATTCAAATCTATCAGAAGGAAAAGATTTTGTGAAAATATCAGCATGTTGATCTTGTATTCTGATAAACTGAAGAATAATATCTCATTTTTGTGTGTGATCCCTAAGAAATTGATGCCTAATATCTATGTGTTTTTCATGAGAGTGATGTGCAGGGTTCTTACTAAGGGTAATGGCACTTGTCTTATCACACAAAATTTGAGTTTTAGTAAAACTCAAGCCATAGTCTGTGAGTGTGTGTTGCATCCACAACACTTGAGCACAACAATTTCCAGCTGCAACAAAATCAGCTTCAGCAGTGGAAAGTGCTACAAAATGTTGCTTCTTGCAAGAAAAAGAAACTAATGAATCTCCTAAGAAATAGCAAGTTCTGGATGTAATTTTTCTACCCATTCTACAGCCACCAAAATCAGCATCAGAAAAGATTTTTAGAACAAAATCATTTCCAGAAGTATAAAATAATCCTACATCCATGGTTCCCTTAAGGTAGCGAAAAATTCATTTTACTACCTTTAAGTGAGATTACATAGGATTGGATTGATATCTTGCACATAAGCATACTGAAAACATTAAGTCTGGTTCACTAGATGTTATGTAAAGTAAACTTCTTATGATACCTCTAAAAGATGTTTGATCTACTGGTTTCCCAGCTTCATCAAGATCTAAAGAATTTGAGGTACCAATAGGAGTACTTATACTCTTAGTGTTTTCATAACCATATTTTTTGAGAAGATCATTAATATAATTATGTTGAGATATGTAGATTCCTTCTGGTTTTTGAGAAATTTGAAAAACAAGGGAAAAAGTTAACTCACCCATCATACTCATTTCAAACTCAGATTTCATTAGATTTGCAAAAGAGTCGGTCAAAGATTGCTAAGTTGAACCAAATATGATGTCATCAACATAAATTTTAACAATCAAAACATTTTTCTTATCTTTCTTTATAAAAAGGGTTGGATCTTCATTTCCCTTAACATAGTTATTTTGAAGGAAAAATCTAGTGAGTCTATCATACCATGCTCTTGGGGCTTGATTAAGACCATAAAAAGATTTGGTAAGTCTAAAAACATGATCAGGATGTTTTGTATCATCAATGCCAGGAGGTTGTTCAACAAAAACGTCCTCATGAACATAACTATTATGAAAATAACATTTCACATCCATTTGAAAAAGTATAAAATTAAAGAATGATGCAAAGGAACGTAGAATACGGATGTATTAAAGTCTAGCTACTGGAGCATAGGTTTCTTCATAGTATATTCCCTCTTGCTGATTATAACCTTTAGCAACAAGTCTAGCTTTACTTCTTACTGTGACTCCATTTTCATCACATTTATTTCTGAAAACCCATTTTACTCCAATAACAAATGTTTCCTTAGGTCTTTCAACAAAGGTCCAGACTTTATTCCTTTTGAATTCATTAAGTTCATCTTGCATGGCTTTGATCCAATCATCATCACCTAATGCTTCATCAGTTCTTTTAGGTTCTAATTGGGAAAGAAATGCTAGATTTTCTACTTCATTTCATAAGGAACTTATAGTCCTTACAGGTTGATTTACATCACCAATGATACTATCACTGGGATGATTCTTAAGAAACACCTGATTTGGGTTTTGAAAAGCCTGTTCATCAACATAGGGTAGAAAGTCATCCGGGGTAAATGTTTCAGAAGTATCTTCTTGAACATTTTCCATATCAGAAGGTTCTTCTATCAATGGTTGATAATCGGTTTTTGAAAACACATATGAGGATATAGATTGGGATGGTTTAAAAACAAAAGGATCAGACTCATCAAATTTTACATGCACTGTTTCTTCAACAGTACTAGTATTTTTATTGAAAACTCCATAAGCCTCAGATGTTGTGGAATAACCTAAGAAAATTCCTTCATCCGATTTTGATGTGAATTTATGTAAGTTATCTTTAGTATTCAAAATGAATACTTTGCCACCTAAAACCTTGAAGTAGGATAGTCTTGGTTTTCTACCATTCCATAACTCATAAGGAGTTTTATTAAGAAATGGTCTAATTAAAACTCGATTTATAGTATAACAAGTAGTACGTACAGCTTCAGCCCAGAAATGTCTAGCTATAGAATATTCACTCAACATGGTTCTAGTTATCTCTTGAAGAATTATATTTCTTCTCTCAACTACACCATTTTTTTGAGGAGTTCTAGGTGATGAAAAATTGTGAGTGACACCTTTTCTACTACAAAAAGCTTCAAAATCAGAATTTTGAAATTCTCCTCCATGACCACTATGAATCGTTTTAAATGGAAGGTTTTTCTCATTTTTATCTTGAGCTCTAAAAATTTTGAAATAAGAAAAAGCTTCAGATTTCTTTGCTAGAAAATTGACCCAAGTAAATCTAGTGTAATAGTCAACTAGAAAAAACACATAGTATTTGCCTCCAATACTTCCAGTTTGTGTTGGACCAAAAAGATCCATGTGCACTAACTATAATGCATCATTTGTTGAGACTTCTCAGATTGATTTAAAAGTAGATTTATGTTTCTTTCCATACTGACAAGGATCACAAACTTTAGAAGAATCAAATCTAAGCTCTGGTAGATCCTTAACTAGTTTCTTCTTAGAGAGTTTACATAGGTTTATAAGGTTACAGTGACCTAGTATTCTATGCCATAACCAGGAATGATCTTCCATTGCACTTAGGCAAGGTAAATCTTGGCTTCTAAGGTCTTCTAAGTTCAAAGTGTAAACATTCTCTTGCCTATTGGCTGAGAGAATAAATTCTTCCTTGGAATTGTGAACTAAGAACCTATAATTCCTAAAACTCACAAGGTATCCTTCATCACATAACTAACTTATGCTAATAAGGTTGTGCCAAATACCCTTAACAAAAAGAACATTTGAAATAAAAGTTTATCCAAAAAGAACAATATTACCAACACCAACAATCTCTCCTTTAGCATTGTCTCCGAAAGTTACCTTTCCTCCTTTCGTTTTGATAATCTTTTAAAAATAGCTTTTGTTACCAGTCATGTGCCGGGAACATCCACTATCCATGTACCATGTATTATTGCTGGTACTCTCTTTATTTTCCTGAAATAAAGAAGAAAATTAGACTTTCGGAATCCAAACTTGTTTGGATTCGAGATCACTAGATAACACAATTTTAGGTACCCACTTCTTCTTGGAAAAATAAGCTTTGTCAAATCCTAAGGATTGGGTTTTGTTTAGGGAACAATTCTTTTCCCAGTGACCACCACATTGACACTTAGTACAAAATGGGGAACTTTGAGGATCAAAATAATTGTTACTAAAAAATGGTTTTGCATGGGTATAACCAAATCCAGATTTATTTCTTAAAGGTCGTATTTGGGAATACATTTTATCAAAATTTTCTTTACCATGGGTAATGTTTGATAAACACTTCTTTAAGGAATAACTTTCGGACTTGAGTTTTATAACCATGTTTTTATCCTCAAAATCATTAGTTTTAGAAATAGATTTAGGCTCGAAATCATTTTTCTTAGAAATTACTTTTTCTAATTCTTTAGAAAGTTTTTTCTTCTCAGAACTTCCTCAAGATTTTTTGAAATACTTTCAAAATCATCATTTTTCCAATCAAGATCTTTAAAATATCTGATATCTCTTTTGTATGAATAGAATTTATAGTGTTTTCCTTATCAAATTTCTTATTGGGTTTAGAATTATCAATCTCAAGATGTTCAGCAAACCTAGAGTCCTCTTCATAAGTAGGTAATGTATTTTCTTCATCAGAAGAGTTATAATACTTACTATTATTAGAATTTAAAGAAATATTGGTCAATGATTCAAAATTTCGTACCTTAGCCGTAAAAAAATGATTATCAATATGTAATATGGCTATAAGACCGAGATCCTTATGTCCTGAAGATTCGTAATCAGAAGATTCATCTGAAGAATCACCACCACTGGCACTCCAGGTGTCAATAGCATTCAGGACTTTCTTATCTATTTCTTTATAATAATTCTTTCTGTTCCTGTCTGAATGCATTTCTTTCCTTTATTTCATTTTGAGAAAAGGGAAATCTGGTTTAATATGTCCATCTCTCTTACATTCATAACAAGTAACATCTCCATCTTTCTTATCTTTCCTTTCCTTTTTCTTATACTTGGATTGAAAAATTATTTGGCCAGCTATCTTGTTCATCCTTCGAGCAAGATTTGCTAACTCATTTTCATATATTTCACTCTCACTAGATTAAGATTGGAAAATAACTTTCTTAGAGATGGATCTGGTTACTCATTAAGGAGTATTAGCTTTCATCTGATTTGATGTTGTTGTAAAAGAAACAGTACCATTTCCATTTTTCTTTTTGATGTTATCAGCATCTCTCTTCATTCTGGATTCATGTTGGAGAAGAGTTCCAAATAACTCATCATGAGATATTTGAGTGACCTTCCTGTTCTCATCTATAGCAGTTCTTTTGGATTCCCACTCATTATGAATGATATCAATTATCTTATCCACAAGTGATTCATCATCTAATCCTTTTTCTCCCATAGATTGTAAACTGTTAACAATAGTCATAAATCTCTGTAGAACTTTCCAGATTGGTTCACCATAAGGAAAATTGAAGCCATGATATTCAACTCTATGCATAGATCTCCTAGTCTCGATCACTTTAGAAGTTCCAAAGTGTGTAACCTCTAACTTCTTCCAGATACAATTAGCTGCTTCACAATAAGAAATTTGGATATATATATATATATATATATATATATTTCTAGTCATAGAACAAAGTAAGGTATTGCGTACCTTATAATTGAGTTGATACTCTTGCTTTTCCTGGTTAGTAATAGTTCTAACTTCTTTTTCATGAATTTTATAATCTCTAGTAGGCATAACAAAGTTGTCTACTCCATTATTGATAACAAAAGTCTTCATTTGATCTCTCCAGTACTCATAATCATTACCATCAAAGATTGGTGGTCTTGTAGGATTTAGATTATCAATAGACCCAACATTAATTTCCTTCCATACTTAAAATAACCAATGGCACACAAACTTGTTTGTAGAAAATATTCGTAATAACAATGTTCAGAATGGGTAAGTTCGGAATAGAAAAGTGAGCAAGAAAAATTTATACGTGAGTACAAGTATTCCAGAGACCTACTCTGATACCAATTGTAGGATCTAAATAATGATATAGATTCTCAACATACAAGAGGGGGGGTTAATTGTATACATTAAAAATTACTTTGGAACCTTTAAAGTTAGTTATGAATAACTATGGTTTCCTTAAGCAAAGTAAAGGGATAAGTTTAACAAAGTTAAAGTTAAGAATATTCACAACACCTCCAACACCAAATGAAAACATGGAAAGAGATTCCGAAAGTAGGTTCTGGAAATATGGTTTTGGAAATTGAAACTAAAAAAAAGTTTACAATATGAGATTCTACCTTAAAGCGTCTAGAGTCTAAATGAAACAGAGTACATGTAAGGAAGTATAAGAAAGTTATACTTTCCTTATAATACAGAATGCAACAGAAACGATCAAGTAGTAAAACTACAAGTAACAAGATATAAGCCTTTTAACCCAATGAGAAGGGTATCCAACAACCTTGGATAAAGGTCCCTTGATTTATACTTTCAAGCAAGTCTGTCTTACCCACACCAGGGTAAGCCCTCGATACGAAGATCAGAGTCTCTGTCTTTCTATCCCCGCAAGCCCTCAACTTCAAGGTAGTTGGACACCTCTGTCTTCCTCAGCAAGGAAGCCCTCAACTTCAAGGTGTTGGAAACCTCTGTCTTCCTATCCCCGGAAGTCCTCGAATTTAATCACCAAAATTCGGAGTTGCATGAAGCTTTGAGAGTTAATAAGAGCCTCTCTCTCTAGAAATCACTTCAACAGCATGTATACACAATGTTGAAGAAGTTATACATCAATTATGAGCTCTTTCAAATGGGCTCCTATTTATAGGCAAGGTCGGCCTCCTTTCCAAGGGTCATAATTTCTTTAAAATTCATAGGGACCTATACACGTGTAACTTAAAAAACGGTTAGTTTAAAACAGAATAGACGACATTGTTTTATAACAAAACAAGTGTAACAGAATGTAAGACATCGTTTTAAGTATAATTGAAAAGATCGGAGTGAAAGATCGGAGTGTAACAAAAATATCAATGTTTAGACAAATTATAAAAGTGTATGAAAAAAGAAAGTTCAGAGTCTAACCAAAAAATAATTTTCGGAGTCTAAATAAATTCGGAGTGTATAAAACAATGTTGATCTGGTTCTGTTTAATAGGTGAATTCGGAATGAGAATTCGGAATGTGAATTCGTCATCAGAATTTGTAATGAGAATTCGTCATCAGAATTCGTAATGAGAATTCGATGTCGAACTTCATAAGGATTCGTATCCTGAATTCAGAGTAGAACTTAATCAGAGTTCATATCCGGAATTTGGAATGAAATTTTATCACAGTTCTCATCTGAATTCGGAGTGAAACATTATTACAGTTCTCATTCAGAATTCGGATCCTAAAACAGAATTCTTCATATCAATGTTTCAAACAATTCCGAGAATATAGAAATGAATCCGAATCATATACTTAAGAAAAATATGGATGAAAATATGATAAGGATAATTTTTCTTTTAAAAGTGATTTTCCTTATAAAAGCAATTTTCCTTATAAAAGAAATTTTCCTTAAAAAAGCTATTTTCCTTAAAGATAAGGTGTTTGTGATTTTCAAAACAAGATGGAATGGAAAAGTCATGAGGAAAACCTTATTGGCTCAACACGGGTTTCACTAAACAATAATATATTATTAAAATATTATATAAAATAGCCGTAATGAATAGTAATAACCAATTTTTGAAATTTTATAAATGTTATCTTTCAATGTGGACTTCATTTTTTGGATTTATAATATCAAAATTAGCCTAGGGTGAATTTTTGGTATTTTTCTAAAAAGTTTCAATTTTTGAAGAATATTGAAAACACTAGGTTACAATTTAAAAACCGACATTTTATTTAAATTTATTTTTGGTCAAAATAGAAAAATAATAACTATATAAGTCAAATTTAATTCATTGGAGTCATTTTATAATGATTTTAGATATATAAAAAGTTTATTGAACTTTTCACCGTATTTTACCCACCTCCTAGGAGAATTTTCCAATTTATATAAAACATAATTTTACCACTTCTGGGAGTAGAATTTCAAAAAACCGAGAGCCAATGTTGATATCAGTAACTAAAATTTGGTTCAATGAGATGAAAATAATTTTTGGTGAATAGTAACTTTTTACTTTTATTTACCACAGTTAAAAGTAAATAGGGTAATTAAGGGTAAAAATGATATTATTATTACCAGAAATAATTTCCTAATGCTATTTGATAAGTGTAATTCGACCAAAAACAACCTTAGGAATATAATATTATCATTTAGGTCCACTTGGATTAGATTAGGACATTAATTATTATTTATTTCCAAGAATAGTTAAAAGAGTTAAAATCAATGTTTAATAACTAAAACATTTTTAATATAAGGTTATACAGAAGATAAATTTGACTATAAATAATAATTAGAAAGCTAAAAATATTACCTACATAATTTTATTTTATTTATAAATTTTAAACATTAAATAAGTTAATTTATATAGACACAATTATGATGCAGTAATTACCTTATTAATAAAATATTAACATATTTGATGTTATAAATACCCAAATAAATGTAATTTGAGACTTTTTATGAATTCCACTAATTTTAGAGGTTAATATGACATGTTATTATTGATTAAATTAACTTTTTCCAAACTAATCATGCTGTTATGAGTTTTACAAAAATCAATTACCAAATATTTTCAAAATTGACATAAAATAGTTTTTAAAACAAATATTATATTATTAATTGATATTTTATTCCTAAAAATAAAATGTTCGGAACAATGACATATATAAGGATATATATATTAATAATTAACCACTTGGGGTTGTTTTGGCTAGTTATAGTAGGTTTATTAAACTTATAGTTTATGAAAACAAGAAGACGCGGTAAAAGATAAATTATTTAACTTAGAGTTAAATATAAATGATAAGGTTAAAATAATAACCTAAACTTGTCTAAAACATATTGGTTGAAAGGATATAGACCCATCCCACATTATCTTCTAAATAAATAAATTTGTATCTATTATAAAATGAATACGACTTTATTATAAAATAATATTTTATGTTTTTCAAAGGTGCACCTCTCCTCACTCATAAAAAGGGCACCCCTTCCCTCTTCTCATCACACCCTTTTGAGCCTTGAAGCTCGGCCAACCCCTGAAAATTACTCTTCTCAACCTCTCTAGTTATATCATAGTGGTTCTGGTCATCTCAGAAGACCAACTCTAGTGCCCTAAGAAGAATTTTAAAGGATGTGCATCGCGGAAGATGTAATCTCCTCTACCGACTCTTTCAAGTTTCTTTCTTCTTATACTTCCTCTTATTTATTTATTTCATTATAAAGTAATAACATAAGTATTATATATATACTAATATTTTATTATAAATATGAAAGAACCCTCTTTCACCTTCTATCCATCCTACGGAAAAAGAATTCACCGCGCGTGCATACATACGGAATACCGTCTCCACGCTGTGGTGTAATCAGTTTTTCCACCACCACATTACTTGGATGGGTATAATGGTGTAAATAATAAATATATATTATTAGTATAACATCATACTGATTCTAATAAGTTATATCAACCACTCTAATTCCATTCAATAAATATGGGAACAATATCATCGCTCGTGCGTACGTACGGATTACTGTCTCCATGACGCGATGAGATTCATTTTCCATGATAACAATTAAAGAATGATTATAAAGTATATATAATAAGTAATAAAGAAATATATTACATAATAATGCTACTGGATTTATTTATATATATATATATATGTATGTCATCTACTTAATTCAATTCAATTCAATAAGGAAACAAAAAACAGCGTTCATGCGTACGTACGACCTACATTCTCCATGAACAGTGTAATTCTTTCCATTTATCGATCTATTATATATATGTATATTCTGAATATATATTATATATAAATCATGTTTTATATTATGGAATTAAGTAATCAGGATTTAAGTAATCATATTAATAGTTACAAGTCAAAACACGGACGATAAATGAAATGATTTTAACCAAAAAGATGATTTAACTTGGAATTGACAAATGAACAAATAATATAAAGTCATAAGTGAATAATATATGATATCATAAATATTATTATGGTTCTGCTACAAGATAATAATATGTTTGAACCCATTATATAGGAGTCTCAGACACATATGGAAGAAATTGGACTTAAGTTAAGGGAAAATTTTTCCAATCTCATTTTTATCCGAGATTGCTTATATGTAAATATTTACAGGGGATATGTTTATCATCCATGTTCATTTTTTCTAAAAATGTTTTCATAAAATGTTTAGTATTCATACATGTAATTTTAAATTCATTTTTACCCATTTTTACTTTTTACCACATTGTATGGATGAAATATTTCCTTTGGTTACCATATAAGGTACTTTTTGACTTTTCCGGCAAAAGTACGAGGAGAATGTTTTTTTAACTTATATGGCATGAACAGATTTTTTTAGTTTTATAATGCCTTATTTTCATGAAGCTTACTCTAAAACATTTCAGGACTATTTTCAACAAAATCCCTTTCTTTTAAAATTTCATGGCATTTTGTGTAAAGAAAATGATTTTGAAGAAGAAAGGATATTTTCCTCAAGAATTCATTTCAAGTGTTTTATCAAAACCATTTACCATATTAGATGACATTATTTTCATATGAGTATGTTTCATGTATAATGTCTCTATGATTTACATGGTTCCACTTTTCTTCTGATGAAATGATATCCATTTGTTTTATGTGGATTATCTTATGATGGGATGATGTTTATGAAACCCATTTTTATTCTTTGGGTTATGATGAATGATTTATGTTTATGTTGTGGAACAATTAATAATGATTTAATTATGAGATGTGTGAGACCTATATATCCCTACAATGCATTGTTTAAAGATTTATATCTCATTAGATAGACATGGATGGATTGGCATGTTAATCTGGTTCAGTGATAAAGGACTAGAACGAGGAGTGAACTCGGTTTTGTTAGTGAATTTTTCCACTAAGATGGTCTTGGAAGCAATGCCTTGGATACTATAGAAATCATATCATGTGCTTAATGTTTTTCCAAAATTAAAATTTTTATTTATGAGCTATTTTATCATGGTTTTTGTTGCATTATGATCTATACCTACCATACTGCCTTGTTTTATGTCATTGCTCAAGATTTTGATGTTTAAACATTATTTTTATGTTTTTATGTTCAAATGTATCGGGATTGTTTTATTTTATCCATGATTACCCTTAATGAGAATTTGAGCTCACCATTTATATGTTTTCTTTTCACCAGGATATAAAGAAAGGTTTTAGGTAAGAAAACAAAAGGGGAAGATCTCTATGGGAAATATTGAAGATATTTCACCATGATTAGAAGATTATGTTCCGAGTTTCCAAAGACACTAGACTATAATGATCCTTTGGTGTCTGTTTTTTTATGTATCAAGTATTCCGCAAAAGAAATGTAATGTCTTTGTACATCATGCTTTGGGTCTCTCTAGTTGGTATTAGAGGAAAGGTTTAGTTAACATTTGGAAACTAGGATGCGAAAACATTAGTAAGATCCCAATAGATATTTATGAGGTATGTCTAGGGATGTCCCTAAGGTTTAGTATAAGTATAGGTTATAGTCCTAGAGTAATAGTAACGATATTAGAATTAAACCTATGATGTTAGATATTGAAGGTACTCCCTCTTCATTATTTGTTTTCCCTAGCATGATGTTTCCCTCTCACACTATTCTTTTTGGGTTTTAGACGATGACTGGAACCCAAAGGAACCGTGTTGATCAGTGTAATGGAAAATGCAATGATTGTCCTTCTGAAAAAACCAATGTTATGGGAGATGGAGTGAAAAATCTTATTTCTATACTTACACAAGCTATGAATCATTCTGGACATCCAAATGAGTAGAGAAGGGAACAATATTCTATCGAGTCCTTCATGAGGCAACACCCACCTTATTTCAGTGGCACTTCTGATCCACTTGTTTCTGCACAATGGATCAGTACCATTGAAAACATATTTTCCATACATTGCAGTTTAGAACATGAAAAATTTATTTTAGATGTTTACCGTTTAGAAGGTGAAGCATACCAGTGGTGGACTCTAATTAATAATATAAGTCCCCAAGATGAAATTGAATCCATGGAATGGAATGAGTTCATGAACTTGTTTTTCAATAAGTACTTCCCTTGTATTCTTCGTACAAATATAGAGAAGGAGTTTCTTGAGCTTAAGAAAAAGGATGATGAATCTATTGGTATATACGAAGCGCATTTCACAAAGCTTGCAAGGTATGCATCTAGATTTATCATCCAACCTGAATGTAAAGTTGATCGATTCTTTAGTGGCTTAAAAAAAGTCTTCGAAGGGCATTAGCTATAAGAGACTTCAGTAGCTATGAAGAAATAGTGAATTTTTCTATGAAAGTAGAACTAGAAGTTGGTGTTACATATCCATATCATATTTTTGAAAAAAAAACAAAATATGGAGTTCAAGGATAAATCTCAGAACAATGGTGAAAAGAAAATAATTGTTTCTTTCTGATCAAAGTGTGGAAAGAAGCGTGGTGCAGATTGTCAAAAAGTTACTAGAAAATGTTTTATGTGTGGAAAAGAAGGTCATCGAGCAGTTGAGTGTTGATTTAATGGAAAAAAGGTAGCTCATTATTTGAATAGATAAAATACTACATAAAACGCTCCACCAACATTTCAGTGCCCTAATCCATGGGTTAATGATGATCAATGTGAGCATCCTTTTAAGGCAAAGTATAAAAAGATGTCACATGTGATAACTATTTGTGATATTGATTATGAAATTGATGTTGTGGAATGATTAATTGTTTATGTAATGGGATTTCAAAATAGTATCAGGGAATCTCATTTATGGTATCGTGTAATTTGGGAATATCTATCTATTGGTTTTTAGTAATTATATGGTACCGGTAACCATGAAATGTGATTGAAATATATTTGGAATGAAGATGATATGCGCATAATGAAGGGGTAAAGATAAAATGAAATGAGTTCATGACTGATATAATGACTAAGTTATATCTTGGTTTGAGTATATAGAAATTTTGGGATTTTGGTATGTGGAAAGAGTTAACATTTACAACATTCATGTTTTCACTAAGGTTCAATTGGTATTAATTTTTATAGAGAATACATGATTAAGGTGTTCACATGTTTGGAATTTGAACAACAACAAGATATATCTTATGATATATGGGGGATAAATGAAGGAATTCACATACTCGGTAGATGAAATTTCTAGTAATTGGACAGATGTGTTTTCGATAAGACTAAAGGTTGGAATGGACATCATATAGTATTTCATAAGGCTATAAATTATTTTTTATATTTCTAAAATTTTATGATAGAATAGTTTTAGAAAGAGGAACAACCTGCAGGATGGGCGACAACCCATCGCATTGGACAAGGCTGTGGGAATCGAATGCGCAACCGAAGTGTGACATGACTTTATCACTGGCCTAAAGGAAGTCCATGGTTAGTAGAAATTAGTTTTGTTTTATTGAGAAGTATAATAGTTGAAGTATAAGTACATTTTTGGATTCATATATGATTAACCTCACCATAGATAGACTTATGTATAGTTGGAAACTTTTTCTAGCCTTTTGATTGAGATAGATGGAATGACCCATCATTCTATCAAATGATCTGTTGACACTTCAATAATGAAAAATTCATATTCATTTCTTTAAGGATGAAGTGGAAATTGTTCATGGAATGAACAACGGTGAGATTGTACCACAATAAAGTAAGTATTTCTTCTAATTCAAATTCTTCTCCTTTAGGGAAATGATCTTGAAAACAATGAATTTTGTCCTAGTGTCCTTATATCTGATGAATCAGCCGGTACCTTAGATCATCACAAATTTATGACTATGTGATAAATGGACTTTTCATATCCATGTTCTCTACCACTCTCCATTAGAACATGATGGTTATATTTTTGTTCCATATCGATATTTGCACCTATGATATATTATGTGGAAACCCAGTGATGAGTTACTTTGGGTAATTGTTACATTTAAAACTTTTGTTTTTAAAATTAAGTTTTATCATCCCTTTTTACGATGTGGGTTTCTAAGAAAGTAACTTTCAAGTAGTAAACCATTTATAACCCTGATGAATTTAGAGGGAGAAATTCATTTTAAGGGAGGTAGAATGTAACACCCTGATATTTTATGAGATATATTCTTTTTAATTTATGTGATTTCATATATTGTACACCATGATTAGTTTTTACTATTCGCAACCCTGTATTAGCATGGAATATACGCAACAATATTCTGGAAAGTGTTACACACAATTTCATGTTTGTAGAAATTACTCTACACAATATTAACTATAGATTTTGATTAATGCATAAATGAAATAAGTTTTGATTATGTTATACGCAACACCAAAGGGATCTTTCACTAAACATAGCCCTGACATCTCTTTCATTACACACAATCAAGACCTTCCTCAATAGCGTGTGTAATACGCAATACCGGGTATCACTAAACAACGATATATTATTAAAATATTATATAGACTAGTAGATATGAATACTAATAACCACTTTTTGAAATTTTATAAATGTTATCATTCAAATTGAGTTTTTTTTGGATTCGGAAAATCAAAATTAGCCTAGGGTGATTTTTTGGTATTTTTCTAAAAACTTTCAATTTTTGATGAATAGTGAAAACACTGGGTTACTATTTAAAAACTGAGTATTTATTTAAATAATTATTTATTTTAATTAAATTTATTATATGTAAAATAGATACATAATACCTATATAGGTTCTATGTAATTCATTGGAGTCATTTTATAACAATTTTAGATATATAAAATTTTATTGAACTTTTTACCATCTTTTACCCACCTCCTAGAGAATTTGCGAATTTACATAAAACATAATTTTACGACTTTTGTTAGTGGAATTTAAAAAATTCGAGAGACACAGTTGATATCAGTAAGTAAAATGTTGTTCAATGAGATGAAAATAATTTTTGGTGAATAGTAACTTTTTACTTTTATTTACCACGGTTAAAAGTATATAGGGTAATTAAGGGTAAAAATGATAATATTATTACCTTAACACATGTCCTAATTCTATTGGATATGTGTAATTCTACCAAAAACAACCTTATTAATATAATATTATCATTTAGGACCACTTGGATTAGATTAGGACATTTATTATTATTTAATTCAAAGAAGAGTTAAAAGAGTTAAAATCAAAGTTTATTAACTAAACCATTTTTAATATTAGGTTATACATATGTTAAATTAGACTATAAATATTAATTAGAAAGCTAAATATATTTCCTACATAATGTTATTTTATTTATAATTTTTAGACATTATAAATGTTAATTTATATATGACACAATGATGATGTACTAATTACCTTATTAATAAAATATTAACATAATTGATGTTATAAATACCCAAATAAATGTAATTCGAGACTTTTTATAAATTCCACTAATTTTATAGGTTAATATGACATCTTTGTATTGATTAAATTAACTTATTTAGAACTTATCATGCTGTTATGATTTTCACATAAATCAATTACCAAATATTGTCAAAATTGACATAAAATATTTTTTAAAACAAATATTATATTATTAATAGATATTATATTCCTAAAAATCTAAAGATCCGAAAAATTACATAGATAAGGATATATATATATATTAATAATTAACCAATTGGGGTTCATTTTTCTTATTATAGTAAGTTTATTAACCTTATAGTGTATGAAAACCAAAAGACATGGTAAAAGTTAAATTATTTAACTAAGAGTTAAATCTAAATGATAAGGTTAAAATAGTAACCTAAACTTGTCTAAAACCTATTGGTTTAGAGGATTTAGACCCATCCCCACTTTATCTTATAAATTAATCAATTTGGAGCTATTATAAACCTAATATGACTTTATTATAAAATAATATTTTATGTTTTTCCAAAGGTTCCCCTCTCCTCCCTTATAAAAAGGGAACCCCTTCCCTCTTCTCCTCACACCCTTTTGAGCCTTTATGCTCTTCCAACACCTTCCAATAACTCTTTTAAACCTTTCTATTTATATCATAGAGGTTCCGGTATTCTAATAAGACCAACTCTAGTTCCCTAAGAAGAAGTTTAAAGGAGGTGCGTCGAGGAAGAGGTAATCTCTTCTACCGACTCTTTCAAGTTTCTTTCTTCTTCTACTTCTCTTATTTAGTTGTTTCATTATAAATTAATAACATAAGTATTAATTATATACTGATATGTTATTATAAATATGAAACTACCCAATTTAACCTCTTATCCATCCTACAGAAAACGAAATCATCGCGCATGCGTACGTACGTAATATTATCTATACGCTGTGCTGTAATCAGTTTTTCCACCACCACCTTACTTGGATTGGTATAATGGTGTAAATAATAAATATATATGATTATTATAACATCATACTGATTCTGAGATATTATATCATCCAATCTAATTCAATTCAATAAATATGGAAACAATAACATTGCCCGTGCGTACGTATGGCTTACCGTCTCCATGACACGATGAGATTTATTTTCTATGTTAACAATTCAAGAATGATTATAAAGTGTATATAATAAGTAATCAGGAAATATACGACATACTAATTCTACTTTATTTATGTATATATATATGTATGTGATATAGTTAATTCCATTCAATTCAATAGGGAAACAAAAAACAACGTTCAAGAGTACGTACGACCTACCGTCTCCATAAATGGTATTTTTCTTTCCATTTATCGATCTATTATATATACGTATATTTTGAATATATATGATATATAAATCATGTTTTATATTCTAGAATTATGTATTCATGATCTATGTAATAATATTAATAATTACAAGTCAAATCACAGATGATAAACGAAACGATTATACCAAAAACGCTGCTTTGACATTGAATTGACAAATGAACGGATAATATAAAGTCATAAGTGAATCATATATGATATCATAAATATTATTGTGTTTCTGTTACAAGTTAATAATATGTTTAAACCCACTATATAGGAGTATCAGACACATACGGAAGAAATTGGACATAAGGTAAGGGATAATTTTGCAAATCTCATTTTTATCCGAGATTGCTTATATGTAATTATTTACAGGGGTTATGTTTATCATCCATGTCCATGTTTTATAAAAATGTTTTAATAAAATGTTTACTACTCATAAATATATGTTTAAAGTCATTTTTACCCATTTGTGATGTAAGAACCTGGTTTTTGCTGTGAAAGACTTTGGAATATTCTTGATGATATTCCAGAGCAGCGCCTTCAGACAATGTGTGATTCTGAGCCCCGGAGTGGCCGGAATTAAATTTTCAGTGAGTTCTCACTGGAAACGCCAAATAAATGGGATAACTCTTAAATGGTTCTTCAGATCGGAGATCCGAGTGTACGGATGAGTCCAGAATGGGGTATTTACCCTATGAACGACATAAGGCGTGTCGGCGCGGGACGTTTCGACCCCTCGCCCGCTTCTGGAGCATTAAACTGATAAATTAATTAATAAATTTATTCATTTAATGGTGAAACTCAATAATATCTTTAAAGGTGGCTCGGATTGGAATACCGAGGGCACCATTGAGTTCGGAGATTTCTGTTTACCTTAGGAGGGGTATAAGTTTTGCGGGCGCAAGCTGTCTGTGAAAAATGGCCCTAGGGGCGTTTTCATAATATGGCAGCCCCAGATGTTCAGTTTTATAACTTTTTAACGGGGTCTCAGATTAATATTTCGTGACGGACATTGCATTCTGAGCATTAGTTTTATCCCAGTAGAGGCTTAATCCCAACCCCATCGGGAGTTCGGGCTCGGGCCGACGGGCGGGTGGTTAAGCATTTTTTATTTAAACGCTTGAATCACCCCTCCCTCTTCTTCTTCCCCACCTGGACAACAGCAGGAGGCATCCCTCCCTTTCACCCTCCACTCTGGCAAGGTAGCTCTCGCAAGGCGGCGGATCGACGGTGATGCTCCGGGCAACGCCCATGAGGTAGGGTCTTGTTGCATTATTTTTCTATCCCGCACCTCCATTGAACCTAAATTAAACTCTCAAATTGTTTTTGGATTTTCAAATGAACCACATGAATCCTTAGTAGAGTATTCTCTCTTTCCATTGCTTGTTTCGGTTCGTAAAACCGAGTTTCGAGGACCCCACAAACACCCGCCGAAGTTTGCGGCGTTAGAGGTGTTTCCGGCGGTCGGTAGGGTGGTCCGGAGAGCTCCGGCGGACGCGGGTGGCTTCAGAAGGTGGCTCCGGTGGCGCATGGGCGACGCGGAAGCAGGCCAAGGTGGCCGGCTCCGGCCGCAGGTGAGGAGTGCGGGGCATCGTCGGCGCAGGACGACGCGACGACGAGGTGGGGTTGCATTGCGCGACCCCGCGCGGCGACAGAGACCCGCGGTCGGTGGGTCTCCGCGGAGGACTGCGACTGGCCTCATGGCCAGTCGGCGCGTCTTGGACTCAGAGGCCACGACCGAGCCATGCGGGTGAGCCGCGGTCCGGACAGCGCAGACCGGTCCAGACCGGTCGGACCGGCAGGACCCGGCCGGTCCTGTCCAAGGTCGAGGAGTTCGCCCCTCTGACTTCGGACACACGTCCTTTTCGCCATGGGTGTCCGTTTTGCGCGCCGTCTGTGGAGGCGTGGACCTAACAGCGATGCAGTCCTTTTGAGATGGTTATGGGAATTTTTAATTACCGAAACGAGGGGCCTTGGTGGTGCGACGCATCTTTAAGTGGTTTTTCTTTTTTCTGGGGGAATTTGTTTTGGATGGCGGGGACGCATCCAACGTCCATTTTGAGCACCGTTAGTGGCGTTGGAACCCTGGCACCAAGGCAGGGCTTTCCAATGTGGTTTCGGGTGTTGAGGCAGATGTTGAGGCGTGGGCCCCACGACCCGTCTTTCGAGCTCCGTGCAGCGTTGCACGACTTTCTCATCGGGCATCCGTTCGGGGCATGCGAGCTATCGATTATGGATGTTTTTCCGAGGGGATTTCAATGTTGCAATACATCCGCTCTAATTTGGAACAATGGTGTGGGGCCCACGTGGGACGTTTGGGCGTCGATGGTGATTTTCCATCTTTATCACCGGGTGACCATTTTGGACAAGTGAATAGTCCATCTTGTGTTCTTTTTCAAGAGGATCGCAACGGTGCGATCCCTTCATTGAGTTTCAGAACTGGGATGCAGGTCCCACGAGGCACTACTCGTGTGCGGTGCGCCGGAATACATATTTATTTCTCTGGATATCCGTTGCACTCAAGTGAGTTGTTCTTTTGACGTATTTTCCTGAGGGGATCGCAATGGTGAGATGCACTCGACTGTTTTCGGGGACAAGGCTCGGGATCACAGGACGCTGTTCGGGCATGATGCAGTGTTGGTGACTTTTCCATCGGATATCTGTTTGGGGCGAGTAAGTAGTCGATCTCACGTGTTTTTTCGCGAGGATTATAATGGTGTGATCCGTTTGGTTGTGAAGAGCCTCTTGCGCGATCTAATTAAATGTGGAGCATGAAAGGTTCTCTGGTGATGATTCATCCTATCTTGTTTGTAGCGGACCCTTGGCGTGTGATCGTGCATTATTGGGAGAGTGATATAAATTATTCATAAGATTTGGATGGTCGTGCCTGGGCCTTTGAAGTGGAGTCGTTACATCACGCCTTCATGTTGACGTTGGGTGCCATGTGCACGGCAGCCTTTGGGCTGGAATGTGGTATACTCTAGGAGTATACGGGAACCCTTGGAGGTACATGTAGTTGTTTGTACCAGAGGACGTTTGTACACTTGGTTGGGGCTGAGATGGGGCCACACGTTTTGTGGGCCCCACGTGCGTGTCGGGTTCTACTTTACGTACTTTGAACTCTCGCGATGTAGAGGGCCCTCTGTGATCGTTTGTTTGACTAGTAGGGTCGATTTTTTCCCCTGGCTCTGTGCTCATTTATTTGACCAGCAAGGTTGAGTGGTCTCCCCTGGTTTCGTTCTTGATGGATTGGATGGTAGTGGTGCTAGTGGCACCCAGTGATGGAGTAGGCTTTGAACCTCTTTTGGGTGAGTTGTTCTGGATTTGGGTGGTTGTGCGATACCCACTCCATGTTCGGTTGGAAAGTGTTATACCCTTTAGTGGATATGGCCAGAGCAGTTCTGAGTTTTACCCTCCAGCGGGGCTGGGTAGTGGGTTAGTCATCGGCTTCTAGGGTCTACCAACCAGCAGGGACTGGGCTGTGGGTCACCCGACACTCTTAGGGTCTACCCTCCAGCAGAGACTTGGCAGTGGGTCACCCGACGACCTCTTAGGGTCTACCCTCCAGCTGGGCTGGGCAGTGGGTCGCCCGTCGTCTAGCGCTAGGTCCACGCTCTAGTGGGGCTGGGAAGTCGGTCGCCTGCTGACTTATTCCAGGTCTACCCTCCAGCGGGGCTGGGCAGTGGGTGGCCTGATGATGTATTAAGGTCTACCCTCCAGCAGGGCTGCGCAGTGGGTCACCTGATGATGTATTAAGGTCTACCCTCCAGCGGGGCTGGGCAGTGGGTCGCCTGATGATGTATTAAGGTCTACCCTCTAACGGGGCTCAGCAGTGGGTCTCCTGATGATGTATTAAGTTCTACCCTCCAGCAGGGCTGGGCAGTGAGTCTCCTGATGATGTATTATGGTTTACCCTCAATCAGGGATGGGCAGTGGGTCACCCGATATCATATTATGAATTACCATCTAGAAGGGCTAGGCAGTGGGACACCAGTTGGCATTCTAGGCTCATTCCTTTCTACTAGGCTAGCCTTTGGCTTTCCTTCGTGATTACCGGAGTGGGACCATTGGTTATACGGGTCAGTGTTGTGATAGCTTTGACTTGAGAAGACCGTTCTACTGCAGGGCAGTGACGAGGCATGGCATGAATTTCCCTATAATTCTCAAGTACAAGGGGTGCTTTCCCCACCAAGACGTGTTCTTGTTACGCGATCTAAAACCGTGCGTGCGAGTCCGTGCCACCCAATGCGGATAGTGTCGAAGTGTGGTGATTGAGCCCCTTGGCTTGCGGTTCGGGGCAGACGTGTGGGATACTGGGTATCGATGGAGTTTGATTTTGGGACTGTTGGCTACTCACTTCCTTGGGCTGAGCTACGGGATGGAGATCCCGTTACAAGCTTGTTCGGGATTCTTTCTAAGCATAAGGATATGTATATACCTTGTTCCAGTACCCACTTCTTGGGTTTGGTTACTGTCCTTCCAGGAGAGGCGAAGACACATGGGGTATGCCACGTTCATTCTGTGTCTAGATTCTTTTGGTTGGATGATTCTACTATCCTGCTATATGTAGCGAAGACTCGATGAGAAGTTCATCTTCTCACCATTTTGAGCTTCTTGTGTCTGGACGATTCTACCTCCTTTCTCTTATTGGGTTGAGCTGGACTCTATATTGTTACTCTTACATCCTTTCAGTTGTACTCCTCTACTTTTTCTGTTCCCTCTACTACTCACCCTTCGGTACCTCCTTTGTGGCTCTCTCGAGCCTTCAGGGTATCCTACTGAGTATTTTTATACTCACCCCTGCATGGGATTTGCCCGCACTTGGTGTGCCCTTACAGACGATGGACATGTTGGTCGTGACTTCAGTGGAGCACAGGAGTTCGGGAGCTTGGACCACATGCAGTGGTCGGAGTCAGGTTCCAGGTGGAGGACCCTTCCAGCTGTTCTCCTTTCTATTTACCTTTTGTCGGGTTGTGACACATTTCTGGGTGGGCACGTGTTTACCCCTTTTCTTTTTCAGTTACTCTCACCACTTTCTTTGTACTTGTAGAGGTCGATGCACTTTGTGGTTTATATATAGCAGTTTCCCTTTTTCTTTTCTTGTCTATTCTTTTACTCTACACTTCTGCATTGATTTTGCTGTGTGTGTGTGTACAGGTACTTAGGGAAAGGCCTCCCCGAGTTGTTGTGTCTTCGGCGCTAGTCGCCAGCCCCTGGCCTATGGAGTCGGTCTTGGGGTAGTTGTGGCTCGATCCCGGGTAGGGTCGGGTCGTGACAAAGTGGTATCAGAGGTGGTTCATTCCTTGGGACGCTATTCGGAAGTCCCTAAAAGAGGAATTGGATGGGATTTATGGAAACAGTGTTAACGTGTCCCGATTGCGGCTCTCAGGCCAAGGAGTCCAGTGATGGTGCGACGGCTGACGTATCCATTCACCAGGACCTTGATAACCTTCTTGTCGACTCGGCATACTGAGACACTCGTTACAGGGAAATTGGATTGTTCATCACATAGTATTGAGTCTTTGACTGTCCTTCTTGTGTCAGCTCCCCATCATGGTTATTGGTATATACATATATGCTCATCTTATTGCGGCACTCCTTGATAATATTCAGGATGTCTCCGCGAAGACAGCCAACCAAGATACCATCTTTGGTTCATGACGACGACCATGTGAGCTACGAGGCCATAGTTCAGGACCCATCATGTGATCCCCCTTCCTCTGGGTGGGCCGGTAGCAGCACCCCCACCTTTTGAGCAGCATAATGTTTCAGCAGAGCATGCTGATCTTGAGCGCAGGTTGAGCGCGCTCCGTTACTTCCAGCGGCAGAGACCGCTGAGGTTCAGTGGTGCGCCAGACCCTCAGGCAGCAGAGGGTTGGCTGGAGACAGTGGTTTGCCTCTTCGGGCTTTTACAAACGCTAGAAAATCTCATGGTGGCTTTGGCCGCCAGCCTTTTTGGAAAGCAGCTTGGTGTTGGTGGAGTTTGGTGACTCAGTTTCTAGATGAGTCGACGCTTCTGTGGGGCGGCTTTCGGTTGTTGTTCCGTGAGGAGTTTTTTCCCTCTTTTTCTCCTTTCGGATTCAAGAACTCCTGTAGTTTCAGCAGGGAGGGATGACGGTGGCCGAGTACGTGGCTAGTTTTGCAGACCGTGCACGCTTTTACTCGGACTTGGTCCATGACGACAACTTCTGAGTGCAGAAGTTTGAGCAGGGTCTCCACCGAGAGATTCGTGATGTCATAGTACCCTTGGGAATTTCATCATATTCTAGGGTGCTGGAGCAGGAGCTGGTGACCGAGAGCTTCTTGTCACATTCTGGAGTTGGTGGTGGTAGCAGGCCAGTTGGAGTCGAGACGTCTGCCGCACCTAGCGGGCGCCGCCAAGAAGAACCTCGACGCAGGTGGCTTTATGATACCAGACTTAGGGGTGTGGTCGTACACCACAGTGGCGCTAGAGGGAACCAGTGCAGCCCAGAGAGAGTCGGTGCTATGCTTGTGACGGGCGAGGTCACTTGGCATGAGACTGCCCGACCCGAGTTGCAGAGAGCTTTGGGCAGGCAGCAGGTGCACCACCACGACGGAGGAAGCATCATGATCGGAGTAGTACCTATAGAGGTGGTGCGGGCCGAGGAGTGGGAGGAGATGGTAGTGGGGGAAGGCTTTACGAGGTCTCCCCATCACCACTTGGCAGTCCATGTTAGGCTCCGGGAGCTGAATGTTGGGACCACGGACATCCACGATCTTTGGATTTCTACGATCCTGCAGAGCATGAGGTGGAAAGAGGTACGATCTACAGCTCTTCTACTTTTTGCAGTAGAATTGGTAGACTCTATGTGTGGAATTCTTTCCTCCTGCTCCTTGCTTGAGGTGTTACCAGGGTGGCGTGGGGCGTCGGTGTAACCCTCTGTTAGTATGATAAAAGGCATGGTACCTTTTCCTTTAGTCAATGGTATTTGACTCCTTCACTTCTGATCGTTTAAGAGGGCCTTGGATGTGAGACATCGACTATGGAATCTTGCGTGACCATATATCATTGGGTGTTTCACCATATGGATATTCTAAAAGAGGGAATCACCAGGCCTTTTTCCAGGTGCGGGTGGTGATTCCAGTCGTAGAATGTGACGTTGAGGTTTGGTCGGGGAGGTGAGCTACCCTCGAGATCCTTCGGGCCTTTTGAGACCGTGTTAAGGGATGTCGAGGTTCCATACCGCCTTTCCCTAACCCCAAAGTCTGGAGTGGGTGAACGACATCAGCAAGGGCCGACCTCGCGTGAACAGATCAATCCTTTTGTCTATGTGCGGTGGCGTAGAGCTTTGCGAGAGTTCTTCTAGGTACGGGAGATCCAGGTGTGGGCTTAGTACCCTGAGTTGTTCACTAGTTTTTGTTTTTGGGGACGAAAATCGTGAAGGAGGGAATGATGTAAGAACCCGGTTTTTGTATTGAATGTATTTTTAATATTCTTGATGATATTCCAGAGTAGCGCCTTCAGACGGCGTGAGATTCTGAGCCCCGGAGTGACCGTAATTAAATTTTCAGTGCGTTCATACTAAAAACGCCATATAAATGGGATAACACCTAAATGGTGCTTCAGATCAGAGATCTGAGTTTACGGATGAGTCCGTAATGGGGTTTTTACCCTAGGAATGACATAAAGCATGTCGGCGTGGGACGTTTGGATACCTTTCTCGCTTCTGGAACATTAAACGGATAAATTAATAAATAAATTTATTATTTTAATGGTGAAACTAAAGTATCTCTTAAACAGTGGCTCGGATTGGAAAACTTAGGGAACTGTTGAGTTCGGAGGGTGTAGTTTACCCTAGGAGGGGTATAATTTTTGTGGGCGCAGGCCGTCTGTGAAAAATAGCCCCAGGGGTGTTTTCGTAATTTGGCAGCCTCAGACGTTCAGTTTTATAACATTTTAAAGGGGTCTCGGATTAAAATTTCGAGACCGCCGTTGCGTTCAGAGCATGGTTTTTATCGCAAGGGAGGGTTAATCCCGACCCCGTCGGGAGTTCGGGCTCGGGCCGACGGGTGGGTGGTTAAGAGTTTTCTATTTAGACGCTTGACTCACCCCTCCTTCTTTATCTTACCCTCCTGGATAGCAGTAGGAGGCAGCCCTCCCTCTCCCCCTCCACTCTGGTGAGGTAGCTCCCGCAAGGCGGCTGTTCGATGACGAAGCTCCGAACAACGCCCATGAGGTAGGATCTTGTTGCGTTTTTTCTATCCCGCACCTACATTGAACCTAAATTATACGCTCAAAATTTTGTTGGATTTTTGAACGAACCACATGAATGCGTAGTAGAGTTTTTTCTCTTTCCATCTCTTGTTTTGGTTCGTAAAACCGAGTTCTGAGTACCTCGCAAACACCCGCCGAAGTTTGTGGGTTTGGAGGTGTTTCCAACGGTCGGTAGGGCGGTCCGGCGAGCTCCGGAAGACGCGGGTGGCTTCAGGCGGTGGCTCCGGCGGCATGCGGGCGATGCGACAAGAGGCCGAGGCGCCGAGGCGGTGGGTTCCGGCCACCGGCGTGGAGCGCGGGGTGCCATCGGTGCAGGCTGGCTCGACGGTGAGGCAGGGTCGCACTACGCGACCCCGTGTGGCGACAGAGACCCGCGGTCGGTGGGTCTCCGTGGAGGACCGCGACCGGCCTCACGGCTGGTCGGTGCGGCATGGAATCGGAGTCCACGGCCAGGCCATGGGGTTCAGCTGCGAGCTGGCCAGCGGGGACCTGTCCAGACCGGTCGGACCGTCAGGACCCGGCCGGTCCTGTCCTAGGGGGAGGAGTCCGCCCCTCCGACTTCAGACACCGGTCATTTTCTCCATGGGTTTCAGTTTTGCGCGCCGTCTACAGTGGCGCTGACCTAACAGCGAGGTGGAAGTTTTGATATAGTATCGTGAATTTTTAATTCCCAAAACGTGGGGCCTTGGAGGCGTGATGCGTCTTTAAGTTGTTTGTCATTTTTCCGGGTGAATTTGTTTTGGATGGTGGAGACGCGTCCGACGTCCGTTTTGAGCACCGTCAGTGGTGTTGGAACCCTGGCACCAATGCGGAGCATTCCATGGTGGTTTCGGGAGTTGAGGCCGAAGATGACGCGTGGGCCCCACTGCCTGTCTTTCGAGCTGCGCGCAGCGTTGCACGAAATTCTCATCGGGCGTCCGTTCGAGACGTGCGAGCAGTCGATTCTGGATGGTTCTTCGAGGGGGTTGCAATGGTGAAATCTGACCGCTCTAATTAGGCACGATGGTGCATTGCCTATGGGGGCCGTTTGGACGTCGACAGTGATTTTCCCTCTTTATCACCGGGTGACCGTTTTGGACAAGTTAATAATCCATCTTATGTTGTTTTTTGAGAGGAACACAACGGTGTGATCCGGTCCTTGAGTTTCGGGACCGGGATTCGGGTCCCACGTGGCACCGCTCATGTGTGGTGCACCGGAATGCATCATTTTTTCTCCGGATATCCATTGCACTCAATTGAGTTGTGCTTTTGACATATTTTCCCGAGGGGATCGCAATGGTGCGATGCACCCGACTGTTTTTTGGGCGAGGCTCGAGATCACGGGATGCCGTTCGGGCGTGAGGCAGGGTTGGTGTCTTTTCCGTCGGATATCCGTTTGGGGCGAGTAAGTAGTTGATCTCACATGTTTTTTGGCGAGGATTACAACGTTTTGATCTGTTTGGTTGTGCCATGCCTCTTGCACGATCTTATTAAATGTGGAGCATGAAAGGTGCTCCGGTGGTGATTCGTCCTACCTTGTTTGTAGCAGACCCTTGGCGTGTGATCGTGCACTATTGGGAGAGTGATATAAATGATTAATAAGATTTGGTTGACCATGCCTGGGCCATCGAAGTGGAGTTGTCACGTCACGCCTTCGCATTGACACTGGGTGTCGTGTTCACGATAGCCTTTGGGATGGAATGTGGTACACTATGGGAGTCTACGGGAACCCTTGGAGGTATATGTGGTTTTTTGTACATGAGGATGTTTGTACGCTTGGTTGGGGTTGAGATGGGGCCACATGTTGTGTGGTCCCTACGTGAGTGTCGGGTTTTTCTTTACATACTTTGACCTCCTGCGACGTAGAGGTTCCCTCTTTGCTCATTTGTTAGACTAGCAGGGTGGAGTTTTTCCCCTGGCTCTGTGCTCATTTATTTGACCAGCAGGGTTGAGTGGTCTCCCCTGGTTTTGTTCTCGATGGATCGGCCGATAAAGGTGCTAGTGACACCAAGTGATGGAGCAGGTGTTGAACCTCTTTTGGTGAGTTGTTCTAGAGTTCGGTGGTTGCACGATACCCACTCCGTGTTCGATTGGCCAGTGTTGTACCCTTCAGTGGAAATGGCCAGAGCAGTTTTGAGTTTACCCTGCAGTGGGGCTGGGTAGTGGGTTACTCATCGGCTTCTAGGGTCTACCCTCTAGGAGGGACTGGGCAATGGGTCACTCGACACTCTTATAGTCTACCATCCACCATAGACTGGGCAGTGGGTCACCCGACGACCTCTTAGGGTCTACCCTCTAGCAGGGCTGGGCATTGGGTCGCTCGTCGTCTAGTTGTAGGTCTACCCTCCAGCGGGGCTGGGCAGTGGGTCGCCTGAGGATGTATTAAGGTCTACCCTCCAGCGGGGCAGGGCAGTGGGTCGCTTGATGATGTATTAAGGTCTACCCACCAGCGGGGCTGGCCAGTGGGTTGCCTGATGATGTATTAAGGTCTACCCTCCAGCGGGGCTGGCCAGTGGGTCGCCTGATGATGTATTAAGGTCTACCCTCAAGCGGGGCTGGGTAGTGGTTCGCCTGATGATGTATTATGGTTTACCCTCTAGCAGGGCTGGGATGTGGTTCACCCGATATCATATTATGAATTACCTTCCAGCAGTGCTGGGCAGTGGGACACCTGGTGGCATTCCAGGCTCAGTCCTTTCTACTAGGCTAGCCTATGACTTTCCTCCATGATTACCGGAGCGGGACCTTGGTTATACGGGTCATTTTTGTGACGACTTTGCCTTGAGAAGACCTCTCGACTGCAGGGCAGTGACGAGGAGTGGCTTGACTTTCCCTTGATCTCTCAAGTACGAGGGGTGCTTTCCCCACCAAGACGCGTTCATATGACGCGATCTAAAACCGTGCGGGTGAGTGAGTGCCGCCTAATGCGGAGAGTGTCGAAGTGTGGTGATTGAGCCCCTTGGCTTGAGGTTCGGGGCAGACGTGTGGGATGTTGGGTATCGATGTAGTTTTCTTTTGGGACTGTTGGATACTCACTTCCTTGGGATGAGCTACGATATGGAGATCCCCTTACGAGCTTGTTCAGATTTCGTTCTGAGCATAAGGATATGTATATACCTTGTTCTAGTCCCCACATCTTAGGTTTTGTTACTCTCCTTCCAGGAGAGGCGAAGACGCGCGGGGTATTCCACGTGCTTTCCGTGTCTAGATTCTTGTGGTTGGACAAGTCTACTCTCCTTCTATAGGTAGCAAAGACTCGACAAGAAGTTCATCTTCTCACCATTTCCAGCTCCTTGTGTCCGGAAGAGTCTACCTCCTTTCACTTATTGGGTTGAGTTGGACTCTCAACTGTTACTCTTACTGCCTTTCAGTTGTACTCCTCTACATCTCCTGTTCACTCTACTGCTCACCCTTCAGTACCACTTTTGTTTCTCTCTCGAGCCTTCGGGGTATCCTCCTGAGTATTTTTATACTCAACCCTGCTTGGTATTTCCCACACTTGGTGTGCCCCTACAGATGACGGACAGGTTGGTCATGACTTCAGTGGAGCACATGAGTTCGGGATCTTGGACCGTGGGCGGTGGTCATAGTCGGGTTCCAGGTGGAGGACCCTTCCAGCTGTTCTCCTTTCTATTTACCTGTTTCCAGGTTGTGACACTTTTCTAGTTGGGCATGTGTTTTCCCCTTTACTTTTTCAGTTACTTTCAGCACTTGCTTTTTACATGTAGAGGTCGATGCACTTTGTGGTTTATATATAGAAGTTTCCCTTTTTCTTTACTTGTCTTTTCTTTTACTCTGCACTTCTACATTGAGTTTTCTCTGTGTGTGTGTGTACAGGTACTTAGGCAAAGGCCTCTCTGAGTTGTTGTGCCTTCGGCGCTAATCGTCAGCCCTTGGCCAATGTAGGCGGGCTTGGGATAGTTGTGGCTCGAGCCCGGGTAGGGTCGGGTCATGACATTTGAATTTTTACCACATTGTATGGATGGAATCATTCTTTTGGTTACCATATAAGGTACTTTTTGACTTTTCCGTAAAAGTACAAGGAGAATTCTTTTTTAACTTACATGACATGAATGGATTTTTACGGTTTTATAACACCTTATTTTCATGAAGCTTACTCTGCAATATATCTTGAATTTTTTCATCAAAATACATTTCTTTTAAAATTGCATGGCATTTTTTGAAAAGAAAATGATTTTGAAGAAGAAAGATATTTTCCTCAAGAATTCATTTCAAGTGCATTATCAAAACCATTTACCATCTAAGATGACATTATTTTCATATGTGTATGTTTCAAGTATAATGTCTTTATTATTTACATGGTTCCACATTTCTTATGATGAAATGATATACATTTGTTTTATGTGGATTATGTTATGATGGGATGATGTTTAAGAAACCCATTTTTATTCATTGGGTTATGATAATGATTTATGTTAATGTTGTGGAACAAGTAAAAATGATTTTATTATGAGATGGGTGGGACCTATATCTCCCTCCAATGCATTGGGTAAATATTTATATCTCATGAGATAGAAATGGATGGAATGACAAGTTAATCCGGTTCAGTGATACAGGACTGGAACAAGGAGTGAAATCATCTTAGTAATTGACTTTTTACACTAAGATGGTCTTGGCAGTAATGCCTTGGCTACTATGAAAATCATATCATGTGATTAATGTTTTTCCATAATTAAAAGTTATATTTCCAAGCTATTTTGTCATGATTTATGTTCCATTATGATTTATGCCTTATGTACTATCATGTTTTATGTCATTGCTCAAGATTTTGATGTTTAAGAATTATGTTTATGTTTTTATGTTCAAATGTATATGGTTTTTTTATTTTATCAATGCTTACCCTAACTGAGAATTTGATATCACCCTTTATATGTTTTCTTTTCCTCGGGATATAAAGAAATTTTTTATGTAACAAAACAAAAGGGGAAGATCTTTATGGGAAATGATGAAGATCTTTCATGATGATTAGAAGATTATGTTCCGAGTTTCCAAAGACACTAAAATATTATAATCCTTTGGCGTCTGTTTTTGTTATGTATTAATTATTCTGAAAGATTAATGTAATTTTCATATACTTCAAGCTTTGGGTCTCTACATATAATACAATTAATAAATAAAAATCTTTATTACAGTCTATTTTGTGGTAAATTTACTTTTTAATGTAAAATAATTTTTTTGTAAAATCATTTTTTACACAATTCCTTTTTTGTTTAATGAATTAAATTAATCTTCATAAATTAATTATTTTGAAAAAATTATTTTTAATATATTCCATAACATATTCCAAAACTCCTTCTGTGGTTCTTCCAATGAAATTAATAGTGGTAAGATAAGTTTTATGCATAAAAGTCAATTTTATAAAGGGGGATTTGTTGATGTTTTTGTGTTTAATTAACATTAATTAAGACTCATATATGAACAATATATAGTAAAATGTTTTCTATATTGTTTTTGAACATAATGAATATAAAAAAAATTTATGAACGTAAATTTTTTCCATAGTTTATAGTAAAAATTGACAAATTATGTTACAATGGTTAATGTTAAAATGTATGGGGGTGTAAAAATAGATAAGGGTAGGATTTATACCCATAAAAATATAGTTATTAATTTATTTCTATTTAAAAAAAAATTATTAAACCTTTAAATAATATATATTTTTAATTCAACATACCCTTGAAAGCGATCCTAGATAACTGAAAGCTTTTAAGAAATTTTATTTTTGTGCCACCTCTATCTTACAAATGGGCACATATTCCAATCCTTTAATAAAACTATTTATAACTTATATGTCATAAAATAACTCTTAAAACATTAAATATTTATTCTATTTTTAATAGATCATTTTCCCTTATCTTAATTCAAATTCTTAATATCATAATAAATAAACCAAAGGATCTCTTTCAAAGAAGAGGTAAAAATCTTAACTATGATCTTACAATTTTATTTCCTATTCAACTTAATATATAAGTGTTATATCTATATAAAATATTATTTATATATTATAATAAGTATAAAAATATTATTAATATGATTTATAATCTATTTACCACATCTTCTCTATCAAATGGTAGATGGAAGTATCGCTCACGTGTCCGTGTGGACTACCACCTCCACATAGTGATGTGAATCCTTTTTCATCGCTATATTTCATGGATAGTTATTAAATTTTATTTAATATATATTAATAATACCAATAAAATAATAAAATTTACATAAATGTGAATTATTATATACCATTACTCTATTTCATCCATAAAAAATCGGAACCTCATGCGTGCGTTTGTTCGAAATATTTTCTCCACATAGTGATGTAATTAATTTTTAATTATCACATTTGGTGAATTTGTAAAATTATGTAAATAATTTAAACATATATTATTTATATAATGGTAAAAATTAAATCTATAATGGGACCATGATCAAAGTGCAAGGATTGTAATCACTGAAAAAAACTAATATGATAAATGGAGTAGTTAACACCCGAAAGAACTAAAAAAATGAAATATTCCAAATGAATGATATATAAGATGTTATTATTTGATATTATATGTTATTATAGGTAACATTATTTTTATTTTATATATGTATAAAAAATAAATAGTTATAATATATGAGGCTGGAGTTTTTACAATGTCAAAATAACATGATGTAAGGTTTTTATGTTAAAATATCATTTTTACTGGGATTATTTATTCATAAATTTATGATGATGAAATTAAATGATCATTATCTCCCAAATATTATAAATTTTAATATAATAATTTTTTTTCTTGAATTTTACATTTTTTATTATATTTTCTTATTTTTAAGTACGCATGAGTCTGAAAAATGTTTTGAAGGAAATGAAACCATGTTTTTCTCGTCAAATGAGAATGTTTGATTCCAAATATATATTTTTAAATGTTATTTCATAATGAAATTTAATTTAATAAAAGTATTATTTGAATTAAATTTTAAATATAGCTATGTTTCATTACCATGGTTGAAAAATAATTTTTTATCATTGTCCAAATGTGTAACATTTTTCTTTTTACTAATAATAGGAAAAGAGATTCTGTTTTAACATACACAACCTGAAAAGATTCCCACTATATTGAGTACTACCTTATTTAAATATTCATTTCATATTTTTTTTATTAAAATAATTTTTTACCTTATTAAATTTAGAAACTATTACATTTTAAATAAGTGACTTCATGTAGAAAAAGAATTTTTCTCAAGAAATGTTCTATTAATCTTTTGAAGTTATTTTTATCGATCACAACAACCTTTAATGTTTCTAATTACTTTCTGGGTATTTGACCAAATGTTACCATATATATTAATTATATACATTGATGTAATGTTTAATGATGAAATTTTTATGAAACATATATCCATTCCCCATGTTATTTTTTGAGGATAGGATGAATATTTTTGGATCCCATGACACAAATATATATTGTTTTCATAATTTTAAAGTCTATGCTAGAATTATATATCCCTAAATTTCATTGGGTGATTATTGATACTCATGAAATAATAATTAATGTAATTGTGAGTGAAACCAGTTCAATAAGCTACATTGTATAATAATAGAGGATTGGGAGTGAACCTCGACTACGATAATTATGCAATAGAGAGTGAAATAAATATAATAAAATAGTATTGGCAATGAGACTTGGATAAAGAAATTATTTTATATTATTTTTTTATTCCATAAACATATTTCTTATTATTTTGATATTTTCTAAAGGATAATGATTTTTTAGTGATTATATTACATTATAATATCTTATGTATTTTGAATGATTTGAGTTCAAGTCATGTTTCATTCCTATGATATATGAGATAATTGGTATTATTTTCTAATTTTATGATCATATTATCAAACACATATTCTTATCTTTTGACAACATAAAATATACGATCCTTTATTAATATCTTTTATATATTCCCTTATTAATCATATCAGATAATATTTTCATATATTTCCCTTCCCTAGGATATGGATAATGTTTCTAAGTATGTTATGTCAAATAAGGGTTCTAAATATGATGAAAATAATAGGAAATTATTTGAATCATTTATATAAAATGTTCTATATATTAATGTTTAAAAAATTATAAAAAAATTGAAAATATCGTAGTGATACTTATAGAATATTTACACTAATAGCATGTAGTATTTATAAATGTATTTTTTGGGCCTCAAAATATGGGATCAAGGAAAATATTGGTATGTTTTGAAAATTAGGAAGAAGAAAAATTTGTCATAACACTTAAGATAATTCAATATTTACTAAAATATCATATATTATGATAAATAATGTTGTGTTGATTCCGTAAAAAAATACATCCTTCTTTATAATACCTGTGACCAAGGTTTTTTCACAAATGAATCTTGGGATGATATTACGAAAAACGGTTGGTTGGGTAAATCCGAAACCTTAGATTATAGTATGGTGGATGGGACCATACTACACACCTTGTTTGACAATCATCAGTTATATGCTCAAGTTATTTCATAGTATATTTCTGATCCATTATATTGTGTTTGAGTAGATAATTATCATGTTTTACAAAGGATAAACCAATGGTTTCAAAAATTGAAAATTAGGTTCTATGATTTAGAAATAATATAAATTATTTTCATTATATTATGATATACCAGTATGAGTATTTGTTTATATATTATTTTTTATGTTTTTAGTCCATGAACACAACTAAAATAAATATTATTCACGCTAAATGAGAGAGAAAATTCCATGATTCCACCCCTAAGATAAAATTTTTATGTGAGATAAAATGTAAAATATGGTAGCTATTCTTACACTAAATTATTAATCTATGAATCATGCGGACATTCCATATAGGTAATGAAAGAAAAAACATAATATTTATTTTTTCATGAGGAAATATCCACCTTCTATTAATGGGTTCACTAATCCACTAATAGTGAATGAATTGATCAGTAAAAAAAGATATTTTTCATTTTCCATTTCTTGGAAAATGAAACGGTTAACCAATTTGGTTATCATTTGGAAGGAGAAATGGATAAATTATGGACTCTTATACAAAATAAGAGTCAATGTGAGGAAATTTGGACAATATAATGCTATGAGTTTAAGATGTTATTATTCATTATGTACATTCATCATATTCATAAAATAATGATGGATAAGGACATCCTTGTGCTTAATCAAAATGAATATGAATTTAATTGTTCCTATGAATAAAATTTTGAATTAATTTTGAAGTATTTTTATGTAATTATTATTAAACCAAATGTAAAATTGATCAATTATTATGTGACATAAAATAATTCTCATATGTTTATAATTAATTGGTGATGTCAATGTCTAGGATAAATTGTTTGATGTTATTAAAATTTGGAAATAGAGATTAGATTAATGAATCAATCTCATGATTTTTATAAAAACGTATCAAATAAAAATGTAATTCTAATAAAAACTGTTAGTAAGAAGTGATGTTTTCTTATAATCCATAAGCATGGATAGAGGAATGAAGTGACGTATGTTAAGGGGTAGCTAAAATATTTATTTATAGAAGTTATGTCCATTTTGAAATAAAATACTAAAGTAATTGGAAAAAAGTTATCTAACAATGAAAATTAAGAGAAATATATTCCAAATACACCAAACACACTACAATTATATAATATCAAAGTTATTTAAATTATACTAACAAGATATCAAAACAAAGGGTTTGTTATGATGGTTAATGTTAGTAATCTATTAACCCTATTGAATATAGAAATTTTCATGCAATCAGTATTCTGAAGGTGGGTTCTGATAATGATGTGGTTAATGGTGCACTTACTGTTCACTCTAGAACTAATAATGTCTTATATGATTCTAATTATACCCAGTATTTTGGAAATGAATAATTTTATATGGGTATCACATTATAGATTCAATTATTATATATTTTTATAATGCAAATATTGAATTACAATTGATAGGGAGGTTGAATCCATTGTTAAATTTTTATATGTTTCAAAATACCTAGAAACATGACCCATGTATTTTGTTATAATTTATATTATTATCAATAATTAGTAAATAATTATATCTGAACATGTAAGATATAAATAAAAGTAAAAAATATTTATTAGATTTTTCCTTAGTGTGATAACCTATATCTTTTCCATAGCCACTCTTGTGGGACTATAAAAACAAACAATATTTAAGAAGTGAATACATCTTCTATGAATTCTCATTAGAAACCATCTACATCTATATAGGAATGATTATACTGACTCCCATCAGTTTTGTATGTTCTCTTATAAAACAATTGATCCAAAAAATATTAAAAACATTGTTAAATATGCTCCAAAAAATTCCCATTCTAAATCCTCAGTCTGATTTTGATGAGTATTATCTTCACAATATGGTAATTATGGTTCTAAATTTTCTATAATAAAAGAAATATATAAATCATCTTCAATCTAGTGGTAGAACATCACTTCCGATTCTTAACCACTGCACCAGTTGTGCATATGTATTGTTGAAAAATTAAAAAAATCATCTGATCATGTATTTATAGTCATCTAAAAAATAAATGATGTGAAAAATAAAATCATTCCAACTTACTTAAATCTAAAAAACTCCACACATCTCCAGCATTTAATGTTATATTTTTCAATTCATCAAACGTTTTCAAATTACTCTGAGATTTACGAAAAATATAAATTCAAGTTAGAATTATTCAATATTTCCTATTTTTATCACAATTATATGGTTGTATCTTGGTTATGACTTTCATAGAATGCTGGGTCCGATTTCTACAGAATTCTGGATATGATTTGTATATGAAGTGGGTTCTGATATTAGAAGAATGTTGGTTCTGATTTCGTTAGAATGATGGTTCCAATTTCAAGAGAATGTTGGTTTTGATTTTTTTAGAATGTTGGTTCTGATTTCTATATATTATTGGTTCTGTTATTATCAAAAAAATATATTCCAATAATCTTAGAACATTGGTTCTATTTTTCCTCAAAAATTGTGTTCCAATTTAATCAAAAAATTCTTTTCAATTTCTGCCGAATCATGTTTTGGTTTTTTGTCATAAAACTAGGTCCAATTTTCATTGAAAACTTGTTCTAATTTTCTCAGAATCATGGTTATGATTTCTCTCTGAAAACAAGATCTTATTTTTTTAGAATCATGATTATGTTTTTTCTCAAAAAACTAGTTCAAATTTTATTAGAATGATGGTTCTGATATTTTTAGATTTATTGTTCCATTTTTTTTTCAGAAAACTTGTTCTTGTTTTCTTGGAATAATGATTATTATTTTCTCAGAATCATGGTTCTATTTTATCATAGAAAACTATTTCCAATATTCACTGAAACATGTTTTTGAATTCTACATATTCAAAGTTATATTTTTATGTAGAATAGTTATTCCGATTTCTGAATAATGATAGTTCTGATTTGTGAATAATGATGGTTCTACTTTGTGTAGAATGCTGGTATCGATTTGTGCATAATACAATGTCTAATTTGTGAAAATTTTTGGTCTTAATTTTTAAATAAAAATGTTGGATCATGTTTTTTTTCTTTCATTATAGTGATTATGAATTATTCATACATCTCCAAAATTTCTTTAAAAGATTTTATCATTAATGTTTCAGTGATTTGTGAGAACTTATTAATCAGTAAATAATAATCTAATTTTGTTATAATGCTTTAAAAACATTAAAACTTCTAACTTACCAATCTACATCAACATCCTTTTTCAAAATGCTTCATCATCAGAAATACTTATTCATTAAGAAACTTTTTTATTGATCATATTATTTCATTTTAACTCAACAACTTCATTCTTCCTAGATAAAAAAAACATTATTATACAAAAAATGGTTAGTTTTCTACAATTAAAAAACATAGTTATAACCACTTATAACAAAGGTAGTTAAATATCCACTTTTTATTTGTCGAAATCCCTCATTAACTACTTTTCCAACACTTATATGTTTTCATAGCTCATAGTTTTCATGAAACTCATGTTTTAGGACTTTTATAAAAATATATCTTCTCTCAAGAGAGATTTTCCTGACACCACAGTAATGGATAAAGTATCAATTTTAAGTATTTTTATCCCTCGGTGGAAAGAAATATCTATATCCATATATAGATAATTTCCCCTCACCTTTTTTTTTCTGATTATTATATTTTTTCATTTTAACTTTTCTTTTCCTCTCCCCCATTATATGATACCCACTGCTTCTGATTGATAAAAATGATGATATGTAAAACTTATTAAAAAATTACATATTATTACATTATCTTACCCTTTATAAATATAATCTAATGCATGGTGTGGGTTTTCCTTATGAGTATTAGGAAGTCATGGGAGGAGGTTGAAAATGATGTTTCAACCTCAATTCAATAATCTTGTCCTTTGACATTGCTTTTGTAAAGATATCAGCAATATGATACTTTTTTTGAAATTTTTTGTAGAGAAATATCTACACTAGCAACATTCTATTTAATAATGTGATACTTTATATCACTGTGTTTTAACCTTTAATGTTATACTTTATTCATAGAATGATCATTTTCTCTTTGATTATCACAAAATATCTTCAAGGTTTTAGAAACACTTACATTCAAATCATCCAACTAAACATTAATCAACACCATTTAATTATATGCTTGAGTGGCTACAACATATTTGGATTCTATTGTGCTCAATGTTACTGAACATTGTTTCCTACTATTCCAACTCACACAACATTCACACATAAAAAAGTTGTTTCTCTAGATGTCGACTTTCTATCATTACAATCTCCATCCCAATCAGCATCTGTTTAATCAAGAAAATTCATCTCACTATTTATTTTGAATAAAATACCATATGATATTTTTCCTTTGATATATCTCAAAATCATCATCATAGCAAACATATGTGATTATTTTGGATTATTTTGATACCAAGCATGTAAAGTCACATCATAAAAAATACGAGCCCTTGAAGTTGTACTGTAAAGAAGACTTCAAATCTGCTTCCTAAAGTCCTTCTAATTCACACTTATTCTAGATTTATCTAGATCATTTTTTCTTCTCACTGAAATAGGATTTGAAACATATTTGGATTTATCTATCCTGAAATTAATTAATAATTCTCTATAATAAATTTCATGTGATATGAAAATATAATTTACTTTAGATGAAATTGTAAACCAAAAAAGATAGTTAATTCTATGAACAATGACATTTCAAAATTCTTCTTGATTTCTTCAGAAAACTCATCATAAACATTTTATTCATTTCCAAAAAAATTATGTCATCCAAATAAATTATTTAAATTAATGTTCCAAAGCCATTATATTTCATGTAAAATATATTATCAAAAATTTACATTTGGAATGTTCACCATTCTAAATCAATTTTCAATCATCGAATACTAAGAACATGGAGCATGTTTCTCTCTTAAAAATAATTCTTCAATTTACAATCATTGCTTTCATCCATATGAAGTAGAAACCAACATGGTTTCTTAATGTAAAATTCTTCCTCAATATTACCATTTATGAAATATGACATTACATCCATTTGATAAATTTTTTAATTCTGATGAGCATCCACTGCAAGAAACATTCAAATAATTTCTAGCCTTAGAACATGTGCAAATATATCTTCAAACTCCACACCTTCCACTTGTTCATATCCATTGAAAACAAATCTCTCATTTTTTTAATGAAACTTCTCCATGACCATTCAATTAGTTTCTATAAATTTACTTGGTTTTGATAACTCTTTTTGTTGGCCTTAAAACAATTTCCCATGTTCCATTCTTCTCAATCTGATCCAACTCTTCATTCATATCATCCAGCCATTCTTTTTGTTGAATAGCCTCTGAACCTGATTCTGGATCAACTTTTTAAATAAAGTGATGTCTCGTTTTGTATTATCAACATTATTTGGGTCTGAATAAGAGATTTTTTGATTCCTAATAATGGTTTCAGATTCAACATGTTTTATTATGGTATGAAATTTAAAATTTTCATTCTCAGCTATAAATTTCTCATCAAATAATTCTTCTGGATCTAGACAAGAATGTTTTTAATTACTCACATTATTTTTGGAAATCACTAATTTATCCTTTTCTGCATTATTAAAAATATTTTATAATGAAATTTGATTTTCAATTACATTCATATAATATGAGTCCACCAAATATTATAAAAAAATCAAAAAATTTGCATCTTTTCCCATTTTGTGAAAAATTCATAAATGTTCCTTCCTCATCCTTCTCTTCCAAAATTCTGGATTTTAGTGTTTGGACCTTGAGAAAATATAGACATCAAAAAAAATTGAAGTATTAAAATGATGGTTTTTTGTTATACCACATTTCATAAAGTGTCATGTTTGTTTTCGGTATCAACAAGCTTCTATATTTAACATATACAATAGTACTAGTGGTTTGTAATCAAAAAGTTTTTGAAAAATTGTATTCTACTAACAATCTATTTCTTATTTCTACCAAGATTCAATTGTTTCTTTTTAATAATACACTTTTTGGTGATGTTTGGAGAGAAATGTACTGATGTTTGATACCATATTTTTTAGACATGCTTCAAATGCATTGTTTGTGAATTCAATACCATTATATATTCATAACTTCTTTTTCGAAAACCCAAATTCTTTCTCAACATCTTTTCTAAATAATTTTAACACTTCAATAGATTCTTACTTGTGCTTCATGAACATGAAGTTTTTCATCATTGTGAAATAATTGACAAAAGTGATAAAATATAAGTCTATTTTTGTTGAATGATGTCCTATAAGTCCAAATAAATCATAATTAATAAGCCCAAGTGGTCTGGTAGATTGAATATTAACAATTTTATGAATTTTTTCATTCATTGTTCCTTTTTCACAAGTAATAAAAAAATATTCATCTCTTCTCTTTAATTCTATAAAATTCCAAATAACATCAACATTAGAAATTTTATTAATCTTTTTCTTCCCAAGGTGCCAAGACATCAGTTCCATAAATTTTTTCATCTCCATCACTCAAGTACCATGATTTATTGAATTCATTTATTTGAAAGGGATTTTCATAGGTTCTTTCTCCTTTTGTAAGGAATTTTCAAAAATTAATACTTCTAATGATACTATAATACTATATCATGATTACTTATTTTCCATTATCTAAGAGTTGACTTGTTCTAAGTATGTTATGTTTTATCCCATCGATAAGTAAAACGTCATATGATTTAAATTACTCTGCTTAAATCAATGTCATTCAGGTTCTTCTAGTTTTTAAGCAACAATATAGTGACCCATACTTTACATACATGGTTAATAAATGAATATTGAAGCATTATTATTACAACATATAACAAAAAAATTAAAGGACCGTATATGTATAGTGTCTTTAGATACTGGGAATCATAAACAACTGGTTCATAAAGCATCTACATTTTATCCCATTTATTTCATCATATCTATAGTCCCTTTTTGGGATATCTTACTTAATAACATTCTTCCTGACCTGGGGAAAGAAAACATACAAAAGGCTAAGCTCAAATTCTCAGTAAGGGTAAACAAAAGAAATATCAATCACATCAAATTCATATGAACATAACATTTTGGAAATCTTACCCTGAAAAAGAGATCACAATTTCATAACATGGGATAAATCATGGTAGTGAAATGTAATCCCAATAATCATAACATAAAACAAGAAAATTTGTTGCATTCACACATAATCAAAGAGAATCATTTCTTATTAGTCAAGACTCATTTCCAAGACTATCTTAGTGGACAAAGTCCATTTCTGAACCGAGTTCACTCCTCATTTTCAGTCATGTTTCACTGAACCGATTTAACCTGTTGTTCCAGCCATGTCTATCTCATGAGATATAAAATATTTACCCAATTAATTGGAGGGAGATATAGGTACCACCCATCTCATAATGATACTATTCTTATGTGTTCCACAAAATCATAAACCATACATCATTGCATAACCCATGTAATAAAAATGGGAATCTTAAACATTGTGACATCATAAAACAATTCATATAAGATAAAGGAATTCATAAAAATATTTCCATCACAACATAATTAAATCAATGTAATAATAGGGATAGAAACAGAACCTTATATTATCTTAGATTGAATATTATTTTGATAAAACACTTGAACTCCATTGTTGAGGAAAATACCCTTTCTACTTCAAAAACATTTTTTCCTTTCATAACATGTCATACAATTTTGAACTAAAAGAAGTTTATTAAAAATAAAATTGAAAACTTGTAATGGAATATTCCTGGAAATAATTTTTTAAAAATCCATTCATGTCGTATAAGTTAAAAAAACATTCTTCTCGTACTTTTGTCGGAAAAGTCAAAAAGTACCTCGTACGAAAAACAACAAAATATTACTTTCATATATTTTACTAAAAACTCACCAAAGGGTAAAATTGGATTTAAACAATTTTAGGAGGATATAAATAATATTAAATATTGAGGAAACATGGATGTGGATGATAAATATTCCCCAGTGAATTCTGAAGTATAAACAATCTCGGATAAAAATTGAGATTGCGAGATTGTCCCTTACCTTTGGTCCGATTTGCTTCGTAAGTGTCTGAAACACCTGTATAATGATTTAGATAATGTTATTTACTTATTACAGAATCATACTTATTGTTATGATATCATATATGGTCATATTCTTAGCTTCTTATTATTAATATTTCATTACTACTTGTTATTCCGGTGTTTATTACTTTTTGTTCTTATGCGTGTTTTTTTGAATAAATTATTATAACTCTTTATAGAATATAGATACATAATTTACAAAATGGTATTAGTGTAATATATATCATATTAATTCATTCATTTCATTTATATAATCATTATTCAATTAAGATCATCTAGAACGAGTCACATCACATCATGGAGACGGTAGGCCTTATGTGCGCACAAGGGATGATATCATTCCCATGATCGTGGAATTGTATTGGAGTGTATGTATACTATTTCAGAATCAATAACACTTTACAATAATCATATATAGTTATTTATTTTCACCATTATACCCATCCAAGTAATGTGGTGGTGGAAAATAGATTACACCACGGTGTGGAGACGGTATTCCGTACGTACACACGCGCTGTGATTTCATTTTCCGTAGGATGGATAAGAGGTGAAATAGGGTTGTTTAATATTTATAATAAAATATCAGTATATGAGGGATACTAATATTATTACCTCATAATGAAACAACTAAAGAAGAGGGAGTAGAAGAAGAATGGAACTTGAAGAAAATGATAGAAGGTATTACCTCTTTTTTCGAAGTGCCTCATTTAAACATTATCTTAAGGCTCTAGAGTTGGTCATTTGAGAAGATCAGTACCTCTAGTAGGTTTATAAGGAAGTGGGGAAGTGAAATGGGCAGGGGTTGGCCGAGCATGAAGGCTAAAATTTTTGTGAGGAAGAGAGGGAGGAGGTGCCTTTTATTAGGGAGGAGAGGGGAACCTTTGGAAAGTGTGGAAATATTATTTTATTATAAACTTATCTTCAGTTTCCAAAGGTCCATAAATCATTAAAGATTAAAATTAGATGACTCATGGTCTAAATAAAATCATCCAATCATAATTGGACATTTTTTGGAAAATAATTTAATCATTATAATCTTATTTATTTAAATCATTTATTAATGAGGTAAATACTACATCATTATTATGTCATAAATATTTTAATTTATTTGGTGTCTAAAAATTATGAAAAAATATGATTATGTATGAAATCTTATAATCTTTCCAATTAATATTTATAGTCGAAAATATAATTTATATAACCCCTTATAAAAATTAATTACTAAAATATTTTTGTTAATGTCAATTTTGTCTTTACATTAAATTAATTAATCCAAATTGTCATTGTCACTACGAAGTGGCTCAATGGGGTCCCAAAATCGACCCAAGGATGCCCATGGTCGGCCAACACTCATCCAATAAGGTTAGGAAAAGTTTTATGGTAATTTTTAATTGTTATAATATTCTTTTAAATTTGAAATACCCTATTTACCTTTAACCGTAGTAAATAAAAATTACCGTAGTTACTATTCATAATATAAAAAAATAAAAGTAACCTATTAAAATAATTTGGACCCACTGATTCCAAATATGGAATCCAGTTTTCAAAATTCAAAACACAGAAGTTGAAGTAATTAATTTAAAATTAATCTCGTTGTTAAGCAAACTGGTTTTAATAGTTAAAACATTGCCACAGATTGAAATATTTTTACCTGTGAATTCAATGTAAAATTAATCCTAATGAAATAAATTATATTAAATGGTAAAAATATATTCTATTTATACTTTAATATCATTAAATATTATAATATAACCATATAAATTATTGCGATGAAAAAAGTTGTTTTATTTAAAATTTAGCATGTTTTTACTATTCATTAAAATATGAAAGTTATCAGAATAATATAAAAAAATATCCAAAGTAAATTTTTATATCCTGATTCTAAATAAGAATTTTATTTTGTCAAATTGAACTTATAAACTTGTCAAAAACTATATTTAATGTGGGTGAGCCATCAAAAGGAGGTACAACTGCATTTTTTTAAAAATACTTCTTTTATACAGAAAAACTGATTTGGTTTTCATACCTCATTCTAGAAAATGTATAAGATGAATTAAAATGTTATAAAATTCAAAATTCAGTTAATACTATTCATAACAGCTAGTTTATAATATTATAATATATCTTTGTTTAGTGAATCTTGGTATTGTGTACTACACATGCTATCGAAGAAGGTCATGATTGCGTGTAACGCAAGCCAAGCTAGTGTTGTGTGTAGTGGAAGATTCTTTTCCGTATAACATATTACATAAAAAAATATAATTCTCATAAAATATTAGGGTGTTACATTCTACCCCCCCTAAAATGAATTTCTCCCTCGAAATTCGTCACTTCATAACAAACAGATGGGGATACCTCTCCCTCATCATATCCTCAAGTTCCCTTGTAGCTTCTTCTAATTGGTGGTTCCCCCATAAAACTTTCACCAAGCGAGTGGTCTTGTTCCATAGGACTTTTTCGCTACAATCTATAATATATATCGGTTGCTCTTCATAAGAAAGATCTTGTTCCAGTGGTACAACGTCTTAGCTGAGTACATGTGAAGGATCAGGTATGTACTTTCTCAGGAGAGATACATGGAACACATCGTGAACTTGAGAGAGATTCAGTGGAAGCGCCAATCGGTAAGCTACCTTGCCAATACAATCCAGAATTTTAAAAGGACCGATATATCTAGGGCTCAACTTTCCCTTCTTTCCAAATCTCATTACTCTCTTCCAAGGAGATATTCATAAGAATACTTTATCACCCACTTCACTCTCTAGGTCTTTTCTTCGGTTTTCGGCATAACTGTTTTGTCGACTCTGAGCTGCTCTTATGTGTTATTGAATAGATCTGACATTTTCCGCCATTTCATCAACAAGATCCGGTCCTAATAGATTTATTTCCCCAACTTCATCCCAGCATTTTGGAGTCATGCATTTCATTCCATTGAGAGATTCATAAAAGCCATCTGAATACTAGAGTGAAAGCTATTATTATAAGAAAATTTCACCATAGGTAGGTGTTGATCCCAACCACCTTTGAAATCTATAGAGTAAGCTCTCAACATATCTTTTAGAGTTTGAATTTTCCTCTTAGACTGACCGTCTATCTAAGGATGATAAGCAGTGCTAAAACTCAACTCTATATCCAGAGTATACTGAAGACTTCACCAGAACATTGAGGTAAACCTCAGATCCTGATCAGATATAATAGAAAGCAGTACTCCATGTAATCTTACCACTTCCTTTACATATATCCTGGAAAGATGACCAAGAGAGAAATACCCTCTAATAGCAATGAATTGTGAAGACTTTGTAAGACAATCAACTATGACCCAGATAACATTATTGTGTTTGGATGTTTTAGGAAGTCCAGTGACAAAGTCCATAGTGATGTTTTCCCATTTCCATTCAGGTGTGGGTAATGGTTGAAACATCCCCTTAGACTTATGTATCTTAGATTTAACTTGCTGACAAACCAAGAATCTAGAGACATATTCAGGAACATCTCTTTTCATGCCATCCCACCAGAAGTACTCTTTCAGGTCCCTATACATCTTCGTGCTTCCAGGATGAATAGAGAATGATGAACTATGAGCCTCATCCAGCAGCTCCTTCTATAATTCAGGGATGGTAGGAACACAAACCCGATTCCTGAACTTTATTATCCCATCACAATCAAGGTTGAATTCATGAACATTTGTCACCTTCTTTTGTAACTCGACATCTTCTTTCTGTGCCTCTTTAATCTCCACATGTATAGATGGTTGAACATTCATTTGAGGAAGATATGAATTTTCCCCTTTAATTATAATTCCAAGATCCATCCTTTTTAAATCCATAAATATTGGATCTTTTGTGATCCTCATCATGGATAAGCTAGCATGGTCTTGTCGACATAATGCATCTGCCACCTTGTTTGCTTTCCCAAGGTGGTAATGAATTGAGCAATCGTAGTCCTTAATCAACTCCAACCATCTTCTTTGGCCCATATTCAGCTCCTTTTGTGTGAAAATATACTTTAAACTTTTATGATCATTATAAAAGTCACACTTTTCTCCATAAAGATAATGCCTCCAAATATTTAATGCAATGATTACCGCAGCTAACTCCAAATCATGATTTGGGTAATTATGTTCATGGATTTTCAACTGTCGTGTGGCATAAGCTATCACCATATCGTTTTTCATAAGAACACACCCCAACCCCTTCTTGGATGCATAACTTTAGATCACAAACCATTCTCCACTACAAGGAAGTGTGAGCATATGTGCACTGGATAACCTTCTTTTCAACTCCTTGAAATTCTCTTCACATTCCTCTGTCCAAACAAACTTAACTCCTTTCCGAGTCAACATGGTGAGTGGATTAGATAATCGTGAAAAATATTCACAAAACGTTGATAATATCCATCCAAACCAAGAAAACTTCGGATCTCTGTTACTGTTGTTGGTCTCCACCATCGTTCAATAACCTCTGTTTTGCTGGATCCACAGATATCCCCCCTTTTGAGATTATGTGACCCAAAAATGCCACTTTTTGAAGCCAAAATTCACACTTGGTAAATTTGGAATAAATCTTCTCCTTTCTCAGGGTCTTTAATACAATTCTCAAGTGATATTCATGTTCTTACTTTCTCTTTGAATAGACAAGAATATTATCTATAAAGACAACCACAAACTGATCAAGATAGTCTTTAAAGACTATATTCATCAGCTCCATGAAGATAGCAGGGGCATTAGTAAGACCAAATGGCATCAATATAAATTCATAGTGTCCATACCTTGTACTGAAAGTCGTCTTTGGTGTATCCTACCTTTTGACCCTTAATTTATGATACCCTGAAGGAAGATCAATCTTCGAAAAGTATTGAACTCCGCATAGTTGGTCAAATAGGTCATCAATGCGTGGGAGAGGATATTTGTTCTTGATAGTGATCTTGTTGAGTTCTCGATAATCATTGAAGAGTCTCATTGATCCATCTTTCTTCTTGACAAATAGAATAGGTGCTCCCCAAGGTGATGCACTAGGGCGTATGAATCCTTTATCAAGATTCTCATTGAGTTGTTTCTTCAATTCTTGCAACTCAATTGGGGCCATTCTATAAGGTGTCTTTGAAATAGGAAAACCACATGGTACGAGTTCTATTGAAAACTCAACTTCACGATTTGGAGGAAGACCCGGAAATTCCTCTAGAAAGACAACCTCAAATTCCCATACAATGGGCATATTATTAATCATGAGTTTCTCTCCAACCATTTGTGATAAACAACCTTCATTTAGTGGAATCATGACCCATAAGATAGAATAAATTCCCACTGGAAGGTTATGTTCGTCCTTGCATCGATAAACGATCATAGATTGATCTGGAATATGAAATGTGACTTCCCTTCTTTAGAAATTGATATGAGATCCTTATAAAGAAAGCCAATCCACGCCAAGAATCACATCAAATTCCACTATAGGAAGGATCACAAGATTTGCAGGAAGCACTTTCCCACAAACTTCAATCGGAGAAGAATTGTAAACTTTTAATGCCACTATTGTGCCATTAGGAGTTGTCACAGCCAACACAACATCCAATTGTTGACGTAATACAGTGATACCCTTAGAAAATTATTCAGAAATAAAAGAGTGGGTGGATCCAGAATCAAATAAAACATTTTCTACTTTAGAGTGGATGGTATGTGTACCTCTCACCACTTCGTTGTCGTACTCCAGATCGCCGATAGTAATTGCATGTGACATTCCTTTGTCTTTGGACTTAAGAGGTTGTTGACGTCGATCATCATCATCAACCCTTGGATATGGGCATTTATTGGAATAATTCCCCATCTCCTTGCACTTGAAACATTGAATTGTAGTAGGTTAATTCTGTGTATCCCTTCCTTTGTTTGCATCATTAGACATCTTCTTCCCATTATATCGAAATTCAATTGCCCGATGACCTTCTTTTCAACACTTATAACATTTTCTTGTCCCCTTAAGACAATTTCATCCATGTTTCCCTCCACACATTGAGCATAAGATAATACTCATCTTCTTTTCAGTGTGGTCTTTATATTTTCCTTTGAATTCCATTTTCCTCTTCTTATCTAACCCATGTGACTGATGGGTTACACAAATCTCCATCTCAACCTTGAGATCACATCCAACAATTTCTTTGTATCTATTGAAGTCCCTTATGGCTAACGCCCTTCGAATACATGGTTTTAAGACACTAAAGAATCGATCAATCTTACTCTCAGGTTGGATAATAATTCCTGAAGCGTACCTTGTAGGTCTTGTAAAATTTTCTTCGTAGGTACCAACAGATTCATCATTCTTTTTCTTCAGTTCAAGAAACTCCTTATCCATATTTTTTCAAAGAATATGACGGAAATACTTATTGAAAAATTAGTTCTTGAACTCTTCCCATTCCATGGACTCAATTTCATCCCTTTGCCTCGTATTCTTACTAATATTCCACCATTGATTAGCATCACCTTCCAAATGATACACTGTTAAAATGACTTTATCATGTTCAGAACATTGAAAAAATGAAAATATCTTTTCAGTGGTATTGATCCATTGTTCAGCCACTAATGGATCAGAAGACCCGCTGAATAAAGGTGGACACTGCCTCATGAAGGATTCAACAGAATGTTGCTCCTTACTTTTCTCATTTGGAAGTCCTGCATGATTCATATCTTGAGAAAGTTGTGTGAGCATGACTACAAGATTTTTCATTATAGCTCCCATAATGTTTGGCTGCTTAGGGGGAAAATCATTGCATTGCCCGTTGAATTCCACATTAACACGGTTCCTTCGGGTTCCAGCCATTGACTAAAAACAAGAAGAATAGTGTGAGAAACACTAATTATAATAGGAAAACCACATAATCAAGAATAAAATTTCACACTTAAGGTCTTATCATAGGTTGTTCGTGGCCATTTCTAAAACACTAAGATTGTGTTCTAAGCTTAGACATATCCTTAGGTTTCTTACTAAGGCTATCACATCCTAGTTTCCAAAGGTTGACTATACCATTCATCTGATACCAACTATAGCGACCCATACATTATATACATGGTTAATACTTCAAAATTGAAGCATAGTTATTAAAACATATAACAAAACCATTAAAGTACCATATAGGTATATTGTCTTTAGAAACTAGGAAACATAAAAAACTGGTTCATAAAGCATTTACAGAGTCTCCCATTTATTTTATCATATCTATAGTCCCTTTTTGGCATATCATACTTAATAACATTCTTCCTGACATGGGGAAAGAAAACATACAAAAGGGTGAGCTCAAATGCTCAGTAAGGGTAAACAAAAGAAATATCAATCACATAAAATTCATAAGAACATAACATTTTGGAAATCTTACCCTGCAAAAGAGATCATAATTTCATAACATGGGATAAATCATGGTAGTGAAATGTAATCCCAATAATCATAACATAAAACATAAAACATTGTGGAATACAGAAATAATCATAGAGAATCATTTTTTATTATCCCAGACTCATTGCCAATATTATCTTAGTGGACAATGTCCATTTCTGAACCGAGTTCACTCCTCGTTTCAGTCCTGTATCAATGAACCGGTTTAACCTTCCGTTCCAGCCATGTCTATCTCATGAGATATAAAATCTTTACCCAATGCATTGGAGGGAGATATAGGTCCAACCCATCTCATAATGATACCATTCTTATGTGTGCCACAAAATCATAAACCATACATCATAGCATAACCCATGTAATAAAAATGATAATCTTAAACATCGTGACATCATAAAACAATTCAAATAAGATAATAGATTTCATAAAAATATTTCCATCACAACATAATCAAATCGATGAAATAATAGAGATAGAAACAGAAACCTATATTATATTAGATGGAAAATAATTTTGATAAAACTCTTGAACTCCATTCTTAAAGAAAATATCCTTTCTACTTCAAAAACATTTTACCTTTCTTAAAATGTCATAAAATTTTGAACTAAAAGAAGTTGATTAAAAATAAAATTTAAAACTAATAAAGGAAAAGTCTTGGAAATAATGTTTTAAGAATCCATTCATTCTGTATAAGTTAAAAAAACATTATTCTTGTACTTTTGTTTGAAAAGACAAAAAGTACCTCGTATGAAAAATAACAAAAGATTACTTTCATGTCTTTTACTAAAAGATCACCGAAGGGTAAAATTGGATTTAAACAATTTTAGGAGGATATAAATAATATTAAATATTGAGGAAACATGGATGAGGATGATAAATATTCCCCAGTAAATTCTGAAGTATAAACAATCTCGGATAAAAATTGAGATTGCGAGATTGTCCCTTACCATAGGTACGATTTTCTTCGTAAGTGTCCGAACCTCCTGTATAATGATTTAAATAATGTTATTGACTTATTCCATAATCATACTTATTGTTATGATATCATATATGGTAATATTATTATCTTCTTATTAGTAATATCTCATTACTACTTGTTATTCGGGTGTTTATTACTTTTTTTTCTTTTGCGTGTTTTGTCGAATAAATTCTTATTCCTCTTTATAAGATATAGATACATCGTTTACAGAATGGTATTAGTATAATATATTTCATATTAATTCATTAAATTAATTTATATTATCATTATTCAATGAAGATCATATAGAACGAGTCGCATCACATCGTGGAGACGATAGGTCGTACGTACGCATGAGCGATGATATCATTACCATGATAGTGGAATTGTATTGGAGTGTATGTATACTATTTCACAATCAATAACACTTTACAATAATCATATATAGTTATTTATTTGCACCATTATACCAATCCATGTAACGTGGTGGTGGAAAACAGATTACACCATGACGTGGAGATAGTATTCTGTACGTACGCACGTGCGATGATTTGTTTTTCCGTAGGATGGATAAGAGGTGAAATAGGGGTGATTCATATTTATAATAACATATAAGTATATTAGGGATTCTGATGTTATTACCTCATAATGAAACAACTAAATAAGAGGGAGTAGAAGAAGAATGGAACTTGAATAAAACAGTAGAAGGTATTACCTCTTTCTCAAAGTACCTCCTTTAAACTTTCTCTTAAGGCACTAGAGTTGGTCTTTTGAGAAGACCAGTACCTCTAGTAGGTTTCTAAGGAAGTGTTTTAGTGAAGTGGGCAGGTTTTGGTCGATATTGGAGGCTCAAATTGGTGTGAGGAAGAGAGGGAGGAGGTTCCTTTTATAAGGGAGGAGATGGGAACCTTTGGAAAGTGTGGAAATATTATTTTATTATAAACTTATCTTCTGTTTCAAAATGTCCAAAAATCATTAAAGATAAATATAAGATGAATCATGGTCGAATTTAAATCATCCAATCATAATTGGACATGTTTTGGAAATTTTTTAATAATTATAATTTTATTTATTTAAATAATTTATTAATGAGGTAAATACTTCATCATTATTGTGTCATAAATAATTTAATTTATTTGGTGTCTAAAAATTATCAAAAAAATATCATTATGTAGGAAATATTTTTATAATTCCAATTAATATTTATAGTCTAAATTATAATTTATATAACCCCTTATAAATATTAATTACTAATGGATTTTTGTTAATGTCAATTTTATCTTTACATTAAATTAATTAATCCAAATTGTCATTGTCACTACCAAGTGGCTCAATGGGGTCCCAAAATCGACCCAAGGATGCCCATGTTCGGACACTACTAATCCAATAAGGTTAGGAAAAGTGTAAATGTAATTTTTTAAATTATTATAATATTCCTTTAACCTTGAATTACACTATTTACCTTTAACCGTAGTAAATAAAAATTACCATAGTTACTATTCATAATATCAAAAAAATAAAAGTAACCTATTAACATAATTTGGACCCAGTGATTCCAAATATGGAATCCATTTTTCAAAATTCAAAACAAAGAAGTTTGAGTAATTAATTTAAAATTAATCCCATTGTTAAGAAAAATATTTTTAAAAGTTAAAACATTGCCAAAGATTGAAATGTTTTTACATATGATTTCAATGTAAAATTAATTATAATGCATACATTATATTAAATGGTAAAAATATATTCTATTTATACATTAAAGACATTAAATATTATAATTTAACCATATAAAGTATTGCGATGAAAAAAGTTTTTTTTGATTAAAATATACCATGTTTTAACTATTCATTAAAATATGAAAGTTATTAGAATAATATGAAAATTTTATCCAAAGTAAATTTTTATATCCTGATTCTAAAAAAGAATTTTATTTTTTCAAAATGTACTTATAAACTTGTCAAAAACTATATTTAATGTGGGTGCGCCATCAAAAGGCGGTAAAACTGCATTTTTTTAAAAAATACTTCTTTTATAAAAAAAGGATTTTGTTTTCATACCTCATTCTAGAAAATGTATAAGATGAATTAAAATGTTAAAAAATTTAAAATTCAGTTAATACTATTCATAAAGGCTAGTTTATAATATTATAATATATAATTGTTTATTGAAACTCGGTATTGCATACTACACACGCTATCAAGGAAGGTCGTGATTGTGTGTAACGCAAGCCAAGCTAGTGTTGTGTGTAGTGGAAGATTCCATTCTGTATAACATATTACATAAAAAAATATACTTCTCATAAAATATCATGGTGTTACAAACAAACATTTCCAAAAGTAACTACTATTTCCACAAGACATTCAACATGTCTTAAATTCTATATATCGCATATCATATGTAAAAAAACACTATTAAGTATCCATGGTTTGTTCCACATAATTTATATCAAAGATGTCTTAACCACAATATCTATTTCCCCAACCAACATTTTTTAGATATTGTTTATTTTTTATCATATGATACTTTTTCTAGAAGTAATTTCATACACATTTATTCATGATTACTAGAATGATCATATATTCTACAAACTTCTTCCATATATTCAGTTTGATTATTTTTTTGATGTTTTTGAAAATGTTGAGAATTCACCTTATCTCCACTCTGTAAGATAGAAAAGATAATAATTATTCGTTCAGTATTTCTTCCCATTTTATTCAAACCATAATTTTAGGGAAACATATGTTATGGAAAAAATTACATTCTCTATGCCCATATATTTCACCACAACCGCAATAGCCACCAAATTTGGATTTTTTATTCAATAAAGATATTTCTCCAAAGAAAATTATTGAGTTTGGTAAAACATTTCAGCTCTAACATTCTTAGTATATAGACCATGATTTCATTTGAGTGGGTTTTATACTTTTGCATAATTTATAGGTTTCTAAACTCTTTTCCATCCAATCTTTCCCAAAACTTATTATGGAACCTGAAATGTTAATGTAATCCGATGAAATTTATTTTTGGTTTGAGAATATTTCAACTGATTATCAAATTATGACTTCTCAACAACTTTATAAGTCTTTACTTTTACTTCTGAATATTTGTTGTATATTTCATTCATCTTCCTCAAGGTACTTTCCTACTCATGATGTTTTGATTGTATCTTTTTAATTTATTATAACTTAGCATCTATCTTTTTTCTATGATCTTCAATCAACATTCACTATTCAATAAATCTATGTTTGTAACCTAGAATCATTTAAATGTATTCATCCTAATCCAGGAAGAAGTATTTTCTTCTATCAAAATCTTCCACATGATCGTTCCTAATTACTAAAATTTAATTCTTAAGATTTTTGTTTTTATGACGGCATGCAACGAGTTCGGTTCTGAGCCGAAACACTCAATAATATTCTTCACCACCATCTTCAATATATAAAGAATATTTCTTTTTATAATCTTTTTTCTAAAAAGGTTCTATAGTTTTCTAGAATTTCAGCTTCACCAGAATTATTATCAGTTGAGTCTGATTCATAATTTTACTCAGCATCATTTTTTTCGAGTAAACATCTTATTGTATATGTTTGACAATTTTTTTCTTTATCATTTTTTCCACATTTTCTATTAAGGGTTTAATTAAAATCATTTTGATATTCATTAAAACTATTCATAGATAAATTCATAGAAAAGTTCCTAATTCCACCACATTCAATAAATTTGAGGTAAATTTGACCTAAATATTTTCATCTTTTTCTTTGATAGTTCTTGGATACAAGAGAGGTAATTATTTCATTCTGCTCATCATCCAAAAAAATTTTAGACTCATAGGGATCTACTTGTTCAAAATAATATATATTAATCTTTTTCATAGCTTCAAACAAAATTTCATCTTGTTAATCTTTTTAAACATTGGCGCATTCCTCATTTCATAAGAAACATGAATTTTATTCAATTAACCAAGAGATGAATCATATTTATCTTCTAAAGAATAAATTTTTGAATCAATGTTGTTGTGATGTTTTCTCATAAGTTTGTTCACAATTTGTATATTCTTACAAATCATTATAAAATCCCATTATGCTGCAAAAATAATCATTTAATATGGTAAAGTATTCATCAATTTTCTATTCAACTCTCATTCTTATGTCATCATACTTACTATGCCAATTTTTTTCTTTAGTTCCATAAATTTTTTATTCCCTTTGAAAACACATTCCAGCTTTTCCCACATACTTTTTGATATTTTTTGACACATGGCCTACTAGAAAATGATTTTTGAAAAGTTTATGAGAATTTTATTTTACCCTTTTTATGAACATATATATTTCTCTTAATAATAAATGAAATTGTATAATCATGTTCAATATGTGGAAATCTAATATTTTTAGCATATACAACTTCGTGGAAAATAGATAAGAGATAATGAGTGATCCAATTTATCCATCCAAAATAAATTTTCCCTCAAATTTAGGAAATGTTGTAATATTAATAGAATTGATATTCTCCATGATAAATATTAAAAAACGGAAACATGCTCTGATACCAATTGAAGTTCAATCGATCGAATATCAACTCGGGGGGGGGGGTTAATCAGTTTGTTCACTTTTTATATGTTTCAAAACAACTAGAATCATAACCTCTAAAACAAATAATGATTATATCCTTCTAAGACATTAGTATTTACTTATTAATTCTAAGTTAGGAATGTAATAAAAAGACACAGGACTTTCAAGGTTTTACCTCGGTGTGAAAATATAGGTCTTTTCCATAGCCACTCACGTGGGTCTATCGAAATCCAATATTATAAAGAAGTGAATTAAACTTCTTCCTAATCATGTTAGACACAATCTATCCCATAATAGGAGAGATTATACAAACTCCTATTAGTTTATATTGATTTTTTATAACAAAATTGATCTAAATTAAAGAACAAAAAAATTTATCAATCTGTACAATAAAATACCAACTCTGAATCTTCATTCTGATTTGGTTGAGTCTAATATTCTCGATAAGGTAATGATGGTTCTGATTTTTCTCAACTCTAAAACTATATAAAAATATTATTCAATCATGTTGGATAATTTCTCTTTGATTTCTTCAGAACTCCACATTTCGAGTGTTTATAAAGGTGAAAATGATAAAATGATCTGAGAAAGTACCTACAGGCAACTCCAAAATCAATGGTGGGAAACAAAAAATCATTCCTACTTATATAATTCTAAAAATAGTTACACATCTCTTGAATTTATTGTTTAATAATTAAATTATTCAATCATCATTAAATATCACTGAGATTAATGAAATATTGAAATTCATGTTTGACTTATTCAACATTTCATATCTTTATCAGAATTATAATGTTGTATCATGGTTCTGAATTTCATATTTATGAAATTTTTTTTTTGATTTCTAAAGAATGTTCATTATGATTTTGGATGAATTTTGGTTCCCATTTTTACATAATATGGGTTCTGATATTTGATGAATATTGGTTCCATTTTTTCTCAAAATAATGGTTCTGATTTGATTGGAATCATGGTTAGTTTTTTCTTTGAAAACCAGTTTTGATTTACTCAGAAACATGGTTCCGATTATTATATAATTATGGTTGCATTTTTTTCTCAAAAAACGTGTTATGATTTTATTAGAAAACAAGATCAGATTTTCCCAGAATCCTGGTTCTATTTTTATTAGAAAAATAATTTTTATTTTCATAGAATCATGGTTCCATTTTAGTTTAGAAATATTTTACCATATTTCTCTAAAATGTGTTTCAGATTTCTACAGGTTTTGGGTTCCATTTTTTCATAGAAAACATGTTATGATTTTCTCAAAAAACTGGTTCTGATTTTCTTTGAATATTTCTTCAACTTTTTTCATAGTGAACTGGTACGAATTTTCTCCGATACATAGTTCCGATTTCTATAGAATCGTGGTTCAACTTTTTTGAAGAGTGGTGGTTAAAATTTTTGTCGAACACTGGTTCTGTAGAATATTTGTTCTTATTTGTACAAAATACTGGTTCTGATTTGTGTAGAATTAAATTTATTATTTCTGAAGAATGTTTTTTCTGTTTTTCATAGAAAAATGTTGGATCCAATTTTTTCCCTTCTTTATAGTGATTGAAATTTCTTGTGACATCTCCACGATTTCTTTAAAGGTATTTATGATGATATATTTCACGGTTTGTGAGAACTTCTTGATCAGAAAATAATCATTTGATTTTTCTGGGAATTTTTGAAAAAAAATTATAACTTCTTACATATTATTATTTATTAACAACCTATTAAAAAATCTTTAGAAAGAAAAAGTTTTCTTCCTTCTCAAATTTTTTCATGAGAAATATTTTCCTTTTTAACTCTAAAATATCATTCATCTTGTATGACAAAAAATCTCTTATAATAAAATGATTTTTTTTCAACAAATACCAAAAAAACATTGTTAAATAAATTTACTTCAAAGGTAATTCAATATCCCCCTTTGTATTTGATGTAAACCATGACTAAAACTTTTTCCAACCCTCATATTTTTTCATAACTAATATTTTTCAAGAAACTATAGTATTTTTACTTTTATCAAAACATATCCTATATCAAGAGAGAGTGTGTTGAAAACACACTACTAGAAAGAGTAATTTTTTGAAGTAATTTTAAACCTCGGTGGTAAGAATTTTTTTTATTCATGTAAAGATAACTACCCCACACATTTCCTCTTCCCTAAACATTATCTTTTCCATTCTCAATATTTTTTCTTTACCACATTATATGATAACCAGAACATAAAATTAAAAAAACGATGATAACTAAAAACTTTTAAAGGGAAAATTTTATTACTTTCTCAACCCCTTTTCTAAAATAATAAAAAGAATGGTGGTGGTTTATCTTATGGGGTTTAGGAATTGATTTATGGATGATGAACATGAATTTATAACCTCAATTAAAAAAACATTCTTTCAATGTTACTTTTGTAAAGATATCATCTATCTCGTAATTTGTGGAAATTTATTAAAAAAACATCTCCAACAACAACTTTATCATTTATAATGTGATTATTTTTATCAATTTCTTTTTATATTTAATTTTGGATTTGATTCTTCGAATGATTAATTACTATATAATTATCACGTAATATATTTAATGGTTTATGAAAATTTACTTTCTAATATTCCAACTAGTCATTCATCCCCAAAATTTATGTACAAGCCTGAGTGACTACAACCCATTTAGATTCAACTTTTCTCAAAGTTATTGAACATTGATTCTTACTATGTAAACTCACACAACATTCACTTGGAAAAAATGTTCCTCCCAAGGTTTACTTTTTTTCATTACAATATATCTACCAATTTGTATTTGTATAACCATGAAACCTCATCTCACAGTTTCTTTTGTATAACAACCCATGTGAAGTTTTTCGTTTGAAATATCTGAAAACCCTATTTGTAGATAAAATATGTGATTTCATTGGACTACATTGATACCTATAACATAATGTAACATCATAAACCATATCAGTCCTTGAATTTGTATGGTAGATAAGACATTCTATAATCCTCTAAAAGACTTTCTGATTCTCACTTATTCCAGATTCATATTTACTCAACATTATACTCACTTAAATTTAAGTTGAAACATCATTTTATTTATACATCCCAAACATCATTAACAGTTTCCTGGCATAATTTTTCTTGAGATTAAAAAATATAATTCTCCATTTTTTAAACTTGTAAGATAAAGAAGAATGTTTGTTCTCCCAAAATTTATATTTCAATATCATTTTTCATTTCCTCATCAAATTCTCCCCAAACAATTTCTTCATACCCAGCTAAAATTATATCATCTACATGAACAATTACAATAACAATATTTGAGTCAACATAATTCACATACAAGTTGCTATCAACATTTCCTTTTAGAAAGATCATCATTATCAATCAATTATTAAGATTCGATTACCAAGAACATGGATATCCTTTATGCCCATAAAAATATTTCTTCAAGTTATAAACATTGTTTTAATCCTCATGATGAAGATAGCCACAATGATTCATAATGTATCATTCTTCTTCAATTTCATGATCTATTAAATCTGACCATACATCCTGTTGATAAAAATTGTAATTATGAGGAGCAACTACAGCATGAAACATTAAAATTGTTTCTAGAACTACAAGAGGGGATAAGATTCATCACAGTCCACACATTCCACCTATCCTTATTCTTTACTAACAAGTCTTACATTGTTAATTGATAATTCTCTATGCTCTTTCAATTTGATTCTATAAATCCATTTAGTCAAAATAAACTTTTTATTTGGTAGCCTTGGAACAAGTTCCCATGTTTCATTTTTAATTATCTGATAAAAATCATTACTCATAGAATCCAACTGAACCATTATGTTAAATAGATTTTTGAAACTATGTCTGGTTCAACTTTTGAGATAAGTGGTGTCTGATTTTCTAATCTCAACATCCTTACGGTCTAAGCTAGAGCCCTCTGATACCCAATAATTTTTTCATATTCAACTTGTTTTTGTATGGTTGAAAATTTAAATGTTTCTTCTTATGTGTGATATTTATCATCACATGAAACTTATAAATCCTAATAAGAATGTTGTGTATTACATACACTATTGTTAGAACTATCCAATTTATCCTCCAAAATTTTCTCAAAAATATTTATTAATAAATTTGATTTTCCAATTACCTTTAGATAATATAAGTCCACTAAATTTTTTAAAAAATTGTACCATCAATTATTACATATCCCATTTTTTGAATAACCCTTGAATGTTCCTTCCTCGGTTTTCTCATAAAACATTCCCAAATTTGGATTTCTGACCTTGGGAAAACATGGACTTCCAAAAACAATGAAGTATTTCAATGAAGGTTTTCAGTTATAATAGTTTTCTTAAAAAACCATGTATGTTTATGGTCTCAAAAATAATCTATTTTGAACATGTACAATAGTAGTAACATATTCTCTCAAAAAGAAATTTGAAACATGGTATTATTCTAACATACATATTCCTATTTCCACCAAGAATATATTCTTTAATTCTTATAATCCATTTTTTGTGGAGTGTAGGGGGAACTATACTGATGCTTGATACAATGTTTTCTCAGAAAAATCATTGATAACATTGTTTGTGAATTTGGTACTATTATATGTTATAATCATCTTGATGGAAACCCCAAATTATTTATCATCCACTTGTCTAATGAATTTGAACATTTCAATAGCCTCTTACTTGTGCATCATGAACCAGATTTTTTTCCTCGGAGTGAATTGATCAATAGAAGTGATAAATTAGAAGTCTATTTTTGTTCCATGATGTCTCATAGATCCACATAAAATCAAAATTAATAATCTCAAGTGGTCTGCTATATTGAATCACTTCCCATTTACGGCATTTTTCATTTATCATTCCATTATGGAATGTAATACAAAAATATTCATCTCTTCATTTTCAATTTGAAAAAATTTTAGTCTACGTCAAAAAATGAATTTTGGTCATGTTTTTCTGACCAAGGTGGCCATATATTCGGTTCCCCAACTTTATTTCATCTTCATCACTCAAGTTACAAGTGTTATTAAATTCTTCTACTTGAATGAGATTCCCAATTTTCATTCTCCTTTTGTAACAACCTTTCAATCTTTCATAATATCAGTGATACATGAATCATTATTAAAAAAATAAATCATTTCCACCATAATAGAGTTGAAATACACTATGAAGTTATGATTTATCATGTCAACAAGTAAAACATCCTTATAATTCAATTTCTCTACTTCAGTCTATATCATTCTGATTCCTCTAATTTTTATTGAACTCTCATTTCCAAAAGTAACTACTCCTCCATAATGAATTCTAGCATGTTTCAGGATTTTTATATTTCCTCTCAAATGTGAAGACATCTATTATCACTTATCTAATTTTTTTATACTATTACTAGCATTCAAATATCTCTTAAAAATAAAAAGATAACTCCTCAACATTCATATTTGTAGTTTGTTTTCCAATCATAGGAATCTTTTTCTGGAAGCAGTGTAATATATCTTTTGGCCTGATGACAAGAATGATCACATCTTCAAAAATATTCTTCTAGACATTCAAAAATTTTAATAGTTATAATGTTTCTATTATCTTAAGTATTCTCTTTATTAACTTCCATTTTGTTAGGAATGATATTCATTTTTCATTAAGTATTTCTTCTGTTTTCTCAAACCTTCATCCATATAAAGAGAAGTTATGCTAACAATTATAAACATTGTTCTCATAAATTTTTAAACACCATCAAGAGGAATGAAATTCATATTTTCAATTAATGATTGATCTTTCTCTATATAATTTTATGGACGTTCGTAACTCATTTTAGCTCTAACATGATTAGGATATAGACCATCATTTATTTTGAGTGATTTTTCTACTTTTATATAATTGATTGGTTTCTCACTTTCATTCTCTATTCAAGATTTCCCAAAAACTTTTCAGGAACTAAAAATGTCAAATGAATCAGATAAAACCTTTTTTTGTAGTACAATAAGATTTCACTAGATTCTCGGTATAATCCTTCTCAACAACTTTAGAAGTATTTGGATTTACTTATGATGTTTTGTTGAACTTTTTGTTTACCTTCTTCAAGTAACTTTTAGATGCATCATGTTTTGACTGCAGATTTCTAACCTATTATTCATTATTTTTCAGCTTCTTTATAAGATATTTGATCACCTTTCCCTATTCAGATATTTTATGTTTGTAACCTACAGTCTCATGAATTTATTTATCCTCCTGTCTGATGAAATTTTTCTTCCATCAGCAACATATTATGGGTCGTTCTTCATTACTCTAATTTCATTATTGAGAGTTTAGTTTTCCGAAGACATGATACATGTTCATTTTATAAATGAAACTATCTATAATATTTTTCACCACCTTCTTCACTATCTGAGGAATATGTTTTTTTCATATTTTGCAATGATTGTTTTGAAATTTTCTAAATTCTGATATTTAGATGAACTATTTTAAGTTGATTCAGATTCAACTTCCTTACGCAGCAAACATGTTTTGTTTCCAGTAAATACCCTCTTATATCTATTGGATAATTTTTCTTTATTTATAATTTTTCCAAAATATTTATCATGGTTTATCCATTGAATCATTGTGATATTATTCAACTTTTTTCTTTTGAAAGTTCATTGAAAAGTCTCTTATTCCACTACACTCAAAACATTTCATAGTAATTTTACATTCATACCTTCCTTTTCCTCTTCGATAGTTATTGGATATAAGATACATGATTTTATCATTATTCTCATCATCTTCTTAATATTCAGATTCACAAGGATATTCTTCATTAACAACGTAGATTTTCATCTTTCTCATAACATTAAAATTCATTTCCTCTTTCAACTTATTTTTATATATTTTTTATTTTATTATTTCATAAAATAGTATAAAATTATAAAATTTATCAAGAGATAAATGGTCCTAAATTATAAAGAATAAATTGTAGAAATAAACCTATCAATGATGATTCTCAAAATATTATTCAAAATATTATAGTCTTCTAAAACATCTCAGAATACCATAATGTTGTAAATAATTTCATTTAATATAATGATGTATTCAACAATTTTTTCATCAATCATTCTGATTTTTCCATACTTACCATGAATGATTTTTAGATTTTCTTCATTAACTTATGTATTCCCTATAATTAAACATTCCAGCATTTTCCACACACATTCTGAAGTACTGAGACCCATCATCTTATGATGAACATTTTTTGATAAGGACATGAGAATAGAATTTTACCATTTCCATAAAATTCTATATTTTTTTATCAGTTAATTTCATATGATAATATTTATCAATAGGTGGAAACACAATATAATCTTTATCTACAGCTTATAAGCCTTGATATAGGAGATGAAGAATCTTCCTATTTTTTGTCAATAATAATTTTGTCTATAAAATGGTGGAATTCCTATACTATTGATAGAATTTGGATTATCCACAATAAGTATTCAACAAGGGAACATTTCTCTAATACCAATTGAAGTTCTAAGGATCAAATAACTACTATGAAGGTGGTGGATGAATTAGTTGATAGCTTTTATATGTTTCAAAACACCTAGACACTTAACCCCTCAAACCTATTAAAATTGATATCTTTATCAACCTTTCGTATATACTTATGAATGAAATGGTATGAAATAATGACAATAACATGCAATTTATGTAACACCCCAAGCTTCTACGGTACGCTTCTCATTGAATAATGTGATAGCATGTGTTGTACGCAACACCGAGTTCTAACACACCATAACCAATCAAACTAGCTATTATGAATAGTAATACCTAATTTTTGAAATTATATATATTTTATAATTTAAAATGGACTTCATTTTTGGATTCGGAATATCGAATTTATCCTAAGGTGAAAATTTTGGTACTTTTCGGATAACTTTCATATTTTGATGAATAGTGAAAATTACTAAATTTTAATTAAAAAAAACTTTTTAATCAAAATAATTAATAGTGATAAATTATGAATTTGAGTGTTTTTAAAGTATATTTAGAATATATTTTTACCATTTAATATAATTTTGGTCATTGGACATAATTTTACAATTAAACCAAACATAAACAAGTGTCAATCTTTTGATAGTTATTATCTCTTAAAAACATGCTTTTTGTTTTGACAGGGAGAAATAATTTTAAATTAATTTATTCCAATTTTGTGTATTGAATTTAGAAAAATGGATTCCATATTTTGAATCAGGATGTTCAAATTGTTTAAATAGGTAACCTTTATTTTTAGACATTTTCAATAATTACTACGGTAAATATTTTATTTACCATGGTTAATGGTAAATCCGGTAAATAAGGGTTAAAAAAATAATATTATAATAATAATAAATTACCCTAAAACGTGTCCTATCCTTATTGGTTGATACATGTTCGACTATAGGCATATTTGGGTCGATTTTGGGACCCCATGGTGCCACTTGTAGGTGATAGGGACACTTTTTTTTAATTAAGTTAAAATGAATACAAAAATGATACAAGCATATATCTTTTAGAAAATCAAATTTTACATAGGGTTATATATGTTGGATTTTAGATTATAAATATTCATTAGAAAGATAAAACGATTTCCTACATAATGATATTTTATTTATATTTTTTAGACATTAAATAATTTAATTTATTTATGACACAATGATGATGAATTAATTACTATAATAGTGAAAAATTAAAATAAATGATATTATAAATACCCAAATAAATATAATATGAAACTTTTAATGAATTAAAATAATTTCCTAGGATAATATGAAATATTAGAATTGATTTTATTGGCTTTTTTTGAAGTAATAAATCTGTTATGAGTTTCAAAAAAATCAACTATTGAATAGTGTCAAAATTGACATAAAAGAATTCTTAAAACAAATATTATATTATTAATTGATATTAAATTCCTAAAAATCTATTGTTCGGCCAAGAGACTTATAACATGATAGTTGCATCATTAATGGACCACTTGGGGGTCACTTGGATCTATATAGTATGTTTATTAACCATATTATATAAAAATACAAAGAGAAATTATAAAAGTGAAACTAATTAACTTAGAGTTAATACTTAAAGATAAGGTTAATATAAGTACACAAACCTGTATAAATTCTATTGGTTGAGTTGTTTTCGACCCATACCTACCTTAACCTTTGAATAATCAACTTTGGAGCCATTAGAAACCGAATATGAATTTATTATAAATTAATATTTCTAGCTTTTCCAAAGGTGCCCCTCACCCCTCTTATAAAAGGGCACTCCTCCTTCTCATTTCGTCACACCTTAAAAGCCTTTTGGTTCGGCCAACCTCTGCCCAAATACTCTCCCAACTTCCCTCACTAAAACCTATAGGCCTTAGTTTGATCAGAAAGATAACCTAAGGATCCCTTTTGATCAAATCAAAAGGAAGAACCCGGAAAGAGGTAATATTTTCACCACCCCTTTTCAAGTTCCTTTCTTCTTCCACTTCTTCTTTCTTTGTTCTTACCATTCTAAAATAATAACTCCAGTATCTCACATATAATATGATGTTATTATAAATATGGTACAACCATATTCAGTATTCTATCCACCCTTTGAATAACATGTCACCATACGTGCGTACGTACGGCTTACCGTCTCCACGTCGTGGTGTAATTGTTATTCAATATATTATTATTTGGATGGGTATAATAATGATGTGTAACTCATGTAAATAATAAATATAACATGTTAATTATTCTTTATGTATGATATAACATCCATTTATATATTATTTTAATTTCAAAAGAATGATATTGTCGCTCGTGCGTACATACGGACTACCGTCTCCACGAACGCGATAAGATTCATTCTCCATCGTATCCATTCAATTATAATTATCATTTGATGATTTAAAAATAATGTTTAAAGACTTGATATCATTCTGTATATGAATAATATACAACCTATATATTACAAACATGGCTTACATAACAAAACATATAAAAGAAAACAAGTCAGTTAACACCCGAAACAATGATAATACTAAGATATTATTATCAAATCAATATTAAAAGATCATATATGATATCATATTAATATATATGATTATTGTATAATTTAATAACAATTATTTCACCATTATACAGGAGGTTAACCTACCCTATCCAAGGAAAAGTGCATGGTAAGGGGTTTTCATCTCACTCCTTATTCCCGTGAGATTCATGCCATATTGCCACAATCACTTTTTGTGTGGTGTATGTACTGCCCATAATTATATTCTTTGTGTAATACACTCTAATTTATGTGTATTCACATATTCATTGTATGATACCTCTTTCATGGGTTGTATGTTTCATAAGTTACCAAATTGGTAAGGGATTATTTCACAATCTCTTCATTATCCGAGATGTTTATACGTAATAATCAACTGGGATCTCTTTATCATCCACATCCATGTTTCTTAAAAATGTATTTCAAAACATTTTTACTATTTAAAATAATATGGGTTAAAGTCATTTATACCCTTGTTTGACTTTTTATAAGAGGTTTATAAAGGAATCTTTCTGTCGTTTTCCAAACAAGGTGCTTTTTAACCTTTTCGACAGAATTAAGGTAAGAATGTTTTTTTGACTTATACGGCGGGTGCGGCTATTTTCCGCCATTATAAAATAGTCGAAGCTTCCCTTACAAGCTTATAAGAATATTTTCAAAGAAAATGTATTATTTTATAAATATATGACTCTTAAATTATTTCAAAATAGAAAGAGATATTTCTCTAAAAAGAGTTTTGATTTCATCTTTGTCAACATCTTTTGATGGATTTTACGCTTATTTGAAGTTGATTTATTATGATACAATACTTTTATATTGTATTGAAAGTTTTGTGATATGTTTGACTGTGGATGTGCTATTTTTATACCATTCATGGTTTATGGTGAAAGTATTGACATTTCGTATGCTAGTTTTAATACGAATGTTTATGTTATGTTTAAACCTTTTCATATGGGAATGCATTAGACTTAATATGTGACGGGTGGAGCCCGCTATAGCTCCTCGATGCATCGGTAGGTCTCATGAGACAAACTAGTGTCTTGGAACAAGGCCTTGTAAAAATCTTATTTGTAGTCTTGGAACGAGGCCTTGGATATGTGGTTATGATAGTCTGGCATTATGCATTCCAACATTATGAAAGTGGTTATTGATATTGAATGCGATTATTCGATTAGTAGAATATCCATGTGGACAAGTAAATGGAATTATTTCATTTTACTTTTTCCATACTATGTTGAAGTTCAAGTTTAAAAGGATTTTGTTTTAGTAATGCATTGCCTTAAATGTGTATGCTTATTTTTAATGTTCCTTTATATTGTTATCCTTAATGGGCATTTGAGCTCACCCCTTGTCTATGTTTTATTTTTCCCAAGATGTGAAGAAGTATGTTATGAATGACCTACAGGGATATTATGAGGGGATAATAGTGCGGACTGTGGAGACATTATGTTATTGTAGTAGTTTTTCAATTTATGATGTAATGTAAAACTTATGAATATATCTAGTGTTTCCAAGGCTACTAAACCAATCAGTCTTTCGAGATTTGATCTTTATTGGGATCATGCTAATGTTATGTAATAATGCAACAACTCTGAGTAACTAGGGTCGGGGAGTTACAGTTGGTATCAGAGGGAGGTTTAGTACTAACCTTGGAATCTAGATTTAGATAAACTCTGATTAGAGCACGTAGACCTTTGAGGATTATTATAGAAGAACTTCCTAGAATTTTGGTATTGTAGAGATTTTGTGAGTTTTCCGAGCAATACATCCCTGTCTGGATACGAGCAGGTAGAGGGGGCTCTGGCACAGATGTACCTAGGGGTAAAACCCGAAAACACCGCTTTGAGCTAGACTCGAACGGGAACTGGTGCACAACAACGGGCCTTGCTGCACTCTTGGTTATGACACTCCCGGGGGATATGCTTAGGATAACTCTCATTTTTTTTACAAATCATTATGAAGGGTTTATGAGTATATACTTCCTCAAAGAAAACATTTTTATGATTATGGATTATATCCATAAATAGTTCAATTTATGTTAAGTGTTTTATAAGTATGGGATTATGTATTTTGATTCATAAACTGATCTAGTTTATGCCATTGTTTAGAAATGGCGCCTAGTGGAAGAAATGGAAACCGTATCAATGCACGCACTCCATGTAGGGATTCCCCTCCTGCTCAAGATAATTATAGTGGAGCTGGTGATGCAACTGGTGCCGATCAGCTAATCACCATACTGGAACAACTTACTCAGGTTATGAATAATAACCTTACTCGTATGGAGCATCCTGATCCACAGCGTGGAGGATCAATGTTAGATCGATTCATGAGGCAATAGCCACCAGTGTTCAATGGGATTACAAATCCCTTAGTAGCTGAGCAATGGATAAATTCCCTAGAGAAAATATTTCAGGCTTTGGGGAGTAGTGAAAGGGAAAAAGTTATCATGGCAGTTTACCGCCTCACTGGATATGCTGATCAATGGTGGTCATTGATTCAAAATACGAAGGAAGATGAGTAAGTATCAAATATGGAATGGATGGAGTTCAAAGATCTGTTTTTAGAAAAATACTTTTCCTCGCGACCATCGAGCAGATATGGAAAGGAAATTTCTATGTTTGAGACAGAAGGAGGATGAGAATGTCACAAAGTATGAGGCTAACATTACAAGGTTATCAAGGTATGCTGGAGATTATATATGTAACCCAAGAAGTAAGATTGATCATTTCTTTGATGGGTTAAAACCATTTCTCCATCGATCATTAGTCTCACAATCCTTTTCGTCGTACGAATACATTGTATCTTGTGCTATCAAGACCGAAAAGGAATTCTCTAAGTCTTATGACTTTAAAGCAAAGAAAGAGAAGAAGTGACCTGCTGATCAATCTGGGAATGAAAATAAGTGGAAGAACAGAAAGGTTGAATATCCATCCTGTGGTAAATGCCGGAAGAAACATCATGGTACTTGCTTGAAGGGAATGAGAGTCTGTTACAAGTGTGGTGAAAAAGGCCACCAAGCTCTTGATTGCAAAGGGAAGAAGGAAGACACCAACGTTCAGTGCTACAATTTCAGGGAGATGGGACATTATGAAAATGAATGTACTAAGCGTCAGGAGAACTTACCTCAGAAAAGGCCAAGGGATCAAGGCCTATATCGATGACCCCTTATAGAATGGCCACTGTAGAATTAGTTGAACTAAAGAAACAACTAGAGGAATTGAGTAATAAGGGATTTATTCGCCCTAGTGTTTCTCCATGGGGAGCCCCTGTTCTTTAAAAAAAAGATGGATCTATGAGGTTATGTATCGACTATAGGGAGATCAATGCTATAACAATAAAGAACAAGTATCCCCTACCACGCATTGATGATTTATTTGACCAACTGCATGGAGCTCAATACTTTTCAAAGATTGACCTTCGATCTGGATACCATCAGTTGTGTGTGAAGAAGGAAGAAATTCCAAAGACAGCATTTCGAACCAGGTACGGGCATTATGATTTTACTGTAATGCCGTTTGGATTGACTAATGCACCCTCTGTATTCATGGATTTGATGAATAGAGTTTTCAAGGAGTGTCTCGATGAATTTGTGGTGGTATTTGTTGATGATATCTTGGTATACTCCAAAAGCTACGAAGATCATGAAAATAACTTGCGCATTATCCTGAAGACTCTGAGAAGACATGAATTATATGGGAAGTTTAGCAAGTGTGAATTCTGGCTCCATGAAATTTCATTTCTTGGCCATATTGTCTCTAAAGATGGAATCTCTGTTGATCCTTCTAAGACCAAGGAAATCCAAGAATGGCCAGCAACTATGAGTATAACTGAGGTACGCAGTTTTATTAGTTTGGAAGGTTATTATCGACGATTCGTCCAGAATTTTGCCCGATTGGCTAACCCATTAACGAAGCTCACACGTAAAGGGGTTAAATTAGTTTGGACAAAAGAGTGTGAACAATGTTTCGAAGAACTGAAGAGAAGATTAGTAAATTATCCTATATTGACTCTACCATCGGGGAATGATGGGTTCATTATTTATAGTGATGCATCAAAGAAAGGACTTGGTTGTGTCCTTATGCAGAATGATAGAGTTATTGCCTATGCATCACGACAGTTGAAAATTCATGAACAAAACTATCCTACTCATGATATCGAATTAGCAGCTGTGATCATTGCTTTGAAGATATGGAGGCACTACCTCTATGGTGAAAAATGTGAGATTTATACTGATCACAAGAGTTTGAAGTATATTTTCTCACAAAAAGAACTCAACATGAGGAAAAGGAGATGGCTTGAATTACTCAAGGATTATGATTGCACGATACACTACCACCAGGGGAAAGCAAACAAGGTGGCAGATGCTTTGAGCAGAAAAGACCATGGAGTTTTGAACATGATGAGAATTGAAAGGGATCCAATTTTCATGGATCTAGTAAAGATGGACATGGGAATAACCAGGGAAGGTGAAATATCAATGCTTTTTCAATTGGTTTCCAAACAATATTTACTAGAAAGGATTAAGAGTTCTCAGACTGATGATGAAGAATTTCAAAAGAAGATTAAAGCTGTGAATGATGGGAGATTGAGAGAATTTGTGTACGAAGATGGAATTTTGAAATTTGGGAAGAGACTTTGTGTTCCCGATATACCTGATCTAAAAAGGGAATTGCTGGATGATGCTCATAGTTCCAATTTCTCTATACACCCTGGGAGCACCAAAATGTATAGAGATTTGAAGGAACATTTTTGGTGGGACAACATGAAGAGGGAGATTGCTGATTTTGTGTCAAGATGTATGGTTTGTCAGCAAGTGAAAGCTGGAAGGCAACAGCCTGGAGGAGTCATGCAACCTCTTCCCATACCAGAGTGGAAATGGGACAATATTATGATGGACTTTGTCAGGGGGCTACCAAAGACTCATAGAAGGAATGATGCAATATGGGTTATTGTTGATCGTCTTACCAAATCAGGACATTTTCTTGCTATAAGAGAAGATCTACCCCTGGAACGTCTAGAAAGACTATATATTAATGAAGTTTTGAGACTTTATGGAGTACCCCTAGCAATTGTTTCTGATCTTGATCCCCGTTTCACTTCAAGATTTTGGAAAAGTCTTCAGAAATCCCTGGATACTGAACTTCATTTGAGCACTGCTTACCACCCTTAGACAGATGGACAATCAGAACGGACTATTCAAACCTTAGAAGACATGTTGAGATCTTGCTCACTTGACTTTCAGGGTATGTGGGATCAATATTTACCACTGGTAGAATTTTCCTATAACAATAGCTTTCATTCGAGTATTCAGATGGCACCATATGAAGCGTTATATAGAAAGAGATGTCGTACACCAACCTATTGGGATGAAGTTGGTGAAAGAAAACTTGTAGGTCCAGAACTGGTGGTGGAAACGATGGAAAAGGTGAAGGTAATCCAAAATCGCATAAACGCATCTCAAAGTAGGCAGAAGAGCTATACCGATAATCGAAGGAAGGATTTGGAATTTCAAGTCGGTGATCATGTTTTCCTGAAGGTATCTCCATGGAAGGGAGTCATACGTTTTGGTAAGAAAGGTAAATTGAGTCCCAGGTACATCGGACCTTTCAAAATTCTATAACGAATTGGGGCTGTAGCTTACCAATTGGCAATGCCGCCAAGTCTCTCCAAAGTTCACGATGTGTTCCATGTATCTCTGTTGAGGAAATACATGCCTGACCCAATGCATGTACTCACCTATGAGGAGTTAGAACTGGAACCCGATCTATCTTATTTTGAAGAGCCCGTCAAGATTCTTGATACGAGAGAACAAGTACTGAGAAACCGGACAACGCGTTTGGTAAAGGTTTTGTGGAGAAACCATAAGATGGAAGAGGCAACGTGGGAACCCGAGGAACTTATGATGAATAACCACCCGATTCTTTTCATGCGGTAGTATTCTAGAAATTTTGAGGAGGAAATTATTTGAAGGAGGGGAGAATTTAACACCCCAAGCTTCTACGGCACGCTTCTCATTGAATAATGTGATAGCGTGTGTTGTACGCAACACCGAGTTCTAACACACCATAACCAATCAAACTAGCCGTTATGAATAGTAATACCTACTTTTTGAAATTATATACATTTTATATTTTAAAATGGACTTCATTTTTTGATTCGGAATATCCAATTTAGCCTAAGGTGAAATTTTGGTGCTTTTTGGATAACTTTCATATTTTGATGAATAGTGAAAATTACTAAATTTTAATTAAAAACAACTTTTTTAATCAAAATAATTAATAGTGATAAATTATGAATTTGAGTGGTTTTAATGTATATTTAGAATATATTTTTACCATTTAATATAATTTTGGTCATTGTACATAATTTTACAATTAAACCGAACATAAACAAGTGTCAATCTTTTGATAGTTATTATCTCTTAAAAACACGCTTTTTGTTTTGACAGTGGGAATTAATTTTAAATTAATTTATGCCCATTATGTGTTTTGAATTTATAAAAATGGATTCCATATTTGGAATCAGGATGTTCAAATTGTTTAAATAGGTAACTTTTATTTTTAGACATTTTGAATAATTACTGCGGTAAATATTTTATTTACCATGGTTAAGGGTAAATCCGGTAAATAAGGGTTAAAAAAATAATATTATAATAATACTAAATTACCCTAAAACGTGTCATATTCTTATTTGTTGATACATGTTCGACCATAGGCATCTTTGGGTCGATTTTGGGACCCCATGGTGCCACTTGTTGGTGATAGGGACACTTTTTTTAATTAAGTTAAAATGAATACAAAAATGACACAAGCATATATCTTTTAGAAAAATAATTTTTACATAGGGTTATATATGTTGTATTTTAGATTATAAATATTCATTAGAAATATAAAAAGCTTTCCTATATAATTATATTTTATTTATATTTTTTAGACATTAAATAATTTAATTTATTTATGACACAATGATGATAAATTAATTACTATAATAGTGAAAAATTAAAATAATTGATATTATAAATACCAAAATAAATATAATATGAAACTTTTAATGAATTAAACTAATTTTATAGGATAATATGATATATTAGTATTGATTTAATTGACTTTTTTCGAAGTAATCAATCTGTTATGAGTTTCACAAAAATCAACTATTGAATAGTGTCAAAATTGACATAAAACAATTCTTAAAACAAATATTATATTATTAATTGATATTAAATTCCTAAAAATCTAAGGATCGGCCAAGAGACTTATAACATGATAAGTTAATCATTAATGGACCACTTGGGGGTATCTTGGATGTATATAGTATGTTTATTAACCATATTATATAAAACTACAAAGAGACATTGTAAAAGTGAAACTAATTAACTTAGAGTTAATACTTAAAGATAAGGTTAATATAAGTACCAAAACATGTGTAAATTCTATTGGTTGAGTTTTTTTCGACCCATACCCACCTTAACCTTTGACTAATAAACTTTTTATCCATTATAAACCGATTATAAATTTATTATAAATTAATATTTCTAGCTCTTCCAAAGGTGCCGCTCACCCCTCTTATCAAAGGGCACTCCTCCTTCTTATTTCTTCACAACTTCAAAGCCTTTTGGTTCGGCAAACGTCTGCCCAAATACTATCCCAACTTTCCTCACTACAACCTATAGGCCTTATTTTGATCATAAAGCCAACCTAAGGAGCCCTTTTGATCAAATAAAAATGAAAAACCCGAAGAAGAGGTAATGTTTTCACCACCCCTTTTCAAGTTCTTTCTTCTTCCACTTCTTCTTTCTTTGTTCTTACCATTCTAAAATAATAACTCCAGTATCTCACATATACTGTGATGTTATTATAAATATGGTACAACCATATTCAGTATTCTATCCACCCATTGAATAACAAGTCACCATACGTGCGTACGTACGGCTTACCGTCTCCACGTCGTGGTGTAATTGTTATTCAATATATTATTATTTGGATGCGTATAATAATGATGTTTAACTCATGTAAATAATAAATATAACATGTTAATTATTCTGTATATATGATATAACATCCATTTATATATTATTTTAATATCAAAAGAATGATATTGTCGCTCGTGCGTACGTACGGACTACCGTCTCCACGAACGCGATAAGATTCATTCTCCATCGTATCCATTCAAGTATAATTATCATTTGATGATTTAAAAATGATTTTTAAGGACTTGATATCATTCTGGATATAAATATTATACAACCTATCCATTACAAACATGGCTTACGTAACAAAACATATAAAAGAAAACAAGTAAGATAACACCCGAAACAATGATAATACTAAGATATTATTATCAAATCAATATTAAAAGATCATATATGATATCATATTAATATATATGATTCTTGTATAAGTTAATTACAATTATTTCACCATTATACAGGGGTTTAAACTACCGGAACCAAGGAAAAGTGAAAGGTATGGGGTTTTCATCTCACTCCTTATTCCCGTGAGATTCATGCCATATTGCCACCATCACCTTTTGTGTGGTGTATGTACTTCCCATAATTATATATTTTTTGTGTAATACACTCTAATTTATGTTTATTTACATATTCATTGTATGATACCTCTTTCATGGGTTGTATGATTCATAAGTTACCAAATTGGTAAGGGTTTATTTCAGAATCTCTTCATTATCCGAGGTTGTTTATACGTAATAATCTAATGGGATCTCTTTATCATCCACATCCATATTTCTTAAAAATGTATTTCAAAACATTTTTACTATTTACCAGAATATGGGTTAATGCCATTTATACCCTTGTTTGACTTTTTATAAGAGTTTTATAAAGGAATCATTCCGTCGTTTTCCAAACAAGGTTCTTTTTAACCTTTTCGACAGAATTAAGGTAAGAATGTTTTTTTAACTTATACGGTGGGTGCGACTATTTTCCGCCGTAATAAAATCATCGAAGCTTACCTTACAAGCTTATAAGAATATTTTCATAGAAAATGTTTTATTTTATAAATACATGACTCTTAAATTATTTCAAAATAGAAAGAGATATTTCTCTAAAAAGAGTTTTGATTTCATCTATGTCAACATCCTTTGATGGATTTTATGCTTATTTGAAGTTGACTTATTATGATACAAAACGTCTATATTGTATTGAAGGTTTTGTGATATGTTTGACTGTGGATGTGCTATTTTTATACCATTCATGGTTTATGGTGAAATTATTGACATTTCGTATGCTAGTTTTAATACGAATGTTTATGTTATGTTTAAACCTTTTCATATGGGAATGCATTTGACTTAATATGTGACGGGTGGAGTCCGCTATAGCTCCTCGATGCATAGGAAGGTCTCATGAGACAAACTAGTGTCTTGGAACAAGGCCATGGCAAAATATTATTTGTAGTCTTGGCACGAGGCCTTGGCTATGTGGTTATGATAGTCTGGAATTATGCATTCCAACATTATGAAAGTGGTTATTGATATTGCATGCGATTATTCGATTAGTAGAATATCCATGTGAACAAGTAAATGGAATTATTTCATTTTTCTTTTGCCATAATATGTTGAAGTTCAATTTTAAAAGGCTTTTGTTTTAGTAATGCATTGCCTTAAATGTTTATACTTATTTTTAATGTTCCGCTATATTGTTATCCTTACTGGGCATTTGAGCTCACCCCTTTTCAATGTTTTATTTTTCCCAGGATGTGAAGAAGTATGTTATGAATGACCTGCAGGGATATTATGAGGGGATAAAAGTGTAGACTATGGAGAAATTATGTTATTGTAGTCGTTTATCAATTTATGATGTAATGTAAAACTTATGAATATATCTAGTGTTTCTAAGGCTACTAAACCAATCGGTCTTTCGAGATTTGATCTTTCTTGTGATAATGCCAATGTTATGTAATAATGCACAGACTCTGGGTAACTAGGGTCAGGGCGTTACAATTTACATGTTTAATCCTCAATGTGACAAACTATGTCCTTACCATAGACACTCCCATGGGTTTATAAAAAACACTATTATGAAGAAGTGAGTAAAACTTGTCCCAACTCAAGTTAGACACCTTATATTTCATTATAAGAATGATTATACTGGCTACCATCAGTTTAAAATGTTTTTTATTAAAAAATGATCAAAAAAAAGCATAAAAATATTGTCAAATATGATCCAAAAAATTCCCATTCTAAATCCTCAGTATTCTTTGGTATGGTCTATTCATCTCAATACTGTAATAATGGTTTTGATTTTTCTCTACTCAAAAAATCAATACAAATATTCTTCAATCTGGTGGTATCCTTTCGGTTTAAATTCTCCAGGGCTACACCTTTTTCCCATATGTAATTTTGAAAATGAACGATTGATCTAAGAAAATTTTTATAGGTAACTCAAAAATAATAATTGGGAAACATGAAATATTTCTAGTTTCCTTAATTATAAGAAGCACAGAAGATCTATCACATTTAATTTTTAATCATTGAACTAATAAAAAAATCCTTAAATTTCAGTGAGATTTATAAAAAATAAAATTCAATTTTGACTTATTCAACATTTCATATATTTATCAGAACGATAATAGTGTAACATGGTTCAAAAATTCACAAAATGTTGCCTCCAATTTTAGGAAAATGTAATTCTTTAGTTCTACAGAATATTGGTTCCCTTTTTTGATAGAATGGTGGTTCTATTTTTTGCATAATGCTGGTTTAATTTTACGTAGAATTGTGGTTCTATTTGATCTTAGAAATGTCGTTCTGATTTGATTAGAATATTGTTTTTGTTTTTTCTTAGAGAACTAGTTTCGATTTAATCAGAAACCAGGTCCTGATTTGTGTAATATCATTCTTTTTACTCAAAAAACTTGTTCTGATTTCTTCCAAAAATTGGTTCTAAATTTATCAAAATCATGGATCAATTTTTTCTTAGAAAACATGTTTGGTTTTTCATAGAATCATGGTTATGTTTCATCCAAAAAACTACTTCTTATTTTCTCAGAAACAAGTTTCTAATTTATAAAAAATCTTGGATTCATTTTTTATTAGAAATATGGTTCTAGTTTTCTCAAAAAATTGGTTCATATTTTCTCAGAATCATTGTTCAATTTTTCTAAAAAATTGTTTTAATATTCTCCCAAACCTAGATCTAATTTTTGTTGAAACTTGGTTTCATTTCTGTGTAGAATATTAGTTCTGATTTTTGAATAATGCTAGTTCCAATTTTTGTAGAATGGTCAAATTGATTTGTGTACAATTATGGTTCACATTTTCCCGAAATATTGTTATGATTTGTGTAGAATAATGGTTCTGATTTCAGAAAACTTTTTTTTACTAATATTCATAATAAAAGTTGGATCCAATTTTTTCCTTCATTATATTGATCCCAATTTCATAAAATATCTCTGCTATTTCTTCAAAATATTTTTACATGAATATTTTCATGATTTGTGAGAATTATTTGATCAGAAAAGTATCATCTGATTTTTTAGAAGGAATGAAATAATTTTTAACTTATATGTCCAAAATCTTCACCAACATAGAATTTCAAAATTCATTATCCACAAAATAATTCTTCATTCAGAAACAAATGTCTTCAAAAACATATTTATTTATAAATCAACAACATCATTATTCAAGGAAAACCAACACATTATTAAAATAAAGATAATTTATAATAAATAAAAATAACATTTTAAAAAAAATCATCATTATGGAACTAAATCTTACACTTTGGTTTTGTTTAAAATCCCCATTAATAAATTTTCTAACTGTTATATTTTTTGATAAATCGGATTTTACAATAAAGTTATGTTTTTTTACTTTTATCAAAAGATATCCTTTCTCAAAAAAGAGTTTCTGTATACCACAGTAATGGATAAATAAGTTTTTTTATAGAATAATATCCCTCTATGGAAAAAATATGTTTCATCAATATAAATATTACTCTCCCTTAATTATATTCCTCACTCAATATTATCAATTCATTTATCACCATTCTTTTTCTATCCTCCAATATTTGATAACCATATATTCAGATTAAAACACCGATGATAAGTAAAATAACATACAATGTAAATGTTTTTACTTTCTATCCCCTTTCATTATCATAATCCAAAGCATTGTGGGGGGGGGGGGGGGGTTCTTTGAGATGTTTAGGAAGACATGAGAGGGTGATGAACATGAAGTTGCATCCTCATTTAAACATAACTATCCTTCAACATTTCTATTTTAAACATATCAACAATATGATACTTTTTTGAAATGAATTGTAGAAAAACATATCTAGAATATAAATTATCTTATATAAAGTGAAAATTTATATCAATTTGTTTTGATCTTGAATATTTGACAGGATTTATAGAATGATAAATTTCACTCTCATTATCACAAATTAACTTTTATGCTTTAGAATATTATACTTTCAGAAATTCCAACTGATATTACATCCACAATATTTGATTACAAGACTATATAGATGAAACATATAACAATTTAGATGTGCTCATATTTTATAATCTTTGTTTCTTTCTAAGACAACATTGAAAATAGTAACCCAGAAAAAATGTTCCCCCCGAGGTTGTATTTCTATCATTATAATCTCTATCCCAATCGGTATAAGTATAACCAAGAAACATCATCTCATATTTTCTTTTATATAACCACCCATGTGATGTTATTCCTTTTACATATTTCATAACCCTCTTTTCATCAAACATATGCGATTCTTCCAGATTAATTTGTTAATTTTCACAGAAATTCGTAGTATTAATATTATTATGACTTGAATCTATAATGTAAGGAAGAATTCCAATCATCTCTTGAATGTCTTTATAGTTAACAATTATTCTAGATTCATATTTAGTCAACATTTTTCTCACTGGAATAGTATTTGAAACTTATTTGGATTCAGCCATCCCAAACTACTTTAATAATCTATTGTCATACTTTTCATGAGATAAGAAAATATATATTTCCTTTTGTTGAACATCTAAGCCAAGGGAGAATGTTAATTCTCCTAACACTGACATTTAATAATTATTCTTCATTTCTTTAGAAAACATTTCACAAATGTCATCATCATCGCAATAAAATATCATCTATATAAACAATTTTAATTAAAGCTCCATAGTCAAAATCATTCACATATAATTTTCTATCAACATTTCATTTTGAAATTTTTATCATTCAAAAACTATTTTTAATCATTAAAATCCAAGAATGTGGAGTGTTTTTTATCCCATCAAAGCATTATTCAATTTATAAACATTTTATCATCTTCATCAACTAGAAACTCACAATGTTTCTCAATGTAACCATCTTCCACAACTTCACCATTTAAGAAAGATGACTTTACATCAATCTAATAAACATTATAAATCTCGTGAGTAGGCACTGTAAGAAAGATCTTAATAGTTTATAGCCTTGAAATAGGAGAAACTATTTAATTAAAATCCATACCATCCACTTATGTATAACTTTGTATAAAAATTCGTGATTTGTTTCATGATACTTCTCCATGCTTATTAAATTGTTTTTATATAAACCCACGTGGTTCCGATAAAATTTGTATTTTCTAGCTTAGAACAAGTTCCCATGTTTCATTATTCTCAATCTGATCGAACTCTTAATTTATAGAATACAACCATTTATTGTGTTTAAACCCCTCTAAAACTGAATTAAGATAAATTTTTGAGACAATTGATGTTTGATATTATAATCTCAACTTCTTTTGAGTCTGAACTAATGCATTTTGATTCGCAAAAATGTTTTCATATTCAACATGTTTTTATAGGGTAGTAAATTGCAATGTTTATTTCTCAAATATAATTTCCTCATAAGATGATTATTCTAAATCATGATAAAAATGTTTTAAATTATATTCACTATTATTGGAAATCTACAATTTATCCTCCATAGAATAATCAACATCATTTCTTAAGGAACGTTTATTTTCAATTTCCTTTACATCATATTAGTCCCCTAACTTTTGTAAAAAAAATTCCAACAATTTTAACTTCTCCCATTTGGTGAATAACCCCTGAACGTTTATTCCTCTACTTTATCAGCATACTTTCTCAAATCTAGATTTTTAAACATTAAAAAATAGGGACATACAAAAACCTTGTATTATTTTAGTGAAGGTTTTTGGTTATTCCACATTTCATAGTGCCGGGTTGGCTTCAAGCTTCAACAAGCAGCTATTTTGAACATTTACAATACTACTAACGGCTTATCTATAAATAAATTTTGGATGTCTGTATTTTTCTAACATACTTCTTTTGATTTCCATCATGATTCTATTATTTCCTTCTACTAATCCATTTTTTTGTGAAGTGTTGGGAGCACTATACTGATGTTTTATATCATGTTTTCTCAAATAAGATTTAAAATCAATTTTTGTGAATTCGGTACAATTATCTATTCTCCACTTCTCGATAGAAACCCCCAATTCTTTCCTGACATCTTTTTTGAAGAATTTGAACATTTCAATATCCCTTGATTTTTTATTCATGATCAAGATGATTTTTATCTGAGTGAAATAGTCAATAAATCTGATAAAGTACAAGTCACTTTTTATTAACTGATGTCTCATCACTCGTCATAAATCATAATGAATAAGCCCAAATGGTATGGTAGAGAAAATATCAACTATTTTTGGACTTTTTTTAGTCAATTTTTCATCTTCATGAAACAATAAAATCATATTAATCAATTATTTTTAATTATGAAACATTCCAGACAACATTAATATTAGATTGATTATTCATCCTTTTCTACCAATGGTGCCCATGTATTCAGTACCACACCATGTTTTCATCTTCAACACACATGTAATAATAGTTATTGAATTCTACTATTTTATAGATATTACCACTAGTTCATTCTACTTTTTTAATTACATTTTAATCTTGAAATAATTTTAATGATACAAGATTTCTTTATGAATATTAATTATTTTCCGTCATCATAATGTTGACTTACACTAAGAATGTTATTTTATATTCCATCAACAATTAGTAAATATTTATATTCCAATTTCTCTACATCAATATTTTCCATTTTGATTCCTATTATTTTTAGAGAACTATCATTGCCAAAATGATTACTACTCCATTATGACATTAATTATGTTTCAAAAATTTTATATCACCTATCGTATGTGAAATACAACCACTATCAAGTATACATGATTTGTTCCTATTATTGGAAATCAATGTTATCTTAGCAACCAAAACATTTTCCTCAACCTTATTCTGTTCATCGTTTATTTCATTTCAATCATATGAAATTTGTTCTAGAAGATGTGTCATATATCATAATAAATGATGACCTGACTAATATCATCTTCCATAAACTTCTTGTATCCCTTCAAATTGATTATTTGTTGGAATATTTCTAACATATTCAGAATTCCCCTTATCAACCTTTAGTACGTTATAAAATATACTCATTCTTATATAAGAAAATCATCAATTTTTCTCAAGAATTATTCCATGTAATGATAAGATAAGCAATCAAGTATAATATAATTTCCAAAATATTCTGTAACACCAGCAATTAGAGGTCGAAGGATTAAATAACAACTGATAGGGGGTTGAATTAGTTGTTAACTTTTTATATGTTTCAAAACATATAAAAACATAACCCCCGAAACAAAATATGTTTTATATCTTTATGATACTTTAATAAATACATATTAATGAAAAGATAGAAAATCAAGAAAATCAAACAAGATTTACTAGTTTCAGCCTTTGTGTGAGGACCTACATCCTTTCCATAACCACTCTCACAGGTCTATAGAAATCCACTATTATGAAGAAGTGAATATATATTGTGCCAACGCCCATTAGACACCTTCTCTATCTCGATTAGAAAGATTATACAGACTCTTGTTATCTTATACTATTTTCTTATAAAAAAATGTGGCAAAAAAATGAAGAAATACATTGTTAAATCTTCTCCACAAAATTCCCAATTGGAATCCTCAATCTGATTTGGATAAGTTCGATCTTCTCAATATGGTAATGATGGTTCCCATTTTTTATTCTCAAAAATTCATTACAAATATTCTTCAATCTGGTGGGATCCTTTCACATCAAATTCTTTACTGGTTCACCATTTACACATATGTAATGTTGAAAATGAATGGATGATCTAAGAAAATATTTATAGGACACTCAAATATTGAAGATGGGAAACATGAAATCATTTCTGCTTACATAAATATAAAAAACATGGAAAATATATCACATTTAATGTTCAATCGTTGACATCATCAATACTCCTTAAATGTATTTGAGATTTATGATAAATTAAAATACACATTTTACTTCTTCAATATTTCATATCATTCTCAGAATAATAATGTTTTAACTTTGTTCTAATTTTTTCAGAATGTTGGATCAAATTTCAATAGAATGTTTGTTCTTATTTCTCGAGAATATTGTTTCTGATATTAGTAGAATATTGGTTCCAATTTTTTATGAATGATATTTCTAATTTTATATGAATATTTTTTTTATTTTTCCTAAAAAACAAGTTTTAATTTTCTCATATTTTTGGTTTAGTTTTTTCTTAAAAAATTGGTTTTGATTTTATCACAACCATTGTTCGGATTTTTATAGAATCATTGTTTTTGTGTTTCATATAAAACTACTTCTGATATTCGTAAAAAACTTTTTCTGATTGGCTTAAAATCATGGTCCATTTTTTTCAGAAAACTAGTTCTGATTTTCTCAGTAACAGGGTTCAGATATCTATAGAATATTTGTTCCATTTTCTCTCAATAAATTGTTATTATTTGTTTAAAAAATTGGTTCTAATTTTCTCAGAATCATTGTTTCATTTTTTTCTCAGAAAACTATTCTAGTTATCTTACTAACATGGTTCTAATTTCATTAGAATTTGGGTTATGTTTTTGTGTAGAATACTAGTTATGAATTGTGATGAATGTTGGTTTCAATTTGTGTATAATTCTAGATTTAAGTTTTGCATAATTTTGTTTCCCAATTGTGAAGAATGATGGTTCTGATTTGTGAAAAATATTGGTTCTGATTTTCACATAAAAATGTTGGATCTGATTTTTCTTCTTCATTATAGTGATTCTAATTTCTTTAAACATCTCCAAAATATTCATAAAATCATTTTTCATGAAATTTCTCAGGATTTGTGAGAAGATCTTGATCAGATAATTATTTTATGACATTGTCTAGAATGTTTGAAACACTTTCTAACTTATCAATATTCATCAAAATCCTCTTTCAAAACTCATTAGAAAAAAATACCTCTTCATTCAGAAACTTCTATATTGAATTTTTTTCTAACTCAGTAAGATTATTCTTCCTTGCTAAAAAAACATTCTTATACAAAAATCGTTTAGTTGTCAAAAAATACAGAAATTTTTTTTAATACAATTTATCACAAAGGTACTTCATTTTGATATAGTAGTATTAACACTAAATAGTGCGATAATTTGTACTAATTTATATTAATCTTAAATAATTCATTTTGATGGGGATTTCATCATTAAAATCATTATTATTACTCATCTCATTTAATTTAATATGATTTTGGGACTAGATTTTTATTATGTTTATAAATTATATTTTGATTATCGGGGAAGAAAATAACATTTTATATTACATACCTAAATATGATTATCTATTTGTATGATGATAAATATGAACATATATTATAAAGTACATAAATTTCATAGGTTATTATTCTTATTTAAAGTGTCCATTTGTCAATGTTGGTTTGAAAAACTCATTATCGAAGATATGTCTATTGTATGAGATTTTATTTATCTATTTAAAAGAGTGTTATATAGTATTAGCTTGAATAATGATGTTCTATTTAAAAAGGAATTCATTATTAGTTCTATAACTATTTTAATGAATCCATTAAATTTATTTGGATGAGTTATAAGAAATTTGGAATAAACTCTATAAGAATCTTGATAATGGACTCATTTAGAAAACTGCATCAACATGCAATGCACATTACCTTTTTTTAATTAGAATGTTGTATTAATGAGACTCTCCATTGATTATTAATAAATTTTCAAGATCATGATCTAGAAAAAATACCCTCACCCCATATTTAAGTTTTTTTTAACAATTATATTTTTCTATATATTTTTTTATATAGATAATTGATCTTGATACTATCAATTGAGGGTAAAAAGTGAAGTCATAACTGAGAGACATCTCAGTTGAGGTATAGACACTATTAAATTATATGCATTCCATTTTTTGTAGCTAATATAATTTTTATCTTCATAAATTAATGACTATAGTATTTTTCTCATTACCTTGATCTATTTTGGTATTCTTTATAGATGATATTATTATATTTTATACGTGAATGGAAGAGTATTACGATAAAATTAGTTTGTACAGAATAACCTAATGAGGGATAAAATGTTTGATAAATTTACCATGTCTGTATTTTAGGTAAAAAAATACATTTATGGGATATACTATTTCTCTTAAGTGTATATCAGAGGATCTATAAAAGAAGAATGTTATTGATCATTATTTAAAAAAAACTAGTGTGCCAGAGATTCATTTATTTAGATTGTATTGATATTATCATTAAATTTTAATTGATTTCTCTTGAATATATATTCCACTAAGTAGGTTAACATAGAATGTAGTTATGTTTATTTTAACTGATGAGTATGATGTAAATTTAAAGGAACTAAATATAAGTTTGGTTAGTGAACCTATCATAACACTACCATGCAAAGGGAAGATTTTTTCATATAAATTGAAGAAACATAAGGGTATAGAATATGTTATTATTTTTAATGATATACTTATATCTTATGACTCAGTAAAATTCAAGGTTCATGGGTAAAATTTAACGAACTCTTGATTTAGAGTTTTATGTGGTAATATTTTTATCAAATATATGGGAAAATTTATTTATGGATAATGGTATGAAATATATATTGATCAGAATTTTAAACTATATATTCATATAAAATATTTCAATATGAACCATATAATATGGTTTGTTTTGATTAAATATTCTGGCTACTCAATACATTAACACCAGAGAAAAGAGGATAAAGTGGATGATTCTTTGAGTTGAATGGATTATGCCAACATAATTATGATTAGAATAAAAAATATATAATTATTTTGTATTTTCAAAAGATAAACCTTGAAATTTTGAAGGAAGTAGAAAAATATTATCTTCCTCAAATGATTATTAATCCATATTACCATGTAAACATTAAAGAGGCTCAAATGAAAGACGCATAAATACAAAAGAATGTGAGAAATTATCTTTAGTTAAAACGTGATTAAAATATACTAATAAGGTTCTGTAATTGAGTATGTGCCCCAATAATAGAATACATAAGGAATGAACTCTTATAATAATATCATATCTTTTCATTATTTATTCATCCTTATAGTATGAGGTTTTATAAAGATATGAAATAGTTTTTTTCTTGGAACAACATGAAGATATATATTGTGTAGTATGTTTCTCAGTGCATGGAGTGTATGTAATTGATGTTTATGAAATATAAGTATAAGGGGATATTATAACAATTACCCATACAAGAGTGGAAATGGAAAGACATCAACATGGAAATCATCATTATAATCCCCAGAACATATAATAGATATAATGATATTTGGGTTTTAACAATCACAATATGACGATAATTCTCTAAATTGATATTATTGATGAATTCAATCATTATCATATATGTAGGATATTTATTACTGGACTAGTATGGTTAAATGTGGAAATAAATTCTGTTATTTCTGATTAAATTTTTATTTTTAACTCGATATTTTGGAGATAAATTTGGAATGATATAGATAAAATATGTGTATCATTAACAATTTGAATCCTCATAGTTATCTTCATATTGAGGGAAAATTTCATGCCCTAGAAGATATGTTGATATCATGTTCTTTATATTTCACATTTGTTTTGGATTGGTATCTTCCTAGAATTGATTTTTCTTACAATAACAACTTTAAATCAAACATTCAGATGGATTATCATTGATCACACTATAGAAAGAATTGTATATGTATAATATGATGAGATAAAGTTAGAGGATTAATCTATTGGAACCTAATATTTATTGGAAATGGAAGATAAGTATAAAATCATTTAGATGCTTGTTATGGAAACAAACATTCAACCAATGAGTTATAATGAAAATCATTGGTGTGATCCAGAATTTGATGTCTGTGAGAAGTATTTCGTATGAATTTCTCCATAGAATATAGTTATGTGATTCCAAAATAACACAATTTTAAGACCTTGTTATATTGGTCCCATCAAGATTCTTTTTTGAGTTGGATGTCTAGAGTATCAGTTTAAACTCACAAAAAACCTATCTAATGTTTATTTTTTGTTCAATAAATATTTTCATAGGAGGAACACACCAAATCATTCATAGATATTGATCTCATAGGTTATGCCACTAGATCACGGTATTTATTATGAATAAATTATTTCTATAAATCTCGTATCATAGAGATATTGTTCTATAGAACAAGACTACTCCATCAGTTAAATTTAATTACTGTAATTAGAAATTTAATGAATATAAATGAGGACCCAAGGATTTGATAAAGCTGATATATCATTATTTTTTATACTAGAGTAAAATAATTATGATGCATAAATTTATTTTATGTGTGTATAATATAACTAACTATTATTATATATAGATATATATCTTTTAAATAAAAAACGAAGTATTCGATAACATTCTTATGTGCAACCCTGAGCCTACATTAACCATGATATTGTAAAACAATATAACAAAATTGTTAAAATTATAGGTATGAATGATAACAATGACATTATGAAAATATTTAAAAAGTGTTAAAATAGATAAAACATGTTTATTAATGAATAATAAATAAGTACTCAACATTCAGAAAGGTTATTTTATTCCTCAATGATATTTTTTCATAAAAATTTGTTTAATCAAATTTGTGAAGAAAAAAATATAATTAATATCTAAAATTTAATAACTTTTATTTTGTAAAACAAATATATATTTTTAAAATATCATTTCAATAATATATTTTGGTTAATTTTTTGTATTTATCAAAAAATACTTTTTATTCAGTGAAGACTAAAAAATACTGATCGTTGTAAAAAAATGATTTCATTTCATGAAAAATATATATATTATTTTTATTAATTATATTAAAGTAACATAATACACCATTATTAATTAATAATATAATAGATTTTATAATAATCATAATTATAAATTATTTTGGTATAAGTTCATCTTTGATCATGAAAACATAGTTTCCTAAAAGCTATTTGAGATACTCAATGAGTTTTTAGATTAATTAAATAAATTAATAATTAAATACAAATAGTTTTAATGATATATATATATATATATATTATTCCTTAAATTATTTTAACATTAATTTTTTAGGGAATTGATTGGAGTAATGTTATGTTGTATGATTAAAATTTTAATTTTGTAATATGCATTTTTCAAACTATTTGTGTGGTTATTTTATATTAAATATTGCGACATTTAAAAATTGAATTTTTGAAAATGTATTACATATTTGGAATCAAAATAATAAAAAAAAAATTATTACATTCAATATTTTTTTATAGTGAATAATAAAAATAGAAATTTTTTTTTTCTCTGGTTATGGTTAAGATGAGTTTACCATGGTGGTGAGGGTTCAAAATATTAAATAATGGTAGTATTTTCATCCAAACAAATATAATTATTATTGTATGAATATATTTTAACCTAATCTTATCTTACCTTTTTATCCTTACATATTTTGAACCACAATCACATAGATGTTTCCAATGTACCAAAGTTTCTCAAAGGTATAGACATATTGTTTTTATTTTAAATAATATGGTTTTCCCAAATGATGGTGACTAATGATGTCAAGGATGTCTCTATGGGGTCATTGGAATTTTCATATCCTAGAGCCCTAAAAATTGATAAAATAGACTGGGATGTAGGGATAATAGAAATTGTGCTACCCAACCCTTATTATTTAAATTACTATGCACCTTGAGGCATTGAGGTATTGGGTGAAACATGGTGTGTATGAAACCATTTCACCACAAGATAATGAGAATATAGAATTGAAAATTATATTTATAGTGGATTCTCCATGGTTGGAACATGGTTTGGAAAGCTACGCACCCCTGGCTTTGTGGGTGAATTTATGATTTAACCCAAATATATTTGTAATTATAAAAACCCACTTTATCCTATTTTCCCATCCAACATGTACATATCCTCTCACATAGAACTCCCGTTCATTGATATTTGGGGATCATGATATCTCTATTTTTTTATCCCATCCACTCATCATCTGAAGCATTATTATGTTTGGGGTACGATATACAATACTCTTGATTATATTTCATGTTTCAATTATATGTGGATATTCTATTTAGTTTCAATCTCATTTCCCTATGTTTTTGGTAAATATATGATTTATTAAATTATTCCATTATAGCATGAATCAAAGGTTGAAACATGATTAGGAACACACTACTGCACAATGGTGGGTGTTATAGGTTCTTTTCCCATGGTTCATCAAACCTTATAATATGTTTCATTCTTCCATAAAGTAGAACATTCCAAAAAAACTATTAATAATTAAATGAAATAAAATGAATGTATTGACATTATAAATGAAACTTATATAGTGTTGAATAAACCCCTTGGTTTGATCTCCTAAACTTATTAATCCACAATGGGTGTGCACCACCTTTGATGAATAGTTTCATTTTCCATATATTATTGAAACTCCATTGAGGGTGTTGTATTATAATTGTTTCTTTGGATTAATAAATTGAATTAATGTAATTGGATGATCATGTTCTCATTAAATAGTCTATATAACTTTTTTTTATCTTCTTTCATGATTGAACCACTTGAATTTAATGAAAATGATATTTTGGTAGACATGTTGTATATGTAGTTTTAATTAACTGATCTCACCTTTGTTCTGAGTGTGATACAAGAGGTTCTGAAATAAGGACCCCTAGGATATGCTCATTATGCTTCATTTGGAAATTTTTAATGACTTATAAACATGTTGAGGGTGGCATGATCAATGTAATGGATGGTCTCACCCAGTGTTATTCATTTTTACCTCTAATGAAGTGAAATAATTTAACTTGGGGACACATCATGGATAGACTGGGTTGAGTGTTAGTGGTACCGTTCAATTAGAGTGACTCAATATCCCACCTATGATACTAGAGAAATACTCTAATTCCTATTCAAATTTTAATCACACCCTTCTTGAAGTGTCATTGATATTTCAATCTTGGGTTTCTGTGGATGGAATCCCTTGGAATTTGACATATATTAATCTCATAAATGGATATGTAATGTTTTTTTAGAATTTACATAGATGGTCTTATGGTAACTCTATAGAATTAAAAAATATGTTAATTGTATTAATGGGAAGTGAATGATTTTAAATTAAAAAATAACCATTGGAATTTTAAACATTGGGATGTGTCATCCATATATAATTACAAGCTTGAGGATAGTCTATATTCTTAATCAATATGTCACTAAATTTACTTGTGCATGATCAATTCACATAAACTCACCAAATTATGTCAAAACATGTAGAATTTGAAGTGTTTCCTAAAGGGATCCAATTTTGGAGTACTTAATTATTAATTTCAATCATTCATTCATTAATTATGGCACACTATCCATTTTATATTGCATGATAATGGTTGATCTAGATACTGTTGGTACTACCCTACTAGTTTTACACAACTCACCCTGCGTGGCTGTCTTTGCTTCACAAGAATACTTCATCACTATAGGTATAGATAATGGGAAATAACCATCTTCAAATTCATGATTGATTGATCATGGTTAGAGTATGGGAATAGTGGATTGAGCCTATGCTCATGATTCCAGAAATAGTTATTTTAATCTTTTAGTATTTTGATAGTATGTGGTATATGAATGCATCCCATGTTTCCCACAAACTCGTTCTTGTGTATCCTCTGGGAATCATCACAAGTTTTATCTATTTATTACTCAACTTCTACTTATTTTTTATTAATCGTACATGTATTAATATTATTGTTCCAATACTATATTTGTATTTTTAAAACTTTCCCTTTAGTGGGTTACTGGTCTGGTTTTGTTGAATTGGATTATACTTTTACGTTTTTACCTATATAATAATGCATTACACTATGATCCATCATGGAATAGTCTCCCCACAGACAATTCCTCGGTCCTCGATTATATTCAGTAGCCTAAGGAGTTTGGGGAGGCAATCATAGGGTCTTGAGGCCACCGTCTTGGGGAACTATTAAGTGGAATTTATAGTGGGATGATACAAAGTGATATTAGAGGAACTTTTATCCATTCATATAACAATGTGGGTATTAAATAAAAGACTAGGATTTTTTAATTTGGTAATTCTCATGTTCATATCTAACAAACATATAGGGTAATCCATGATTACCTTGTATGTATAAATGCTATTTTTTCTTGCATTGTTACAATTTCATGGTTTTCACCATTAGGTGAAACACATGTATTGTGATATTATAGATTTTGATGTCATAACAGGGTGGTTTTTTCTTGTATTGATCATATAAGGAATACTAAAATGATAAATCATAATATGAATAATAAAGAATATTTTCAATGAATTGTGATTTGAGAAATGTTATTTTTTGATTCATTTCATGTATTTCATTAGGTTTTCAAGCTACCATAATTGTTCTTCATTGAAAGAATGGGAAATCATAATGAACAGTAAACGTTGTTTCCATAAACTAACAATTTTTTCATGCATATGATATTACATACACCATCATTAGTAAGTTATGTAATGTTGACCCATGGAAAATTATTCACATGGGCCAGAACATGTTTTTCTTATGACTAATTGGAAGGATCTCTCTATTTTATATCTTTTGTGGACACTTATAAACTGGTATTTATGATTCTTCTTGTCAAAACTTTTAAAATAAATATAAATAAATAATTGGATATGAAAATAAATGAATATGATAATTAGAATGAATAGAAATCTTTTATATTTGATACGGGGGCTTGACAGTTCCTAAATTTAGTAGATGGAAATTATATATGTATTTTGTAATCTATATATTTTTTCCCATCAATCAGAACTGAATCTAGTATAAAGATTATGGTTATTTTATGTTATAGGTTTAAATTTTTACATATCAATATCTTCCCTTTTTCTACCCGTTATAAATCCTATCAGAGGTGTTTTATTTGAAATTATAGAGGTATGTATCCATGATGATATCATGATGTATTCCAAAATAGTGGCTATAATCATACTCTTTAGTTAGTGGGACCTGCTCCACACATGATACCTCCTATAGTACCACCTAAGTCCCCTCTAGAAGATCTGATACTAGGTGTCGATGGTCATTTATAGGACAATGTCCTCCAGTTAACACAGTTTGTATAATGTGCTCATTCACCTACCCCTAACATGGAAGGGTTTACTAGGGAGTCCAAACAACAATGTCCTACCACCTTCCTGGGAAATGGAAATCATCAGGTTGAAGAGTCTGGGATAGAGTATATGAAATCCATCATCATGAATATTGAGATTCCATTAGAACAGATGTTCAAGATCGTGACCTATATTCTTTGTTACTCCACCAAGCACTAGTGGGACATCCACACTCAAGATGGTTGACATCATGGAATAGTCTAAGGGGGGACATCCAGATAGGCTATTTGACTACCTCATTCCCTAGACCGTGAGAACATACTATTCTTAGAAACTCATGCATGTTCATCTAGGTTACATGCCTCTCATGTAATACTCAAGATGCTTCAGTAAGGTAAATATTTCCACACTAACATTTCTTGGTGACGATATGATGATTTCTAGGAAATTCAAGGGTGGGATTCAATATGACATCAGATCATAAGTTAATTTCCTTCAGTTTACCACCATTTCAAGGATACTGAATCAATCCTACATCACTAAAGAGAACTTGAGGGAACCCAGCAACATTACCCACATAAGTTAACTTTCATTTCAGGAAAATGTGATACCCATTGGTAGTAAGAGGCATTTCGAGGTATTTTTCCGGGACGTAGTAGTCCGGTGGTATACACCAACAACTATGTGGTATTATTTAAGTGTGGAAGGATATGATATAAAAATACATATTGTATGAGGATCCATATCAAGTGTTGGGATATTCTAAGTATGGGTATCCTCCCATGATTTATCCAATCCTCTACTCCAGTGCCCCTTAAATAGGTTTCGGTGCAAGTAATACCTTGATGTTTAGGATTAGGGTCCCAATGCTTGGCTGTAATATGGGTTTTTATGATATCATTGAAAAAATGATGTTTTCGTTGCTAGGTTTCTCGGCCTCAGAGTATTGTCAATAAAAGAGTGGATATTCTAAGGATGCATCGATAGTATATCAGGGCCACCATTCAAGACACATCTACATACTACAGCCTAGGAAAGAAGTGATGAGTCGAGTTATTATACTGTAATAGGTACAATTCTAGTATAATATACTTTAGAATCTACCTTTTTAGATATATGTGCATCTCATTATTTTATACCATCATCATCTTTGGGATGTCTATACTACCTAATAGTATTATTGGGGAACAATGAATGTTGACACACTATTAGGGGATTGATATGAGGGTATATACTAGTGAAGTTAGATCCCTTTTGAAATAGGTGGGTAATTTTTTTTATGGATTTTAATCATGCTCCATATTTCAGGTTTCGATTCCATTTTCGATATGGATTCACATGTGACTTATCATGTCTAGGTGGGTTTCTATCTCCATTTGGTATCCCTATCATCACTCGAGGGAAGCGAATATATCCATAAGGTAGAATAAGACATCATGGAATGTCGATATAGACACAAACATACTAGGCTAGGTTGAGTGATAGCCCAGATAGCTCGTCTCTTTATGAGTAATCAATGAATTAACTCTTGTTTTGGATCATTTCAAGGATGCATTTCCAGATTATTTATCTTAATTACCTCCATATAGAGGTTGAGATCACCAATGATCTTCTGCTAGGTGTGACACTATTTTCTATTCCTTCATATAGGATGGAACATATAAGGGATTTAAACTAAAGAAACAAATTGAATATGTAGAGTCAAAGGGTTTTATCCAACCCAACACATTATTATGGGGTTCACCAGTGCATTAGTCAAGAAGGCAGATGACACCCTTTGATTTTGAGTGGATTACCGCTAACTGAACTAGAATAAAATGAAGAAAATATATCCACTTCTTGATATATATGAACTCTTCATCCATCTAATAGGAGCAAGACTATTCTCCACAATTAACTTGAGGTCATGAAAATAAAATGTTCATTTTAATCCATCACACATACCACTCACAATATTCTAGAGTAGGTACGACTTGTAAAGTAATCTGTTCATGATGTTTGGCCAAACAAATGCACTAATAGTGTTGATGTATCTGATGAATAATGTATTCCATCCACATCTTAATTACTTTTTTCATGTATTTGTGGAAGACTACATAATTTATTCTCATAATATAAACAACTATTCCAACTATTTTGAGATTGTTTTGAATACACTAAGAGAGAACCATCTATATGTGAAACTCATATAATGGAACTATTGGATTAGAAAAGATTAATTCAAGGGCCATATAATAACAATGGAAAGTCTGTCTATTTACACAGAGAAGGTGAGAAATATATAATCTTAATATTATCCATATAATGTGTTTGATATAAATATTTCCTTAGGTATAACATGCTATTACATGAGATTCACCCATTTCTTCTCATGGTGTGTAGCATCCCAAAGGGGATTAACAAAGAAGGGTGTGAATTTAAATTGGGATAAGGATTGTGAGATATATTTTCAGGAGTTTATGTGAAGACTAAATTATGTTCTAATCATGATTCTTCCTACTTAGGGAAATGGATATACTATTTTTTGTTATGCATCTATAATCGGGATGGGGGTTATACTATTGTTGGGAGATCATGTTATAGCATACATGATATTCCAACTGAGGCCACATGAGTGTATATATATTATGCATGTCACCGAGTTTGATCTATTGGTTCTTTTTATATTCTATTGGAGGAACTACTCGTTGGGAGTGTGATTCATTTTCTATACAGATCGTAAATTCCTCAAATACCACTCCACCCAGTGAGACATGAATCTAAGATAGTGTAGCTGGGTGGAATACCTGAGATCATTTGAATTTGAGATTGGTTATACACCATGAAAATGAAATGTTTCATTTGATTCCCTAAGTTGTAAAACATTGATGCATGGTATCAATTGTGCCAGCAGTGAGTGGAAGTTTATGGGTCTATTTTTTGAGTTTCACTTAGAGGTTTTGTAATTGTTGGTAAGTTCAGTATTAGTAGATTTGGTAGTGAAATCCTCTTTTCTAGAGCATGTACAGATGAGGAAGTTGCTTGATTCTTGGGGGCCTTCTTTGAAGGGAGAGATTCATAGGTGAGAAACCACCTATAGAATGTGTTTTTGATATAAATAATATGTTAATTTAATGTGGGAATTTTTGGGTGACTAATGATAAAAAAAGTTATGATGAGTAAACATCATACCTCTAGATGAGAAGATCATCACGGTCTTACCAAGATATTCCAAGGCATGGATAATCTGTATTGGTTTTCGGGTATGAAGAGGTAGATATCAAGATTTATCACTTAGTGTTATACATGCCTTCTAGTGAAGGAAGAGCTCCAACTACCTACTAGACTTCTACATACCCTCTATATCCCTATGTGGAAATTTAATGACATCACTATTAATTTCATAACAATCTTTCCAAGATCCCCATACTGAAATGATACATATGTGTGATGATTAATATGTGGAAAAAGGTTTCAAACATCCTACAGATCTAGAAGACACAATCAATTGATGGCCATTGATGGATTTAAATTCGAGTGATAATATTACTTTATATCATACCCCTTTCAATAAATTCACGATAAGACACCCACATTACTTCTTGATTATGGAAAGGGTTATAGAAGGCATCAAGTTCACATATGGTCTTGAGTACAACATATCACCCTCATACCGATGGCTATTCCAAGGGATGATAAAGGTGTTATGGGATATTCTTCAGGCATGTATCCTTAATGTTTTAGGTTTGTGGGACAAAATATCTCTAGATGTTATTGGCTACAACAACTGATTTTAGGTAATGAATCTATCAACTTCATATGAGGAAATTTAAGGTATCCAATCAGGATCAACTATATATTGGATAGAGGTAGGTGAGGTAGCTCTACTAGGTTCTTTTAGAGACATGGTAATTGACCTGTAAGACATTGTAATATTTTTTGCATATTTCCATGGATATGGTGCTGAGATGGAATGGTAATTCAGTTCCCGAAGAGCCCTGGCAAGATGATTTTGAAAATATTAAATATATTTCATCACACACAATATTTTTTACATAAAACATGATTAAATATATATAATAGTATATGAATAGAATTTTGAGGCCACAGTTTAGTTCATGATGTCATTTTTACCTAGGAATGAAATATTGTTGACCGCAATCAATGTTTTGGTCAGAGGCGGGATGATGTTGTGTTAAGTTGTATATTAATTTATTAGATGATAATTTATTTAATTAATTAATCATAAAACTATTCCCTCTCCACCCCCTCTCAATTTGGGTGCATGAAAAAATAAAAATATCCATTCCTCCTTTCTTTTCCCCCTTGGGATATGATTTTAATGTTCTAGAATTGCATCGTAAAGGCGATATCAATCACCATTATTGATGTAGATCATCATGAATTCGATAAGTAGTGAGAACCATTCATTGTTCATCCCAAAAGTCCAAAAATATACACCCTATAGGTAAGAGGTTTTAGTTATGGTCTTGATCCTTATTCATCATGATTTTTTCAATGTTTTACAGTCCCATTTCTACTATTAATGATCCCTAATAAGTAGATTTGTGGGTTTTGTATTAAACTAGGGAGTATTAGGATATCTTTAGGTGATTCATACTTGTAATTACCATATAAACGTTGTTTATTCTAAAGAGAGAAGTTGTGTGGCCCTTCCTATTCAGGGATGCTGATCTTTGGGGACTGCACACATTGTATTGGGGTTACTCACATTGTAGTGCCTCAAATTGTTTAATCATTAGACATGGATTCTGTTATCCATGTTAAATTAAATGGAAATGTAAACTCAATGTCCTGTGTATATGGATATAGGGTTCAGTAAAAGAACATATGAAAAACACAAATCTAGGAGTCCATTTGGCCTAAACACGCCATGTATAATGGGAGGAATAGTGTGTAACGGATTTGACTGGTTGTGCCATGTGATGGAGGAATACGTCCAGGATCTGGGTGTAGAGGGACATGAAATGTACCTTGTATACATGTTGTGTACCCCTACATGGGGTTGAAAACAATTTAGACCAGATACACATCCAATTTCTCAAGTGGGATCAAACACCATGTGGACCCCAGTGCACACCGTGTACTCCTTTAAGATCTTCTTGAGATATTCCTCATTCTGTGTATCCTTTTATGGGACTCTGATTTATGATTTTAATTATTCTATCCTATGAGGTTTTCTATATAGAATTTTATGTGGGAATCCATTTTTCTCTTTGATAAATGAGGTGGTGTGTTTTGAGTTAGACACTTGCGCAGCGATACTCGACAAGTACTAATGATTGGAATGGTTCTAAGAGAGATATTGTGATGGGTCCTCTCTAATAAAATTTGGGAATCAATTACCCTTACCCCCTTTTTTGGTGGATATGGGACTCCCCCATAATTTTTACACATGTTCTATACCTTTGGGTGTTTCTTCTGGGGTTGGTACTCTCCTAATAGATTAGGGTCTGGGTTCCCCATATCATTTGAATAGTTGTAGAGAGTGCTCGCTTATCGTACAAGGGAAAGATCCCTCAATACTGGTTGTCCAGATAGAGTATACAACCCACTATTAGTATAGGGTGTAGTTCCCATATCTATGGATTATGTATTCCTCTATTTTATCATGGATTGTGACCTTAATAAGGGATTGATAGGAAGAGTTGGTATGCTCCTATCGGGTTATGGATCATGCCCTGTATCCTTGAAGTCATAACTATTCTATCATTCCAAGGTGCTGGTTCTCTATATTTATTGTTATGGTAGAGTTGGAACACACCTATCATTCCAGGGAGCGAGTCCTCTGTCCTAGTGTCAGTACTCCCCTGAATTAGTGAGGGGAATTTCTCTCAACTTGGATTTCTTATAGCCTTGTGTTGGGTGCTTCTTAGAGACTACATTACCTCATGTGATGGGAACAGGATATGGACAAAATAGGTTATTCTTGATGATGTATACCTTTTGTATTGGTTCCATCTAAGATGGATGAGCCCATGGAGTCTGTTTTCATGGTTTTTTTAGCTTTAGATCCTCGAGTAGAATGTTGTTGTTGGATATAAGGTTATAAATTCAAGTGAATTGGATTCTTAGATGGTTATATATGAGTGATTTGTGGAGGCTTATGGTGTTTTCACATTATGGGTTGATGCCAAATTTGGAATAAGTATTCATACCTCATCCATGAACACATGTTTATTTTGGTTACTCTTCTTCCTTGGGTTGTGAAGACACGTGGGTTATTCCATATTCCTTCAATGATTAGCTTCACATGGTCGGATGAGATTACTATTTTACATGGAGTGAAAATGAATAGACATTTAGTTCATCTACTCACCATGTTTATCCCCCTTTTCATGGATGAGGTTACTATTTTATGGTTTGATTTGTGGGAAAACGTTTTTTCTTTTCACTCTTATTAGTGCTTATTTTGACATATATGACTAGTAATGTCTACCTAAAATGGATTGATATATAGTTTAACTCTTGATGGTGTTCTATGATGGTATATCAAGTGGAAAAAATCCCTTTAGTTTCTCTCTTTTCTATTGCATATTTGGGGTGCATATTTAGTATTTTTATGCTCTCCATACATTTGATTTACCCACACATGTTGTGTACTATGTATACCACATTCCTTTTGATAGAGTCTAGGAAGAACTAATGTAGTTATAGATTAGTGAGATAGACTGACCAAGGTGTTTACTAGTGCTGGGCCTAGAAGTTTTCCAAAAATTTACTTTTGAATATGATCACCTACTTCTAAGTAAGTTGTATGCTTTAATAGTATTCACTGTTGGGATCTTGTTTTTCCCTTTTAAATATTAGTACTTATATTGTACTCTAATTTTGGATAGATGTATTTATGAAATTTAGTCTCCATATTTATATATCTCAACATAATAAAATTGAGTTTCCAAAGGGATCATGTTTACATGATATTCATATAAATAACTCCTTGATTTAGTTATTCCTTCACCTATTGTCAGAAATCTTTGTCCTCTGTATGGGGGATTCGGGTAGTTGCGGCTCGATCCCCAACAGAGGTAAGATCAGGATAAATTAGAATTAGAGGTGTTTTATCCATGGGATTTTTTTCATATGTTCTACAAAATGTTTTTAGGGTTTCATAGTGATATTGTCTTGGTAATTTGAGTTTAAATATTAGGCAAGAGGATCTATTGTTGGTGGAATGATCGATGTATCTATTCATCCAAAATATGATAACCTTATTTTGACTCGGTATATTAGTACATTTTTCATAGGGTAAATAAATGATTCATTATTATTATATAACTATGATTTTATTTTTCATATTATTCTTGAGAATTCTCTTATGATATACTTTGTGTCTATAGTGCATCATGATTCTATTTCGTGATGCCTCCGCGATGATATCCCAACAGGGTTATATGAAATTATTATGATGAAACTCTTCTCCGTGATGAGGTTTCAGTATATGGAACATGTTTTAAGTAATTAACTATCAGATGTCTTCTAGTTGAGGCGCCAACCATGGAGAAGCTATTTGTTCTAGTAGTGTCGGATAAGGATACACACATGATGAGTATGTTGTATATGTTTTAGAGGTACTAACATTTGAGTTACCTGGGTGATCTAAACCCCCAGGTAGATTATGAATATCTCAAGATAGTCACACATGTTTTTCTACCTAGTGTGAAAACATACCGATCAGATGGTGGTTCTGATAGGCATAATTATTCATGGTTTGGGCTATAAATGTTGGGGTTTGGTGATACAATCCCATTATGTGTATATTATAACATGGATAGAGTTTTTCTGACTATTAATGGAATATTTATAAAAATAAATGTTGAGAATAGTTCTTACCCAGGAGCTATTGAAACTTCCACAGGGAAACTGACTATAGTGGAGTACTCAGAGATGTTTACAGACATATCATGTTTCTCCTTAGATATGGTTCACAAACCTATCTTCAAATCTTATAATTTTTACCAGGGCCTCCATAAGGAATTTTGAACATGTTTCAAATCCAAGTGCCTTCCCGATTATGCAGTGGTATTAGAATATGATCTGGTTTTAGAGAGATTCATGGATGAGGTAATTGATAATATGGCATGCAGTGGTGGTCATGAGTCCAAGGCATCTAGAAAAGATAAATGAACACAAATTATTGGATCATGTAATAGGATGAATAACTATACTGATACACATACATTTGGTCCCATAGTCTAAGAGCACATTGGGGGATCATGTTAGCTGCATGAGAGGCGGTGTTAAGCTTGAGATAGTCTGGGACATCTTGCTCGAGATTTCCAAACAACATTTTTGATGAAAAATAGCTAGTCAATGGAATTCATTTGGAGATTAAGCACATGGAGTAGGGAGTGAATCGAGATGATACACAAGGATGACAAATTGTGATAACATAATGAAGTGGTAGGTGGTTCATGGTGTTTCCACCACTATACCTAGGTAGTCCGCACTAGGATTAGGGAGTAAGACGATGCATGTGGGTATAGTTGAAGGACACAGAGGCCTTTGAACCAAAATATATATGGATGAATTTTGGTACTCTCTATGTCCATTATACTATATTATGTATTATTGTTTTAAACACTGTATTGATGTGCTTATTTATTTCTGATAATTTCTTATCATTTAAAACAAGTTGATATAGGTAATCGGTAGAACCATTTATTGGTGTGTTTTTATGTATAATCAAATACATTTGAATGAGAGGTCCTTCCCCCACCAAGAAACATTATAAAGACACAATTAAATATGTGTGGTGAGTCAGTTTCGTCGAAAACTGATAGTTTCGATGTTCGGTGGATGAGCCTCTATGAATTTTCTGCTTGGTGCATGGTGATGTGTTGGTAGTTTGTGATAGAGGGCCCCATGGGACTCAATAATGTGTGTTAGAGTCCCTTTATTGTTAATTAATACCCTCACATGATTAGTTTTATGATATGACCTCATTTGATCAATGAAGGACCAAACATGGTTTTGACTTATCTTTGTATTAAATAGAAAGAGGAGCATCTTCTCCACCATAATGCATTATTGAGAAGTGACAAAAAAATTCACGGTGAGTTATATTCTCCCAAATAGAATTGTATTGAGGTGAGAAAAATGATATTTTTGGACTTTTGTGTTTAGTGTGAGGTAGAACAATGGAGATACTTTTTAGAACCGATCCATATAGGCAGATTTAGACCTTATGATGTTTCTATAGTGCATATTGGATGACTAAAATCCAAAATCAACTAAGGTGCCACTAGTGGACTCTCAGTGTTTTTTTGGTGTAATCTGTTATAGCTAGAGGTTCATATACAAATGGCATGGTAAGACCAAATTTTTAGGATTGGGTATCCCTGCTTTGTTTGTTGGTACCATCATGTGCTCAGTGTCAATCTATAATACAAGACTCATGAGGATACTATTATACAATCCATATTGGGGTGGATGTGAATTGTGGGTTTTCTTGATTATTTGAATCAGGCTTGAATGATGGTGTACCATGAGAACCTATGATTGCAGTTGTAGCATGTTCGTTGGTGATTTTCTAATTGTCATCATTGAGGAGACATTTTTCTTTTTGTTTTATGATGTTGAACAAGTTCGAGATCGATGTAAGAGTGGGTTGGACTTAGTATTTCACCTAAGTTTATACATGGAATAACAACTTGAACCCTTGGGGAGAACACTATAATGGGAGTTCTAATGTAGAGCATGTTTTATTTTCCCTATTCATAGCCTTTTCTTTTGGGGGGATGGAAAATTTTGATTGTGTTAGTGACATATAGATTCAGGTTTTAACCGATTTTACTTTGTAAAATTATTGAGGATGATTCATAATCCAGGGGCTATGCTAGCATGAGAATTTGGGGGCAATAGATCCTTGGTGTGATATTTTTTATAAAATTAAATTCATTTCACCACACACCCTATTTTTATGCAAAATGTGAATTAATAAATATTAGAGTCGTAGATTTGAATTATGAGGATACTGTAGAGATAATAACATTGTTTTTACCCTAGGTACATCATAAAGATGACTGCATCAGGCGATTTGGATGGAGGCGGGATGATTGGGCGTTAAGTGGTGGATTAATTAATTTAATGAGAATTTATTTAATTAACTAAACTTAATCCTAATAACCCCTTATAATTATCACATTTGGTTTTGGACATAAGAATGATATATGATCCTCCTCCTATCTTATCCTCCCTTTGTATACTATAGAAACAAGATAGAATTGTAGTGTCGATGTGTTTCTGACATCTGTTTGTCATGTAGATTGTAATCAAATAAATAAACAACATAAATGAGTCACCCTTCTTCAACCAAAGCTATAGAGTTTCACCCATTAGGTAGGTGGTTTGATTATTTGTTATGAACCATTTTATTTATGTATTTTCTATGGTTTTAGATCCCAATTTCTACTATTAACGATCCTTACGTAGAAGATATATGGGTTTTGGATAAAATGAAGATAATTGATCATTTTTGAGCCAATTAATTACTATAAAATATTCTACATATAGTGTAGAAAAGGGTTATATTCCATGTAAAACTTCATATTCTGGGAAGATGATCTTTGGGGATAACAAGCCATGTACTAGGATTACACATCGTGTAGTACCCCAAATCATCTGACTATTGGACATGGCTTGGGTTATTCGTGTGAATATACTTGTCCGTGTAAAAAAAATACAATCATATTACCTAATAAAGAGGTATAATACATGAACATTAGAAAGAAACATGGCTAGGTAGGTTTTTGGCCTGAACACACCTTATAGAATGGAATAAACGTCTTGTATGGGACACTGGTGGCTTGGCCATGTGTTGGAGGAACAAGACCAACAGATGGGTGATGTGGGACATGGATTGTACCATATCTACACCCCATATTTCCATACATGGGTTGGAAAACCATATATAAAGGATACAAGGCCAGGTTCTCGGGCAGGCTCACAGACCGTGTAGACCCGAGTGCACTCCATGAAATACTTGTGGATATTGTTGAGATCTTCCACCTTCTATATCTAATTTTCTAGGACTCAGATTCAGGAATTTGAGAATCCTATCTTAAATGGATATCCCTATAGGCAAGGATGGTAACCTCCAATTAGACCTACGAGGTATGATGTGGCATTTTACAAGAAAGGTTCTCATGTAATGATGGTTGAACGATGCTGAAGATTAGTGTGTTTCTAAGATAGATTCTATTATAAGTACTTCCCTAAGTAATCATTGTATATTATTACCCAACGTATCCATTTTGGTTTAGAAAAGACTCCAAATATCATTGGTGTTGGTTCTATACCATTGGGTAGTTCTTCTAGGGTCAGTAATCCCTTAATAAATTAGGTTGGGGGTTCCCCGTATCATTCTCATAGTCTGAGATATCACTCCCCTATTTTACCAGGGTGAGGACCCTCTATAATAGGTAGAAAAATAGAGTAGTTACTCACCGGTTGGAACAGGGTGTGGGGCCTCTATCCATGGTGTTGGAACTCCCCTGCCATATCATGGAGCAGGTCCCCCATAAGTAACATATTAGTAGAGTGGTTACTATAATATCATGTTAGGGAGCAGTTCCTCTACCATTGGATTCATAAATCACTTTGTAGTATAGGGTGTGGCTCTTCTACATGTATTGTTATGACAATGTTAGTAATCCTTTGTCATACCAATGAGTAGGTTCTCTAGACTATGGTTGGTAATCCACTCACATGTTAGCGTGTGGACCCCCCACATCAATCAAACTATTATATTAGTACTCCCCTATTAGATAATAGTGAAATTCCTATACAAACAGAGTTGTACTCCCCTTTCATGACATATATTAGTTCCTCTATACTCTAAATTTCACTACCCTATCATAGCAGGGATCTATTCATATATTTGTTTTGTTTCACTTTCCTATCATTCTTGGGTACGGGTTATCACAAATGGAGTAGTTCTCCCCTGTATTAGATTAGTAGTGAGGAGAATCTCCTCCACTAGATTCTGTTCTCCCCTAGATTTTGTGAAAATTTATGTGGATTGGGATCATTCACTAGATATGATCAATGCTTGGTAAGGATTTAGTGACCCCCCAAGAGACTGAGGTCAAGCCACTCCATACATGAGTGTAAGAGGATTCATGTGTTTGTTAGAAGCTATTACTCTCTCATCCCCAAGGAAGTGGTTAGGTGTGGGTCCCTTAATTATCCAACATAGATAGGATACATATTATTCATTATCTGGATAATTTTTCCCTAAACTAGATGAAGTATAGAAGAGTGGGATTCTCCACTTGGTTTTAATACAATGTTGTGTAGGGTGTACGTTAGTGATGGTAGGACCTATGGTGATGGGAACTAGAGTAAGATTAAGTAGGTCGTTCCTAATGAATTAAAACTCTTAGATGATATCCATCTAGTATTGATGGGAACACAGAGTTTGTTTTTATAGTTTTTTATTTCCTTCAGAGGCTCGAATATAATCTCTTTATAGGATATGAGGTTGGATCATCATGAGATTTGGATTCTACAATGAGTATACATGGGTTATTCTAGGATCCAAAGAGTGTTTAATGTTCCAGGCCAACAAACCTTCTTTTATATGTATATATACATCTTCCATTCCCAAACCATTAATTTCGGTACAATAATTTTATGAGAGGAATTTAATTTCTAGGTATGCCACATTATTTCAGTGATTCTCTAATCATGGTCAGACAAGATTACATTCCAACTAGGGGTGACAAAGACAGATCATTTATTTCATCTAATCACTGTATTGAGCCCCATATTCTTGGATATCGTTAATTATTTTTGGGTTCATTTGTGGGATGATTTTTTTCATTTCACTATTGGAAAGGATACAATTGGCAATACTTAGTCATCATGTATATATGACGATGGTTTGATTTGGTGTTTATATCCCGATGGGTTTCCTTTAAACAAGGTTGAGAGAAATATATCCTTTCAGTTTCTCCCTTTTATTTTGGATTTTTGGGGTGTGTACTTAGTATTTTTATATTCACCGCTGGATGGGTTTTTCTTGAAATTGTTGTGTCTTGTGAAGACCACAATCCTTTCGATGAGGTCTATGGAGGACCGGTGGAAGTCAGAGCTTAGTAAGCTACAACGATCAAGGTGTTTACCAGATATAGGCTGTGGAGATTTCCAACAGTTACTTTTCACAGTGATCATATCCTTCTAAGAGGGTTTGACACTATAATAATATTCATTCACTGGTGTGTGTTTTTTCCTCTGCACTTTCAGAAATTCTAATGCACAATGCTTTGGGATAGATGGGTGCATGCATTTTAGTTTCCAGAATTTTATATCTCTGAACTATTGAATTAAGGGTTTAATGGATCATGTATACATATATTTTTGGAAAATTAATCCCCATGTTAATTATTCCTTCACAACTTGTCACCGCCCCTTGGCCAATCAAAGTGGGCTTGGGATAGTTGTGGTAGGAGCCTAGTCTTGGGTTGAGTCATGATAGTTATATTCTAATTTTGTAGATTATATAGAATTTCCAACTAATTCAGAAGCATATGGCTATAACTCTTTTTAGGAATATATCTTATACTGATCATCAGTGTAGACATTTGTAGTTTGATGTGGGAAAGCATATCTTTTTTCATGTGTTTCCTATATTGGGTTATAAATTAATTCTAATACATATAATGGTATCGCCTCGATAAATCTATCACATAGAAATTGTGGGGTGATTGACGTCGGTAGTCTAAATGTTGTCGTAACCTCAGAGAAACAATGAAATGCATGACTTATTCCACATAACATAGCTTTGAAAATATATTCTTGGCCAACAACATTCATTTGACCCCATGTATATTGAGTTAGAGGTAGATTTATTTTTCGAGGAGTGAATGATACGTATCGTTAATCAGAGAATAAAGGTTTTATGAGGTATGTAATTTTATCTTGTATAGATTCTATAGAAGAAAATAAGTGTTCAAAATGAGAGTGGGAGGCCAATGTACATGCAAAGTGACAAAGACACTTCCCTGGTGACATCTCACAACCCTCATATGGGAAACACATGGACAAGTAATATTTTGAAGTTAGTTAGTAGTGTCTCAGTTTTTTGAAAGGTATGGACCTATTTTGTGTGTGTAAATTCGTTAGTTTGGCTGTAAAAAGGATTCCTTAATATATTAAGGAAGTCTGGTAGGTTTTTATGGCTTTTTCAATGCCTGGATCTTGGAAACATGAAGAAACTGACTTGGCCGTACATTTAGTAGAAACTATACGGCCTAGCCTGAGTGGTTTCTCTAACTACGCATATTGAGGTAGTGGGGTACTGAGGGACACACTATTTCTCTAAAACTATGTTTCCCAAGGTGAATGACCATATTAAATTTTTGACTACTTTGAAAGTGGAATTTCACATATTTGGAAAACAGTTTTGATAAACATATATAAAAATCATCCATCCCTACATGTGTGGGTGGATTTATGATTCTACCCATGAAGTTTTTTTTAATTTTAAAACCCTTATTCCACCTATTTTTACAGTAGACCAAATCCTCTCATCTTTTTAGGTAAGATATATAATCTATTTTATTATATTTTATGTTTCTTAGGTCTGTGGTTTCTATAATTTTGTGAAAGCTCATTTTTTCTATTTACTGTTCATATAACAATGTCTACGATTTCATCCATTCGGACTTCATTCGAAGGATAACTTTGGACGATGGAAGTAATTCAGGGATATGGAAGGTGGTCTATGTTCATTCACAATATTTCATTTCAAATCATAATATGTCCATTTTCCCATTAGTCAGAACATTCCAACGAAGCCTCTTAATTTTTATTTAATTTAAACTAAAATCATTATATATCTCAAGGGGACTCTAACTAGTGGAAAATCAACCAATTGGGTAGACCACATTGACTTATACAACCCCAATCAGATTTCACCTTCTTTCAGGATAATATAATTTTCCTTTTAATGTTTAAAATCATATGAAGGTGTTATCTTATAATTGGTGTGATTTATTAGTAAATTGAATTATGTGAATTGGATAGGAATGTTCTCATGCCATGTTCCATATGCCTATTTGTTTTCTGTATAATTCTACGCATTAAAAACATGAATTAAATGAACTTTCCCCATTTTCAGGAATGTGATATATATATTTATGGATTTAATTTTCTCAACATTGTATAGAGGGAGATATAAGGGTCCCATTTTATGGAACCCTTATATGGGATCACTATGCCTTTGTTAAATTTTCTTAATGCACTGTAAACATATCAGGGGTGATAGTAGATTTCCTTGGGATGTTCTCATTGACTTTCATTCATTTTTACCTCCAACAAGTTACGTTGGTTCCTTACGGGAGGCTTAGTGGACAGTAATTGTTGAATGGTGGGTATACCACGCCATAAGAGAGACCCATGCCCCTACATATGATGTCATAGTTTTACAAAGAGGTTACTTCAATATTTTATCAAACAATTCCTAGAGAAAAAATTGGGATCTAATTCATGGGTATCACTGGACAAACTTCCTTGGAATTGCACTTATACTAATCCCCTAGAGTGATAATTTGAATTATTTTAGCTTTTCCACAGAATGGCTCCTGGGTAATCTCTATAATTTACAAAGACTGTAATTGACTTAAATGGAAGAAAATTAATTTAAATGAAATGTAATCTATTGAATTAAAACCATAGGGATGTGTATGAACATCCCAATAAGAGTATTAGGGATATTCAATCTTCTTATACATTATCTCACTCATATTACATGAACAAGATACATTGGCCCAAAATCACCAGCTTTGGCCAAAATGTGTAAAATTAGGAAGCTGTAATAAACAAAGCATAATCTAGTGTACTAAATTAATTATTTCTGTCCATTGTTGATAAATTATGGAACATTGTAAAATTTATAATACAAAATATTTATTGATATTGAAAAAGTTGGTGGTGGCATCTTGGGATTATATATGACACCCATCTTGGGACACATTTGTTACCAAAGAGGACTTCATGGTTGTAGGTATAGATAAAGGGAAGAGTCCAGTATATAAATCACGATTGAAGGATCTATGATAGAGTTTGGGGGTAGATTAATGATCAAATTCTTCTAATGCTAGTAGTAATAGTTCTTCTATACTTTTTTATTTTTTAGGATGTGGTATATTCATGTTTCCCATATTTTCCACAAAAACATTTCTGTATTAACACTTGGATATCATCATTGCCTTTATCTATTTATTAAAAAACATAGAATTATTTTTAATTTATCATTCATAAATTATTATTTTTTTATTCTTCTATATTTCAATTATTATTACTTAAAATACTGGGGGTTACAGGTCCTATATTACCCCAGATTCCTATTCTATTCCTATTTCCTTATATGTTTCTATTCCATACTCTAATTAATGAGGGAATAGTCTACCCAAGGACAAACACCAGGCCTTCACAACAATTCGGTAATCTCCGACATATATGTAGGCATTATTGATGTCTTCTAGCCACCTCCTCGGAGAACCCTTAACTATAATATGGGGTTACATCCCATAATGTTTGCTTATATCATTGATATAATTAATTAAATTTTGTGTGTGTTACTCCAATCTCTTATAAAATGGAACCTCTAATACTCCCTTATTCATGGAAATATATTATATTATATTAGAAAAGGAAAAATAAAATCCCATCATGGAATCAATACATTAATAATAGTTTTTTTTTATATCCCTAAAGACCATTCCTTCAAGGATTAATGTGTAAGACAAATGTTCTCTCTAAACGAATTGGTGTAATAATTATCCATGATTTTCAAATTTTATTTCTTCTTGTACATACTCAAAACATGTTTTATCGAAAAATATATGATTAATCATGCATCTTAAAAAATAGAGATGATATTATGATGATTTTAAAATAATATATCACTTCTTCTCGATTAGATGAGAGACGAAATCATCACTCTAGAATATGTGTGTACTACCACATCCACCTTGAGATATGATTTTTTCTCATACATTTGTTTATTATTCAGTTATTAGGTTATATTTACAATATATATGATATTTAGAAAAAATAATTTTTCTATAAAAAATAAATATTTTCGACATTTCTTTCATTCCATCCTTCAAAAAATTTATTCATCACCCAAGGGAATCTATGGACTGCAATTTCCAGGTAGTAGTGTAATTTAATTTTCCTAAGTTATTTATTTGAACGGTTACAATTATGGATGTAATGAATATACAATGGTTTAATATCATTATCAATTTTTAACATACGATGTAACCTTGAAAATGTGTAAGGACTATAACCATTAACCCACAATATACATGAAATGAAAATTAATTATAATCCAAAATTATAACGATAATGAATGATTATTATTGAAAATGGAATAAGATGTTATATAAAAAAAATATGATGTATTTTTTGTAAAACTACGGTTATTTTATAGAATTAAATTAAATTTAAAATTATTATATAAGAGTTTAGATCACTTACGAATCAAGAAAAAATTTCGGCATCTATTATATATAACAATATCATTTTTACACAGATCGTTTATTCTTAATTTATAATAATGAAATTATATGATTTATTTCTCCCAAATATTGTGTAGTTTCTTCTCCTATTTATTTCTATAGATCTTTTGTTTTTCATTCATTTTACCGTCATTATATACTCAAGATAATGAATAAATGTATTCTCTTAAAAGTGCTATTGTTTATATTATTTCATGAATATTTTGTTCAATGTACATATTTTCATCAAAATATATTCAAGAATGATTAAATTATAATAAAATGATAAATTACATATTTTTTTTATATAAGTGAATTTATTTCTAATGTTTTCTGAATAACTTTATTTTTATTTTCCAAATAATATTTTTTTTACAAAATATTTCTATTTAGTCTTTTATTTCACTTACACTGCTTGAATGGATTTACCCACTATAATGAATTCCATTTAATTTAATTATTATGTTATATATTTATTTCTTATTTATAATGATAATATTTTTTTAAATATTTTCATTAATTGTTTTGAATGTAAATATGTTATTTAAAATTACAAGTGTATTTTTCTTAAGGATTTTTCTAGTGATGTTTTAATAGAATTTTTTTTTCTATAACAATATAAATTAATGTTTATTATAATTTCTGAGGTTTTTTAATCAATATTACCATTTTAATTCTTAAATTTTATTGTTTATGATTGTGGGGTTGAAATTTATATGAAACCCATTTACATTACACATGTTATGATTTGATGGTATGATGAATGTTTTATGATATCATGGCACACATATATATGATTTTCATTATATAGGGGTGGAAATATAATTGTATTCCCATATATTAAATTGTGTAATGATTGGAATCTCTTGAGATAATAAGTATTGGAGTGGGGAGTGAAACAAGTTTAGTAAGACACTTTGTCCAATATGATAATAATGGGAGTGAACTTTGGCTAGGTAAATGATGGAATGGGGAGTGAACCCAATACACTATTATAATATTTATAGTGATACACTCTTAATTTACTTATTTTCTATACTGATGTGTATAAAAAAATTATTACCTACTCTAATGATGTGTTTTATTTATTCCTGATTGATTTTTTATGATTCAGAACTCTTATGACTTATATCATTTGAATGATAAATTTTTGTTTTTGTGTTTAATGATTATGATGTATGAATTGATGGTTATGAATTGTTATTATTTCTCATATTCTCAAACTTTATACATATATTCCAACAATTATTATTATTAATGGATATATCCTTTTTTTGTCCTTACAGAGAACTTGAGCTAACCATTTCATATGTTTCCTTTCCCCATGTAATAGAGGAAATGTATATATATGTTTTGTCTAAAAATGGTACAAGTTGTGAAGACATAAATTTGAAATTTTTTAAATAATTAATATAGGGTTTTAGTATGTAACCATTTTTCCAAGACACTAATTAATTAAGGTTTTGAATTTTATACTGATATGTAATAAAAATATTTTCTTTTAAGACATAGTATTTAAATATGTAATGTTTCAATCACCATAATTTATATCTCTAATAATTTATTAAAGTTTTATAATTTTTCTATATTCATAATCAAATATTTTATATTTATTGTTTTCTGTTTAAAAAATTCCTTATTTTTGAAAACATCATATGGTAGATCCACCCTAAGAATGATAACAAATTTTCTATATAGAAAATCATTTCCTATATATGATAAAAGGGAATGCATAAGGGTAATAAGATTTACCCTTAGATAGAGGTTTTCCCTACTAAGTGCCTTAGACATTACCTGATGAAATGAATGACATACCCACCTGAGAGTTGAATAATACATTTACAAGGGATTCATGTTCTCCCCAAGACCCTCACGTTAAACCCATATACACATACAAAAACTTAGAAACAATACCCAATAACTTCCATGACCTCCATGATGACATAGTAAAAGGATCCTATCATTATCAACTATTTATGACTATGATAATTATATAGAGTCCCCTTCTAATCGTTCATTCCACCCCCCACATACTCATCCTCACCACACCATCATGTGCTGACACAGCTAAAGAACTTTCCACTTTCCACTACCCATTTCACATAGGAGGAATCCCCTCAAACATACGAAAAATAGCTATTAAATCACTACCTGTTCTGTCCTTGTAATAAAAAAATTTCTCTTTTCCCATACCTTCAAACAGGCCTCAACTTGACTAGCACCAGGCCCTCTAATATGGAGTGGTTCCATTCATAATAGCCATAACTACTCATTATCCTCTAAAACACATATTAACTCTCAAGTATGTAACAGAAATTATATTATGTATCTGAGATATTACATTAGATATATTATTAAATTGATTAAAATTATAAATATATGACATAACATGAGGATAAACTAAATTTATCAATTAATTAAAATTTCATGTTTTTTTATGGATCGTCTGATATCAAAAATGTATTAATAATCATGGATATAATCTTGTTTAAATAACAAGAGGTAATGATGATTTACTTCAAAATTATATAATGTTATTCAATAATATAAATAACTATGAAATGATTCAATTGTTAAATACTTGATAAAAATATATAAAATTATAAACCATACTAAAACTATATAACTTTAATGGTGAAAACAGACATTGTGAAGCTGATTTTACAAAATTAATCCCTATCTTAAATTGTATTTCACAAGAGTATAATGTCATTACTTGTTGATATTTTATATAAAATTATTGTATTTTGGAATATGTATAACATATTAATGAATTTATTTCAATTAAAACATAGTTATATTTTGAAACAAGGAATATTAATTACTAAAAAATTCATGAATTCCAATGTAGACTAAAAAAATATAGATTAACAAATTCATTCGAATGTCACAATGTATTTTCAATATTATTTAAGTCTAATAAACCATATCAAGGTAGGGTCCCCCAATATATTTAACATGGATAACATATAATAGATTACCAGAAGATAATATTCAGTACCGAGTGAAAAGTCTTGTGTGATGAATATTGATTGTGAGTTCTTTAAATTTCTAAATAATCTATGAACCCTGCATATTTTATTATCTTTATATAGACTTAATCCAAATAGTCTAAAATAATTAACATATTGTTAATTGTTAATTTTTTGGGAAAACTATTACTTTCTACTATGGATATATATATATTAAAAGATGGATTATATTGTCTCCACTTATTTCATGAATGAAACAACCATGTGATAATATTAGTTTGGATTTTTATAATTAATATAAAATTTTAAAATAATATTCTACATGAGTGTAATAATTTATACTGGTTATATAAAAAAACAATTTTCAAAGAGAGAATTGTTGTTTGGGATATTAATGGACATTCATGGTTATAGAATGATCACGGGGTATTTCGATAAAATAATATTATAATGTCTCATTTTGGAAACATGTACAAACTCAAATAGGTTAAAACATTCTATGAAAATAGTGTTTCTTGGAAAATTAAATTTTTATATTGTTGACATAAATTTGAATCCTTGATAGTATCATTCAATTTGATGTTAGAATATGGTACAAAAATGTGTCCATTAATAAGGGTTAAACAATTTTATAAGGTTATGTATATCATAAGAATTTATATTAAACATTCTTTTCAAATTCCTGTAAATATTTTTTGGAATAAGAGTTTAGTAATAATAATAAAAATAAATTTTTTTAAATGTTATTTTCTAGATTAGATGAATGTAATAAAATTATTTGGTAGAGTTAAAAAATATTAATTAATGTGTAAATAATTTAAAGATATTTAAATAGGGATGAGCCATACATGGGAAAAAACGGGACAAAGGAATAGTTAGTATTAGTTAATGATATAATTGAAACTTTTTTTTTCTAGAATATCACACTATTTTAGGAAAAGAGAGAATTTAGTTTCTCAACATCCAAAATGATATAAAATTTTTTGGAGTGAAATGTATGAAATATCAAAAATATCATTTCGAGTAATGATATTATGTTAATGGGATGTAAATTACTTGTTTTATTTATTTTGGAAAATGATTTAATGAATCTAAGAATAATTTAATTGTACATAAATATTTCTAAAACATAGTAACCATTATTTTTTTTAAAATTCAATATATATATTAATATAGAATACTGGGTGATGTTTTATATTAATGTTTTCTTTCATATTATATAAATTGGAGATGTTATTAATATAATGATTTTTTAATATAATAGTTCAAATTATGATTTACATAGATAGTGTGCTACGACTACATGTTTTAGTGTATTGAAGCTAAATTTATATTGTTTAATGATATATGATGATTTAAAAAAGGTTCAATAATGTTTAAATAGATTGAAGAGGTTTTATTGTGTATAAAAACATTATTCAACAAATATTAAAACTCTTTACTAAATATATATCTAATGTGGACATCATTGGTTTGCCATAACCTTGTTATATTTAGTGACTTGTGGGTGAAGAAATTTTAGGAAGATATGTTGTCTCATATACTATCATAAATTTGTGTAAGGATAATGTTTATATTCAACTTAATAGGACAAAGGTTTCCCCATATATTTTATCTGTAAATGAAATTATAAAAAAATTTATCCAGTAAGGTACTAATGGAATATATGAAATACACATACCCAATAATTTATTAAGTCATATGGAGTCCTTTTTAAGGAACTATCTAAAAATTATAATTCAATTTCTAATGGAAATGTTTTTGCATCAAGAAGACTGACTATGCATCTTTTATTTTAAAACTATAACATATTTATGGTCATATGTTATATATAAACCAATCCTATTAAAATTTTATGAATCAAAAGTTATAGTTTTTCTTGCGAATAATGTTATGGATATATATTGTACCATGGAATAAAAATCCAATTAATGAAAATATATCATATTTTGGAATCATATTAAAATATATCTGATTTAGAATATATTAAATTGATGGTGTACACTTTTCCATTTTGAATTTGTTAATAATAAGAGTGTAGTTAAATAAAAAATATTTTGGAGCGGAAAGTGTATTTTCATAAAAATGGGAATAATAGATGAAAAAATCAATATTAAATCATTGGAAGTATATGTATTTTATGCATTGACCATGGAACAAAATTGGCCACTAACGTTTTTGTAGATGAAAATTAATATACAATCAAATGAAAATTTCATTAAGGCTAAGACATCCATTAGGTAACTATAATAATTTTATGGTTGTCCAGGTGTGGATGATGTATTGTATGTTAGAGGGGGGAAAATGAAAAATTATAATAAAAATTCCACATTATCAAAGCCTTGGAATGTGGCTGATGTGCCGTTGACATTATCTATATTCCATTGGACACTTATGGTTGGTAATTAATGAAATGTAATTTTGGAAAATTTGGGGGTCATTTCCCTTTAAACAAACCACTACTAGAAGAGAACATTTTTTAGATTTAAAATGATACATAATGGTAATAAGAAACAAAATATCGAAAAAACTTATCAAGAAAATATTATTGAAATAAATGAAACAAAATAGAAAAACTGAAATCCAAATATGTGAATTATATAATGAACCAAGGTAGAACAAATCAAGAAATAAATACATGATCAAATCCAATAATCCATCACCTAACATCCATGATTGAAACAACTTATTTATTTACAAGATAATTATGAAATATCCACCATATATGTTTATTAAATAAGGATGTTTTATATACACCCTAGTAAAAATACAAAGGGTGAGTATATTAACTTAGTAGGCTGTGTTTGGAAATATTCTGAAACACATTACGAAGAATAAAAAATTCTAGAGATATTTATATAAGATAATAATGATTATGAAAATATTTATTTAAATAACATCATAAAAAGAAGAAAATTTAACATAAAAAAATTATATAACAGTAATTTGGAAATAATTCCTTGAAAACACATTGTAAAAAACAATTATTATTTAAGAGTCATTTACATTATTCCATATTTGAATACAAATTTTATATAATAACACACAGAAACATGCATTAAAGATGATAATTCCAGGAACCCTATGTATTAAATTATATTCCATACCATGTGACCACTATGTTATAAAATAACATATCAATATTGGAAAATAATCCAACACTTCATCCAAATATTTTCCTTGACATGCAGTAATTAACAGACACCAACCTTTGTATGGTAATGTTTCATTAAAACAAATCATGTTTAAATAATATCCCTTTTAGGAATTTGAAAAACATGATGTGTGTCTCTATAAACCATGATTTGAAAACCATACGACAAAAGAGTTCACAAAAATATATAAATATTGGTTTTCTCATAAAAATAAAAATAACTATTTAGAAATCCAAATCCATCATGTTATAAAATAATTTGTGGGAGAAAGAAGCAACATACCTAAAGTGGTTCTTATTCTAGATGAAACACACACATATCAATGTATAGTATAGATTCTTCTTAATTCCCTTTAAAATTTACGAAAAAACATCTAACACATATCATAAAAAATATTTCAGAGAATTACATTTTTTATCTATGGTTTCTAATTAGACGAATCAATACTATATAAGAGATGAGTGAAAAATTGTGATCATTCCTTCACAACCAATATGAATAACATTGTGATATATTCAAAACAGCTCTATATAAAATAAAATAGAAACAATTATTATATGATACATTGGTTATGTGATTATAGAATAAAAAAGAAAGAATATGGGTTTTGGAAAAATTTTCATTTTAGAAATCCAATATTAATATTTAAATAACCACATAACATAATTAAGCCACATAATTTACAAAACTATTCACCCACTATGTGGGATCCACTACTTCATAACTCTATGATCATATTGCATGTGCACAATGTTTAGAACACAAAAAACCAGACATGTGAAACTATTTTTTCCATGTCAATCAATAATTGACGAAATTTAAATTATTTAGAAAAACACTAATATAAGAACGTGAATCTTCATGGACTCTCATGTTACGACATAGATGCCTTGGGAATCTACATGGATTCCCCTATCCATGTTCCAACCACGAAACCTCTTAAAAGCATCAAAAACACTCAAAATATATCCTATAATAATCATTAACTATTCTAAAAAACCCATATCTCATGGACACATTAAAGTTGTAGTCATGCCTAAATAAGTGGGTAATACTTTCTCTCCAGCATTATAATCTACATATATTTAATGATGGTGATAGGTGTTGTATTAGAATATCTATGTCCATTTTTTAAATACGAAGACCTCTAATTACGAGTTATCCTCTTAAAATGGAAATGTCTCCATAATTTTCCAATAGAAATATACATTTCCCAAGAAATATATTCTATCATCCTTTGATAACATATATTAGTGCATGTATAAATGTATAATCTAACTAAAATATCAATATAATCCCATAAAATTACATGATCAGGGCTACGATGGTTCTTCTATAGTTGATATATATGTGTGTAAATATGAACCAAAATGACTATTGGTGGTAAATATAATTAATAATTCACATCACCGATCAATTCATGTATACAAAAAATGTTTTACATAACATGGAGAGAACATTATTTTATTATTCAATCAATGATTCCACTTCCATAGATAGACCATTAAGAATATATGGCCCCCCACTGAAAATAATAATTTGTGGAGAATGTGGCCCTTAAATAATTTTTGATTACTTAGGGTCATTGCAATTATTCTCCAAATCAACTAAATCATCTTAGTCACGTCATGTGCTATGACAAATAGAATTAGTGCAGTCTCTCATATATCTACAAAATAATTTTGAGAGAAACATTGGTAACCATAATATTATTTCAATAGAGACATTTTTATTATAGAGTGTTAAATATTGTTACATGATAACTCTATTAAAGATAAATGATCCTCCCATGAGAAACAAAAAACAATTAGATAATATCTGACAATTTATTATAATTGGTGGAATGTATGTTATGAATACCCATCCATTTTAATAGGACATGTTGTGTTCTTGGTTAATTAAGTTCCAAGGGGATTATATAATGTTCAAAAAATGGCAGTCCTTGGATCTTAATCTAATATGATAAGAACTGGTATACTATGAAAATTTTCTAAACAATAGATTTAAATCATTTTTAACATTATTATATATATTATATTCATGGACTGAAATTATAATGGATGAATTTGTATGTCATTCAATACACTCTAAGATATAATCCAATATATGATGTATTTGTAGTAAACATGTTAAAACATATATGTTCATTAAATCATTATATACTGATATATTTAAGGAATGAAAACTTTTAGCCATTATTTAGTGTTCATACTTTATTTTATAACAAGTGAGGCATCTCAAGACATATTCATCATCCCATCGTGTTACAACCAACCCCTAAAAATGAGTTCTTAGTCCCCAAAATATATATTTTTTCCTTGGTGAATAACCCATTTTTAATGGGGAAAAGAATAAAAAATATGTACTTATTAAGATAGAGTAACTAATATATGATTCTGAAAACCCAACCCCAAGTTCCCAACTTCTAATAGAATATCAATAGTATTCCTACTATTGTGTTTTTACCTCAGGTTTAGAAAATTTAGTTTAGATATTTTATTATGTGAATGTTGATCTAACAAATAAAGATGAAGAGGCACTAATAAAGAGAAAACCAAATAATCATGGCCAAAAATATCAAAATGCATATCCATAATCATTATCGATATCTAAAACATATCATAATATTATTAATCCAATTGATAATATGATGTTCAACATTAAACATCATATTGAAAATTTTCTTTTCGTAGTGGATTCACTATTTCATTGTCAAATATTTGCTGATATTTCTTCTAAAATTACTCTCTAAGGTTCGTATATATTAGTTAACGGTTGTCTTTGAAACTATAATACTCTTTAAATAAAATTAATGATTTCACTTATGATATAATTAGAAAAGTTATAAAATAATGTGATATCATAGTCAGTCCATATAAAAAATAAAAAAATTTATTATTTTGAAAATGAAACTATAATGATCTATACATTATGAAATGATATATTTTCTTGGAAATACAACACACATTATATCTTGAGGCATCATAATATACCACATAAACGTTCTATTGTTCTATTCAGTTAATCGTAGTTTAAAATTTGAGTCTATCATCAATCTCATTATATAATTTTTTATGACCATCACTAAAATATAATGGAATACATTTCCTTATAAAATATATCATCATAGAAAAAAGACTGTAAAATTCATGAATATAGTAATAGTAATAAACCACTATGTCGATAAAGCTACATATATTAAAGAAATTCATGGGAGGTTTGTAAGAGATAATATCTCTATTTTATTAGGAAATACAGATACACCATTCTCAGAAATCACATTTATATAGAATCATACTAATTATATATATACGTAAAACATATAGAATTTAGATTAAATATGTTGTTCTCGTATAGTGATTAATACAACTTCTAAATGTTCTACATGGTATCTCTTACTCAACAAATAGACTATGATACCATCAAAAGATACCACAAAAATAGAGTAAATTTATTTCTAAAATCCATGATCCTTTTAATCAAAGAAAAATTGATTTGAATCCATTAGAACAAAATTAATAAAATCTTGTTCATAATAACCTTATGAATCCTAAAAAACTAATGTAGTTATCCTACTTCCTAACACAATTTTAGTGATACCCAAATCATAAATTAAATTTATAGAACTACATGGATCATTTCAGTTAGTAAGATATTCATAAATTTTTGGAAAATGATAATGAATAATTAGTTTATCCTAATTTAGATCATTATAATCAACCAAAAGGTGAATATAAACATGTACCTTTATTTAAAATGTAACAAAAGTAGACCAATGTTGAATGCGTGGTCTTTAGAAACATTTATTTCTAACTATCTCATCTTGACTATATATTCCTCCAATTCAATTAGATTAATCCTATAAAACAGATGTAAAATAGGGTTACTTCCTTTTAATTGATCAATCTAAAAAAATTATTCCTTTTCTTGTGTCATATAGGAGAATTTTTTATGGTAAACATCATGATAATATTGTACTATTATTGGAAAATATATTTTCAGGAATTAAATAAATTTTTTAATGATTCATGTACTATATTTTAAGAGCTATCCAAATAAATATATAAAATAGATTATTCTCTATCAATATTAAGATATCAATATCTCTAAAAAATTATATAAATGTTTCTGTAGGAATTAAATTACACTTTTCAAAATTAAAATTAAACCTTGTCTTTGAAACTTAACAACAAATTGACTCCTATAATTATGTAAAATATTTCTACCTCAATAATAAAAATAACCTAAAAAATTGAGTTCCATCTCTTGCTATAAAATAGTAATAACACTTAACTCTTATGCACTCTCATTTTTAGAGATGTGTTTGGATACTCATAACATGGGGAATACTTTCCACATTAAAAAAAAATTAGGATAGGAGATGAAATGAAAGAGTGGGATATTCTTCTTTCAAACTAATCAAGAATAAAATTTTCCTTATAAGGATGGTATCTCACACTATCCAGGGGAATGATTTATCATCGATGAATATTTTCTCTGAACCATAGACCCATTTTCTTGTTCCTCCATAATACTATTTTCTAATATATAGATATTATTTTAGGTATTGTTTTTTGGTGTTATAAAATCAACTTGACTCACACATATTTGGGGATGATAATTATTTTTATGAGAATAAACAATTTTTTCATAAGAATATTTTTGACACATTGTATCTATTTCCACCATCCATCCATAGGGTTATAGAAAATAATATTTTAGGATTCCCATTTCACTGAAATTGTTACACTTCGAAGAGAGTTCCGTACCATCACTTTTCATGTGTTCTAATGATCCATATTGAATAAATCACTATATAATGGATTTCCAGATTAGATTTTAAAAAGAACTTATTGATTGGTTCTCTAGTACATTGATACAATGTTAATTAGTGTCCCTTTTCCATTTATTTCTATAATTAATGTTCCTACTAATACCCATGTAGGTAAAAGGGTTCCTCTAACTATAGGTTCATGTTATGTATATTTATACCAAAAAATCCCAACTAATAATATCCATATAATCATCAATAGAAAAGACATGTACTTTAGAGGGAATTACTTATCACATCCATAACTGAATGACACATTATTTTATACAATGATACTATTTTAAGAATATATTTTTTGAATTCCATATGTTCTCTTATGAGTTAAATTTTTATTTTTGGATAACATAATGGGTTTATATGTTTAAGGGAATCCACACCCCTTAAATGGTTTTGTGTGATGGGATTTTGAGGTGATATGAAATATTTATAGTGTTTTATGAAGAATATTCAATTTATGTTTAAATAAAACTTTTGTTTCTAATATTATAATATGTTATGTTAATTATTATCTATTGGATCATAGGATATAGATAAATTTTATTGTTTAATTGTGATACAATAACAAGGAAATTATTTTGAGATATTTATGGTCATGATATGGGTTAACATTCATATTAATATATTTTTTTTAATTACCATATTCTGGTAATATTCACTACATGATATGATCAATCATGGTGATTAATGATATTTTCAAAGATATATCATTGGTAGAAGTATATGTAACTATTAGGTTTAACAATTTATTTAACATGTAATATTAATTTGGAAGAATGATTTTAAATTTTGGTGATGTAAGATGAAAGGAATCAGATCATGTTTGAGGTTAGAATATTCTTTTATGTTTTTTTGTTTATGAAAATTTCTAATTGGATCATTTAATTTTATCGTTGTAATTTTATATCAAAATGAACTAATTCATGGTTTTTTATTTTGTGAATTTTATTACCTTGTGAAAACAATTTTGTCATTTTTTTATGTCTATATAAAGGATTTATTACTTTTAATTAATTTATGTTTCCTATTGTCCAATAAAAATTATCATTAGGGATCCATTCATGAATAAAATCATCTTGAATATTCATTTATTGGAGTAAGAGATGATGTTGAAATTGATGAAAGAACAACCAAAGAATGAAATTGTGATCATGATATGGAAATGAATAAATCATGTATATTTATTAATGCTCACTATATTGACAAAAATATTAGACAAAGAAATAGTAAATTTATAATTAAATGAACTCCAATTTTGTTATCTTCATTTTTGGTAAATTGATATTTTTTAACCCATAACAGATTTGTGGTTTTTTGGTTCAGAAAATTATCATTAATATATTATCTATCACTTTATATTAGTCATTGAGTATTATTTATCAAACCCATTTCCATTTTTTCACATTACAATAATGGATTATTTTTAAGATTGTTTTTTTGTTTTTTAGAAGCTCATAAATTTTATCTTTTCCTCCTTCCCAGAGGTTGTTTAATCAACAATTTTTTAGATGTGGTTTTTGACAAAATTAATTTTAAAATATAAAATAATCGATTACCCAACAAAATTTAAAGCTAGAAGTAATAATTTTTTTATGTGTGGGGTAATTTATCACTCCATGTTTTTTTAATATAGACAATATGTTTGATCCTGTATACGACATGCAACACCAGCATTAAGAAACACGAAATATCATTATTTAAATATGAAGGTTATAAAATTTGCATTGAATATGTGGGTATGTGTCAAAATATTCACTTTATGAAATAAATAAAATTTTCATAATAAATTCAATTATACAAGTTAATTTATTGGTATTAAGAACTAATTTTTTATAAAAGCCAATTTATAATACAAGGATATGTTTTCTTAAAAACAATTATAGAAAATTTATGAAGGATTTACGTATTTAATTCTATAAAAAGGGTACAATTTTTTAATTTAGCAAATAAAAATTATCTTATTGGAAAATTTTTGATTTATGTTAAACGTTCAATTTTTCAATGATTTGTGAAAAATACAAATTTTTATAAAAATTAGTATTTTCTTTTAAATTAATGATTAAGTAAAATTTTATTTTTGATTAGATTTAAAAATTATTAAGTTAATTTTTATAATAAAAATTACAATTATTAAAATTGAATGATTTTTCTAAATTAATTTAGTATAAAAAAAATTTATATAAAATGATTTTTTTAGAAAAAAGCAATGTTTTCACTTTTTATAAACATATATTAAAAATAAAATTATTTAATTGTATGTAATTTATTTCATAAAATAGATTCAATAATTAGTTGGTTTGAGTTTTTTAATTAGAGCCATTTTATTGTTGTACAATATGAATAATAACAATGGTTTAATATATCACCACTGTAAAGGGTAAATCCTAATAATGTATGTTAAAACCATTTTATAAGGAAATAATAAGATATATTAGTTCTTATTTGATTACGTTAATTCTAACCATAATAATTTTCTATCCTAATATATTTGTTTAATTGAAAAATGTAACACCCCGAGCTTCCACGATACGCTTCTCATTCAATAATACAATAGCTTGCATTGTACGCAACTTCGAGTTCTAAAACACCGCGACTAATCAAAGTAGCCGTTATGAATAGTAATACCTTCTTTTTGAAATATTATAAATTTTATATGTCAAAATGGACTTCATTTTTGTATTCGTAATATCGAAATTAGCCTATGTTGAATTTTTGGTATTTTTCTGAGAACTTCTAAAATTTTTATGAATAGTGAAAAAATACTTAAAACAACTTTTTTAATCAAAATAATTCATAGGGATAAATTATACTATTGAGTGGTTTTAGAGTATAATTAGAATATATTTTTACCATTTTATCCAATGGTGGTCATTAGAATAAATTTGACATTGAAATTGGACATAAACAATTGTCAATCTTTTGATATAAATTGTTTCTTAAAAACACGCTATTTTTTGTGACAGCGGGAATTAATTATAAAATTAATTAATGCAACTAATATGTTTGGAATTTTGTAAAATAGACATCATTTTTGAATTCGGAATATCAATTATAGCTTAGGGTGAAATTTTGGCCTTATTCTGAAAAACTTCAATTTTTGATGAATAGTGAAACCACTAAGTGGTTGTTAAATAACTGATTTTTCGTTTAAATGAAATATTACCACTTCTGTGATTTGATTTTCAAAAATCCGACATACATGGTTGTCATTAAGAAGTAAAATGTGGTTCAATGGGATAAAAATAATTTTTTGGTGAATAGTAACTTATTAAGTTCTTAATCGCGATTAGTGGTAATTAGGGTAGTTTAAGGTATAAATAATACTTTAATAATATTAAATGACCTAGAAACATGTCCCAACCTCATTGGTTGTGTCATGGCCGACCAAGACAAGCCATGTCCTAACTTGGGGACCCCATGGATCCACTTTTGTTGGGAAATAACATAAATTACTTTTTATTTAATGTTAAAGTGAAAATGACACTAACATAAAGTGTTTTACTAAAACAATTTTTAAGTAGGGTTACACAAGTCCAAATTTTGATTATAAATAGTCATAGGAAAGATAAAAAGATTTCCTATATCATAGTATTTTTTTTATAATTTTTAGACATTAAATAAATTTAATTATTTATGACATAATAATGATGCAGCGATGACATCATTATTTGACGATTTAAATAAAATGGAAAGATAATATAAAATCTATGAACTACACATGGCCAAAACCAATTGGATGAGTGGATTTCGATGCCTTATCACCTTATCCACGAATTATATCAATGTGGGACCTTTTAAAACCGAAACACATTTTCAAATAATGTAATGTTCCTTTACTTTCCAAAAGTGCCCCTCCTCTCCTCTTATAAAAGGCCCCCACCTCTACCTCATTTCACACACTCTTCAAGCCATTGGCTCGGCCAACCCCTGCCCATTTGCTCTCTCCACATCCCTCTCCTCATCCTAGAGGATTCCCTTTGGGCAGAATCCTTTCAAAGGAAGCCTTTAGGCTCAACTCAAAAGGAGTTACACTTTTTAAGGTAATTCATTCTCTCATGTTCTTTTGTTTTATTTTGCTTCTCCAACCCCCTAAACTCTTTTTATTTACTTCTTTTGTAACAACACCAGTATCTTAAATATACTAGGATGTTGTTATAAGATTTATTTGAGCTACACTTCCACACAACTACATCAAATGGTTAAAGAACATAAGGTTTCCGTGGATGGCGAAATTCTGCCTCCCGAAACGATGATTGTTCAACACTCATTTAACACCTTCAAAGGTGGCCATTATGATGTCACTATTTTTATATATGATATATAATATGTTTATGTTTTCCTTAAGCTTCTGTTTTTTTCATTTTGGGCATACCTTTATGTTTTCCATTTTGGGTAAAACACGATATCTTCATTTTAGGAAGCGCGGACTACCGCCCCCTGAAAGTGATTTGATTCGTTAATACCATATGTGGGATGTGTGAAGGATAAAGTTAATGATATTATATATGTTATTATACTGGAATTATAATATACTCTCATATCATTATGATTCCATTCCAGAAAATATGAAATAGAAATGGAAGTAGCGTTCATGCGTACGTACGGCTTACCGTCTCCATGAACGGTGCATTTCATTTCTTACCTCTAAATGTGATGTAATATTATAAATGAATGTATGTACTGGATATATATGACATATATGATATCTACATCATGAATACCATTCTGGATATAATGAACCTTTGACCAAATTAACAACATGTAAGTGTAAGAAGCCTATTTTTGACTTAAGAACCAAATACCGACAAAATGAACATTATTAACTTAAATAATTACATAATGTTCATATCATTGTAATAAGTGATATAATAAGGATAATGAAGTTGAAAATGGTTCTTAATAAGGTATATATTAACTCTAGTTTATTATTCAGGAGGTTAAAGAACGGTTGAGTCAAGTCAGACACGAGGTAAGGGATCTTCTTAACCCAACTTCCATTCTTTGGGTTAATCTCCTACTTTCAAATTATCTCATGGTATTATTATGTATTATTCTGTATTTTTACATTATTTATGTGTACCTATAGTGAATACACATAATATATCTATTTTATTTTAAAAATAATCTTTTTAATGACTTCGTCTCAATCTCCTTTCATTGAGGCATATTTGGTTTTATACACAACTTTATTTTATACGGTGTATAAACCCATTTGACTTTTACGTTTATTCAAAAGGAATCTTTTTTATACGAAGCATTTTCCTAAACGACAAAAGGGAATGTTTTTCTTTCCGTACTTATGCGGTGACAACGACTTCTCCGCCTCCGTGACCTTTATTTGAGTTTCGGCTTCCTCTACAAGCCATCTTTTTTTTAATGAAAAATAAATACAAAGTTTTAACTTTCTTTTATTTTGGTATTGAAAATGGTTTTGAAAGCATTTTTATTATATCAATGTGTTGTATTGATATCTTGTGATTGAAATGTGGAAATTTTATGTTTCCTTTATGCATGTTTTATGTGATACGATTATGTTATGGTTTATGATATGTTTAAACCTATTCATATGAGGAATGTATTGGACTTAATAAGTGACGGGTGGAGCCCGCTATAGCTCCTCGATGCATCGGTAGGTCTCATGAGACAACTAGACGTGGAATTGGCCGAGGCCCTTTCCCAACTTGATTTATGGTTTTGGCCGAGGCCTTAATCATTTTAGATGTCTTGGCCGAGGCCTTGACAAAATGTTTCAGAATGTCCGGCATTATACATTCCCTCATTATGAAAGTGGTTATTGATATTACATGTGATTATTTGACCAGTAGAATATCCATGTGAAGAAGTAAATGGCATTATCTCATTTTACTTTTGCCATATTATGTTGAAGTTCATGTTTAAGAGGCTTTTGTTTTAGTTATACATTGCCTTAAATGTTAATGTTTATTTATGAAAGCTTCCGCATTATTGTTATCCTTACTGAGCATTTGAGCTCACCCCTTGCAATGTTTAAAATTTTTCCAGGTTGTGAAGAGGTATTTTATGACTGACTTGCAAGAATAATCAGTGAAGATATGATTGTGGACTATGAAGACCATGTTTTTTTGTAGTTTGTTTAATTTTGATGTAATGAAAGACTTATGAATGTATCTAGTGTTTCCAAGGCTACTAAACTAATCGGTCTTTCGAGACTTGATCTTTTGGGATCATGCCAATGTTACGAAGTAATGCACCGGCTCTGGGTAGCTGGGGTCGGGGCGTTACAGTTGGTATCAGAGGCAGTTTAGTACTAACCTTGGAAGCTAGATGTAGATAAACTCTGATTAGAACGCATAGCCCAAAGATAGGCTTCGAGGATTAGTATAGAAGAACTTCCTAGAATTTTGGTATTATAGAGATGATATGAGTTTTTCCGAGCAATACATCCCTGTCTGGATACGAGCAGGTAGAGGCGGCTCTGGCACAGATGTACCTAGGGGTAAAACCCGAAAACACCGCTTTGAGCTAGACTCGAACGGGAACTGGTGCACGACAACGGGCCTTGCTGCACTCTTGGTTACGACACTCCCGGGGGATATGCTTAGGATAACTCTCATTTTCTTTACAAATCATTATGAAGGGTTTATGAGTATATACTTCCTCAAAGAAAACATTTCTTTTATGATTATGGATTATATCCATAAATAGTTCAATTTAAGTTAAGTGTTTTATAAGTTTGTGATTATGTATTTTGATTCATAAACTAATCTAGTTTATGCCATTATTTAGAAATGGCGCCTAGTGGAAGGAATGGAAACCGTATCAATGCACGCACTCCGTGTAGGGATTGCCGTCCTGCTCAGGATAATTATGGTGGAGCTAGTGATACAACTGGTGCTGATCAGCTTCTCACCGTACTGGGGCAACTCACTCAGGTTATGAATAATAACCTTACTCGTATGGAGCACCCTGATCCGCAACGTGGAGGATCAATGCTAGACCGTTTCATGAGGCAACAACCGCCAACCTTCAATGGGAGTACAAATCCTACAGTAGCTGAGCAATGGATAAATTCCTTAGAGAAAATATTCCATGCCTTGGGGAGTAGTGAAAGGGAGAAGGTTGTCATGGCAGTTTACCGCCTCACTGGAGATGCCGATCAATGGTGGTCACTAATTCAAAACACAAAGGAAGATGATGAATTAACAAACATGGAATGGCAGGAGTTCAAAGAGCTTTTCTTAGAAAAATACTTTCCTCGTGACCATCGAGCAGATATGGAAAGGCAATTTCTGAGTCTGAGGCAGAAGGAGGATGAGAATGTCGCAAAGTATGAGGCTAACTTTACAAGGTTAGCAAGGTATGCTGCAGATTACATACGTAACCCAAGGAGTAAGATTGATCGTTTCTTTGATGGGTTAAAACCATTTCTCCGTCGAGCTTTGGTATCACAATCCTTCTCATCATACGAAGATATTGTCTCGTGTGCTATCAAGACAGAAAAGGAATTCTCTAAGTCTTTTGACAACAAAGTAAAGCAAGAGAAGAAGAGAACGGTGGAACAAGAGACAGATAAAGGGAAAAAGGGAAAGAAGGATTTTCCAGTATGTGATAATTGTGGGAAGAATCACCCTGGTACTTGCCTAAAAGGAATGGGAGTTTGTTATAAATGTGGAGAAAAGGGTCACCAGGCTCGTGATTGCAAGGGAAAGAAAGAGGCTGTCAATGTTGAATGCTACAATTGTAGAGAAATGGGTCATTATGCAAATGAATGTCCTAAGCGTCAAGGAAACTTACCTCAGAAAAGGCCAAGGGATCAAGGACAATCTTATGCTATTACTACAGTTGAAACAGAATAACTAATGTATTGGTGCTTTTGGACTCATGGATTATATTCTGGTTATTAGAATAATGTGATCTATATAAGGATTGTACTGCAGTACTTTTTGATTTCAGTAAGGTTTTAATATGATTAAGGTAATCATATTTTTAGTATGTGACAATAAGAGAAACTTTTCTTTGTTTGGGGAATCTGATGTTACAATTGATTTTGGAATTTAGAGACCTTTTAGAGAAAGTCTGGATGGAGGTATTTTGGATAACTATTAAGGTTGGAATGGATTAAGTTGAACCATGGATAGTATTGTTTAAGGTTAAAGAATTTCTGAAGATTATTTTGGAATATTATAATACTATAGTTTTAGGAAAAGGACAACCTGCAGGGTGGGGCATAACCTGACGCGTCGGACAAAGCTGCAGGAATCGAACCCACAACCATAGTGCGACAGGCCTTTATTTTCTACCACTAGCCTACAGGAAGTCCCAGGTTATTACAAAATAGTTTTACTAATCTAAATAGTATGTGTTAACATTTTGAACCTTATACAATTAGGATAAATAGAATATTTTTGAGTTCCGTTACCATTTGGAGTAAAAGATGGGTTTGTGGCAAAAATTTATTAACGAATGAAAGTATACATAACAAGTATGTAAATTCCATTACGTTCTTAGTAAATCTCCTAAATAAATTCCTCAACATAATAAAAGGTAACTTAAAACAAAAATGTTGTCGGTTAACTTTTCCAACTGGGGATTCAATGACCGTTTAACCAATCACAAGTTTGTGATTTTCTTATGGTTAAACTTTCTCCTAATCCTGTTTTCTATAACTCTACATCAGACCTTGATGGTTTGTTTCTCCTCCATATCCATATTTTCATATAATCCTAGAATGGGCTATATCGGGTGACCTTTGTAATTATCCTGCTTTCTTTTAATGTTATATATTTATTAACCTTATTTCCGATGTGGGTTTTCCTCAAAGGTATTTTCTCTTTTCAACCTTTTATTTTCCAAGAAAAATTTCAAATTGCGAGGACGCAATTTATTGAAGGAGGGGAGAATGTAACACCCCGAGCTTCCACGATACGCTTCTCATTCAATAATACAATAGCTTGCATTGTACGCAACTTCGAGTTCTAAAACACCGCGACTAATCAAAGTAGCCGTTATGAATAGTAATACCTTCTTTTTGAAATATTATAAATTTTATATGTCAAAATGGACTTCATTTTTGTATTCGTAATATCGAAATAGCTTAGGGTGAAATTTTGGAATTATTCTGAAAAACTTCAATTTTTGATGAATAGTGAAACCACTAAGTGGTTGTTAAATAACTGATTTTTCGTTTAAATGAAATATTACCACTTCTGTGATTTGATTTTCAAAAATCCGACATACATGGTTGTCATTAAGAAGTAAAATGTGGTTCAATGGGATAAAAATAATTTTTTGGTGAATAGTAACTTATTAAGTTCTTAATCGCGATTAGTGGTAATTAGGGTAGTTTAAGGTATAAATAATACTTTAATAATATTAAATGACCTAGAAACATGTCCCAACCTCATTGGTTGTGTCATGGCCGACCAAGACAAGCCATGGCCTAACTTGGGGACCCCATGGATCCACTTTTGTTGGGAAATAACATAAATTACTTTTTATTTAATGTTAAAGTGAAAATGACACTAACATAAAGTGTTTTACTAAAACAATTTTTAAGTAGGGTTACACAAGTCCAAATTTTGATTATAAATAGTCATAGGAAAGATAAAAAGATTTCCTATATCATAGTATTTTTTTTATAATTTTTAGACATTAAATAAATTTAATTATTTATGACATAATAATGATGCAGCGATGACATCATTATTTGACGATTTAAATAAAATGGAAAGATAATATAAAATCTATGAACTACACATGGCCAAAACCAATTGGATGAGTGGATTTCGATGCCTTATCACCTTATCCACGAATTATATCAATGTGGGACCTTTTAAAACCGAAATACATTTTCAAATAATGTAATGTTCCTTTACTTTCCAAAAGTGCCCCTCCTCTCCTCTTATAAAAGGCCCCCACCTCTACCTCATTTCACACACTCTTCAAGCCATTGGCTCGGCCAACCCCTGCCCATTTGCTCTCTCCACATCCCTCTCCTCATCCTAGAGGATTCCCTTTGGGCAGAATCCTTTCAAAGGAAGCCTTTAGGCTCAACTCAAAAGGAGTTACACTTTTTAAGGTAATTCATTCTCTCATGTTCTTTTGTTTTATTTTGCTTCTCCAACCCCCTAAACTCTTTTTATTTACTTCTTTTGTAACAAAACCAGTATCTTAAATATACTAGGATGTTGTTATAAGATTTATTTGAGCTACACTTCCACACAACTACATCAAATGGTTAAAGAACATAAGGTTTCCGTGGATGGCGAAATTCTGCCTCCCGAAACGATGATTGTTCAACACTCATTTAACACCTTCAAAGGTGGCCATTATGATGTCACTATTTTTATATATGATATATAATATGTTTATGTTTTCCTTAAGCTTCTGTTTTTTTCATTTTGGGCATACCTTTATGTTTTCCATTATGGGTAAAACACGATATCTTCATTTTAGGAAGCGCGGACTACCGCCCCCTGAAAGTGATTTGATTCGTTAATACCATATGTGGGATGTGTGAAGGATAAAGTTAATGATATTATATATGTTATTATACTGGAATTATAATATACTCTCATATCATTATGATTCCATTCCAGAAAATATGAAATAGAAATGGAAGTAGCGTTCATGCGTACGTACGGCTTACCGTCTCCATGAACGGTGCATTTCATTTCTTACCTCTAAATGTGATGTAATATTATAAATGAATGTATGTACTGGATATATATGACATATATGATATCTACATCATGAATACCATTCTGGATATAATGAACCTTTGACCAAATTAACAACATGTAAGTGTAAGAAGCCTATTTTTGACTTAAGAACCAAATACCGACAAAATGAACATTATTAACTTAAATAATTACATAATGTTCATATCATTGTAATAAGTGATATAATAAGGATAATGAAGTTGAAAATGGTTCTTAATAAGGTATATATTAACTCTAGTTTATTATTCAGGAGGTTAAAGAACGGTTGAGTCAAGTCAGACACGAGGTAAGGGATCTTCTTAACCCAACTTCCATTCTTTGGGTTAATCTCCTACTTTCAAATTATCTCATGGTATTATTATGTATTATTCTGTATTTTTACATTATTTATGTGTACCTATAGTGAATACACATAATATATCTATTTTATTTTAAAAATAATCTTTTTAATGACTTCGTCTCAATCTCCTTTCATTGAGGCATATTTGGTTTTATACACAACTTTATTTTATACGGTGTATAAACCCATTTGACTTTTACGTTTATTCAAAAGGAATCTTTTTTATACGAAGCATTTTCCTAAACGACAAAAGGGAATGTTTTTCTTTCCGTACTTATGCGGTGACAACGACTTCTCCGCCTCCGTGACCTTTATTTGAGTTTCGGCTTCCTCTACAAGCCATCTTTTTTTTAATGAAAAATAAATACAAAGTTTTAACTTTCTTTTATTTTGGTATTGAAAATGGTTTTGAAAGCATTTTTATTATATCAATGTGTTGTATTGATATCTTGTGATTGAAATGTGGAAATTTTATGTTTCCTTTATGCATGTTTTATGTGATACGATTATGTTATGGTTTATGATATGTTTAAACCTATTCATATGAGGAATGTATTGGACTTAATAAGTGACGGGTGGAGCCCGCTATAGCTCCTCGATGCATCGGTAGGTCTCATGAGACAACTAGACGTGGAATTGGCCGAGGCCCTTTCCCAACTTGATTTATGGTTTTGGCCGAGGCCTTAATCATTTTAGATGTCTTGGCCGAGGCCTTGACAAAATGTTTCAGAATGTCCGGCATTATACATTCCCTCATTATGAAAGTGGTTATTGATATTACATGTGATTATTTGACCAGTAGAATATCCATGTGAAGAAGTAAATGGCATTATCTCATTTTACTTTTGCCATATTATGTTGAAGTTCATGTTTAAGAGGCTTTTGTTTTAGTTATACATTGCCTTAAATGTTAATGTTTATTTATGAAAGCTTCCGCATTATTGTTATCCTTACTGAGCATTTGAGCTCACCCCTTTCAATGTTTAAAATTTTTCCAGGTTGTGAAGAGGTATTTTATGACTGACTTGCAAGAATAATCAGTGAAGATATGATTGTGGACTATGAAGACCATGTTTTTTTGTAGTTTGTTTAATTTTGATGTAATGAAAGACTTATGAATGTATCTAGTGTTTCCAAGGCTACTAAACTAATCGGTCTTTCGAGACTTGATCTTTTGGGATCATGCCAATGTTACGAAGTAATGCACCGGCTCTGGGTAGCTGGGGTCGGGGCGTTACAGTTGGTATCAGAGGCAGTTTAGTACTAACCTTGGAAGCTAGATGTAGATAAACTCTGATTAGAACGCATAGCCCAAAGATAGGCTTCGAGGATTAGTATAGAAGAACTTCCTAGAATTTTGGTATTATAGAGATGATATGAGTTTTTCCGAGCAATACATCCCTGTCTGGATACGAGCAGGTAGAGGCGGCTCTGGCACAGATGTACCTAGGGGTAAAACCCGAAAACACCGCTTTGAGCTAGACTCGAACGGGAACTGGTGCACGACAACGGGCCTTGCTGCACTCTTGGTTACGACACTCCCGGGGGATATGCTTAGGATAACTCTCATTTTCTTTACAAATCATTATGAAGGGTTTATGAGTATATACTTCCTCAAAGAAAACATTTCTTTTATGATTATGGATTATATCCATAAATAGTTCAATTTAAGTTAAGTGTTTTATAAGTTTGTGATTATGTATTTTGATTCATAAACTAATCTAGTTTATGCCATTATTTAGAAATGGCGCCTAGTGGAAGGAATGGAAACCGTATCAATGCACGCACTCCGTGTAGGGATTGCCGTCCTGCTCAGGATAATTATGGTGGAGCTAGTGATACAACTGGTGCTGATCAGCTTCTCACCGTACTGGGGCAACTCACTCAGGTTATGAATAATAACCTTACTCGTATGGAGCACCCTGATCCGCAACGTGGAGGATCAATGCTAGACCGTTTCATGAGGCAACAACCGCCAACCTTCAATGGGAGTACAAATCCTACAGTAGCTGAGCAATGGATAAATTCCTTAGAGAAAATATTCCATGCCTTGGGGAGTAGTGAAAGGGAGAAGGTTGTCATGGCAGTTTACCGCCTCACTGGAGATGCCGATCAATGGTGGTCACTAATTCAAAACACAAAGGAAGATGATGAATTAACAAACATGGAATGGCAGGAGTTCAAAGAGCTTTTCTTAGAAAAATACTTTCCTCGTGACCATCGAGCAGATATGGAAAGGCAATTTCTGAGTCTGAGGCAGAAGGAGGATGAGAATGTCGCAAAGTATGAGGCTAACTTTTCAAGGTTAGCAAGGTATGCTGCAGATTACATACGTAACCCAAGGAGTAAGATTGATCGTTTCTTTGATGGGTTAAAACCATTTCTCCGTCGAGCTTTGGTATCACAATCCTTCTCATCATACGAAGATATTGTCTCGTGTGCTATCAAGACAGAAAAGGAATTCTCTAAGTCTTTTGACAACAAAGTAAAGCAAGAGAAGAAGAGAACGGTGGAACAAGAGACAGATAAAGGGAAAAAGGGAAAGAAGGATTTTCCAGTATGTGATAATTGTGGGAAGAATCACCCTGGTACTTGCCTAAAAGGAATGGGAGTTTGTTATAAATGTGGAGAAAAGGGTCACCAGGCTCGTGATTGCAAGGGAAAGAAAGAGGCTGTCAATGTTGAATGCTACAATTGTAGAGAAATGGGTCATTATGCAAATGAATGTCCTAAGCGTCAAGGAAACTTACCTCAGAAAAGGCCAAGGGATCAAGGACAATCTTATGCTATTACTACAGTTGAAACAGAATAACTAATGTATTGGTGCTTTTGGACTCATGGATTATATTCTGGTTATTAGAATAATGTGATCTATATAAGGATTGTACTGCAGTACTTTTTGATTTCAGTAAGGTTTTAATATGATTAAGGTAATCATATTTTTAGTATGTGACAATAAGAGAAACTTTTCTTTGTTTGGGGAATCTGATGTTACAATTGATTTTGGAATTTAGAGACCTTTTAGAGAAAGTCTGGATGGAGGTATTTTGGATAACTATTAAGGTTGGAATGGATTAAGTTGAACCATGGATAGTATTGTTTAAGGTTAAAGAATTTCTGAAGATTATTTTGGAATATTATAATACTATAGTTTTAGGAAAAGGACAACCTGCAGGGTGGGGCATAACCTGACGCGTCGGACAAAGCTGCAGGAATCGAACCCACAACCATAGTGCGACAGGCCTTTATTTTCTACCACTAGCCTACAGGAAGTCCCTGGTTATTACAAAATAGTTTTACTAATCTAAATAGTATGTGTTAACATTTTGAACCTTATACAATTAGGATAAATAGAATATTTTTGAGTTCCGTTACCATTTGGAGTAAAAGATGGGTTTGTGGCAAAAATTTATTAACGAATGAAAGTATACATAACAAGTATGTAAATTCCATTACGTTCTTAGTAAATCTCCTAAATAAATTCCTCAACATAATAAAAGGTAACTTAAAACAAAAATGTTGTCGGTTAACTTTTCCAACTGGGGATTCAATGACCGTTTAACCAATCACAAGTTTGTGATTTTCTTATGGTTAAACTTTCTCCTAATCCTGTTTTCTATAACTCTACATCAGACCTTGATGGTTTGTTTCTCCTCCATATCCATATTTTCATATAATCCTAGAATGGGCTATATCGGGTGACCTTTGTAATTATCCTGCTTTCTTTTAATGTTATATATTTATTAACCTTATTTCCGATGTGGGTTTTCCTCAAAGGTATTTTCTCTTTTCAACCTTTTATTTTCCAAGAAAAATTTCAAATTGCGAGGACGCAATTTATTGAAGGAGGGGAGAATGTAACACCCCGAGCTTCCACGATACGCTTCTCATTCAATAATACAATAGCTTGCATTGTACGCAACTTCGAGTTCTAAAACACCGCGACTAATCAAAGTAGCCGTTATGAATAGTAATACCTTCTTTTTGAAATATTATAAATTTTATATGTCAAAATGGACTTCATTTTTGTATTCGTAATATCGAAATAGCTTAGGGTGAAATTTTGGAATTATTCTGAAAAACTTCAATTTTTGATGAATAGTGAAACCACTAAGTGGTTGTTAAATAACTGATTTTTCGTTTAAATGAAATATTACCACTTCTGTGATTTGATTTTCAAAAATCCGACATACATGGTTGTCATTAAGAAGTAAAATGTGGTTCAATGGGATAAAAATAATTTTTTGGTGAATAGTAACTTATTAAGTTCTTAATCGCGATTAGTGGTAATTAGGGTAGTTTAAGGTATAAATAATACTTTAATAATATTAAATGACCTAGAAACATGTCCCAACCTCATTGGTTGTGTCATGGCCGACCAAGACAAGCCATGGCCTAACTTGGGGACCCCATGGATCCACTTTTGTTGGGAAATAACATAAATTACTTTTTATTTAATGTTAAAGTGAAAATGACACTAACATAAAGTGTTTTACTAAAACAATTTTTAAGTAGGGTTACACAAGTCCAAATTTTGATTATAAATAGTCATAGGAAAGATAAAAAGATTTCCTATATCATAGTATTTTTTTTATAATTTTTAGACATTAAATAAATTTAATTATTTATGACATAATAATGATGCAGCGATGACATCATTATTTGACGATTTAAATAAAATGGAAAGATAATATAAAATCTATGAACTACACATGGCCAAAACCAATTGGATGAGTGGATTTCGATGCCTTATCACCTTATCCACGAATTATATCAATGTGGGACCTTTTAAAACCGAAACACATTTTCAAATAATGTAATGTTCCTTTACTTTCCAAAAGTGCCCCTCCTCTCCTCTTATAAAAGGCCCCCACCTCTACCTCATTTCACACACTCTTCAAGCCATTGGCTCGGCCAACCCCTGCCCATTTGCTCTCTCCACATCCCTCTCCTCATCCTAGAGGATTCCCTTTGGGCAGAATCCTTTCAAAGGAAGCCTTTAGGCTCAACTCAAAAGGAGTTACACTTTTTAAGGTAATTCATTCTCTCATGTTCTTTTGTTTTATTTTGCTTCTCCAACCCCCTAAACTCTTTTTATTTACTTCTTTTGTAACAACACCAGTATCTTAAATATACTAGGATGTTGTTATAAGATTTATTTGAGCTACACTTCCACACAACTACATCAAATGGTTAAAGAACATAAGGTTTCCGTGGATGGCGAAATTCTGCCTCCCGAAACGATGATTGTTCAACACTCATTTAACACCTTCAAAGGTGGCCATTATGATGTCACTATTTTTATATATGATATATAATATGTTTATGTTTTCCTTAAGCTTCTGTTTTTTTCATTTTGGGCATACCTTTATGTTTTCCATTATGGGTAAAACACGATATCTTCATTTTAGGAAGCGCGGACTACCGCCCCCTGAAAGTGATTTGATTCGTTAATACCATATGTGGGATGTGTGAAGGATAAAGTTAATGATATTATATATGTTATTATACTGGAATTATAATATACTCTCATATCATTATGATTCCATTCCAGAAAATATGAAATAGAAATGGAAGTAGCGTTCATGCGTACGTACGGCTTACCGTCTCCATGAACGGTGCATTTCATTTCTTACCTCTAAATGTGATGTAATATTATAAATGAATGTATGTACTGGATATATATGACATATATGATATCTACATCATGAATACCATTCTGGATATAATGAACCTTTGACCAAATTAACAACATGTAAGTGTAAGAAGCCTATTTTTGACTTAAGAACCAAATACCGACAAAATGAACATTATTAACTTAAATAATTACATAATGTTCATATCATTGTAATAAGTGATATAATAAGGATAATGAAGTTGAAAATGGTTCTTAATAAGGTATATATTAACTCTAGTTTATTATTCAGGAGGTTAAAGAACGGTTGAGTCAAGTCAGACACGAGGTAAGGGATCTTCTTAACCCAACTTCCATTCTTTGGGTTAATCTCCTACTTTCAAATTATCTCATGGTATTATTATGTATTATTCTGTATTTTTACATTATTTATGTGTACCTATAGTGAATACACATAATATATCTATTTTATTTTAAAAATAATCTTTTTAATGACTTCGTCTCAATCTCCTTTCATTGAGGCATATTTGGTTTTATACACAACTTTATTTTATACGGTGTATAAACCCATTTGACTTTTACGTTTATTCAAAAGGAATCTTTTTTATACGAAGCATTTTCCTAAACGACAAAAGGGAATGTTTTTCTTTCCGTACTTATGCGGTGACAACGACTTCTCCGCCTCCGTGACCTTTATTTGAGTTTCGGCTTCCTCTACAAGCCATCTTTTTTTTAATGAAAAATAAATACAAAGTTTTAACTTTCTTTTATTTTGGTATTGAAAATGGTTTTGAAAGCATTTTTATTATATCAATGTGTTGTATTGATATCTTGTGATTGAAATGTGGAAATTTTATGTTTCCTTTATGCATGTTTTATGTGATACGATTATGTTATGGTTTATGATATGTTTAAACCTATTCATATGAGGAATGTATTGGACTTAATAAGTGACGGGTGGAGCCCGCTATAGCTCCTCGATGCATCGGTAGGTCTAATGAGACAACTAGACGTGGAATTGGCCGAGGCCCTTTCCCAACTTGATTTATGGTTTTGGCCGAGGCCTTAATCATTTTAGATGTCTTGGCCGAGGCCTTGACAAAATGTTTCAGAATGTCCGGCATTATACATTCCCTCATTATGAAAGTGGTTATTGATATTACATGTGATTATTCGACCAGTAGAATATCCATGTGAAGAAGTAAATGGCATTATCTCATTTTACTTTTGCCATATTATGTTGAAGTTCATGTTTAAGAGGCTTTTGTTTTAGTTATACATTGCCTTAAATGTTAATGTTTATTTATGAAAGCTTCCGCATTATTGTTATCCTTACTGAGCATTTGAGCTCACCCCTTTCAATGTTTAAAAATTTTCCAGGTTGTGAAGAGGTATTTTATGACTGACTTGCAAGAATAATCAGTGAAGATATGAGTGTGGACTATGAAGACCATGTTTTTTTGTAGTTTTTTTAATTTTGATGTAATGAAAGACTTATGAATGTATCTAGTGTTTCCAAGGCTACTAAACTAATCGGTCTTTCGAGACTTGATCTTTTGGGATCATGCCAATGTTACGAAGTAATGCACCGGCTCTGGGTAGCTGGGGTCGGGGCGTTACAAAAAATATCCCTGATAATGATCTATATTATTTTTAATGAAAAGATAGTTTTGAAATGCCACTCCCATTATTTAAAATATCTTTTATTTGTTCACATAGGGACAAAATAAAATTATGAATGAATATAAAAGAATGTTTTGCTTGTAATTAATATATCTTAGTAATGTAAATTTATTTATAAATTTTAGAAAAAAATAATTACCATAAGCTATTGGAAAAAACTAATACAATATTAATTAAATTAGTATAAAAATAAATTAATGATTATAAAAATATTAAAAGTCATATAATTTGAAATAGTTATATTTTTCCATGAGTTTTTATATATAAATAAAATATTATCATTGTTTAGTAGAATTATCCTTAAATTTACGCTTATTATTTATGTCTTTTAAGTTAAATTATCTGAATAGTTTTGAAATTTATGTCAATGATATTTTATCAATATAATACAATATGAAATTATTTTGAAATCATAAATTTTTTGAAAGATATAAAAGTTCTCATAATATAGGTGGATATATTAGCCCTTATCCAATTATGAATGAATATATACATGATTAGTAAAATTAGTACCCATTAAGTGTAAATATTATGTTACCATCGTTAAGGTTAAAATTTGGTGACCCAAAGGTCAATAAAAAAGATAAGTTTTTAAATGGTGTCAAACCAGTATAAATTGTATTTATTTATGGTATTATACTAACACATGACATTATCTATAAATATGTGTCTATTAATGATCATTTTTATTGATAATGATTTTTTTTAATTCTATCCTATAAAAAATCCAAAAGATCCCCTCACCTAGATTATAACAGGACATCTCTCCAATCTTTTCATGACACCACTTTGAGATTTATAACTTGTCCATACCATCAAATAATAACTTTTAAACTTCATTATCTACATTATAACAATTTTTTTACTAAAAATCCCAATAATATGATCCTAAAGTGGATATCTAATGGATTTCATTCAAAGAATAGGTAATAGCCTTAACTAATCACAATCTTTTTCATAAATTCTTTACATCCTCTATATATATTGTCTTTATCATATAATGATAATTTATTTTTCCCAAAAAATATTAATTTTTATTATGATTTCTAAATTCACAATTTTCACCATCTTTCATATCAAATGTAAATTGAATGAGTGACTTATTCTAACGTACAACTTATCATCTCCATATAGGTATACAATTCGTTTTCCACCACTATATTTTATGGATGATTACTATTAAAGGATTAATATTTGTATTCGGTATTTAGGACATAATATTTTAATTAATTATAATATATTATTTATCATCATACCATCCAAGTTATTGTAAAATGATAACATCAATTATTTGTACGTTTAGACAAGCACCTCATTGGGGAGATGTGATTGATTCTTTTTTAATATTTTAATCTCATGGTCATAAGGATTGATTTGAGGAATATATATGATTTATATGATATAATATTAATTTTTGAAATGTGAATTGTTATTTAATATTATTTCAGTTAATATGATGAAAATTTAACACAACATTCATGCATAGGTACAACCAATCGTCTCTATTAATGGTGTAATTATATGTTTTTATATAACTATCATGAATTATTCTAAATATATATATAATTAATAGATTTTATATTTATATAATTCTTAAAAAAAAATTAATTTCTGAAATAATGTTCAAAGAATAGGGAAAATAACTATGGTATAAAAATTCTTAGTGAAGAAAGAAATAGTTAACTCCTAGAGATGAAGATTTGACAAAGATATTATTAATTATTAGGTATTGAAATTTTATATAGAGATAATATATGACATTAAAATTACGTAAATTATTTTTTAGAGATTTTTAATAAATTTAATTTCATTGTATATGATCCTATAATTAATAAGAAGAAAAAAATCTTAAGGGAAGGGTTTTTCATCTTAAATTATATTCTATGATAAATATGTTCTATTATACACATATATTCTATTAGAAGGATTATAGAAATAGAATTTTACATATCATATAATAGTTATCCAGTTAATAATTTTATTTAATGTCTTATTTTATGTTATTATTTCGAGGTAATTACTATTAAAATGTTACCATGGTGGAAGTGGTTTAATGTTACAATCTCTTTATTAAACATGAATTTTATAATTATCTGATTGATGATTAAATATAATTATGTCCAATAAATAAACATAAAAACATTCCAAAATTGTTTTTTTTCATTTAGAATATATTTTTTCCCATTTATTTCCATCCCCATATATGAAAACCCAATTTTGAATTCACATTATTTAATGATTTGTTACATAAATGTATTCTTAATACATGTCCAAAAGATTTTGATAAAACATTATTTAAATCTTTATTAACATGATCCTAAAATCCAATCATTATTTTATTATTTTATAGGATAACCTGGTTACATATAAAAAAATTATGAGCTATAAATACCAATAATGGAAAAAGCAAAGCATATTATACTGTAAAGTAGTAAATCTGATACTAGAATCATATTAATGAAAAATAAATTTGGTGAAAATCCTAATATTTTACAATGATGCATGATTTGATATGATAACATAATGGAAATATAATTAAACATGAAATAAAAATAAGTAAAAACTAACATCGAAGACAATATCACATGGTACAAAAAATAGTTTCAGGTTTACTCCCTAGTACCATATATGATGTATCATGAGACTAAAAAAATTAAACGATTAATTAGAGGATTATTAAATTCTTTTCTTTGAAATCACATTAATATCATGTACATATAAAAGTTTTTTCATATAGATCACACAAAATATGGGTTTATTACATCACTATTATATGTATAATAATGGAGTGTGGATATATATTTGAAATCCCCCTATTAATGAAGGATAGGTACATCTTGGTGAATACCCTTGATTATGAATGAGGATAGGTATTCACAACTAAATTGTTTTAAATCAATAATCATAGAGATTTTTTCCTAGCATAATTGTTATACATAATGATTGATAGATTAAGTCAACAAGAGTGAAAGGGGTATGTAATCAAATTGAAAAAATAGTTTATATATGAGCTATATAAAACAACATATAATATAATGAAAAATTTGGAAAGAATCAAATAATTTAAAAGGGTTATCAAATAAACATGAGAAATAAGGTTTCTCATATAATGGGAGGGGGTTCTTATTGATTCAGAGGGGATCAATAAGAAATGGGGGGGGGGAGGGAGAGATATAGAGAGGGAAATTCAAGGAATGCCATTATAAATGTTTTCTTAGTGATGATATTTGGTAGGATGTGAGGGTTTATATATGCAAAAATGGGATGATTATATATATACTTCTAAACATATTTTTTGACTATAGATGAAAAGGTAATCAAAACCACAAAACATCCTATTTTTTTGGAATTTTTTCGGCCAAATTTTATTTTTTTCAATATTTCACACGTTTTTGAACTGATATCAATTATTTAATACCCTCAGTAATTAGTAATTGAATTATTTTTGTAAACAAATGATTTTGAAACCTTAAAAATATAATATAGGTTTTAGAGGATTCATTACGGTTTTATAAATTTTATTAAATTAACAAAAAAAATATCAAAGGAAAAATATATATTTTTACTAGGATAACTTATATGGAATATATTATATCTCTTTTGGGTCATTATGATATATTAAAAAATGTATTTTTATTGTATTTATGTTTGATACAAAAATTTGGTTGTGTTCGAAAATATTGAAAAAAAACATGGTTTCCTATTTTCAAAATACTCTTTTCATAAATAATATATATTTAATTAATAAAATTCTATATTTATTGGGATATAAAAAATTAAATAAAATGTAATCCTTTATTAAAAACACTATTTTTTATTGTAACACCCAGTGACCCTTAAAAACTTGTTTCTGATTCTGTAAGATTATATAATCCTTATATTTAATAATTATGCTTTTGTAATAATATTTTATTTAAATGTGTTTTATTTAAAAAATTCATGAATTCATTAGATAATATTTTGTATTGAAATTATAATTTCCATAAAAATCAATTTTTTTACCCTATCAGAATAAGAATTTTATCAAACTCAATATTTAATTAGTTAAAAAGTAATATTAAAAAGTTAAGAATATAATAATTTTTTAGTAAAAATAAAATATATTAACACATAAAATTAGGGTTAAGATATATATTCCTCTATATACATATATAATTCTGTAAGGGTATGGTGTGTGTTGATGAGATTTGCTTGAGGTGGCTCGATGAACATCGTTTGGGTGATGATCTCGATGTGTAAAAACAGATGTTGTAAATGATTTTTCTCATTCCATAGTCTCTAGATATTGTATTGTACATAGAAAAGTTAAACTCATATAGATTCTATCCCACTTAAAATATATGATAAATAAGATTTATAGGTTATAATTGTTCTGGTCAAGGCCAACAATTATTTCATCTTTGATAATTGAACATTTTCATCAATCTTAAAATAGGAATCATAATGTTCATTATTTAATGGATATATTATAAAAAATTATGACTAATAATAGTAATTTAATTCTAATAGACTATATAAATTGGAATTAATAAAGGCATTGAATGTGTTCTCTATAACTACATTATTTTATAAGGAATTTATTCAATTGAAAAGAAACTTTCATTTGGATAAATTATTATCCACATTATAAATATCATACTCAAATTTTTATTTTGATTAATTAAAATAATTTAATTTAATTTTTCAAATCATCAATTACATTTCCCATTTAACTTCACCAATATTTTCATTCAACTAAAATATTCGACAAAGTAAGTTGTCTTGTTTGCTAGAAAATTGTTTATATAATCTCATATCTTTACTAGTTACTCCTTATATAAAATATAATTTTCTAACAATACAAACTATGGATTGAAAACATGTTATGGGTGTAGTATATACTTCCTCTAGAGGGACACATGGAACACATCAAACACTTATTATAGGATATATGTGATTGAAAATAAATGGTCTAAAAATTTGATGTGATTAAGGATCTTAAATGGGATGATGAATCTAGGATTATGATTTCCATGCTATCCAAACCTCATGACATTTTCTTATAGTGAAATGTGATGTAAAAAATTACCTAAATTGTTTTTCTATATATCGAATTGATAAAAGTTAAAAGATATTTTCAATAATATTTGAGAAGTTTTCTTATGTCATTAAATAGTATAAACCTTTTCAATAATTTATTGGACAAGGCCAATTCCCATAATCTTCTTCTCTCCAAAATCTCCCCATTATATTAGTGTCTAACACTTCATCCCATCTAAAGGCTCACAATATTTCATTTTAAATCATGGATGTAATTTTATTTAAATAAGATATCCACTAAGAGAAGATGATGATCACAACATCCTTCAAAATGAATTGAACAAGATATCATTAATTTCTCTAGATTATCAATGGTACTTTCTATATGACCATCCATTTGAGTGTAATTAGAAGTACTGAAGCTTATTTATATATCTAATTCTAGAAAAATGTTACAATATAACCTTAGTGTAAACTTCAAATATTGACAAGATGTTATTGGGAGTGGACCTCCATGAAGTATGAGCACTCTCCTTATTGATTATTTGATCAGTTGGTTAAGAGAGAAATATTTATTGATATGAATGAAGTGTGATGACATGGTTAAGGGAACGATTACCACCAAAATAGAATTATTAACATTTCATGTACTAGAGATTCCTATGAGGAAATCCATGTTTCTGTTTTTCTATTTCTATTATAGTAAGGAATGTAGTATAATTATACCCTTAGACATCTATCATACTTTATTGACATTTTGGAACACAATGTGTCAATATAAAATCTTTCAAACATCCATCTTCTTTTAATACCATCAAATGTTTAGCATCAGATCATATTTTACCTTGATCTTTCTTGGATTAATAATGAAATATTAGCTATTCATAAAATCCAAATGTTATCACATTTTCTCATGTTTTGATTGAACAAAAATTCTATTATCAATCCTTATAACTATATTATAAGAAATATTTAACTCCATAATACTATATACCATATTCTGTAGCAACTCATTAGCTTTATGGGACACCATGATCATCTTAATAATGGATTTCCGTGTAGTAATATGGAGATTATATGATGAATATACTTTAATTTTTCTCATTTCAATCGATTCAATGTACAAGAAGATTGGATCCCTCGAAATCCTAATTATATATTTATTTTTTGGTCCTTTTTACAAAGATCATATGAAATGTTCATTGATTTTCAATTATGTTAATGGTTTGAAAAATCATAATATTTTTTAATATCTAACCTCCCAAATTAGAGGATGATGGAAACCTTGTGTGTGAATATATACATGAATATTTTTTTGGTCTTTTTATATGTCAAAATTATCCCCATATAAATAATGTTTCCAAATCTGAAATGGGAACATCACAGTGCCCATTTCTATATAATGTGTTGGATAGTTCTTGTAAAGATTTATTATTTTGAGGTAGGTATATACTACCAAATTTTCATCTTGGATGTTTATATAGCCCATTACATTTTTATATGCGTCACTATGAGTCAAACATCCATCCCTACATATGGTTATTATGGCAATCAGTGTAGTTATTAGACTCTTTTTTAGATAATTAAAAATAACATTGAAGTCATCATTCCTGAAAAACATGAAACCCATCTAGTTTTTATTGTTAATTGGGATTAAATATTGTGAAATGTGTGTCACATATTTATGACCGTACCATCTAGTCCAATGAAACTCTATGTTTCATGCTCATATTTTTGTTCTTTCTTGTTCTTAAATTATATTTGTTATTGATTTATTTATAGATATATGTTTTTAGTGATAACATTTCCCATGAAAGTGTCTTTTTCCAAAAAAAACATTTTATGCACTTTGAATATAATTTTTCATTATTCATGGTAATTTATATATTTTTTAAATGATTCAAATGTTCCTTAGTTTTTTAACAGATAAGAATGTCATTTATAAGGACTACAAAAAATATGTTGTGTAAATCCCTAATGTATATATTTATAAAGTCCCTAATGATTTCTGGAGGATTAGTGATTTCAAAGGGTGTAACACCTCATGAAATAATGACTAATTTCTTTTTTAAAAAATTATATATATTAGATATATTTTTATTCATTAAAAACATATTTTCAAAAAAAATACTATATTAAAGTATTATTTAACGATGAACATTATATCACATTTTTCAAGTTGTAATGTACAATATATAGTAACTCAATTATAAAAACATTTTTGGTAATAATAGTAAAAAAATATATTTAATTTATATATACTAATTAGAAATAAAATAAGAATCATGTTATTGAAAAACAAATTATTCGAAAAAATATAATTTTGTAAGGAAACAATTTCATCAATTCATACACAGATATGATAAAATTAAAATTTTCATTTTTTTTAAAATATTAATTTGATAAAATGAAATTATTTTTTCAAATAAATATATCAAAATTATCTTATGGGGGTTTTTTTGTCTTTTCTGAAAAGATTGATTTTTATAGAATATTGAAAAATAATTTTTTTATGTAATTAGTATTTTCATTTAGATTATTTAAAATGTTAAATTGAATTTTTAATTACTTTTAAGGTAAAACGTGATAATATATTTTATATTAAAAAAAATTCATTTGAATCAATTTTTTACAATTTTTTAATTTAATCCTTATATTATTATTATAATTTCAATCATTCAATAAAATTATTTCATCAAATTTTTTAGTATAATTTTAAATTAATTTATTTTATTTCATATAATTGAATTTGGTAAAATTGATTAAATGTTAGTAATAAAATAATTTATATTTTGAAATAAGTTTATCATAATTTTTAACATATTTAACTTTGAAAAAAATAACAATTAATGACAGCGATTAAGGTTAAAATGGGTTTACCAATGATTAAAAATGATAAAGGTTAAAATGCCATAAAACCTATATAATATTTACAAATGATTATATATCTACCATATAATGTATAAGGATATCTAATAATCTAATTCTAACTCATTTATAATGTGAAAAACGTGCTTTCACATTTTTCTCTTTATAAATTGCAAGTTTACTACACACCTCACTTATAAAATGATACCCTATATCCAATGTTCTCCACACCATCAAATAGTTTTGGTTCATTAATTAAATTACCAAATAAGTTAAATTCTTCAATAAAATCATTTTATAGTCATTGGTTATTTCAAAAAATCATTATATTAATACATTAGATATAATCGTAAATAGGTGGTATGATAATAGGTAAAATCCCTTACTATGCATTTTTGTTTTAGTTTTCTTCCACATCCTTAATAACTTAATCACATATGCTTATATAATAACATTTATTTATTCCATTTACTGGAATTTCATTATGTTATTTAAATTACCTATACACATAACCTCTTCCCAAAATTATAAAATAATAACATCTTTCAAGTGTATAATAAACTACAACTTCATGAATTGATGTAACGTGTTTTCCATCAACACCTCTGAAGGATGGGTATGATGACATATTAATAATATATATATATATATATATATTATTTATAATAATATCATAAATCTTGAATACTTATATTTTATTTTTATCTTTTTTAATTGTCATTGTATATGAAATATGATAACATTACTCGTGGGTACATCTAATTAGCACCTCACGGTGTGATGTGATTCATTATTCAGACACATTACATGGATGATAAAAAAGATAATTTAATTGAATTTTGGTGGAAAATGAAATAATTATTATATTAATGACATATTAATCACTATGAAAATTTTATATATCATTTTATTTCATACCTTTTCACTCACTGAATGATGATAATGTCATTCACGAACTTGTCGACTACCACATTCATGGAGGGATGTGACTCTATTTTCAACACCAATACTATGGATGATATATATAGGTATATTAAAAACATTAATATGTTATTTATGATTTTATTATCATTATAAATAGATAAATAATTACTTACATCCTATCTATAAATATTGTTCAAAAATGAATATGTTAATCGTGTATTCATATAGCATACCATCTCTGGGATCGTAACATACTTCATTATCAAAACCAACATTCATTATTGGTATTAAAAGATTTTTTTATAAATATGATTATTGTGAAAGTATTTATATTTTTTAGATGATGAAATATTTTCCTCTTACAATAATATTCAACCTACCAAAGTAATTTAGGATGCAATAGCCAAATATCAGCAAAACTCTTGATGTAAATAAAACTTATTAATTTATTGAATATATCATGGTAATAATAAAATTAATTGGAATGAAAAAAATGGTAACATTTCAAAATAAATTAAGTAATTAAAATATTTTTATTATTAAGGATGATAAAAAAATTTACCATATGAGTCATACTCAATGTAAGGGAATTCATCCAAATTTCCCTTTATTAAGGCATATTGTTATTTATGCACCTAATTTATTTTATATGGAATATATAATACCCCTTTTACATGTAATTTTATGTTTCCTTAATATTTACTTGTATTTTATGTTTCTGTTTTAATTATTTTACCTAAAAATATTTGACTTCATAATTACCAAGTGGTAAAAGTTATTTGAATATCTCACTTTCTTTTGTGATTGTTAAAATTCTCTTGAAAAAATCACATTATTGTGATAATTTTTCATTGTAAATTAAATTAGTATAAAATATCTGTATTATTTTATAAACCTTATTCTATTTTTACATAAAGTGTTCACATTGAATTTTATTTGATTAATTGAGGATATACTAATAAATTTATGTCATTTAATTAATACAAATATTTGATATTAAGGAATAATGGGTCATGAAATAAAGGAATTATTATATACATGAGTTATATTTTGGACATGATTATATATAAAATTACATTTTTATTTGAAAATCACTTTTTGGGAAATGTGAGAAACCACATAAGCTCTAAAAAGTATGTTAAAATGTATAATGACATGAAAAAATGCATTAAAAATGTGGCTAAAATTATTGGAGTATATTACCTTGTATAGATTCTAGTAAAGAGTATTTACCTTCAATTCTGGGTCATCATAGTTTATATCTTCATAGTTTTAATCCATCTTGTCCAATGTGGTAATGTACTCTTATACATTAATATTTTTCTCGTTAAAGCATCATGCTTTGATTCTGTGTTGCTAATTTATCTAAGACTCTTATCTAGTATTATCTTTCACCCATATCATTCTTTCTAAGATTATATCCTTGTAATCCTATAAGGATTTGAACTGGATTATCTCTGAACACATTTAATCGTTGGAATGTAAAATAATAACTATGTTATTTATTCCCCTTATTATATGGATCCATCTATGATACCCTCTATGTTACCCTTATCATGTCTCTAAACACTATTTTTCCATTTTGAATGGACTGGGTTTCCTTGCTTGCAAGGTCTAGGATGGATGAACCTACTGTTTTATCACTGGATATTCTGGAAGACCTAGTTTCCATCATCTTTAGTAACTAATAATAGTATTTCTTAACTTTATACCTTTTCCCCTTTAACACATGTTGGGAAAAAATTTCTGAAGGTATCATTTGAGCATTTTTGAGGTGATTGTGTTTGTTGACAAAGTAAACATTTGGGTTGTGATTGTTGTCAAAGAAAACCATGACATAAAAATTAGTTGACAAAGGGGATTTCATGGATGAGTTTCGAGTTCAAGTGTTGTGGTCAACTATCCATGTTTGATTAAAGAACATCGACAAAGGAATAGATGATAAAGAGGTGGCATAAAAAGCACAGATACAAGGTGGCTCCGTTTTCCATTGTTTGCCAAAATTTTGGGCCTAAAAATCGTAAAAAGAAGAAAAGTTTTTTTTTGGAAAAAGGACTTGTGCTCCAAGGCCTTGGAGGATTGGAAACTTGCGCGGCATATGTTTTTGAAGATCATATCATCAAAATATGGCAAAGGGATAAGGATCGCTCAAGTATTTGGATGGTCGCACAAGTGACATGCGCGCCGTGAAAGAGACTTGCACGTCAATGCCTTGGAAGCTTGAAAACTTGCACGCCAATGGTTTTTCAAGATCAGAAGATCAAAATATTGCAAAGTAAAGAGGTTCGTGCAAGTTTGGATGTGGGTCGTGCAAGTGACTTGCAAGGGAAGAGACATGCGCGCCGAGACATGCACGCCGAGGGTTGACTTGCACAGTGTCGCACAGTGTGGTCAAATTGCCTATAAATACTGGACCACCCATCCTCATATCTCAATGGAGTTCAACACATAGAAAAATCAGAGATACCATCATGCAGGTGAGGACGTCGCGCAAGTGGTGGTGTGTCGCGCAAGTGGGACTTACGCGCCAGATTTGAAGAAGGGTGATTGTTGGTAGTTGTGCGCCAATATTGGATTGGGCGTAAAACGAAGTGTGTCAGGCAAGTTTGGAGTTGAAGAAGATTGTGTCACACAAGTGTGTGAGGTGGGCTTGCGCACCAGTTGTGACTTGCAAGCCGATACTTACGATCTGAGATAGACTTGCGCGCCAAGTAAGGTTTATTTTCGGAAGTGATTTTCAAGCTACGTGGAAGCTAGAAGTTTTCCGGATACCTTCGGTACAAAGAGAGATTCATCTATGGGTGAAAGTTGGACTTCAACAGAGTATCCACATACAACAAAAGTTGCATTCTTTCATGAAAACGAAGAGACCTACAGGTCTATAAGCTATTAGTGGATCCTTTCCTAAGTAGTGAGCAATGGAAGAGGAAGAAGGTGATCCTCTCCACTAGCAGTGAGCTAGAGAGTGTGATATATGGAGAGACCCTTGGGAAAGCAGTGAGCTGGCCCTAAACATTGTAAAGGCAGTGATCCTAGGCATAGAAGTGATCTATCCAGAACATTGTAATCCACAGCTAGTGACGTTTATTGGAATTTGGTACGACCGATAACCTGTCGGCGTATACTCCTTGGACATAGCCCTTAGCTGTGAACCAAGTAAAATTGATGTGCCCTGTGCATGCTTTACATTCTATTTATATTGTGAAATAGGAAAGAGAGAGAATAGTTTTTTTATTAACAATGAATGAAGATCAGAATGGCCTTTAATTTTAAATCAATCATACCCAGATTCACCCCCCCTCTCAGGGTATTCAGCCTTGTGGACCTAAAAGTACATTACACCCTCTGATATCCCAAAATCCCTTACTTATGTTTTTTTTCAAGGGAAATGAAGACCTCTAACACATGTTACTTCAATCACATCAACTGATAGTTGTATATATATTCATATTTCATAATAATTCTCAGATAATTTGTAATTCATTATTATATTATCATCTTGAAAAGGTAATCCAATACCAAAACCATCCCAATGCTTCTATCCAGAGAACCCCTGGTATGAACCATCATCATCCAACCCTAAAAAAATTCTTAGAATTATGCATGGATTTATGAAATTATGATGTTCTTTATTCCCCTAATAATGTAAAGAATTATCATGGCCCATATAATATAGGGAAACAAAAACAAAGTCGTTCTGCACATGTTCCATGAGGGAGAGTCCTTTACCGATGTACACTACCTCTAGCCTGGAATCCACATGAACTGATATGTCAAGATATTCAACTCCTCCAATTACATGTGTCCAATTACACACACCCAAATAATGTTTCAATTAAAATAAAACATCCACCATATATGCATTTTAATCTAATAACGATGCTTCACACTTAGTAGAAGTATCCTTAGATGAGTCAGTCTGTGTCACCAATGGGCTCTCAGTTATCGTACTAACCTCTTTCGGTATAGCTTCATGATGATCATCATTGAGATATATTGGATGAACCACTCCAAGACCTTTGTTATTATGGAACCTCTCCATCAACATCTATACCTGTCTTATCTAACTACAATGGAACACAAAATCTATATTTCCAAGATGACCACATGAAATAAATTAATCTATCCATGATTCATAATGGACCTCTTATATCCACCGAAATATTTTTCCCAAATTAAACGATTTTGGACTAGGAGTGTTGATCTGTTTTATAAAATTATTCCAAACCTTGGTATCATGTTCCAAATATCAACATATCAAACTATTAATCATTTCCATCATTAATAATTTAATCATTGTAATCCAAGTGATTCTAAAAATTATATTATATATAAATGCATTTAATTCATATGTTATTAACTAATTGGAATGTGTTTTCATTTATTTACCTTACCATATTGATTATTCTTTATCGGATCATTATATTGAAGTTATTTATATGGACATTTTTTTGTTATTTAAAATTCCATTATTTTTTAAATTTTTTATTAAATAGATATTCTGTTGTACATAAACATTACATCGAATTCATTCTCACCATTATTTTTTGTACTCTCATAGTGATATAATAATTAATTTCTAGATTCAGTTCAAATATTACAAATGCTCTTCATTTTAATTTTATGTAAAATTTTACCTATATATAATAGTTTTTGTATATGTAAATGGTTCCATGAAAATTATACATTAATATATCCTACAGTATTCGACCACTTTTATATATTCCAATATAATTAAGTTGGAACAATCATCAAGTAACTTGATTTGTGGTCAATACTGTTCATATTATAGAAATTTTAGTACAACAAATGGGTAATATATTAAGCAAATAATTACTTTGGAAAATTAAAATATGATTAAATTTGATGATATGTAGTGTGGGACATCTTAATGTTTTTGTATGGATGAGATTATATGGTTTCAACTATCAATACATCCCTATCTGGATACTAAATTGGGGTTTTGTTCTGGAAAAGAGGTAGTAATGGGTAATAAATCCCAAAATAGTGAAGTATGAATTACCCATTAATTACTTGGTGAATCAAAATCGGAATTACTACACATGTGTTTTAACACTCCTAGGATATATTATTATGGTAATTCACATTTACTCTACAAACCAATATGATGTATTTAAGTATAAATACATCTTCAAAAAAACCATGTTTATGATTCTATGATTAACATTGCAAAATTTTAACTTTATGTTATATGGTACACCATATGTTGAATTATACATTATGATTTAAAATTAATAATTTTCAGAGTTAATCTAGTATATTTCTTTTTATTGAAATGGATCCTAGACGGATGAAGGGTACAACTACTCATGTCCAATATGAGGTTTGGCCATATGAGGAAGCCAAAAAAACTAGTAATAGAACTATGAAACTTATGGATATATTAGGGAATGCAAAAAATGTTATGAAAAATAAACATGACCATATGAAAAAACATTTTCCAAAATAATATTATCCGGTATTGAATAGATTTATGTGAAAGAATCGACCATCATTTTGTGGGACTAAAAATACAATGGTACCTGATAAATGCAGTGATTCTCTAGAAAATATATTTATGGCCTTGAGATATAATGAAAGGGAAAAGGTTACACTGGAATTGTATTATCTAAAAGGAAATTTTGATCAATGGAGGTTCTTGATCCTAAATACAGGGGAGAAGTAGGATGTAAAACACATGAAATGGAATCCTTTATTGGATAAATTCATCAATAAATATTTACACCATGAAAAAATTAAATCAGGAGAATGTTCATCTTATTTTAAAAGGGAGAAATTTTATAATGACAATGATACAACCTTAACAGGTCTATCTATGTATGGTACAAATTATAATCACCACACAGGTTGACAGATAGACCACTTCATTGAAGGATATATTCCATGTATCTGAAGCACACTGCAAACACAATATTTTTCATTATATGATGAAATTGTATTATATTCCACCAAAAATGAGAATGAATAATCAATATCAAATATGATCAAGGTAAATTAATAAGATACAAGATTAAATTGTAATTATGAAGAAGAATTGAATCAAATAATAATAAGAGATTGACGCAATTTACACCTTTTGAGAGTTGTGAAAAGAATCATCCTTAGAAATTCCAGAAGGGAATGAGAGTTTGCTATATTTTTAGAGAAAATTTTCATCTTGATTATTAATATATCTGGAAGGAAAAAATAAATGGTTTATAGTGCTTCAGTTTTAATTTTATAGGATGATTATCCATACTAATGTCCCAAGAATCAAGGTATTATACATTAGAAGAGGCCAGGTAGTGGAGGGGTAGCATACATGCTCACTACATATGATGTGGATGTATCAAATGATGGGTTGGAAAATTATTTTACAATTGATATAAATTTATCTATCAATTTATTTTATTTTTTATCCTTACAGTCTTCAATATCATCCATTTTGTCTAATAATATTAGATATTTCCAAATCACTATAATAAATAATGTGTGAAAAATCAATGTACAATACTCAATAAAACAATGATGTGTTAACTAGTCCCAATTATGACACATACACATTATTAACATTTTGAACTTATTTTCATAAATATGGTTTAATTTGATATAATCTTGTTTATAGACTGACTATAAAAATATGATGAAAAGTTTATTATAAGAAGAAGCAAGTTACAATTCACGATAAAGATATAGAATTTATTATCCTCAAAAAAGATACATATTCATATAAGAGAGGTCTCGATCCACCATTAGAGGCTCCAATTAATGTGACTCATAGTGAATAAGAGAAAAAATTCTTGGAAAATTGAAGGTAATCATAAAATTAACTATTTACTTATTGAACAAGAATACATTAATATATTTTATGAATAATTACCTGGACATCCCCAAAGTGCGATGTTTTGTTTTTCATTGAATTAATCCTTGATGTAAGACAAATATCAAAGAAAACATGTATAATAGACACTGTGGAATTATTGGAGGTAACTAAAAACTATATAGGTTGTGTGATAAGGGAATTTTCACCCTAGAGTATCATTACGGGGAGGGGCTAATATATATTTATTTAAAAAATCAATCCATGACGCTATGAGTTGATTATAGTAAAATCATTGATATTAAGATAATAATGAGCTATATTATATTCCACATTGATAAATTATTCAATCAACTACATGAATCTTATTATTTTTCAAGTATTGACCATCTATCTAGGTATCATCAGTTCCATGTTAATAAGGAATATAATACAGATAAATAATTCTAAATGAGGTTTCTAAATTACAATTTTAGAATTAATAAATTTTGATTAACTAAAATTATCAAAATGGTGTCTACTGGTTCTCCCTCTTCGGAGCTCCTAGTATTTCCCATGGTTTTGATGTCAATCATTGTGGTCCCTCCCCTCTCTGGGGGGCGGGGTTCCCTCAAACTTACGTGGGTACTCAAATTCCTCTTTCCACCCATTTAACCAACAAATAGTACCTCACTACCTTACCCACCAATGATATTTTTACCTAATGTGGTATATATCTTCAAAGTCTTTCCACATCATCTGATCTCGACTGTGGAGTTCATGAAGGCATCAACCCTTCTTAAACAAACTCAAGTATTTCATTTTATATTGCATTGTCCATCAGTGTACTATTTTCATAGAATTTTTTAAAGGTATTATGTATTAAATTACATGGTGATTGATTTATTAGTCGATGAATGACATATTATGATATGGTTCCCTTCAAGGGAGGACTGTTTTCAGCCTCATCCAAGGATCCTCACTTTTGTAGAAGATCCAACTTATTAATCTTTTGATGGTCATATGATTTCAATTTTAAGTGAGAAGCTCCAACAATCGTGAAAGGGGTAAGTATCCATTAACTAACAATTCCATTTCAAAATTTATGCATCATTTTGATGTTGGGTAATATTTTGGGGAAATTCTTATTCTCGGATATTAGAACATAATTTTGTTCCAACCAATTATTACTATTTTTATTTATTGAGGATGATGTTTCCAAAAAATAAATTGACTTGTTTTTATTATTGTTTTAAAATAATTTTGTTGAAATAATAATGTTTTCTCTGAATCCTATATTTTGTTTGTTTTCTTTGTTCAAGGCGTTGCTTCATTCGTCTCCATATTTTATATGGAGACACAAAGATTCTATTTGGGTTGTTAACCAAAACCAGTTGATTGATCCAACTCCCACCGATATCTCCTATGTTCTTTTGGTTCCCAATACCTCTCTCAGTTCAGATCCTCTCATGGTTAAGCCTATATTTTGGAATCCAGACCCAAAATGTTTCCTCATATTTCTATTATTGAAACATGATTTTGGTGTTTCCAAGTTGATAAGCGAACCATGGGAGAGACTTTTTCTATGACAACCCCCAATATTACTGATACATTCAAGGATGAAGCTATTCATGATAGATAGATGTTTCAATATTTTTTTCTTTAAGTAGGGATAACTGTAAAGACCTAGAAATTTCAAGTGAATTTTTTTCTAATTTTTTTTGGAATTTTACTAGAACGCAGTTTCTGACTGCGCCTGATTCCGAGGCCCGGTGTGCCCGGAATCATTTTCCAGAGTTTAGCTCGGGTACGTTCAGTGAACGAACGAGCGGGTTTTTCTAACTTCTGAACCGGTGCTCAGAATCGAATTCCGAGGGCACCGATGGAATCAAAACACCGGTATTTTCTTAGAAATTCCTTTTCCGGAGTTGCATTGGCTTGGGAGTGGTTTTTAATTTTTGGGGGTTAAGTGAAGAAAAGAAAATAAAGTGGTGCAACAACTTTATATTATTTCACTTAAAGCCACATAAAGATTCTTAAGATGAGTTGAAGCGGATAGGGTGCAATCCGAAATATCCTACCCTCTTGGTAGGATATTTGTGAGGCGGGGCCCGCACGATCCCCACCGTTTCTTTTCCTCTAAGTAACACACCCGCGAAAACCCCCTCTTTAATGAAAGTCAACCGTGCGTTTTTTCTGGATAAGAAATGCCTCATTAATTGGGTAGTTAAATTGTTACAATTAATTCAATGAATTAATTGTTCATTTCTTTTCTTTGAAATTCAAATGTGTCATGTGCGTTAATAAAATAAGATAACTCTTATTTTATTTATGTTGGAACTTGAGGCATGGAGAGGATTTGGAGGGAAGCGTTCTTCTTCGACGAAGAACGCGAAGAACGCTCTGACCTCCCACAAAGAACACCAAACCCTCGGTGTTTGACGATGTGACGCCGTATACTACGACGTCAACGACGCCGTATACTACGACGTCAACGACGCTTCTTTCACGACATAATCGTGTTCAACGACAACACATGAGGAAGGGAATTCTGTTTTAAGAATGATTTTATTCCCTTGATTTATTTCTTCCAAAAGAAAACAAAGAACACGAATCAACTTATTACCTAGTTGATCCACTATTGTTTTCCTTTCGGGTTGGGAATAGTCTGTTGCGGGGAAAAACTGTTTGGGTTGTATCTCTTTTGTTCGGGAAATTTCCTTATTGTTCTTCGTCTTTTGGGCCGCTTGTTACCAACTTAACGGGAGGAGGTCGAACCGCACGAACACGACCAACTCTCATCCCTCTTTGTTGTTTGATTCATTGCAGCATGAACAAAGGTGACCCAGTGCAATGGCACTGTGTGGACACAAGAAAGAACGCATAGATGAAGTGCGACGCCGTCGTGCCGCACCGTTGAGGCCGAACGAAACTGCGGGTGGAGTCGGGGCCGCAGAGGCGATTTGAAGACCCCGCGGTTTTTTGTCGAAGTGTGGATCGAATATCGATGGTGATACGGGCCGATAAGGTGTTTTGAAGGCTCTGAAGCGAAGGTCGGGTCCCGTGATGATCTCTGGCGAAGACCACAGGCGAATCGGACCACCGGAGCACGTCCGGTGGTCCGCGGAAGCCCTCCCCGGCGCGCCGCACCGGCGCGGCGGCACCGACGGTCGGGGGAGGCTGCGCCCGGAGCGCCATCGGAAGAATCCGCCACGGCTGAAGCCACTGCGGCGAGCAGGGTTCCGCGGCCGCGCGGAACCAGGGAACGAGGGACGCAGCCTTCTGCCGCGTCCGGTGACACAGAGCGGCCCCCACGCGGGGGGGGGGGGGGGGGGCTCCTTCGGGGCGGCCGCTCGGCCAGCGCCGAGACACCCGGACGGACCGCCAGGCCGGGTTGCGCCCAGACTAGGCCGGATCGCGCCGGCCGGGCTGGGTCACGCCCAGCCGGGTTAGACCCAGACCCGGGTCAGGTCAACTTGGTTTGGGCCGACCCAGGGGGGTTGGGCCGGGTCGGTCCGGGCCCAGACCCCCCGTTTTCGGACCCCTCATGGTTTTTGGACCATATCATGAGCTGTAGACCTTCGATCGACGCACCATCATCGGCGATTCGACCCTCGGATCGAGTTAGTCGTTTCGGTATATTATACTCAAGGTTTCAGAGATCTTTGGGTTCGGCCGGGTTGGTTCGGACACGAAACCAACCCGGCCCTTGGAGCGGAAATGCTTATATCTTGAGCTCCGGACGTCCGATTGACGTGCCGTTGACTTTTCTAAATTCCTCTTGAAGAGACGGAACTTTTTTCATTCTTCTCCCAAGGATTGGACGCTGTCTAAATATGGCCGGGTTGGATTGTACCCGAAATCCAACTGGGCCCCTAGAACGGAAAAGCTGATATCTTTCAGAATGGATGTCCGTTTAACGAACCGTCAGCGACATTGGTGATCACATTGTGAAACGGTCTCTATGAGTATACCCTATAGGAATTCGGGGTACAGTTGAGATATGGACGGGTTGGTTCGCAAATGAAACCAACCGGGCCCCTAGGAAGAAAAGGCTAATAACTCACAGACCGGGCGTCCGATTGACGCGCCATCTATTGTGTTGAGACCCTTATGACGAGGCGGTCCTTTGAGATAAATCTTCATGGGACTTTTTGTTACTTGGAGTATTGACCAGTAGCTCGTGGAGCGGTCCCTCCCGGAGATGAGCATACGGAGTACGGAGACTGTGTAGACGACTGAGACCTGATGACTGCTTGATCGACTCGACTTGGGGTGAGTCGACTAGCCCAGTGGACGGAGCGCCTGGTATTTGGCTACAGACCCACGACGGATGGATCTCTTGGTAGTTGGCAGCAGACCCGCGGTACACGACCGGAGGAGTACCTCTGTAGGCTATTAGGGGGAGTACCCGATATTTGGCGGCATACCCACAGCAGACGGAGAACCCAGTATTTGGCAGCGGACTTGCGATACTCGACAGGAGGAGTACCTCAGAGACTTGGATTAGGGAGAAGTACCTCGGAGTCGTGACAATACCACTGTACACTCTATATACGGGGCTCTTCAACAGTTACGGTTTCGATAATGAAATACTGGGTTTGAGCTGAGTCTATGATCCTTGTGCTTCCTCATGTTTGAGATGGGTTATTTGATAACTTTGTTATATGTATGGGCATATACCTAAGTAGAGTTTATCTGTTCAGATCTTATTTGTGGTTATCCTTGTTGGTTTTAGTGATACCTTGAGGGTCTTGGGGTCCCTACTAAGTATCGTTATACTCACCCCTGCACGGGCTATGCCCGCACCTCATTGTGTTGGTTGCAGACAACGGGTAGTGCTGACGGAGGAAGAGTGTTCGAGGATTGGACGGTACCCGGAGGTGGACTACACGACGAGTCAGTATCCAGAGGTGGACTTCACGGCGAGACGATACTCGGAGGAGGTTGGCGGGAGAGAGCATTTTGGAGGCTATCTGTACCTACCGTTCAGGTTGGATCCGTGGTGGATGACCCAGGAGCTGCGCCATCTATACCTACCCTTCAGGTAGGATCCGAGGAGGACGACCCAAGAGCCGTTTCCGTTCTTCCAGCTGTTGTCTTTTATTATTGTACTTTGTTCAGTAGTAGTTTCACTTTCATTTGGGTTTGTATTCTGGCCCATTTACCTTTCATGACTTCTCTTTGTACTTAGTTTTTTACTTCCGCTTGTACTCTGTGGTGTTTTGATTACTTTTCTATGGAAATGCCTCCCCAGTTATCGGGATTTACGCCTTTGGTGATGGTTTCCATCCCTTGGCCTATGGAAGGCGGGCTTGGGGTAGTCACGGCACGGGCCCCGAGGACGGGTCGTGACAAATTGGTATCAAAGGAGTCGGTTCTACCGCAGAACATATAACTCTGATATTTTCTTTCTGTGAAGCAATAGTGTTAAGAGTACTGAGTGTTGTTTTCAGTTCAGGGAGTCCAGTGTTGGTGCGGGCGGCCGACGTATCCATACACCAGGACCCTGACAACTTATTTCCATCTTTGTGCACGAAAACACTTATTGCGTGTGTGTTTCCAGAAGTTTTTAAATATCAGCTCAAACCATGTCATCTCACTAGGTATAAATCTTTTGACTGTGTGATGTTTGTTTCTTTTAGGATTCCTCCCCACAGACGACCAGCTAGAGCCCCGAGAGCTGTCGGTATTGACAGCCCGCCGAGCGACGTGGCCTTAGTAAAGGGTCCTATCCCAGTTGTGGCACCATCAGGGGCACCATCAGCACTACTACCCATTGGGCCACTGATTCTACTAGCCCCAGCAGCAGAGGGTGCACGTCGCTTGAGCGCACTGCACGTGTTCCAGCGCCAGACCACCAAAGTTCTGGGGAGAGATGGACCCGCAGGTGGCTGAGGATTGGATGGAGGTTGTGGTGAGAGTCTTCAGGCTAGTGGGGACGCCGGCCGATTTCATGGTGATCCTTGCTGCCAGCCTTCGTTAGGCAGCATCAGGCAGATAGTGGAGCCTGATGCTTCAAGTGCATGACGAGGCGACACTTCTATGGGCAGACTTCGAGATCTTGTTCCGGGTAGAGTTTGTACCCGGTACCCTTCGAGAGGTGCATATACAGGAGATACTTCAGCTGCGGAAGGGAAGTATGAAAGTGGCACAATATTCAGCGAGGTTCATAGACCTGTCACGCTACTTCACAGATATGGTATGGGACCTGTTCTTTAGGGCCCGAACCTTCGAGCAGGGGCTCAGGCGGGAGATTAGAGCTTCTGTTTTTTCTCATAGCATTCCGACCCAGACATGGGTGTTGGAGGGAGCCCTATTAGTGGAGAGTTTCCTTGCTGAGCAGTCTCCAGCAGCATGACCCCCCACTAGCCAGCTTGCGGCAGAGTCTTCTACAGCAGGAAGTAGACAGATGACGCAGAGGTCTAAGAGGACCAGACCTACCGGTGGCCGACTGCACGACTCAGGTTCAGTTGTGTGGGGGAACCATGGTGGAGTCAGAGCCAGTCGTGCCGAGAGTGGACAGTGTTACTCCTGCGGCAGGATTGGTCACATGGAACGTGACTATCCGACCCTCCATGCAGATGACAAGCAGTTAAATTAAGAACCTCACAGCAAATGGCAGATGTTCGATCAGGGCATACCACAAGGAGCAGTCGGCCATGGAATAGGAGATGGTCATGCAACTGGAGGTGGACGACGCTTCGGGGTGTTGCCACCACCACCACCATGAGTCCCACCCCGACCGCAGGGGACATGAGGACATGGGAGAGCTTAGATTCAGGCAGCTGAGGCCTATGGTCATGGAGCTCCGTAAGCAGATGGACAGGATCGGGACTAGCTCCAGACCTGGAGGCTATTGATCATGTTTCATCTAGTTTTGTTGATGTTTGTCTGTAGTTGCTTCTTATATTTGTACTATGAGCTGCAATAATAAAAAGACACTTATCATTGTGATGTTTTCTTTACTGTCCTTTTGTTTGGTTGATACCGAGTTGTCCCGGTTAAAACTGTTGACTTGACCCTCAGATTCGAGATTTCTACTGGAGGAGACCCAGTGACCTCACACTGATACCGACAGTGTGACTTGACCCTTGGAGGCGAGAGTGAGAGTTGGATCAATTAGTAGTTACTTCAAGGCCTTACGACGTCATTCATGGCATGAATTCATAATTCATGTCAGGATTGACTATATTAGGCAATGGGGATGGTTAATCTAGGGGATGAGACCAAGTTTCACTTTTCGGCAAAGGATAAATTTTAGCATCTCTTCAGATTGTAGACAAAGAAGGTGAAGATCATCCAAGAGTGGATGAAGACTGCACAATGTAGTAGGAAACAAGAAACTGGTGCCAGTTTTAGAGACTCGAGCGTGTTAAATGTTTCAAAAAGAGGATGCTTTAAGAAGAGATGAGTCTGTGAAGCAGTAGACGTGGAGCTAGATCTAGGAGAGCAACATGAGGTGGTGTACATCTAAACATGCTACAGCCACCCGTCTGAGTTATCCCCACCAGGCTCAGGGAGCTGGAGGGCAGAGGGATAGTGCGGCTGCATTCTGTCAGGGAGAGTGACCCAATGGCTCTAAAAATTATTCAAGGGACAGTCTGTGTCCACTACTAGATGTTGTAGTAACAGACGTCGATATGAATCATTCCTTGCTTTCACAAATGTTGTCCCAGACCTAGAGTTTCCGGTATGCCGTGGAATTGACCCTCACGTCTCGAGATACCTTAGGAGGAGACTCGATAATCACACATACGTAGACAGTGTGGTCAGACCCTCGAGGCAAGAGTTTTGGTTGGAATCTCTTGGTGGCAGCGTCGAGGCCTTACGACGTTGGTTTGAGTATGTACTGGTCAATCACAGTTCAAACACAAAATGACGGTATTAGGAAAAAAGGATGTGGTTTAACTACGACATCAGGATGGGTTTTCCTTGGTCGGTGAAAAGGAAACCCCAGGCAGCACAGGAAATACTCTTGCACAGGAGGGTGCGGCCGATCACTCTTGAGTCAGTCAAACTTACCCTCGTGGCAGCAGTCATTTGAGTTCCAGTTCTAACAGGAATTGGAGACCTCTGGAGTTTGAGGATGACGATCACGTTCTTATACGGGTCTCACCTCGACGAGGTCTACAGAGTTGTGGCCAAGGAGGCAAGTAATCTCTAAGGTTCAACAGAAGTTTCTAGGTCCTCATCTAGGTAGGTGAGTTGGTTTACCACTGGACCCATCCACCTCAGTTGTACGAGGTGCACGATGACTTCCACGTATCTCAGCAGAGGAGATACGTGCTCGAACCTTCACATATCATTGACCATGGGGAGCTGAACGATGGCGATGGGGTGACTTTCACGGAGGTTCCAGTGGGGATCGAGGATCGACAGGGGTGGATCCTATGAGAACATTCTATTCCTCGGGTGTTCTTTCACTGGTAGTACGGGAACCTCTAGGTGAGCACATGAGAGCGGGAGGTTCAGATGCGTGCTCAGTACTGCTTTTGTGACCATAGTTTGTGTTAAAGATTTACGAGGACGTAAAGCCCTTCGGTGGGAGTAATGTAAAGACCCAGAAATTTCAATGGAAATTTTTTCTAAATTTTTTCTGGAATTTTACAAGAACGCAGTATCTGACGGTGCTTGATTCCGAGGCCAGGTGTGCCCGGAATCATTTTCCGAAGTTTAGCTTGGGTACGTTCAGGGAACGAATGAGCGGGTTTTTTTAACTACTGAACCGGTGCTCGAAACCAAATTCCGAGGGCACTGATTGAACCGCAGCACCGGTATTTGCTTAGAAATGACTTTTCCGGAGTTGCGTTTGCTCGGGTGTGGTTTTTAATTTTTGGGGGTTAAGTGAAAAAAATAAAAAAATGTGGTGCGACAACATTATTTTATTTCACTTAAAGCCACATAAATCCACTTAAAGCTGCTTAAGATGAGTTGAAACGGATAGGGTGCAATCCAAAATATCCTACCCTCTTCGTAGGATATTTGTGAGGTGGGGCCCGCATGAGTCCCACCATTTCTTTTCCTCTAAGTAACGCACCTGCGAAAACCCCCACTTTAATGAAAGTCAACAGTGCGTTTTTCTGGATAAGAAACGCCTCATTAATTGGGCAGTTAAATCGTTACAATTAATTCATTGAATTAATTGTTCGTTTCTTTTCTTTGAAATTCAAATGTGTCAAGTGCATTAATAAAATAAGATAACTCGTATTTTATTTCTGTTGGAACTTGTGGCGTGGAATGGATTTGGAGGAAAGAGTTCTTCTTCGACGAAGAATGCGAAGAACGCGAAGAACGCTATGACCTCCGAGGAAGAATTCCAAACCATCGAAGTTCGACGACGCGACGCCATATACCGCGACATCAATGACGCTTCTTCCGAGATGAAATTGCGTTCGACGACAACGCTTGAGGTAGGGAATTATGTTTTAAGAATGATTTTATTCCCTTGATTTCTTTCTTTCTAAAGAAAACAAAGAACACGGATCAACTTATTACCTAGTTTATCCTCAAACGTTTTCCTTACGGGATGGGAATAGTCTGTTGCGGGGAAAAACTTTTTGGGTTGTTTCTATTTTGTTCGTGAAATTTCCTTGTTGTTCTTCATCTTTTGGGCCGCTTGTTACCAACTTAACGGGAGGAGGCCGGACTGCACGAACAAGGCCGACTCTCCTCCCTCTTTGTTGTTTGATTTGTTGTGGCACGAAAAATGGAGGCACAATGCAACGACACCGTGAATACACGAGAAAGAATGCGGCGAAGAAGCGCGGCGCCTTCGCGCCACATCGTTGAGGCCGAACGAAACCGCGGGCGGAGTCGGGGCCGCGGAGGCGATTTGAAGACCCCGCGGTTTACTGTCGAAGTGCGGATCTACGATCGATGGTGAGGCAGGCCGCGAAGGCTTTTTAAAGGCTTTACAGTGAAGGTCAGGTAGTAGGATTATCTCTGGAGAAGACTACAGGCAAATCGGACCACCGGAGCGCCTTGGGTGGTCACCGGAAGCCCCCGCCGGCGCGCCGCACCGGCGCGGCGGCACCGGCGGTCGGGGGTGGCGGCACCCGGAGCGCCACCGGAAGAATCCGCCATGGCTAAAGCCGCGGCAGTGAGCAGGGTTCTGCGGCCGCATGGAACCCGTGAACGAGGGACGCGGCCTTGCGCCGCGTCCGGTGACACGGAGCGGCCCCCGCGCGGGGGGGGGGGGGATCCTTCGGCACGGCCGCTCGGCCAGTGCCGAGCCACCCGGCCGGACCGCCAGCCCGGGTCGCGCCCCGACCGGGCTGTCCCGGGTCGGACCCAGACCCGGTTCGAGCCGACCCAGAGGGGTTGGGCCAGGTCGGTCTGGGCCCAGACCCCCCGTTTTCAGACCCCTCACGGTTTTTCCCACATATCTTGAGATGTAGACCTCCGATCGACGCACCTTCAGCGGAGATGCGACCCTTGGATCAAGACGGTCATTTCAATATATTATACTCAACGTTTCGGAGAACTTTGGGTTCGGCCGGGTTGGTTCGGACACGAAACCAACCGGGCCCTCGGAGCGGAAACACTTATATCTTGAGCTCCGGACGTCCGATTGACGTGCCATTGACTTTGTTAAATTCATCTTGATGAGAAGGAACTTTTTGAATTTTTCGCTAGAGGATTGGATGCTGTCGAAGTATGGCCAGGTTGGATTGTACCCAAAATCCAACTGGGCCCCTGGAACGGAAAAGCTGATATCTTTCAGACTGGACGTCCGTTTGAAGAACCGTCAGCGGCGTTGGTGATCACGTTGTAAAATGATCCCTATGAGTGTACCCTATGGTAGTTCTGGGTACATTTGAGAGACGACCAGGTTGGTTCGCACATGAAACCAACCGGTCCCCTAGGACGAAAAGGCTAATAACTCACCGACCGGGCGTCCGATTGACGCGCCGTCTGTTGTGTTGAGACCCTTATGACGAGGCGGTCTTTTGAGATACATCTTCGTGGGACTTTGTGATACTTGGAGTATTTAATAGTAGCTCATGGAGCGGTCCCTCTTAGAGACGAGCATATGGAGTACGGAGACCGTGTAGACGACTGAGACCTGACGACTTCTTGACTGACTCGACTTGGAGTGAGTCGACTAGCCCAGTGGACGGAGCGCCCGGTATTTGGCGGAAGACCCACGACGGACAGAGCGCTTGGTAGTTGGCAGCATACCTGCGGTACTCATCCAGAGGACTACATCTGTAGGCAATTAGGGGGTGCGCTCGGTATTTGGCGGCAGACCCACAGTGGACAGAGCGCCCAGTATTTGGCAGCAGACCCGCGGTACTCGACAGGAGGAGTACCTCAGAGACATGGATTAGTGAGAAGTACCTCGGAGTCGTGACATGACCACTGTACTCTCCAGAGACGGGGCTCTTCAGCAGTTACGGTTTCGATAATGAAAATCCTAGTTTGAGCTGAGTCTATGATCCTTGTGTTTCCTCAGGTTTGAGATGGGTTACTTGATAACTTTGTATATGTATGGGCATATACTTAAGTAGAGGTTATCTGTTGAGATAATCTTTGTGGTTGCCCTTGTTGGTTTTAGTGAGACCTTGAGGGTCTCGGGGTCTCTACTGAGTATCGTTATACTCACCCCTGCACGGGCCATGCCCACACCTCGTTGTGTTTGTTGCAGACGATGGGAAGTGCTGACGAAGGTCGAGTGTTCGAGGACTGGACGGTACCCGGAGGTGGAATACACGATGAGTCAGTATCCGGAGGTGGACTTCATGGCGAGACGACACTCGGAGGAGGTTGGCGGGCGAGAGCATTGTGGAGGCTATCTGTACCTACCCTTTAGGTAGGATCCGTGGTGGACGACCCAGGAGCTGCACCATCTATACCTACCCTTCAGGTAGGATCCGAGGAGGACGACCCGGGAGCCGCTTCCGTTCTTCTAGCTGTTATCCTTTTCTGTTGTGCTTTGTTCAGTTGTAGTTGTACTCTCATTTGGGTTTGTATTCTGGCCCATTTACCTTTCAACACTTCTCTTTGTACTTAGTGTTTTACTTCCGCTTGTACTATGTGGTGTTTTGTTTACTTTTATAAGGAAATTCCTTCCCAGTTATTGGGATTTACGCCTTTTGTGCTAGTCGCCAGCTCCTGGCCTATGGAAGCCGGGCTTGGGGTAGTCACGACACGAGCCCCGAGGACGGGTCATGACAATAACACCCATGTTTATTCAAGGTTTTCTTCTATAGAAATTGAAACTCCCTATCTAAATGCGGAATTGTCACATAGTCGATGGCACCCCAACCAAAATTAAATAACAATGATAATGTAGATAAAAAATAATTTATCTACCTTAAATGGATATAGAATGTAGAATGTGGATCTTTTATGATGAAAAAACATATATTAAAAGATGTAAATCTAAATAGTTTTTTTGAAGGTCTTCATATGATGATGAGCCATGTGATAAAGAGGATGACACAGAACGAAAAATGGATTATGAGAAATACTCTATAGGGCCCATCTATCCATCCAATGAAAGGAATTTTTTCTGTAATAGAAGGGGTAATGGCCTGAAAAGGTTATGGGGGTATAAAATAGTGACATCCTAGAAAATGATCCTGAAAAAGTCTAATGCCCTATAGGGGAAAGAAACCAAAAATAGAAAATAATACACTCATGTTATCTTATATAGCCTATGATGACAAGATATTTGCAGCCATGTTACCCTCTCTCCAAGTGTGGGTGAGCTAAATGTCACTATTGAGACACTAAATGCACATACGGATACAATAGTGATGTCCTAGGGGTGAAACCCACACATTGGATTGAGTTGAGGAGGATTAGGGAGTCATTTTACACACTATTAAGAACAAGAGCATGATATTAAAACAAAGACCACCCCTTGAGAATTTTGGCATCTTCTGCCATAAGGGAGTAACCTATACAATAGAAAAACTAAATGAAAATGATAGATGATATGTTCTTGTCAAACAATTCCCATCCTCCCAACTTGTAAACATTTATGTTAGAGTCATCAACTTTCATAATAAGTCCTCACTCTAGAGGATACCACCTCACTCATTTTTCAGGAGGATACACCATATGTCCATTAAAATTGTGTTGCTACCATCCAAGATCCAGTGCATGGTGGGTGAGATATTAATCATATTGATTAAAGAAGTGAGTTTCTTTCCCAATGAAGTAGACCTGAACATCACTTATAATTGGGAACTAGTGAAATTATCTGGTCTATCCTTGTCAGGAGAGAACTATATACACCAACATCTTGTCACAGAATCAATGAATGTACCATATGATCGTAATAATTGGATCATGATCCATGAAACCATTATTTTTTGACGGAATTTCCCAATATCCCATGAATATCCCTCCCACAATTATTCGTTCTGGCATGAGGTTTGGTAAATAAGTAAATATCCTTTTTATGAATTTCCAAGTCCATAGGCGGGATAAATACCTCGCATCGATTATTCAAACACTCCAAAAACTACAGTATCCAGATCTTCATTTAAGGAAAGAAAAAAACATTGAAGAAAAATTAGAGGAGTGAAAATTTGTTAAAGGTGTTAAGTATATTTGTATTATGATGGGAAATAAGACTCCAATTATAGAAATTAGAGAACATAAAGGAGGAACCAAAGAGAAAGCCCATGAAAAATTGTTGGTAGAAATTTTAAATAGGATGGGATGAATGGTGGGAGTTGAGAATAATAAATACTTGGATATTTTTCTTCACTAAAAAAGTAAATATTACAAGTATCTATTTTTATATATTTATTAAATGAGGTTGTCGGTAAAATGTATGAGATAATGATTCTAGTTTAGATTAATGATTAGAAAAGGATGTGGATAGAAAAATATCACATTTTGGAGTGTGGTTACAACGAGAAGAAGATCACTATAAAGGAATATATTATGAATTGAAAAAAATTGGTGAATCATATTGAATATCATTTAAAAACTGATCCAAATATTTAGGTATCCATGTTTCATTATTTGTTATATAGGGAGGTTGAATACAATATACTTATATGTTCTTTAATGATTTTTTGATATATTTTTTTCATTAGATATTTTGTGCAAAACTTGTTAGGATTCTATCTTTTTCCTTAAAATTTACTTGAAATAAATAATTAATTTTAAATTAATAAGGAAGTTGTATTTACTAAAATAGCCTCTATTTTTAATGATATAATGATAAAATTATTCCATTAATATCTTGATGACTTTTTCCATATTATTCATTGATGGTATGTTAGATTATTGTAAAGTCTATAGGAACCACCATAAGTACATACAAGTAATTATTAAAAATCATATGAGGAAATATTTATCAAGAAAATTTAGTGAGTTTGATTTTGGAAATTAGGGTTCTTCCATTCATGGCCAAATTATATCTATGGATGGAATCATAGTTGATCCTATGAATATAGATACAGCCTGAGAATGTCCAATACCAATGAAAAAAACTGAGTTACGTGGTTTCATTGGTTTTAAGAGTTGCAATTGGAGATAGTTTTGGAATATTTCCTGATTATATAACACTTTAACAAGTGTTTAATGAAAATAGGGTCATTTTGTTTGAAAAAACAAATATAAATATTTTTTTGCGACAAAAGTGGATATTGGCGAATGAAGTGATTTTGTATATACAATCTAGAAAGGATTGAAATGTGACACATATTGATGAATCAATGAAGGGACCATGTTGTGGACTAATTTAAAAATTAATTTGTTTTTGCATATTTATATTGGTTATTGAATACACATGAAAAAAACAATCCAACCCATGATCTTAACTAAGAAAAATTAATTGATTTCTTGAGTATATGGAGACAATATATCTACAGTTAATGATATGTGATATTCATGTATCATATAAACATAAAATTTAAAATTTCATCAAAAGATATGAATATGCGATAAAGGAGATCATTTGAGTCACTCAATTATTATGATTTATCAATAAACTACCACGATTGATAAAAAACAAGGTAGCAGATGCATTGAGTTAGAATGATCATGGAGTTATGACCAAAATAAAGAGAGAGATAGATCAAATTTTTACATATCTAGTAAATATGGATATGGGAATTATTAAGGGAGAATGGAGGACACTAATTTTAAAACTATTTTGAAACTATATTAATTACAAATTTAAAGAAATTATCAATCTAATGATGTTAACTATCATTAGTTTGTTAAAAATGTAAATGATAGGAAATTAGCATACTTTATTTGTGAATATGGTGTTATAAAATATGAAAATTAATTATGTCTTCCATCAATATCAGATCAAAATATTGTATTTTTGGATATCCCTCATACCTCAAATTTCTCTATATACCCTCATACAAAAATGAAGTATAAGGTTTTGAGGGAGAAATCTTGGTGGAATAACATGAGGATGGAAATTATGAATAATATTTCTAGATGTATATTATTAAAACAAGTCAATCCTATGCGATATAATCCAAGAGGATTCCTACAACCTCTTCTTATTCTTATGTGGAAATGTCATGAAAATACTTTAGACTTATTTACATGACTATAAAATACTTTTAGAAGGGAAGATGAAATTTGGGGTATCATTTACAATTAAACCAAATGAATACATTTAATTACTATCAGATAGGATTAAGAACTTTATAAATTCATAATTATATATTTAAAAGGTTTTAATAAATTATGGTGGAATTATATTGATCATTTCTCCCATTAATCCACGATTTACATAAAAAAAATATAAAGTGTCTTCATATGAATTTTGGTATGCAGATTCATTTGATTACTACCTCCCATCCCCAAATTGATGGCTTGTCTAAAAAGATTATTCATCAAATTGATAAGAAGTTGAGATTAATCATTCTTGACTTTCATGGTATATGGGGTCTAGATTTATATTTTTATAGTTTTCCTAAAATAAAATTTTTTATTCATGAATTGAAATTGTTCCATATGATTCATTATGGTTAAATAGATGTTATTCTCCAAATTACTAGAATGATGTGGGTAAATGGAAGCATGTATTCCAAAAAACTATTGAAACCAAAATAACAAAGGTAAAGGATGACATTTAAATTCATATTAAAGAATCTCAATGTAGAAAAAAATTTAGGATGATAGTCAGAGGAACAATTTGGAATTCAAAGTTGGTGATCATGTTTTATTATTTATTACCTATATAATATTTTTGTCAGATTTTTTAAGAAGGTTAAATTAAGACCTAGGTACATTATATCCCATTAAATCCTCAAAATAATTTTATTTTTTTCATATAATTTTTAAATTCCACCAAGCCTTTCAATAGTACATGATATGTTCCATATATCATTATTAAGGAAATACATGCCAGACCTGAAACATGTGTTCACCTTTGGTGGAATATAATTGGAACAAGATCTATCTAAATGTGAAGAACCCATATAGAAACATGCTTCCATAGATAATGTATTGAGTAATCATATGAGTCATCTGGTAAAGGTAAATCAAAGAAATCATAAAATGGAGGAAGTAATGTGGGAATCAAAGGATGTTATGAAGAAGAACTACCATCATCAACTTAGAAGGTAATATCAATAATATTTTAGGATTTATTTTTTATATTAGGGAATAATTTAACACCCTGATACATTAAAAAAATTTCCCATTTTAAAAAATTCAATCTCATACATTGCTTCTGATGCACTCAACACTTGGTTTAAACCAAAAATAATTTTTAAAATATTATATGAACATTATAATTATAACGTAGCCATTATGATGGAAGGTGTGAATTGTATAGAATTATATATGAAAAATATATTGTTAAAAATGTATAAATTATAATAAAGTTATATTTATTTATTACAAATAATATAAAACTCATTTAATATAAAAAATACTTTTTTGAATTTGTTGTCAACTGAAACAGTTTTGCCTTATTTTACAAAAAAAATTACAATTATTTTTTAAAAAAATTATCATAATTTTTTTATAAAATTATCTTCATTTTCAAAATAATAATATTATTAGTATCTTGTGGTAATTTTTTGTGATTTTTATGAAAAGATTCATTTTTTGATAAATAGTGAAAAATTATTTTTTGTAACTTCCTTATAATTTAATTTAATTTCAATAAAAAAATTATATTAAATTTTATTTAATGTAAGAATAGTTTAATTAAGTAATAAAAAGTTCATTTTATGTCATTGTAATCAATTATATATCAAAATTTTATATTAAAAACTTTTATACTTATGAGAATATTCTCATTGGATGCTTTCTTTTTCATAACATATTCTAGTATAATTTTAAACTAAATTCTATCACATAAATGAATTGAATTTGGTAAAATAGATTCCATATATTTAATTATCATAAAATATAATTTTTTATAAGATAACCATAATTTTTGATCATAAATAATATTGAAAATTTTAAAAATTAATTACCACAGTTAAGTTAAAAATAAGTTCATTAGGGGTTAAACATAAAATATAAGGGTTAATGTAACATAAAAACATTTCCTTAATAGTATTATATCCATTTATAGACTATATAATTACTATATATCAATAATAATGAACTATGGTGACTTTTGGAATGTGAGGAACTTTAGTACACCCATTTCCTTTCAAAATTTACAACTCTTCCACAAACCTCAATTATAAAAGACAACCAGTCTCCCTCTTCTACTCACCGTGAAATACTTTTAGTTTGTCCAATAACATCCAAAATAACTTCCCAAATTCTATCCATGTATCATGTAATCTTTATTTGGTAAAAAATTCATTTTATGAATACTTTAGGTAATATCATAATGAGGTGGTCTCAGACGAGTTAGAATTCTTACAACGAGTTTTAATTTAATATATTCTTTCATCAAATTAAAATATTATTAATTTAGGAATATATAATCTATATATAATATAATAATATTTTATTATGTTTTGGGGATGATATATGTCTATCTACTATTCCCATAAATTGTAAACAATAATGTCTCTTGTGTGTATGGTGTACTACCACCTTGCGAACCGATTTTACATGTTTTCCATTATCAACTGTCATGATTGGGTATGATGATGGATAAAAAGTATATATATATATATGTGATATTTATAACATAATTACACAACTTAAGAAAATATATAATATAATTGTTTCTTGCATTTTATTTTTTATGTGATATGATAACATTGCTCATGTGTATGGTGATCTACTACCTCATAGAGTGGTTTGATTAGTTTTTCATTAAATATTTTCATGATAGGTAATAATAATAAATTTAAATAATATAATGTCATATAAATTAAATTATTAGAGAATTCATGACATATTTCTCATTTTTAAATGATAATATATAATTATAATTAATACCATTTCACTCACTGAATGAAGATAACATAATTTTTGTATGTGTGGACTACAACATTCATGAAGCGATGTGACTCAATGATAATTAAAAAACCACAAGGATTATAAATATAATGCTATTTAATTAAATAATATTTTATTAATTATATTATTATCATTTTATAATGATAATATATTTTTTACATCCTTTCTGTAATGACCATCAAAAAATTGAAATTTTTGTCCGGTGTACATATAAACTATAAACTTCATGATCATAACATACTTCATTCGCAATACCGTACCTCATGAATTGTTTCAAAATTATAATCAATGTATAAATATGGGAATCATTCCATGATTATTATTCTACGGATTTTTTTTAATAATGTTCTCTTAGACCAATAGTAAACCTACCAAATTTATTTTTGACACATAAGTCAAATATCATCAAAACACCCAAATAAAACTTAACTGATTAAGTAATAATATATTATATAATAATTAGTTAATGAAAATGAATAAAAAATTTGAATAATGATTGTATGAAATTAAATAATTATCATTATTTTTTTATTTATAAATATATGTAATTTACACGATGATTCAAACTCAAGGATAGAGACTTATCTCAATTTCCCCTCATTGAAGCACATTATAATGTTATGTATCTAATTTATTATAAATTTTTATATTATTCTAATTAGAAATTTGATATCTTGATTCCTAAAAAAATTATATAATTTTAAATTTAAATTATGTCATCCAAGAGGTTTTGAATTAAACATTAAAAAGTGCTTAACATTCTTGTTCAATCTCATAGTTTTTTTTGTGATTTTTATCCTTCTATTGAAACAATCACTTTCATGTTATAATATTTCAATAATTATAAAATTAATATTGAATATAAATATTATTTTATTATGGATAAGATTATTTTTAAACCATATTCCATTCTCACATGTGGTTTTTACTTATAATGTTTTTTATTAATGAGGGAAATATTGATAAATATGTTACCTTTACACAGTACACATATTTGATGATAATGAATATAGTTTATTAAATTAAATTTATTATTCTATATAATATTAAGGATTCTAAAAATGATGTTATTCGAGCATTCTTTTACTATATATCACCTTAATGCATCGACAAGTCTCATGAGAAGAATCAGTTGGAAAAATTAAAAAAATTTCTTCCTGTATTTTTAAATAGTATTTAGAAAGATCCTTAATGTATAAGTATCATGTTACTGAGAACATGATGTCTAATGATTAACAATCTATTTCACTAACAATTTGGTTATTATTATTAATTTTATTTCCATAATGATGTTATCTATGGATTCATTTCATTATAATTTAATTGATTAAATGGTATGTGTTTACAATTATTTATCATTCTATATTGATTATGGATTATCATACTATGATAGTCAGGTAAAATAAATTGAACATGTGTTATAATTTTTACCTTTCCATGTTCTGTATGATTACTAATTCCTAATATGTTCAACTATAATTAACTTTTACTTAGTATTTGGGATCACCTGTATTTTTTTCCATTCCCCATGATATGATATAAAATTCTTGTAATGTGTATTATTATGCTGAATGATTTATATTACCATGAATTGAAAATTATTTCCTTATATAAAATGGGTATCATGTTTGTACCTGGTTTTCTAAAACTATTAAATTGATTAACCCTACAAGAATTGACCCCTTTTATTTATGACAACGTAATAAAGAGAAAATCAACAAGAGGTTACTGGAGTCGTGTCATTACAAATGGAATAACATTTAATTCTTAGTACTTATAACTTTTTCAAAAAGAATTTTTTAATATCCTACTTACATAGCATTACATGGTAAAATATTTAACAAATATGCACATCAGATAAGTAATGGTCTCTACATAGATGATATAAAAAACATAAATTATGGGAAGATGATAATTTTTCATTATAATGACATTATGGAGATAACAATATTCAATGTAGAGTAACATTTACACATCCATGTTTTTAAAAAGAGGAATGGTCCACCCAGTAGTGAATCCTAGGAATTATAAATCCTTTATTGAGTTTATCCAATAAATTTTTCCATATATCATTTAATTCAATAATGAACAATCCATAAAGATTATGTGATTTTTTGAAGACATGGGGTTTAATTACAATTTATAACACAACCTATTGGATAGGAAAAAGACCAAGAAAATATTTGGGAAATACATCATCAATTTCCCTTAAATTGGAATATACTCAAGGATGGCCATTTATTTAGTCTAAATCATTTTATCTATATATTATTTATATCAAATATATAATATAGATTCTTAAGATGTTGGGACTAAATAAGATTCACCATCCCCCTTTCTGTTGAATAGTATCATTGGTAGATTTTTGATACAAATTGTGATTTCCTTTTCTTGGAAATCTATAACGGATCTATAAAATTTAATCAATTCTATATCTCGAGTAACATTAAATTTATATAAAATTTATAGGAAAGTGATCACTGATAAATTCATCCCACAAATATGTAACTTGGTTTTCTTAAATTATTTGTATGTTAAATTTCACCAATTAATTTTCCTCATAAATAACTCAACCTCATTATTCTGAGGCAGTGTTTATATAGCTATACTAAACATGTGAGGTACAAATGATTATTTATAAATATAATATTATTATACCTTTACATTTCATGATTGGATGATAAGTACTTATATTTCAATTTTATTCTTTTATAAATCATTTACCTCATCAATTAATAGAGTTATTTATGCGAAATCCTTAGAACATAAATGGGAAACCATGAATAAAAAACTAGTCTCACACAAATCAAATATGTTCCTTAACTATTGAATTTAAAGGTTTAGGGCTATATTATCCATGAACTATTTCTATGTATAAAATCATATTAAATTTTTTATTCCCTTAAAAATGGTTCATAATGAGCATGGTAATATACCAAAGCATATCCCCTTGGAATGTCAAACGATATGTGTAGAAAGTACAATTTTCATTAACATGGAGACTATAATTTCCAACTCAATGGCCCATTTTCCTATTTATTACCATAGTCACCTATATGATAAAGGCATATCCACATATAGTATCTGTAATATGATGTATTTTATTTGAAACCACTAACAATATAATTTAAAATTTTTAGGGAATATTTTATAGGTGTAGAAAAAAACCTATACATTTCACTACATCACTATAATCATAATCCAAAAAATAACATGACTTTTCCCTAATACCAAATATAAAAATCCCTAATTTATTACAAATTATTTCAATGTTTAATTATATAAATGAAAATTTAATACAATTACATAAGAACGTAAGGCCTAGTTTCATGTGATAATTATGTATATAATATAAAAACAGAAAACTATATTAAAACAAAATTATTAAAAAATTCAATAACATGTTCCTAAAATTTCACTATTCTTCTAAAACGACATAGGATGACATAGGGACATACATATGAAAGGTATAAGATATAAATCCATGTATACAAATAAAATAAATAATTTCATAACGAAATGTAAGAATCCAGATCTTATTTTCATGTATGGATCTTGTTTTTCATTGTGTTTTTTTGGAAAAACAGGAGTTTTGGAATTTTAAGGAGTACACACCATGTACATAAAAGTAGATGCCATGTATGTAGTTTTTGTTGGTAGTTGTGTGATGGCTATGTAACGACTAGGTACATGGCTTTGTGGGATGACCTGGAGACTGCCTATAATAGAGGTTGGTTCAGGCATGTACATTAAATGAACATAATGTGTACCTTTATTTTTTATTTGATAAATCAGACCGAGGTCACATATCATTTGAAAAAGTCCCTTATTATAGATCTGTCTCATCTAGGAGCAACTAAGAGCGACAATTTTTCTCAGAACTCCAGACCCATAGTCTATTCTCGAATCAAACACTTCCTGTTGTGTTAGAAGAACATAGGAAAGTTCTTTTTTCATCTAGAGTCTTGTCTCTTGTTTTCCCCTCTTTCGTGAGATATTCTTGGTTGAATGTTATAAATTTTTTTGTAGATCAACAAAATCCTTGGTGGAATCAAATGATGGCATACAACCATATCGACCATACAATGCCAAGGTAGGTGGTTTGTGGCTTTCCATATTTTTTCTTCGTATTATATGTGCAAAATTTTCCAATAACCTAGTTCTGGGTATTGCATATATAGGGAATTAAACCTTGTTAATGCATGCTATGATTTTTTTTCAAGAGTAAGGATATTGGATTGCGAATAGGGTTTTTTCCATGTTATGGATGTGTTTTTCCATGTTTGATTTTTTAGTCGTTAGGTCCATGAACTGCCTATTAGAATCTTGTTTTTCATGCCTAGTGTTTTAGGGTGGAGTGATATTATCCGATACGTTGTGATATGGTTTGTTTCTATATTTCCAAGCAGTATATTGTGATTTTATTTGACTGCTAGATATCATTTGTGCATGATTTCTTTACTAAGTGTTATGGAAACCCGGTGAAGTAAGACCACAAGGGTAATGGACGTTGAGGTTATCCCTACTGTTTCTGTTATACTTTTTACATTGAGAGACTATACAGGGGATGGACACGAGTTCTCCCTGAGAGTGTAAATAGTTCCACGTTGTGAGACCACATGGGTAAATTTGACGTTGAGTGATTCCCTAGAGTGTCAATAGGTTACTGATAAAAGACCACATGAGGAATTAACTGTGAGTGCTTCCCTAGAGTGTCATTGTTATGCTAAACCAATGGGGTTAGACTGTGAGAACATCCCAGATGGTTGCTTGATATTTTTTGGTTGTCTATTTAATAAATATCAATGAAAGTAGCTAAAACTGTTGGATTATTTACATTTTAATACATCATTTTTTATACCTTCATTTTTTATATTTCTAGCCATATATATTTTCACTGACAGTTAGGCACTGATATTTTGGTGGTTTTATACTGGGACTCATCTCATATCCTATTTGGCTCAAGTTATTGGGGCTAGATAGATTATATTGTTTTAAGTGTTGATAATAGAAATCACAATTCTTATTTTTAGGAATAGATCTTGTTCTTATGGTGTATTTGAGAAAAACAGGTGCATTTGGAATTTTATGGAGTACACACTATGTATATTGAACTACATGCCAATTATCCAATTTATGCGGGTAGTTGTGTGCTGGCCGTGTAACGACTGAGTACATAGCCATGTGGTATGAACTGGAGACTGCCTAAAATGGAGGTCGAGTAAGGCAAGTACACGACATGTAAATTAAATGAACACAATATGTACTTTTCGTTTTTATTTTGTTAAATAGGATAGGGATCACGTTTCTTTTATAGAAATACATTATTTTTTCTCTATCTTGTCTAGAAGAAACCAAGAGAGACGATTCTTCTTTGACCCCCTAACCCAATGTCTTCTCTCGAAATTAAACTTCGTAGGTGGCATTGGAATAAAATAGGTAAGTTATTGCTTCGTCAAGGGCCTCATCTCTTCTTTTCTCTTATTTGGTGAGATATTATGGGTTGAATGTTTTAGATTTTTTTGTAATACTATGGCATCCTAGGTCAAATAAAAGGCTAGGATTCAACTATTTCGATCTAACAACATCGAGGATGGTGGTGTGTTCCTTTGAATGGTTTATCTTTAAATTATATGTCCAAAATTTACCAATACCCTTGTTTGGGGTATTGCGTGTTTATGGAATTTATCCTTATCAATTCATGTTATGATTAATTTTCGGGATTAAGGATATTAGATTGTGAATTGGGTTAATTTTCCTTGTTAAGGATGTGTTTTCCCATGTTTGATTATTTTGTACGTTGGGTCCAAAATTTCCAGTTAGGCTGCTCTGTTTTCCATGCCTAGTGTTGTTAGGATGAAGTGTTATTATCTAATATGTTGTGATATGATTTTTAGCTATATAGGAATTTAGTCTATTGTGATTTACTTTGGCTACTGAATATCATTTGTGAATGATTTCTTCACACAGGGTTGTGGGAACCTGGTGTAGTAAGACTATATGAGGAATGGACGTTGTGGGCTTCCCCAAAGTGACTGTTATACATTTCACATAGAGAGACCATATTGGGGTAGACGTCAGTTCTCTCTCATAATGTATGTAGATCCATGTTGTGAGACTATAAGAAGAATTAGACGTTGAGTTCTTCCCCAGAGTGTCTCTAAGTTACTGATAAAAGACCACAAGGGGGATTAAGAGTCAGTGGTTTCTCAGAGTGTATTTTTTAAGATTATGTAGAGGGGTTAGACTATGATAACATTCCATATGGTTACTTTAGATTGTTTGGTTGTTTATTTAATAAATGTAAATGAATGATGTTGGAACTATAATAATGATTAATTATGAGTACTTCCTTGTTTATTATGTCATTTTTTATATTTCCTACCATATATATTCACTGACTATTAGCCACATATCTTATGGTGGTTCCCCACTAGAAATCATCTCATACACTATTTGGGTCATTCTTTTGGGCTCAAAAAGATTATATTATTGCGGGTATTGATAATGGAATGATTCGTTATAATCCAGGTACAAGACTATTGTGGGGATGGAGAGCAGGGGACCAAGCTGAGGCTTGTGATGCTATTGGAGTTGTTCAATTATTTTTCCATTATTTTTGGTATAGTTCTTCATTCCATCATTGTGACTAGTTTGGATCCTTTTCTATATATTGTGATATGAATAATTATATATATATATATATGTGTGTGTTTCTATTGCTTATTTCAATTCAATCTTCTGTTGTTTACTTTTTGTATGGTATTACTGCTTTAGCTATTTTTATCTGTTTGTTTCAATTGTGTTACTCAACAAATGAGGGAATAGTTTCTCCACAATCACAACCATGGCCCTCACTGCTTTTTGGTAGCCTATGGAATTCAGGGAAATCCTCTTGAGTCCATGTGACCAACCAGGTGTGGGGAAACTCTGGGCGGCACTAGGAACTGAGTTGTTACAATGCGGTATCAAGTGAATTCAATTTTTCTTTGACTTAATATTTAGAACTAGTAGATAGGGATATAAAGGAATGTAGATTTGGTAAAAAGTTGTACCTGAGAGTAGCTAACTCATTCACATGGAAAATCTATCTTACCTTTATTATTGCAAATTTTCTATTTTTTTATTTATTAAATTTGATTTCATTTCACTGTTGGGTGATTCACATGTTTTGTGCTATTATTTTTGATATTATTGTGGTTCTATTTCTATTCAAACCCGATGAGATGAGGGTAATCCATATCATGCATCATATATTCAATTGCTAGAGATCACATTTCATGCATTATTGTCATATCATTTATGGTTCATTATCAATTTCATGGTGTTGTGATAGATGTTGTGTTAGATGTTCATGTTGTTGTGATAGATGCATTTAAATAATACCTTCTATTTGATATGGGTTTTTTATTTTGAAATATTTATTTTGAATGTGCCCCAAACATTAGTCCCTGAGGTTTTATGGGCCCTCATGGATCAGAATGTGGTGGATCATGTATTGATTTCAATGTTATACCTTGTACTATACCAAAATATGATTCCCAACATTGATTTGTGGAAGAATGGGCCACCGCAGATCTGAATATTTCACTATGTTGTTTGTTTCAGTGTTTTTATGGGATTCTGGAGTAGTTTCTGAGGCTTATTGTTCAGAAAATCAAAAAATACATGGTCTGTAATGATGAATACATTCCATGTATCATTAGCTTTAGGAAGGAAAAGTTATTATTATGTACACACCATGTACTATAAGTACATTCCGTGCAATCCTTGACGTTGTGGGAAGAGACACCGGGTTGGGAAATGTTTGGTGACATGTGTTCTGTACTTAGAGAACACACAGTATTTTAAGAGCCATGTATCCACCTCTGTGACAAAAGACACAGATGGATGAATCTCATGTTGTACATGCCATGTTATGTTTTTACATGTCGTGTTATAGTGTCCATGTATCTAGCCGCGTGACTGATGACACAGGCAGTTGAAGCATACGGATACACGTTGTGTTAAGGGACGACACGCCATGTATGATTTCCCTAGTAGGATTTGTGTGTATAGTCATGTAGAGGAACTTGGGTATGGAGGAAGTTATTTAAGAACATTTTGTTTCCTTGGGAGTAACATTCCTTGTGTTGGGGTGTTACACGACCAGTTTTGGAATAAGTGCATGCCCATGTAATGGCTTAATGGCACTCGCTATGTAGGGTTAATAAACATTATGTATCCATGTTTTGGAAAATGTGACTATCTTTTTACATCAGTTCCTTTATTTCACACCTATGATTTAGTAGTTGATAATCTTGAACCGAGGTTTGCGTTGAACCTTGCAGAGTCATGAAACCGAGACGTCCTCTGTTTTTTCACCGGATATAGGGTATTGATCAGACACCTAGCATGTTAGATCATGGACTACCAGTAGATTCTATCATCATTCCTATCTTGGCAACTGTCATTATTCTAGATATAGATGTTGATGCACAGTTTCGAGAAGTCTTCATGAGATTTATGCAAACCTTTAGGGGAGCATCACATCCTTCCCAGTATATGTCAGAGTTGATGCTGGTTTTTCAACCATAGTATCCTACCACATTCTCAGGGGATGGAGGACCTCAGGCTACTGAGTCATGGTTAAAATCCATGTTATCATTCTTCGATCATCTGGAGACACCTCTAGAAAGGTTGGTGAAGATCGCTACATACATGATTCAGGATTCTACGAAGAGATCATGGGATGTGGTCTCACAGGCGAGACACAAGAAATTCATGGGTTGGGTAAAGCTACAACCCATATTTTTAGTCTATATATTGCTGACTAGGGGAATTCATATATGGACACACTTCCTGTGGTTGATCTCTTTAGGGATGTCTTTTTTGAGGACTTTTCATTTTTCTATCTCGATCTTGAGGTAGAATTTTTTTGTCGAACTTGTTCTAGCAGCAGCACCACAATCCATTCATCTTTATAAAATGGATACACCAGAGTTACAAGATCTCAAGAAGCACTTAGGGGAGTTATGGGAAAATGGTTTCTTCTGAATTATTACTTCTCGTTGGGGTTTCCTATCATATTTTTCAAGAAGGCGAACAGTAGCCTCAGAATTTGTGTGGATTATCGGAATCTGAACCTGTTGATGATGAAGAATCGATATCTCTTTCCAATTATTGATGATCTCCCAAATCAGCTTCGAGGAGTTTGTGTGTTCTTGAAGATTGACATGAAATTTGGATATCATCAGTTCCATGTCAAATCCTCTGATATACCTCTTTCATCCTTTTGAAGAAGGTATGGTCTATACGATTATGTGGTAATGCCGTTCGGTCTCACGAACACGCCTACAGTTTTTTAGGAACAAATGAACCGAGTGTTCCATCCATATTTGGATTCCTTAATGGTGATTTTCATTGATGATATGTTGGTGTTCTCTCACAATAGACCCAACCATGCTACCCATCTTGAGATCATTTAGAGTACATTCATAGAGCATCAAATATACACTAACCTCTCAAAATGGAAAATTTGGATGGACAAAATTCAATTATAAGGTCATGTTATCTCACAGGAAGGAATATCAATATACCCAGACAAAGTGAGAGCTGTAGTTTCCTGGGTGTAGCTGAAGAATGTGTTTGAGTTAAAATGTTTTCTAGGAATGGATGGTTGCAATAGACTTTTCATATAAGGATTTCCATGCTTTGTAGTGCCACTGACGGGCCTAACTAAGAAGGGGGTGAAGTACCTGTGGACAAATTCCTATGATTCATTCTTTCAGGAGCTGAAATAAAGGTTGACTTAAACACCGATACTATTTTTTCTAGAGCAAGGAAAGGGGAATATAATTTATTATTATGAATCATGTGTTGGGTTAGGAGAAGTGATTATATAGTGGGAAGGTGTCATTGTGTATGGGTCTCGATAATTGAGCCACATGAGAGAAATTACCCTATGCATGATCTTGAGTTGGTAGTTATTGTTCATGATTTATGATGCTAAAGAAATTACCTTTTGGGAAAGCAATTTTTGTTGCACACTAACCACAAAAGTCACAAGTATATATTTACTTAGCATGATCTGAATTTGAGATAGTGAAATTGGGTTGAGTAACTATAGTTCTTTTCCATTGAGCTCTCCTATACAGTTGGGAATGACAATGTAGTGGCTGATTCTTTGAGGTGGAGGACTCAAATACAGGTAGTTCAGGAGGCCAATAGTGAGTGGTAGTTTATGGATATATTCTCTAAGATACATTTGGAGCAGTACAATAACAATTAGAAGACATTTTTTTAATCTTATGTTTCTCTTACCTGTAATCATCTTGAGTGAGTGAGAATGAGGCAGCTATGAGATTCTAAATGCATACTTCTCTAAAATAGCATTCCGAGAGAGTAAAATATTCATGGATTGACTGTAGGAAAGAATGATATTTTTTACTTCCATGGATGTGTATGGGTGTCACTAGACATATGAAAATAGTTTTTTCAAGACATTCATTCCTCAGTTGGGGTAGATCATCATGGTGTTACCAAGATGTATCGAGATCTACACCATCAGTATTGGTGGCCATCCATGAAGAGAGATGTCGCTGGTTTTGTCAGGAGGTGTTCCACCTATCTGCAGGTGAAGTCAGGTCATTGGTAAACACAAGGGATTTTGTAGGAGTTACCCATTCTTGAGTGGATGTGGAAAGATGTTTTGATGGACATTGTAATGGTCTTACTGAGATCAGCTTGAGGGAACAATGCAGTTTTGGGTTTCATTGATAGACTAACGAAGGACGCACACTTCATGTTGATCAAAGAGTCCTTTAATGTTAAATAGATGGGAAGGTTTTAAGTTTTGGATATTGTACATTTATACGGGGTTACACACTCCATCATTTCATACTGGGATGATTGTTTTACTTCCCAGTTTTTGAAAGTACTACTTAGGTCTTTGGGTACACAAGTACTTATGAGTATATCTTATCATCCTTAGAAATATGGCCAGTATGAGTTTGCAATTTAGGTGCTGGAGGACATGCTTCGGTCATGTGTCCTTGATTTTGGAGGTTCAAAAAAGAATCACATACCTCTGGTGGGATTTTCTTAAAATACTAGTTTTCATGAAAATATTCATATGGAACCATATAAGGCATTGTATTGTATGCAATTCCAAACACCCCTATGTTGGCTAGAGGTTAGAGTGGAAGCTATGTTGGGACATCATCTTGTTAAGTAGACCACATGGAATGTGAAGTTGATTCAAAAGAAGATATACAGTGCACAGTCATGATAGAAGTCTTATGCTGATAGATAGAGATGACCACTAGAGTTCAAGGTTGGAGATTAGGTTTTCCGACGTGTCTCACCGAGGATGGGACACAAGATGATTAAGAGACATGGAAATCATTCACCGAGACACATCATGTTGTTTGAGGTTTTAGAGAGAGTCATAATGGTAGCCTATCGGTTTTCATTACCTCAGAGGTACTAGTCTATGAATGATGTTTTCCATGTTTCTCTTCTACGATGTTACTTCCCAGACCTGTGTCATGTTTTTCAACCTAAGGAGATTGAGTTAGAGGTGAACACCTCGTTTGAAGAGAATCTTATCCATAATTTTTGTCAAAGCACAAAGGTTCTCTATGTACAGTTTGTTCTTATGGTATGGATGATATAGAAACACATGTGATTATATAACGAGACTTGGGAGAGGGAGGCCGATATACGATTGTAGTGGACGGAGCTATTCGAAGTTCATTCTTCGATAACTTATTATTGAAATTCAGGGATGAATTTATTTAATGTGGGTTGTTATTAAAAATCTAGTTCTTCTTTACATGTATTGATATTTTTTTTATGATGTTTTTGTAAAAATACGAGTTTTCATAATTTAAATTAGTACACGCCGTGTACATAGATGTGTATTCCATGTATCTGGTTTCCACTGGTAGTTGTGTACTGGCCGTGTAGTGACCGAGTAAGGGGATATGTGGGATGACCTGGAGACTTCTTAAATAGGAGGCTTGTTAAGGAATGTACACGGTGTGTACATTAAATGAAAATATTGTGTACATTTCTTTTTATTTGTTAAATTAGACCGAGATCGTATCTCTTTTATATAACTCCCTTCTTTTGGGTATATCGCATCCAGGAGTGATTGGGAGTGACAATTCTTCTGTGATCCCCTGACCCGCTGTTCCTACTCCATATTATACTATGTTGATTGCGTTGGAATCGCATAAGTGAGTTCTTAATTATTATACAGCCTCATATCATGTTTTCTTCTCTTTTGTGATATATTCTTGGTTGAATGTGTTAGAGGTTTTTGCAGATCTAGAGTGTCCTTGGATGAATCAATGACTGGGATTCAACTATATCGACCATACAATGCTAAGGTAGGTGTTTTGAGCCATTCCATAGTTTTTCTTATAATTATATGCGCAAATTATTCTAATATCCTATTTAGGGGTATTGCACATTTAGGGAATTTAACCATGTTAATGCATTCTATTCATGGATCGCTTGAGTATGGATATTGGAATATGAATAGGGTTTATTTTCCATGTAACGGTTGTGTTTTTCTTATGTTTGATTTTTTGGTCGTTGGGTCCATGAACAACCTATTATGCTGCTTCTTTTCATTCCTATTGTTGTTTGGATGGAGTTATATTATTTGATATGTTGTGAAATGGTTTGTAGGGATATAGGTAAGTAGTATATTGTGAATTACTTTGGCTGTTGAATATAGTTTGTACCGGAACTCTTTACATAGGGATGTGGGAACCTGATGTAGTAGGACCATAGAGTGAATGGATACTGAGCTATTCCACAGAGTTTATGTTATACTTTTAACATTACAAGACCATTGGGTGGATGGATGCAAGTTTGACATCAGAGTGTTTGTTGTTCCACGTTGTGATTCCACTTGTGGAATTGGACGTTGAGTACTTCCCCAGAGTGTGTATAGGTTACAGATAAAAGAACATAGGTGGAATTGACGGTGAGTTCTTCTTGAGAGTGGAATTATTAATCTTAACAGAAGTGTTTTGACTATGAGAATTTCCCAGAGGGTTACTTGAGATTGTTTGGTTGTTTATTTAAGATATTTCAATGAATGTAGCTGAAATTGTAGGATTGTTTAGTTTTGAATAATTATTTGTTTATTACATCATTTTTCATATCAACAGCTATATATTTATCATTGATAATTAGGCACAGATCTTGGGGTGGTTTCCCACTGAGACTCATCCCACATCCTGTTTGGGTCATGTTTTTCGGCCCAAATATATTATATTGTTCTAGGTATAGATTAGGCAAGCACCCATCTACTTCAGGTACATGACTACTATGGAGCTGGAGAGCATGAGAACAAGATGAGTCTTGTGATTCTATTGAAGTTATTTACTTATAATTAATTTGTACATGGTTTATTAAAGTATTATAGTATTGAGACTTGTTTGGATTCTTTCCTAAATATTGTGACATGCAATGAAATTTATATATAAGTTGGGGTTGTTTATTTCTTTTCAGTCTTCCATTGTTTTCTTATTGTATGAAATTACAGGTTATGATACTGTTATATATTACTATCTACAATGTAACTCTACCAATGAGGGAATAGTTTCCCCACTATCACACTCAAGGCCATGGATGCTAGATGGAAGACTCCGACGTTTAGGGAAATGCGCTTGAGGCCATCTGACCAACCATGTATGGGGAACCTGTAGGCGGCACACGAAACCGGGATGTTACAAATTATATAGTATATTTTAGAAATTATGCATGTTAAGAATACCTAGAATTGGTTATAATAATAATATTGAACAATAGGGCATGATATAACATAACAACATTAAATAAACATGGTAATGTGGTAACAAAATAAATCATGGAAGAAACCTTAATCAAGGTTAACAATAAAGAATACATCACATAGTTGTAAATTTCACAAAATAGATTAGATTTATTCTGCAATCCCATACATGATGTCTCATGATACTATAAAATTACCAAATTAATTGGAGGGATATATAATTGCTACCCAACCTTTCACAATAATATCATGTACATGAACATGTTTTAAACATAGATCATACAACATAAGGAAGTATCTTACCAAAATTTAATCCCCTGAATAAGGAGTGTCAGATAAATACATGGATTTATATTATTAATGATTTTTAAGAACATATATGTTAATACCCTATAGTGTAAATTGATATGGTTATTCACTACTTAATTATATTGCATGAAAAATAGTTCGCGAATTTAGCTTCATTATGGTGTTATATACTGATTCATAAAAGGGAATTGATGGGAGTTAAAAGGGTATGTCATCACATTTAAATCATAGGGGATATAATAGGGAAATATAAAACATATTTGAACATGAATATTTTGATAAGAAAAAATAACATTCTAGAGTGGCATGAATAATGATGAGAAGGAGATGATCAATTACCTTTAGAAGGTTCATCATAAATACTAGGTGGGGCATCATAATGTATTGGGGAATATTTAGAGGGATATATAGAGAGAAATTTTGATTAATTTATTAGATAATTTCTTTAGATATGAAAAATTGTATGTTGGGTGGATTTTTTATGGAGAAAGATATACAAATTCTTTATTAATTTCCAAACATAGGTTCTAGACTCTATATGATAATGTAATAAAAACAAACATTATCTTGGGGTTTTCCAATTTTTTATACCAATGTTGAGTGATTTTCATTATGTTACATATTTATAAACTATTCACACTTAAATAATACCCTCAGTGGTGTGTAATTGAGTCATGTTTGTAAAGAATTGACTTTAAACTTTAAAATATAATATGTGTTTTGGGGATTCATTAATTGTTTATAAAATCAATAAAATATCCTATGAAACTAATTATTTTGAAGGGGAAATATTTTTTTTTCATTGTTACCTTCTTTGGAATATATTACATCACTATTGGGTCATTATGTTCTCATAATACAAACTGTATATTTATAATTTATTTAATTTTGAACAAAAAATTTATTTCTCTCAAAAAAATGATAAAATCATTACTGGATAATTTTGACCTTGTAATTTAAAAATTAATATTCATTTTATAAAAAATATTATCTATGAGAATATAAACTTTTAAATAAATAATCCATATCTAATAAAAAAAATATATTATTTAGAATAATAATTTTTGAACCTTAAAAAGTTTAATTTTGTTTTTTTTAAATTATATAAACATTTATAATTAATTATTATGATTTAATGAAAATATTTTATAAAAAAATTAATTAATAATTTATTTATTTCAAAAAAGTGTTTCCTTGTTGAAATTATATATTCTCTTATAATACAATTATTGTTTCTTCATATAAGAGTCATATTTTTTTTTAAAAAAATTTTCAATCATATAAAAAGTAACGATAAAAAGGTGTAAATATAATAAATATTAGTTAAAAAATAATGTCTAATAATTAATGTTGTTAAGATATAGATACCAAGACAATTATTCCACCAATGAATTCCTTAAGTTTATGTTGTGATATGGTGATATTTTATTAAGGCAGTTGCTTGAAGATGGTTTGATTGACAATCTTGATGAGATTCAACATCCCAAATAAATGTATTCTCTATAGATTTAGTTACTGAATATCAGATAGGAATTGGTTTAGGGACAATTCTTGATATGTAATCTCTATAATAATCTGTGATAAAAGGGATTTATAGGGTATGATCCTACTAATTGAGGTAATCCATTTGTTATCTTTTCAATTGAACATTATCATGACCACTAATATACTAATCACAATGGAAATTATATAATAGTTATATTATGAATTATTATAATTCCTAATGTTATTTTAAATCCATCATAATATTACTATCATATACGATCAAAGTCATACATTTATTTTATATATTTACATTACTTGATAATGAATTGTATTTATTTTATAAAACATTGAGTTATTAAACTCTAAGTACCCTACTGGCCAAAAATATGTTTTTATTGAAATTGAACTTTATTTATTCCTTAGGTCAAACTTTTTCCCCATCCATATCCATATTTTCAGAGAATACGTTCCTAAAGATTATTTGTATAACATAATGACTGTTTAATGTAATTTCTAACGAAGATATAATTTTCATAAAATATTTTAAAATGAATTTTATTTTCATTTTTTAATGAGGAATATTATTAATTTTTACAAATGTGGGAATATAATTTTTTAATTTTAACTTACACGTACTGGGTTGAATTTAGTATTGTTTTCATTGATCATCTTTTTGAAGATTCATTTATAATTTTTCTTGGTTCTATTCAAATAAAATATTTTCGATAATATATTTAAAAAATTTATATTTTCAAGAAATAATTTCTAATTGAAGAGGCTATTTTCCACAATAAATATTCCAGGTGATATTTTAAAGGAATTTTAATTTTTGAAAACATGCATTGAGGTAACATATGGACTATTAGTTATATTATCCATGGATACCATCATAATTCATTATTTTAATGGTCTGTGGTTAGGATTATAAACTTTTTATACAACCCATTTTTTCCCACTATTTATGATCTATTATGATTGATTTTTGATCATGTGAGAAAACATAAGAATTAATTTTGATTATTTTGATAGGTGAGAGAGGAATTTTATAGCCCTATAATGCATTAAAAATATATTTATAACTCCTAATGTAATTTTTTTATGTGTGAATCTCATTTCCTGTAAACAATTTAATTTGTTGGCCTAATTTTTATGTCATTATGATTATGTCTGGACATAGTTTCATGCCCATAATTTTATTACAAGAATTTAATTTAATGTTCATAATATTACCATTATAATTAGTTTTTATATCAACATGTTTAATTGCAATGTCTGATTTCATGTCCTTTCTATAATTATTAGACCTATTTCTATTTATATATATTTATAATTTCTTATGTTAATGAGTGTTATATATTACTGTGTTTAAGTTATACTATAATGACGATGTTATTTGGCTCCTTAATTTGTCTAGTATAATTTTATAGGAAAAAATTTGAAAATATCAATTATTATATTCTCTGAAATAAAAGTTACAATTTCCAAATATTATGATCATTTTCTCATAAAAGTGACCAAACATTTTCTTATATAACTATAACATCAATTTAAATATAATCAACATAATAGCCTTACAGATCCGGGATCTAACTGATTAAAGTCTTTAAAAAATAGGACCCAAACATAACGTTTACATAATTATACAAAAAAATAATTTAATTACTTATTTTCTATCTTCATAGTGGACCTCATGTTCTTCTTTTAACAATTAATCAAATAATCATATACATAAATAGAAGGGGTGTCTAAAATCATATAAAGATTATGAATAGAGGACGTAAATCAAAATAACATGTGTGATCATAATGATCATAATAATATCATAAGTATAGAATCATCATAAACATATTTAGGGAAACTTGTGATAATGATATGGAGTGTGTAAATATATAAAATTGAAACATCATATCATAGTGGCCAAATACCACACATAGTTGTGACTAAATCCTACATCTCGTTCATGAATAAAATATGTTCATAATCATAACATCAACATTTTGAAAAAAACTAAAATCTTGTTCCTTTATAACACAAATGGATTCATGATATACATCATAGTACACCATGCATTGAAGGGATATATAATTCTAGTATCAGCCATCACATCATAACATTTTCATAATCATGCAAACCACATTGAACATATTACAATCATTGTCATGAATTAACCCATGAAATGGATGGGGTTTATTAAGAATTTCGCTAATAACGATTCCATGAATACAAATTGGGAAAAAATTGATTTGGGGATAAAATATTTGGAATTATAATCAACAATATTAACCAATGATGCAAAACCACAAGATGTGTCATGATGTGATTCATAAAGAAGAGTTCTCTCAAAAATTCTATGTATTTGAGAAAAAATAATGTTGGAATCATGTGAATCCCCAAAAAAATAGGAAATAAAAATTAAATTATATTAAAGTAACACTACCTAAATATTTAGACAAAAATAATTCATGAGATATAGATAACACAAAATAGAGGAATTGGGATCAAGAATATCGTATCCTTAATTCTGAAAATATTTTTTCTCTCTTCTGGCTCCTAGGTAATAAAAATATATTTATTATGACAATGATAGAAAATTAAATGTTAGAAATTTATAAAAATATTTATCAATAATAATTATTGGGTTATATTTTTTAATTTACTATAGTGAAATTTAATAATTTTGATATCATGTTTTTATAAAAATTTCAGTTTTAATTTTGATTTCTCTACATTAATTCAAATTATTTTAATTAAAAACAAAAAAACCCATAATAATATAACAAATAAAATTAAATATTTATAAATTTCATATAATTTATAATATCTATCCGTGAAAGAACTTATATAAATTTTCTTGGCAATGTATTTGAAGGTTGTTAGCTGAACATCAATGGGACATTGTCGAAAGATAAGGAATGGGAATTATGACATTTATACTTTTCCTATATTTGACAGTTTAATTAGGTTAAAATAATTAATATAATATTTAATTCATTAATAATTAATTTTTTATTATGTGATTTTGAATGGAATTGGTTAAACGAAGAAAGAGAAGATGAAAATAGGGGAGAGTTAATAGTTACTTACTCTCTCCTCTATTTATTTTCTCTTGTTCAACACTATAAATCCCATGTGTATTACAGTTAGATTGATACATAATGCCCCAAATTATTCTAAGGGTACTGAAGGGGTTGTTTTAGGTAGATCATGGGCATTAAAATGGCTGGGAGGATTGGTTTACCAAGGTAATGAAGGGGGTTTATTTTTTCATTTAGGATAAAGGTATGTTTATAATAAAATATTATATACAAGGTAAACATTGTAATAATCATTTCTTGAAATTATATTCCATATTCGAATAATATATAAATATTTTAATACTTTTTTTACCTTTATAATTATAATTCATTTTTAATAAAATTCAATGATGTAAAATTAAGAAACAACACTTTAATTTAAAACTATATATTTTTATGATTTAGAAATTAGTTTTCATGTTTGGAAATTAAATTATAATAATTTAATGAAACATTTAGGACCCAAAATATATCCAACATGATCATGGAGTTGTAGAATTTTTATTTTATTATTACATCACTAATTATGTAATATAAGGTACCCCTATTATGCAAAAAATAATAAATTTATTATTAACATAAAATTCTAAGTACTTCAGAAAATTTTCCAAAAAAACCAGGTTTGATATTTTTTAAAGTTTTTATTTAAAAAATATACATTTTATCCAAATAATAGTAAATAATAAGTAATTAATTTTTTAATATAATAATATATTTTTTCAAAATACTTTAAAATAGAATTGATAAAAAATGCGCTTGGTTTTTTATCGAGTATTAACCATGATATTTATTTATTGGAATTTCAAAATTTGTATTAACATATATCAATCATGATAAATATATTTTTCACCACAATTTATTATTTTTGGGTAAAATTAATATTCCAGCAGTAAGGTTTCTATTCTGTAAGGTCAGGTTACTATTCCAAATGTTCAGGATGTTGTCTCAGTGGAAACATTTATGTTACTATGGTCACATTACCTTCTATATATACAACTCAATTCATTCATTAAAAATTGAACTCAATTCATCTTAAGGATATATATTTATATTATATTGAATGTTTATTTGTTTAATAATGTTTTTCATGTCTATTGTATAAGAAGTGGGGGAAATTATTTTAGTAGATTGGGGAAATCAATATTTTCCAATTTAGATTTTACATATTATATTTTTTGTCTAAATGTAATGATTTTAATGTTAATTAGTTTCGTTTATATTTAATGTCACTGTGATTATTGATAAAATAATGTCTTGTGGATTTTATTATATGTTTAATAATAAATATTATATTGTACCACTCATTTATTTCAAGTCAGAAATATCATTTTTAAACAATGGGTCATTAAATTCTCCCCCTTTTAAAAAAAAATATATCCCTGAAATTTCCACTCATATTCTCAGTTGAGAAAAATAGAGGGTACATTTGTTTTATTATTACCTATTTTTCTCATGTTTCCTCTTCATACATATGTTTCCTCCATAATACTTCTATAAGGTTTTTTGTATTATGACGTAGTTTTGATACGAAGTTGAATGGAAAAGTTTTATAAATGAGAAAATATTGTTTTCAAGAGTGTTTTTTTTGTTGTCAAAAATGAGAAATCAATAAACATTTTAAATATCTGTAAAAAATGATGATTCTTTTATTATTTGTACTTCTAAAATATCATAATTTTTTTATAGAACTTCTGATGCAATCTATATAAAGGTATTTTGGGGGTAGATGCTTCCAATATTTTTGTATTTGATTGGATGGACATATGTTGCTGGAGTACATGGAAGTTATATTACATTTCATATAAAATTAGATGACGCTAAAGGTGATCAGTCAGATATTAAATATCAATAAAAATGGGGTGCATTGGGGAAGAAATTGACTCATTTTAGAATTAATTGATGTTTAGTATGTAGACTGTGTAGGAAAAATAGTTCATGGGAGAATCACAGTTTGTGGATGTTAGGATGTTAATGGATGGTGCATCGTTCGCAAAAAAAGGTGGTGATCCATTTGTGGACGAAATCTTCTCTGTGAAAGAATAAGGTGATACATGGTCCATGAAGTGAAACATGGTTCATGGTAGGAGCGTAATACGTGATGAATTCTCTATCGCATCAAATATTTGGGGAAATCATATTAGTGAAATTTATTGAGTTATTTCCCATTAAAAAAGATGCTAATCCAAACATTAAGTAAGGTATATTTTCATTAGAAAACATCATCAAGAGGAGAATGTATTTGGTGATGTCTAAAGAGATCTTGTAGGGGGATTCTAATAAATTAAGTCTGTGGGGATTTGTTTCCATGGAGGATGAAGTAGTTCTTGGGGTATCATTTCCATGAAGGATATTGAATATGGAGAGAGACTGAAGAAGTGGATTGAGGGGATTGATGTCCAGAAAATGAAAGGGTTCTATAAGGTATTGGTTTCTCTCAAAGGGGAGGTCATCCACATAAAAGTTTTTTCTATGATGCATCAGTAGTACATGGTGAATTTTCCATCGGAGGTGCAGAAACAGCCTGGGGAAAAAGAGGTGTTCCATGAAGAAATCATGTTTCATGGTGTAACTCAGTTCATAGAGGGTATATGTATATTGTGGAGGAAGTAGGATAGATCATGGCGGACTAAAGGAATTTCCTACTAGCATCTAGGTATGAGAGATAAAAATTGTTTTGAATGATCAAACTCATGATAGATGACCATGAATCACTATATCATTTTATTTCTTCATTTTCTACTAAAAGGAGAACATGAAATATTGGATTGTTTTCAATGTTATAAAAGAGTTTAATGTCACATCATACTCATTGTATTCCAAAAAAATTATTATTCCCTAGAATATCGTGTGGTTTTGTATTTCTTCCAAAACATTAAAAGGACATAGCTACTCTTGTTGTGTAGTTAAACATAAAATTTTTTGTCTTCCTATGGTTGTGTGCTTGAAATGTGTTTATTGGGAAATAAATATTTAACATGATGTGATTTTTTTAAAAGTAAGGAAACATGAAAGTAAAAGATATAAGTGATTCAACCACTCCCCCTATCAGTGATATGTGAATCCAGACTAGGAAACTTCCCCATATAGCTTTGTCCTTATGACTCAAGATCTTCATCAAAATAGCTTTATAATAGAGGTAATTCTCCAGTTGTATTTCCTTTGGATTCAGTATGTATAAGGGATAGATTATGTAAATCCTCAAGAGTGATATTTGTAACATCTCATTGACAAGGTCCTTACATTATGGATGTGAAACTAGATATTCCACTTCTCAAATGGTATCAATGACCCAAAAGGTGCCAATGTTATTTTTGATAAGATTCCATTTCTTTCAAAATCATGTGACTGTCTTCCATGGTGTTATTCAATGGAAATATTGTCTCCAAAATTGAACTACAAGTACCTATAATGCTTATTAGAATATCTCTTTAGAGGAGTTTGAGAATATTTTATATGTTGTTTGATGGAATGGTCCTCCTTTGTAATCTATTTCATACGGTAAGCCCCAAGAATTCTCATTCTCCATCTTCATCAAAAAAATGTTTGAGTTCTACATTTCTTCCCATAATATACTCCACATGGATACATTTGAATTGTAGATTTGAAACTATCATTATATAATAAATCATCTATTTGAATATGTTGATGCCATCCAACATGAATTCAATTGAGTATGATCTTATAATTTCCCCAAGAATATAAATAGTTCTTTCAGATATGACATCCATTGGGGGAGATTTATCATGATGAAATTATATTTAGTACTCATTTAAATTTGAATAGATATCTATAATTTAGAGATGAAAAATCGATCACAATTAGAGATAATCAAATGTGGAACCCCATGCATCCTCACCACTTCCTTCACACATATCATGGAAATTTGTTCATTGGCGAAATCCTACCGAATTCCAATAATGTGGGATATAATTGTGACTCAATCAACCAAAACTCATGCCATATTGATTCTTTTAGATGTCATATAGAGACTAGTGACAATTTCTTTAATAACATTCTCTCATTTTCATGATGTTATTAGAAATGGTTTCACCACCCCTTTGGTATTATCTAACTCTAAATTGAATTTTTGACATAACAAACACCTTTACATGTAGTATAAAATCACATTCGTTATGTTATTTCTATGGGAGTGTTCTTGTTGATTATTATATATCCTGCTATTTCTATGATGGATGATAAATGGTGAGCTATCTGTGTTTACTAATAAGTTCATATTAATCTGTGGAAATTAAGGAACGTTAATCCTAATTCTAAAATTAATAACAAAGTCATCATCAATATTTATCTCATGTTGAATCCCTTCTTTTAGAACATTAACATTGTTTTCTAACTCTGGATCATTCATCTGTGCCTCCTAGATATACTCTTTGATTGATAGTTATGAATTAATTTGGTCAATGTAATATATATTCTGTGTAGTTATGATATCAAAATATATTCATTCAATATCCAAGATTATAGGATCATTTTAAATCCAAATTATTGAGAGAGTAGAATGTTATTTTCTTCTAAATGAATCATCTGCATTATTATCCACTCGTGGGTGGTAGTGAATAATGAAATCGTAATCCTCAATTAGCACTAACCAATTCCTATGATTCAATTTTATATCATTTTTTTTGTGAATATATATTATAGATCCCAATGATCATTATATATATCACAAATTCCATCATTAAGGTTGTGTCACCAAATCATCCAAGTGAAGATATAAACTACTAACTCTAGATCATGGGTTGGCTAATTTTTCTCATGGATCTTAAACTGTAATAAGATATATGATATCACATTATCATTATGCATGAGTAAACAACCCAATAATTTAATTGAATCATTACTGTATATCACGAAACCTTTTCCACATTTTGTTAGTGTGAGTATAGGTGCAGTGATTAGCATCTTCTTGATCTCCTTAAATCATTACTCACATCCCTCTATCTATACATACTTTAATCCATTACATGTAATCATAGTTTGTGGGATTGAAAATAATGATAAATTTATCACAAAATATTGGCAGTATAAATTTATTACAAGAAAACTATTGATTTATATGACACTAGTGGATATGGGCCTTGCCACTCTTACCTTTCTTAAGGATCCAATGAAATTCCATCACTTGTGGTCATGTTCCCCAATAATGTGAATTGATGCATTGAAGAATAAAAATTTCCTAATTTAGAATACAATTTATCCTTCCATAATTTCAACAAAATAATCCTCATATATTCTTAATATTCTATCTTTATCTTGTAGTAATTGATAATATCGTAGATAAACAACACCACAAATTTGTCTATATACTCACTAAAGAATCTATTAATCACATCTCAAATGATTGAAGGGGAATCTTTAAGTCTATAGGGAATCACTAAGAAATCATGGATCCCATACAATTTACATAAATCAATCATATCAATATATTCTCTGTTCACCTTTAGGTTATGATATCAAGAACAATTATCCACTACTGAGAAGTATTGGGATTCTCATTATTGGTGGAACAAGTAATAAATACTTTGTATAGGGTAAATGTTCATTATAGTTTTATTTTTGTGCTCATAGTAATATATACACAACTACATCAATACATCCTTTTTCTTTAAAAAGATCATTGGAACACCCCAGTTTGATGCACTAGGTAATGTAAACCCATTTTTCAAATTCATCTGCAGGTGCTTATTTATCATTTCCAATTCAATAAAGGATATCTTGTATGGTAATTTTGATACAGGACTATATCCATGTATGATCTCTATTGATAACTCTATATCAAGATCTCGGGGATATCAGGGTAACAATTTACGAAATACATCAATTTATTCCCAAAAATGGAAATTTCTTCATGTTTGAGGCTTTCTTGTAATATAAACATTTGTAATTGATATGTTTCTTTACAAGGTATTGAAACAAACCCCATTTATTGAATTTCCAATGGAGATTCATGTTCAGCAATCAAATTTTAGAGAAGTATGGGATGAACCAAAATATAAAAATTGATTTCCTTTTCCCAATAGTTAATTATATATCTATATAATGATAGAAAATATATGCCTGATATTTCATAAAATTCTTCCAAGGGAAGTATTATTGTATTCTCTTGAAGAATCTCCCCATATAATCGCAAGGGAAAAGATTTCAACACATGGTATGCAATGATTGCACCTCTATGTGATTTTATATAAATATCTACTTCAATATGTTTAGGATCTGATTCAATAGTTCTAAAACAAATTTAGGATATAATAGAATGCGTTTAACAAAAATAAAATAAAAAATTACCCATTATTTATTTAATACGATGTGTACCTTTTATGATTTCATTTTTACACTCCACTATATCAATATTTATCACGTAATGTTTCTTGAGGTCCTTTGGCTTTGGAGGTTGTTAACGTTGAATACCCTCAAGGGTAGTTGGTTTTATGAATTGGATTATTTATTTACCTTACTCCCTAAAATTGAATCATTGTACCATGGGTTGGTTATTAAGTGGTTCCTACCATTCCTCCATTAAGTTTCTCAGATTCTTTATTTATCATCCTTATTAATTAGATTGGTGGCATTATCTCCAACACACGATGAATTTTCCTACCCATTTTAGTCAATTTCCATGTTTATTCTTACCACATTCTTCATGTTTGCGTAGTAGGATAATCTTCACTCCAATTTCATTTTACCCAGCAATATAAAAGATCTTTTTTTCTCATCTTATCTATGAACCCATGGGACAATTTTTTGAACTCCATCTCTACATTGATTTCACATCGAACAAATTCATCATAAATATTAAATTATGTGATATCAATATCCTTTTGAAATATTATTTTTAATCCACTAATAAATATATCTATTCATAAAAAAAAATTATAGGGAAATTTGATGTGTATCCTGGAAACCTTGTGATGATTTCATCACAAGACATGACAGATTCACGTACCATTTTATTAAGCTCCATGAATTTTCTTTCAATCCTCATTATAAGAGTTTGATCAAAATATATGATATGTAATATATTATTCATTTTTTCTTATTATATATCTCCCATTTAATCCTTCATTATAGTTAACTATATCAACACCAATTATTAATCATATTCTCTATATAAATTATAAATGACAGGAGTCACCATCCCCTTCTCAGAATAATTGATCAATGAAATGTTCTACTATCATGGGATAGCCCACTAATCCATGAAAATTGGATCCGAAGTTACAATATACATTGTTTGTCATTATCTCATAAAAGAAACAATTCCCAGTTTATCCTTCATGGGTGATGTTTTAAATTCCATAGGGTTTACGCTATTATTCATAAACTAAGGAAACCTGGTTAAAAATATCTATGATGATTTGAAGTACACCTCCCATATAATTGGGGATGTTTCATTGAAAATTGCAGCAATTTACCTCACATAGGTTGTTGTAGTAGTTTCTCATGTTTTAAACAACTATCTAAAAAATATGTTTAAAAAAATTAAAGTAAAAATCTAATTAAAAAATTAATCTTTTTTATAATTACCTCTAACGACATATCAAATGGGGAACCAATGTTTAGAATTTTTTGAAATAAAATATTTTTTGAAATTTACATATACATTGACTTATACTAAAGGTTTTCAAAAACATTCGGTAATCGTAACACCAAAATTAATTAAACCATGATCTAATACCATCTAAAGAGAACCAAATTTTTCTTACATGACTATTATATTTAAGTAATGAGAAATAAAGTAATAGTAATACAAATCTAGGATCAAAAGTTTTAGTGTCTTAGAAAAATTAAGATCATAATTTAGTTTAACATAATAAAACATCATCATTATTTATATCCCCTTTTCTATCTATATTTTGGCCTACATTTTATACTTATAATAAGTAATCACTTAAGGATATATATCAAATAAAGGTGTGGTTTAAAATCCCAGCAAGATAACGAATAATGGTAATGAATGAATATAACTTCTGTGAGAATGATCATCATTATCATCATCATAATCTTAGGATAATTCTCAATATAATGATGTTACAATGTGATAAAATCATGGATTTTGGAAATCCAAAAAAATGAAACTTCGTGTCATTATGTTCAAATTACACATTGTTTTCGACAAAGCTAACATCATGTTCACACATAATATATATGAATAATAATAAAATCATAGTTGGAAAAAAATATAGTATAATTTTAATGGATAACTCAAAACATATGATTTGATACATTAAATGACCCAATTATTTTGGGGGATATATAATTCATGCCCCACTAGTCACATTGAAACCTTTACATATCCATGTAGGCAACATAGAATTGTTTAGAATTATAGTAATTAATTATCACAATGAAACAAATGGACTTCATAAGTATTTAATCTAGAGTGATTTCATGCAAAACCATGGGTTTCCAAAATGAAAAATTTTAAAAACATGTTTTGTATAAGAATAATCATTCTTGAGTGAAGAAGAGATAACTCAAGTAAAGTCAAGATGTGTTTTGGAATGAATATTTCCTTGAAAAATTCATTATAATTGAAATTTTATCTTGTTTAAATGTTTTATATTCCTAGAAAAAAAATTAAATTATAATTAAATTATAATTATGTAACATTAGTGAAATATTATATTCTAAATAAGTCATGAGAGAGAGATAACCTAAATAAAATGTGTTGGATTTGATAATCCCCTTACACTAATTCCTGCCATATTTCATCGCTTTAATGTCTCTTGAAAAATAATGATAGATTTATTAATACATGGATATAGAAGATAATTATATTGATTTTTACAACTATTAATCTATTATAATCATTTTATTATATTTTGTAAATTTTGTTGATGAAATTGAATCATTTTGATATCATGTTTTATTAGAAAAATATTTATTTCACTTTAATTTCATTATTTTCATTCAATGTCATTTATTGAAAATTTTAATTAACAATTCAATCATATAATACCAATATTATATTATTTATATATATTTTTTTTATTAAAAACATTCTACTATGAAAGTGGTTTTATGAATTTTCATGGAATTTATTTGTTGTGGGTTAATAGACCTTTAACGGGATGTTGTCGAATAACTGGAAAAGAGAATTAAGATATTAATATTTATCTGAAATACAATAATTATTGTATGTTATAATCCTTAATGTTATGTTAACATAGTTTATAATTAATTTGTTGTTGTGCAGTTTGAAAGGAAATGGGAAAAAGAAGAAATAAAATAATAAATGAAGGAAGAGTTAATGGAGACTTATTATATCCTCGGTGTAGATTCTATTGTAAGACACTATAGATCCCTTGGTTATTGTAGTAATATTCCCCTATAATGTACAAAATTATTATAAGGGGATTTATAGGGAATATTTTGGAAGACCATGGGAATTTTTAATGCTTGGTAGGAGTGGTTAACCAAGGGAAGGGGGAGGGTTATTTATAGTAAAAAAGAGGGGTATTTTTAGAATAATATATTGAATAAGTTATTGTATTCTAGGTAAACCTTGTAATAGTTAATTTGTGTGGAAATAATACATAACTCAATAATATTACATGACTATACAGGTTTGGTTAAAATTATAATTAAATTATGTTAGTTTAATCAAAAGGAAATGTGGATAAATGAGAAAATAATTTTTAAATATAACATTGTAGATTTTTAGGATTTGGAACTACTTATTAGGTTTGGAAAATAAGTTTATCATATTATAATAAAACATTCATGAAATTAAATATATCACGGGTAAAATTATAGTTTTAGAAAATATTATGTCACTATTACATCACAAATGATATAACATAATATACACTTGTTAAGTGAAAAAAATTATTTTTTCAATTCACCTAAAAATTGAAGTATTTCAAAAAAATTACAAAAAATAAACCATTGAAAATTTTAACATGATGATTTTTAAATGATTATAATTTTATCAAATTAAACATCTAAAATAGGTAATTTAATATTTTCATATAAAAATATTATTTTTAAATAATACCTTAATATATTTTTTATTAAAAATATTCTTGTATTTTCATTTGGGTTTTTTAACCATAATATTTATTTTTTGGTATTAGTAGATGAAAATTAATAAAATTAATCATTATAAATATTATTAATATCAAAATTTATTATTTTTTGGTAAAATTATTATTCAAACAGTGAGGTTATTATTCCCAATAGTTAGGTTACCATTCCCAATGGCCAAGCTGCCATTCTAATGGCCACAATACTAATACAATTTTCAAATTACCTAATAAATATATATATATACCAATTAATTAATTCGCTTAATATTCTACTCAAATCCCTTCATTGTTCAAAATTTACATTTTCTACGATATTGTTTGGTTTAATAATATTTTGTTTCTTTTTTAAATTATTCGTAGTGGGGGAGATGATTCATAATGATTTGGGAAATCAATATTTTTCCATTTATATTTTTAATTATATTTTTTTGTCCATTTCTAATGTTTTGAATCTTGATTAGTATCATTGTTTATTAATACAGTGACATTCATTAATGAAATAATATTCTTTTGGTTTCATTATGTGTATAATACTATATAGAATATTATATCACTCGTTTATTTCAAGAGTCAAATGTTATTTTTAAACTATAGGTTGTTACAATCATACTCACACTCTTATGTGACCATTGATATCACCCGTGTTTGATTGTACTAATCTTTTGATATCACCACTTATTATATTTTCTTCCATATGGTTATGAAGAATAATTTTATGTATGATATATCTATGAAAGGTATGAGTTATAACGAAATTAATGGGAGTCTCTTATAAATCAATTATTTATGTTTCGATGTTTCTAAATATACTAGACCTATAATTTTTTGGAATGGATTATAATTCAACTTAATGAATACTCTTCAAAAAGATAAAAAATATATTTCTGATATGTTTTGGACATTATTGTTTAGAGGGTGTAAATTCCACACAGTGGTCTATATTTCAAATGGAATTTATTATTATTTTTAAAAAGTTTATCAAAATTGTCAACAAATGACATTTGAAAACATTCTTATTTGAAATTATTATTGGGAGAAGAACTATGCTATTTAAATCTATCAAAACACACTCATTTAATTATTTCATTATGTATAATGTATAAAATTCAACACTATATGAAACATAATATAAAAATTACAAAATATTATGCGATAGTATTACTTCATCTACATAAAGAGTTTATTTTTAGGATATATATATCCCCCGTGATGTTCATGATATTAACATGTTTTAATGTGTTATTAAAATTTTCATATCATGGATAATTAATCTTATAATGAATCAACATTTTAATTATATATTTCAATTAAAATTTATTTTATATGATAGAGATTTTTCAATGAAATAATGCATGTCCAAGTAAATTTATTTAATGTTATAAGAGGGAATATATAGTAGAAAAATGATAATTGAATGTTTTGGTTGTTGAATTGAAAATGAATTTGAAGGATAACTTTATAACACCAATCAATACTTTACATTTGTTAACGACAGAGTTCCTGAAATATACATTTTTCTAAAATAAGAATACTACTAAAATTAAATTTAAAAAAAAAATATAAAATTTCTTCTCATTAAATTATTATATATGAGAATGTGAATAAAATTATAATGAATTATATGATTATATCCTTTTTTTAATTTATATATATTATGTACATTTTCATAAATTATATATCCAATATTTGAAAATTTAATAATTTCAATTTATCACCATAAAGCTTTTTTGATATATATATCACACCAATCTAAAGGGAGAACCCTAAGAGAATCTATTTAAATTTTTATCCCCAATAGCACATAAACTCATATATAATAAGTTGAATTAGATGAAAAAAATAAAAGGAACATAAAGTATCAAAACATTTTTAATTTAATGAAATAGATAGTAAAATCATCTAAATTTCTTCGATATAGGGGTAAAACTCTGCTATAACTCAATAAAATATTTTTTTTGAGAATTTTTCATTTGTTCATAATGATTTTTAATTTTTTTAAACTCATTGAATGATCATTAATAAAAATTTATATATTAGGATGATATTTTAATTTTTTGTTCAAATCTAATGATATCTATCATAAATATTACACATGATATCCTTTATGAATGTTCAATGCACTATGGAAAACATTTAAAAAATTAAAAAAAATATATTTTATATAGAATTTTATCATTTGTTTTCTTATGATTTGGTGGGGTATATTTTTCATCAAAATTATTTTATAATTAAATTCACTGAACACATCAAACAAATGTGTTTCTATTATTGGTTAGTATTATGGTATATGAAATAATATTTCACTGGAAAATATATATTATACCATGTTACCTAATTTTCGTAGTGATTTTATTGTGTCTAAAAAACGAATGGATACAATTATTCCTACTATATTTTTAAATTTATATAGTATATTATATTCCATCATCAAAAAATTGTTCCTAAAAATTTATTTCTAAAGGTAATTACAATTTCACTAAAAATATCTACTAAAAATTATTGTATCTATATTATTTTAGTACTATTAGGGAAATACAATGAATCTAATCAGACAACAACACAAACACACAGATATATAAATATATATATATGAATAAATATATATTTTTTTGTTATGAGGGGTTAGTATCAAGAGAGTTTGAATTATTGTAGACATAATGGTTTTATGGTTTCTAGTCATGTATATAATTTTTTTATTTCACAATTTCACATAAAATATTTCTTTTTTGAAAATATTCACCATCAATCTATTACATCTCCTTTCACATTATGAACATATCTGTATTCATTTTTATTTTATGGCTTGAAGTAATACATTAATTATAATTATATTCGATTCAATTTTGGCCTATTGGAAAAACTCACCTTGCCTTTTGACGAAAAATGTGATTGGAATGATTACAAGTGATTAATTTGAATCCAATTAACACTAGTAAAATGATAAAAATGCATGAATACCATCGAAATGTTATTTTTTTCGAAAAATTAATCTTGATTAATTTTTTTCATATAATAAAACGTTTCTCATTAAATTGATGATTTTTTGTAGAAACACACTCACACAAACACATTATATGGGGATATAATTACGAAAATTATAATATTTTAAAATAAATGTATGTTGTTACATATATTTTTTATATATTAATTATTTTTAGTTATAAAAAAACATTCATTTATAAATTTTTAAACATAGGGTGGTGAAAATCCATTCTCCACAACTAGATTAAACTGGCCCACCGATGAGAGAATGATGAAATTTTATTTCATGTAGATTATTTATTTAATTATTTTTCCTTGACTCCCATTTTAAGTGAAATTTGTTTTATTCAAATGTGATAAAACTATTTTATTATGGATTAAACTGTCAAATTCATTAGGAAATAAATAATTGTTTTGGATGAGATAAGGGTTTTTGTATTGAGATTATATCATGTCTTCAATAAGTAAAAAGTTAATGAGATGAAATCCCAATAGAATACAAAGGAAACTGAGTCCTATATTGTATAAACCAATATCATTTAAATAATAAAAAAATAAATTAAATGTAATTTATCAAATTTAATATATTTTTGAAATAAAAAAAACAATATAAATGTATTTTTTGTTCAAAATTGGGATCATGTTTCTTAGTGGAGATTGGATTTGAGAAAAAATACCAGTTACAAGTGAAAATTTTGATTCCAACAAGATTAATTATGTGAATATAACATAAAAATATATATAACCTTTTTTTACAAAATTTTTTTATTAATATTTTTATTAGCTCCATGTCATGAAAGTTCATGTTTTCAATATATAAAATTGATATTTGAGTTCACAAAAAAAATTATATACTCTAAATAAAGAAAGTATATATGAAAGTCAAAAAATCATGGAAATGTATTATTGAATAATTTTTTTCTACATACAGAAACATAATATCATTTTGATTCATGGGATTGTTTGAATAACAAAATATTTATTTTATATTTTAAGTATTACTGAAGTTAATATATCCATCAATAATAAAAAACACTAAAAACTTGATTTTAATTTTTTGAAACTCATTTAAAAAATATTCAAATTAATTTTTTATATATATGAATCAATAAAACATAATTATAATAAATAGTGTGTTAAAAATGATTTAATTTACTTATTTTCAATTTAATAATGACATTTTAGTTCAAAATATGTGTTGGATACTCAAAACTAAAAAAATATACCTATATTTTCATGAATCTACATGGAAAATTGTAGATATTGATTTTTTAAATACATAAAAAGAACTCATGTTTTTTCCAAATTTGGGGTGGATTCTATGATATGAATTTAATATTTTAAATATAAATGTGATATTTGCATTCCAAATTCATGTCACATACTAAAAACTATAAAAAAACTATTTTATTTACCCGAAACATTATAATAATAACAGATTATTTATTTGTGATTTGTAGGAGGTATCCTCACATAGTTATATCATATTATTTTGATGGTTTTTTTTCAAAATGTTCTTTGTTAATTAAAAGGTGACATTATAGTTCATAACATGCATCATGCACCAAATATTACTCAAACATTCATGTATTATTTTGAAACTCTAACATGTTTAATAAAAACACCAAAAATTTATTCACATTCTGTATTTTATATTTTTAGTGCGCTTTAATTTTATTTAACATCTATATTTTTGTTAATAATCTACATTATGCACTTAAAATAAAAAAACACACTCATATATTAATATAAGTCTAAGAAAATAGTTTATTATTAATTATATTCATATAGTAATTAATGATACATCACTATGACATACGTTGTGGCCACTATGACAAATTATGTATGTTTTCAATTTTTAAGTGACATTTTATTTCATAATATGTGTTACAAAATCAAAAATAAGAACACATAGTCAGATATTCTTCAAAATCTATGATAATGATAAATAATATATTTATAATGTTTATAAAAAAAATTTATTTTTATGACATGTAGTATGGTTGTGTGAAAAATTATATTTATTTCCAATTTAAAATTAATATTTTTTTAGAAAATAATTAACACATACTTCCAATAATGTATACATGATAAAATAACTGAGAATCATTTTAAAAATGAAAAGTGATTATTTTATTATACATAAAACCTATACACATATAAATATGGAATTATGAGTAGATGGTAAGAATAAAATTTCATATTTTTCATTAAAAATTTACTTATTAGTTTGAAATGTGTGTTATATAATCAAAATATTGAACATGAACATATATTTACATGAATATCTCTGAAAATATTTGCTGAATCATTTTTAACATGTATCAATTACGTTTTTGAAATCATGAAATATTAGGTGAATTTAGTGACTAAAAGTGAGTGTTTTAAACATAGACATGAAATTTTAGTTGAACATATACAAGACATAATCAGAACAAATAAATTCTATATAAAAACACTAACATGGATTCATAAATAGAATATGAATTAATAAATTCACTGACCATAAGTGAATTAATTGATCCAAAAGTGATGGTGATTATATAACATATCTGTTTATAGTTACGGTAAATGTTTTACCAATTATGTATTACATAACAAGTAATTATATGTTTTCTCAGATGGACCAACACGAGTCACCCATATCTCTTAACATCCCATGGATAACAAAACAAATACATCCATACATTATAAATTCATAAGTATCAATGAAATATAATAATACAGTTAAAATAATTCTATATGTCAACATTATAAAATATTTACATGGAAATAATCAACAAAAACTCAATATAAATAAATAAAATGGTAATGTGATGACATTAATAGTACAATATATGACCTCATTTTGTAACCCCATGTGAATCCCAAATACTTTAACCTCTGAGAGAACCTAACTAGAATGTTTGGAAACTAGTAGCTATATGTATCCATGTAAAAAAACTCACGATGAGAAACTATATTTTTTTACATTATATATGAAAGGTGTGTTCATATACCTACTTAGTAGAAAACCTCCTATAGGCCTCAGACCAATGTGGATTAAAATGTGGGATCAAAAATATGGTATCTCATTTACATAAAAATATAAATAAATTGGTTTATAAAAAATAAGAAATCTAATTTCATGTCAATATCTCTAAAATCATACATAGATAAATATAAGGTTAGAACATAGTAACACACTATACTAGGAGGTCCATACATATACAGAACTTCTTTAGGTTATGTTGCGTGTTAGTTTCATGACATGGAGAATTGTAATATTGAAACGTATTCCCTATAAATTGAAATTTATAATAAATTCAAGGAATCTTCCTTTCCCATTTGAATGGGATGCTATATAATATGTCAGGTAGTAATATTCCCATCACATCGGAAATGGGGTGGGGTATAAAATAGTTAGGGTTCTATGACCGTAATAATCAAACCACTGTAACATTGCTTGTAGTTATTACTTATAGTTTATTTAATTACTATATACATACCCCATCGACCATGATCAATATCCATCAAAACTAAATTCATGCACAAGGAACAAATATAATTAAAGAAACATCATTCACATTAAATAAAAAACAAACATTCAATCTTAAGATGAATGATATATCATATACATATAACAAAATTGAATTTTACTTTTAAATATTACATACAAAATTAGAACTCCATTTTTTCTTTATCATAGATATATATCCAACCTATCATGTCAAACGAAATATGGAAGATCTATTGAAAATTTATTTTATAGGATCTGTTCTAGTGTTAATACATATCGATATAAGGTACACTATAAATAACAATCTTTGGATCATTAATTTGTCATCAAAATATTCCCTAACAAGCTGTTTGATTCACAAGTGGGAATTACTGACAAATAATTTATTGATCAATCTTAGTATTGGTTAAAAATAATAACTGTATTTATTTACCTCAACAAAGAAATAAAATAATATTAATTTTTTATTAAAACATTTAATTAAAATAAAAACTCTTTTCAAATATGTCTTCATTAAAAAATGTAATTTAAAAATAATATTTTATAGAATCATGTTTATAAGGGGTAAAACATGACACATTACAAATTTATAAAAAAATATAATACTATATATTTTTTATTAAAATAAATAAAATATTTAATACAGAGTATATTTCACGATTTCAAAGTAACAGTGGCCCCATTAATCCAAATTACATTACAATGAAATGAAACAAAATATTATCTGGTATAAAAAGATTAATAAATAAAGCATTTTATTTTTATAAAAATTAATTTTTTATTTTGGTAAAAACATTTTTAAGAATAAAATTATGAATCAACCAACATCATTTCAATATGATAATATATTACAATAGAAGCATTTCTATATATATATAAATTAATTTTAGGTTTAGATTGATGAATTATAACTCATTCATGTTGCGTTATATAAATATGATCACCATAGTATAAATAGTCAATGGGAATGATGAATAAACTAATATAGGAAATGAAAAAATTACTCATAATTTAGCATTTATGTCCATAAATTATTTACATGTAGTTTAATAAGAAAGAGTTAAATGAAAAAAGTATTTACATCTTGTTATATAAATAGGATCCTATAACATTTTAATACATTAACACAAACAAAATGTTGTTTGAAATTAGTTATGCAGGATATGGATAGCATTTATGTTCAATATATATAAAAACCAACAAAACCAAAAATCAAAAATATTTTATGGACTATTATAAATAAAAAATTAAATGAAAATATGTTTTTACTATGAAATTTATCCTCTTCAATATTTAAAACTAGGAACCCAAAATATGCCTGTAATATCTAGAATTTAAATTTTTGTTACTCTATTATCAACATCATAGCATTATCTATTGTGTAATCGCATCCCATTTACAGACCATGGATCAAGAAAAATTAATTTAAACATGAAAACATAAATCCAAAAGGTGCCTTTTATGATTTAGACTATAAATACATTTCTCATATCTTCCAAGATCATATCTTGAAAAACCTGAACTCAAAAACATTAAAACGTATAAAAACAATAAAAAACATTACTGATATATAAATTGTAGATATCATAATGCATGTGCTGAGAACTGACAATTCTTTTTCCACACCAATGATTTCATGATCACTACTCCTTCGTATTAAGATGATTTTCTTAGATAAATGTTCACAGATCATTTCACCCACTAAAAAATAAAATTTATTGAGGAGTGAGATGCTCCAAAATTCATAGTATAAATAGTTTGAAAAACTATTAGTTCTCCCAAAAATAAATAAAAATATTTATGATTAAAAAATATTATTTTGTCTCATTAATAAGCCTAAACATATAAATAAGAAATAAATTACACATTATGTCCCTTTAAACATGTAATTAAAATCATTTAATTTTTATCATTTACTTGTAATATAATAAACATATCGTGTTATTAAATAGAAAAGTTAAGAATCGTTATTATTCCCTTATATATAAAATTAAGCCTAAATATTAAAATAATATTGGATGAATTATTTTTTTTCATGTATTCAACTTATAACATGTTTATATTAAAAATAATTAAATAAATAAATCACATATAATTATAAATATTAAATATATTAATTTAACTATTTCAATGAGATCATTTAAACTCAAACATATCCGGACCCAGTTGAGGGGAACACAACAAAAAAAACCTTCTAGTCATAATAATAGGATTCTACTTTTGAATATAGTATGCGAGACAAAATCTAGGACCATATCTATATTTTAGTGAGTACTACACAAAAAACGATAGTATATTCTAGATACCCAACAAGGATCGTAAGGTGATAAGGTATTTTAATAGAAAAAATAATCTCTTACAAAAAACACACAATCTAATATATTTTATTATCTCATTATATCTTTTAAAAAAGGATTGAAACATTGTTTCATCATCCTTTATTTAATCTTGATTCAATTATCTAACTGTATAATCTTATCTTCTTCTACCATGGTTATAGATTTAGTGAGTCCACTACCATCTATATAAATGAGGAATGATGTGAATTTTTTTTGGAAACTAGAAATTATGTCTTGATCATTATTCTAATGCCATGCCACTAATGATTACTGAATCCAAGAGAACTCACTACAATATAAATGACCTAGTTTTATAAAAAATTTGAAGTATTTAATCATATTTTATACATTCACAATGAAATCTAGTCATTAGACCAACACACATGCCTGTAGAGAAAAATAATTAATGACACATGAAACTTGTGGTGTTTCTACTTGTAGTTTAGAAGTCACTGACTCCTATACTTGATATCATCAAGATATAACTTCATGAGAATAAGTATCACTTCTTATTCCCCCATACCAGATAGTCAGAACTCACTTGTGTCTAGTAAATTTGATGTTACTAGACTATATAACATATGTTTATGATTATTTTCATTACATCATGGGTTATCATTAAAGGTAAGAAACTTCAATATACTATTAATATTTCAAATTAATTTTTTAAAAACTAATGTATATAGTGGATGAAAAATAGAAAAAATTATTATTGTAAGAATACATTTTACAGAACTCACTATATACAAGACATGGAAATTGAATAATACTATTAAAATTGGGTTTAGTGTATTCACTTTTTCAAAAATCACAATGTCACCAGATCCATCGTGATTACTATGTTTGTAAGATTCCACATCCAAATATCATGATTCAACTAAGTTCAATATTTCATTGTTGGGTATACCATGATTCTACAGCATATATAATCTACATTCTTCCCATCACCTCATAGAGTAATACAACACAAGAGATGATATCCGAATATATATTGCTTTTCCACTATTTAGACGTTTCAATAAAACTAGTACCATTATAAAATGAATATTATAAATTATATTATAATTATAATTTACTTACTATGTGAAATTTGATGAATTATAATAAATCATAGAGTAATTTAAGTTATTTCTTCATCTGCATCACCAGCCTTAATATACTCAATATTTGTATATATATACCACAAGATTATATGAGACTCCATTTCCATTGATTTTTTATAATTTTTAATAATGTAATATTTATCAAGAATAATACTAGTTTTACCCTATATAACATGTTTCCCTTTCACTCTGTGAACTTGGTACCTATATATTTTAAATTCTAATGTAATTTTGGTTAGTTTTGACTACATCCCATGTAGTTCTCATAGATTTAATTTATACATTCCTACCATAAATTATATGTGGGAAACATATAATAGAAAAAATTAAATATATAATAGATCCATCATGATGATTATAAAATCCTAGATACAATTTTAATATCCTCTCATATCTCATACATGTGTTCTTGGAGATATTTAATCCATATGACATTGGAAACAATTCTATATTTAATATTCTAATGCATTGTCATTATATGTATATTTAAATGGAATGTGAAACCTATAGAAATACCATAATAAATATTGTTTCATAGAACATGGTTTGCTACATTATGTCAATAATTAGAGAGTTTACTTCAATCCAGTCGTAACTAACTATAAAACTAAAAAAACATATTTTTCATATGTTAACAATATGTTTTACAAGGAAAACAGTGGTATCTCACACTATAATAATTTAAATACATTTTATAATTACATTACAATTGTATATTATATTATAAAAATAAATTTAATAATCTATATATATAACTCTATAACATTCATTTATCATTATCACTATTTGGTATAATCAACCCTTTCTTGTTGCATTGTATTGACCCCCTTAAGGAAAGGTGGTCATAACATGTAATGTAAAATCTAATGATCATATAAAGGATACATAAAATGTTTAATTATAATATGTTTATGAATTATTATTTACATTAAATAATATATGTTTAATGGTACACAATTTTTACTAAAAATGTATATGTTTTCATGAATACCCACCAATGAGTTCATATAAATATGGGAAATTTAAAAAAAATTATATGTTTAGGAACATCGAATCCTTTTTATGAATTCATATAAAACTTTTAATAATATTTTTTTCCATTTACATTATTCTTATATAAATCATTATTCTTATCAAATAATATAAACATATAGTGGTGATCATAAATTCATCCTTCTTGATTTTTTATTTTCTAGTTAGTACATCTATCCAGAACATTAAGTTTCCATGTTCTCATTGGGAACTAATTAATATTCCATCTAATCATGTATCTATATCTTTGAATTTTACAAGTCATACTTTACCCAACTATCTCAAAAAGATATGTGAACCCATTTATAGAAACATATTATGTCACATGACTATAACTTTTCCTAATATAGGGATTGTATAATATACTATATGAACATTAGTATATTAAAACCTATAGTCATTGGGTTATTTCTTGATGATTTTTTATTCACATATCCTAACCAAAACCTTTTCATTTAAATGTGTGGATTATCAAATAATGCATTGATTTTTCATTATAATATCAATGATATTACTTTTTCCAAATAATTATAGTATTGTTATTAGTTAGAATCTATATTTACAAAGAATATTTACAAATATCAAGGAATACAATGAATGACCTCAAAGAAACATCATTGATCTTCCTATTACTAACATCATATATTTTCTGTGAATAATAGAATTCAAATTTAGTAATTCTATATATTTCGTTAATGATCAATGTTTGTATGTAAGGCTCATCACTGATGATATCGTTTGTTTTAATAAGATAATGTATGATTAGGTATAAATACAAACTATATTTATAATGATATATAAATGAATGATCAAGATATTATTTATTCCAGCTGAAAATCAACACATAGCTTCTAACAATAAATATTCATTTCTATACTCTTATATTCCATGAAATTATTAATGTAATATATTGATGTGTTGGATTTTACCAGTATATTCTCTTTATGATAGTTCATGACTTTTAGAAAAAATAATTCCATATTATTTCTATCTTGGATTTATTTCAAATGGTTTTTTTTTGAGTACTATATTAGTAATTTTTTTAATAATACATGAGTATTTTAACTAAAAATAGAATAAAGATAATTATTTGTATATCCTTGAAAACTACATTCAGGTTTACAATATATATAATCATCTCTCCAAAATTGTGTATTTAAGTATTACATTTATTATTCATCAACTTTTACAATGATTCTATGATTACTTAATTATTAGTTGAGTGTGAGGTACCATAAAAAACATTCATTCCAAATTGGAATAATGTATTCTTTTTTCCATAGTAAATGTGAGATAAATGTTTTTGTAAAACTCAATAAAAGTTTAACTAGAATCAATAAAACTGGAAATGTGAAGCTTTTTACTTCTCACTACTAACATAGGAATAACCATTCCAAATCACCTAAGGAATTCACAATGCATAATGTATATTTTATATACATATATGTTTATTATATTTGGATATAAATGGGGGATACATATTTAGTACGTGATATAAAAAATAAAATAGAAAAATCATATACAATGATAAATATACATGATGTCAAATTATCTTCTTACCTCAAATTCAATTAATTTAATTAAATCTTCCATTGACTTATATCATAACATCCGAGGAAAATAACCTCTTATAAAATTAATATCTTTTTTTACGATAGATATTACAATAGTTACTTTTTAATAAAACATGAAATTTTTATTTTCACTATGTACATCAACTTATTCACCATAAAAACAAATGATTAATCATTATTTAAGTTCTTATACACATGGATAAAATTTCACAAAATATAATGAAGAATTCATCTTTATATTATTCAATTTATAATCATAAATGAATCACCGTGACTAGTTGAAACATATAAAATAATGATATTTATTGAATCGTCATGATTCAAAAAGAATCCATATTTCAATTAACACTACTCAAATAGTATTAGTGTAGTCTTATATCTAGCCGACCACACTAATTCATTGTCCTTCATTTTTTGAGTGGAGTCCCATTTTATAAAAAGGCTAATATTTTATTTTTCCAAAACATCACTTAAAATGTTGCAATGATATATTCATTGATATTTCCTTATATAAAAAATCAGTTAGGTTGAACCAATGATTTATTAATAGATCCTCAGTAGTCGGATGTACCCTTTAATAAGGCTAATGAGAATCTCGTACTATCAATTTTTTTAAAATCAATTAATAGAATTTGTGATGAAATAATATTTTTATAGTTTTTATTATTCTCAGTGAGTGTAATCAATTTCAATTTAAAATTTATTTTTTTATGTGACCACACTCACAAAAATATAATGTTATTAATGATAAAAATTTAACATGCATTTTCATTTTACGTTCAGATACAGGATAATTATTTTATGTAATCATTCATAAAAAATATAAAAACCAAAATAATAAACCATGTATAATTAATATCATATAAATAGTCATGAAACAATGATAATTATTGATCTATTTAGTTAATAATGGGTCAACATATACCGCATGGGAAACTGCATGATCATGATATATGTACCTCGAGATAGAGCACTGACAATGCCAAATGTGTTAATGTGATTTTTGGTTCCTCGATAAGTATTAGCGCAAAGAGTTTCACCTTTAAATCTCATGATTATACCAAAATTATCTCATACAATTGAGGTGATATTAGGAATGAAGGATATATGTAAAAAATACTTTTTATGGAAAAGAATGTTCTTAAATTGATTATGATGAATGAGGTTAAAAAAATATAACAATTTATTAAATAATTATTATGAACAATTACATTGAAATGCATAAATTTAAAAAAAAACAATATCATACCATTATTTTTTGATTATGGCTAATGATTATTTAAAACAAATTTAGCACATAGAAATAAATTTAAATTGTGATGAATTATTATTGATGTTATTTTTCATTAAGTATTGTAAAATAAATTTTATTTTAATATAAAAAACATTTAGTGCACTATACAATAAATTATTTAATTAAATTACAAATATTTTTTATTTCATTTAAATATATTTTCTGGATTTATCAATACATCATATGTTATTTTATAAACCCTATGAAGGTATATTTGTATGGGGTAAATTCCATATATGGTTCAAGAAGGATGGGTTGAACGTAACCTAGAAAAAATTGGGGTAACCTAAACTTGTAGGGGGGAAGATATTTTATACTGTTTGGACAGATAATGGGCCCCTTCATAAAGAACCACTTATTAAATGATGGAAAATAATATTCACAATAATTTTTCATTAATTATCACCTCATCCCCCGAAATGAGGGGGCTCGATACCACATTTGAGTGCCTTCCTTTTTTTCTTTTATTTAAATTTTAAATACTACCACATAAGCATATAAAATTTTTCTAATTAATTAATAAACCTAAAATCCATGTGTGTATATATATATATTATACTCATGCAAATGTAAATATATGTGATATATAAATATATATTCATATAATTATTAATAATATATATATGTATTTATCCCCATATATTATATAAATATATTATATCATATATTTATATAATGATATTTTTTTTCACCAAATGCTTGGAAATCACCCACAACACTATTCACTTGAATAGTATCAATGTTGTATTCCCATGAATAATATACCATCCACTATTTAGGTGGTTCCAAATTTCTATTATAAAATTATTATTATGATTTTTTATGGTAATTTTTTTATTAAACCATAAAATTATAATTTCAATATTTGAATGGCCATAACAAGGTCAGTTGATATCTAATTGATATGTTTTTATTAAAATTAATATAGTCATGAGTCCCTATACTCTAGTTCAGTAAAAAATAATTTAATTATACTTAATTATATAGATTTTTGTCCTCTACAAATTTTTTATACTAATTCTGTAGTAAATGCCAGAAATATTATGAATGAAAAATTATTTACATGAGATCGATGACCTGAAATCATATAAATCATAATATCATCCTAGTTTCAATATAAGGGTCTTATATAATTTATATAAATCATGATAATTTTTTTAAAATGAACCAATTACGATTTCTATCGGAAATCTGTTTCCCTTATTATGAGAGTTCATCACTTAAAGAAACCTATCTATAAACCACAATGACCATCCATATGTGCTAAAAATGACATCAGGTAGATTGATTATTGATTTTTGGGTTCTAGTGTTGAAAAATAATGATGTCTTATACATAATGACGATAAAAAAACACTTCTCCTTTGAAATAAAATGTTTTATTGGATAAAGTTAACATATACATGGATCTTCTCTATAGACAAATATACTGTGGACTAAGAAGTCCCCAAATAAATTTGATTAAACTTCCCATTAATTTGAATATTTCCTAGAAAAAAATCAGTACGATAAAGAGTAAAAAAATACTTATTTTTTCCCTAAATCAACAATACCTCACAAATATTCCATAAAAAATTATTATGTCCTATTATCAATGTCATAAAATTAATTTAAATTTTAAACACTAAATTGTAATAAAATAAAGATATAACATGATAAAAGTGATCCATTAACTGGAATAATACTCATTTATTTAATATCTTTCAACATATTCATTAAATAAACTATAAATATTAAATATATATAAATTAAATCCCAATTATTATATAATATAATAATATGAATTTATTTATTTCATGGTGATAATTTAAACTTGTACATCCCAGACCATATGTTGGGGAATACCATGTCCTAAACTATAATTCTAATGAATATCACATGACTTTTAAATACACTAATTATGTTTCTCTCTTGGGCCTTATCTAGATTGAAATGAGTACGACTCACATAACATTACAAAGTTATAATAACCCATTAAGGTATCTAAGAAGATAAGGAATATTTATAGAAATTACAACATCTTATTAACTAAAAAATTCAATAAAATAATTTTATTTTAAAATATATCATAAAGTAGGATAAACCATTTGTTTCAACATCATTTACTTATTTATTATTCATTGACCATATTTGATGTAATTACCTTCATCTACAATTTCTATTTTTTAGTAAAGTTAAAACCATTTGGAACATATATATTTGAAATATGACTTCCATTTAAAAGTGAAAGATTCTATTTTTAATGTTCAACTAATGTCAAACCATAAATTTTTCACCCCATATATTCTACCTCAAAATCCCTTAAAATACATTTTTTTAATATTTATTTAAACATATATAATTAATATTTATATAAAATGCAATTTATCATAATTTTATGTGATTAATTTTTATTTATATATTCAAAATTATTCTATAAACTCTATGTGTACGAAATTTATTTATTTTTACTTACTAATGATTCAAATCATAATGAGCAAAAAATTGGAAATTTGAAAATTTATAAAATTATAAAAAATTAGAATCATTATTGTGCTGAGAAGTAACATAATTGTGGGAAAATAAATTATTTGAGTATCAAAATAGATTTAATAATGAGGGAAAAAGTGATGTGCTTCAAAAAACGTAGATGTACTTCCATGCTATAATGATAATAAATGTTATGAAGGAAATAAGTACAGGTTAAAAAATTGAGGTTGGATGGATTGTAAATAGAAAACATATTGACCGAGATTGTTTAATTTTTATTAGTTACATTAGTTTCAGTAATCCAATTCATATGTTGATTGATATAGATAAGAAGATTAATGTTATTCATTAGAAAACAATTAATATTTAAATGAAAATTATTATAACATTAAATTATATTTTCTATATTTTATTGATAAATAAAATAATTTATTTTCTAGGGATATGAATTTCATGTTAGGAGATTATTATTTGCTGATCATTTTCTAGTTAAGTGATAACTACATGTATAGGGTGTAACTGTGATATAGAGGTACCAGGTTTATCCATGAAAATTGACTAGTACGACAAGAAGTTTTTTAGCATGGGTTTTAAGAGAACAAAAATCACACCATAGACATGGGTGTAATGACATAGTGGATGTTGTGTTAATATGTCTTATGATGGCTCAATCCATAAAATTGGGTACTACATCATGGTGATAGAGTCATTCAATTACTGTTAAAAGACATACACATTTCCACTATGAAATTACTAATATAATGAATTGTAATTTTTTTATCCCTGTGGTGCACCATGAAGGGTAGTTCAAGTATAGGATTATTGACATAGGTTATTGAACTCATATACATGAAATGAGATATGAAATTATAGATATAGGTGGATATTTAATGAAGGATGTGTGCTTGGGATATTGAATATACATAGAAGTGATTCACTAAGATATATCCCAAGGGACCATGATGTGAGGGGTGACTGATGGAGGGAATCATGGGGTCACACATATAGGTTACAATTATACAATATGGAAAGATGACATTACGGACTATATGAGGGTAAATTAAACAGATTAAAACATTAATGTTAACAATGATAGAAACTATTTAAATTAATTGCAACTAAAATATGTACAAAATGATTTTTATAATAGCTATGAGTAACATGATAAAACTTACACTCTTCACAATATATAATATTGTAAGGGGTATGAATCAAACTATGAAATAGATCTTATTTTTTAAGGAGAGTCATAACTATTTACAAATGTTAATTTCTCGGACCCATGGAACATCAAAAAAAATTAGAAACAGCTTCCAGTTTCACACTTCTAGGAATAACATAGATCCCTTTACATACATTAGGCGTATGAAGAAATTAACATCATACATTTTCATTAGGATAACAGGATCACAATGAACCATTTATATTGATATATAAACTGGTGAGTTGTGTAATTACTTGTTGAAAATAATTACAATTCCAAAAAAATACCCACATTAATGAAGAAAATAGCTAATCTAATGAATGAAATTGAGGGATATAGTTTGGGTACAATAAATCATCACTCTCCAATTAATTTTCTTGTATGACTTAGCATTTAAATTCTACACAGTCAATTTTCAAAATTAAGGTTCCCTAACATTGATCCACTTTAATGTTTTGGTTGAAATCTTGTGTCTTCATATATTTGATTAATAGGGTGTCTCTAATTTCATTGACTTATTTAAATAAAAGTCTACAATAGTTACAAAATTTTCATAATGGTTAGAATTATTCAACAAAAAATAATAAAATAACTTCTAAAAATCTATCAATTTTCAGAGTTCTAGATAATAAATAGATAATAAACTATAAAAAATTCGAAAATATCATCCTGGAATAACACACTACATCATAGTTGTTATATCCTTATTAAATAAACATCATAATTATTTTTTTAATATATATATTCAATAATATTGGAATAATCTCATAAATATCATAATCCAATTTCATTTATAAAACATTTGAACAAGTATTCCTAAAACATGTATAAAAAACTGTAAATAATTATTTAAATAAAGAAATAATAAAACAGATTATAAAACAAAAATAAATATTTTTTTGAAACAATGTATAAAATTTAATACTTTATTACTAAGTAGAATATGACTCATAATTTTTAATACATTATCTATTTTAGTATGATTTCATAGTTTCTAAGACATTGATATCATTTAATATATATAGAATCATGTAAGATAAGATTTTTTTATAAAATATATATAATTTTTATATGATTTATATAATTTTATCAGGAATTTCTATAAATGAATTTTTTTACATATTAGTAATTCACGTATAAGTATTGTCCTCAACTATTTCATTCAAAAATGATTTATTTCTTCTTTGTGTGAGTAATTTATCTATACTTTAGTTAAATCCATCAATAAGTGAGATTGAATTTATATAAGGTTTATTCTAACTGTTTATAACTAACATCAACTATGTACATGTCAATATATGAGTCATTACAAGATATGGGTGATTTTACACTAACATTTCTTGAGTATAAAGACTTTAGCTGAATCATTTATAAACTGTATATTATATATTTCTCTCTGAATTTGTGCTAACCAGCTTTGTGTATGTTCCAGTTCTCAAATTGAAAAAATAATGAAAATTTAGAATGTAACATTATTTTGATAGAATTAAAAATAATAATAATTTTTGTAATTAAAATAAAAAATTAATTTAATGTTAATTTTTACACAAAAACAATTATAATAGTTATCAAAGCCAATATTTTATTTAAACATATGTCATAAGAAATATAAATCTAGGATTTGGATATGGTCAACTGAAAAAATGTTCATAGAAAGAACTCAATAATCTACCCCATTTTGACAGGATAAAATATTTCTCTTCCTTTTTATTGTTGAGAAAAAATTTCAATCAATTAATGGATAATTAAACATAAAATAAATATCTCTTCTATTAAAAAGCCATTAAAAATTTGAACTCCTTTTAATATATTCCCCTGCATAAAATATTTATAATTGTTAAATAGATAAAAAAAATTCTATAAATTAAAATTACAACTCTTCATAAGTTCACCAATAAAAATCCAAGAGTAAAGAAAAAATTTCATAAGTATAAACTAAAATAAATAATATATTTTATTATGTTTATATTATATTTGGTGTTGAATTTTTTTTAATAAAAATCTATATTAAATAATCAATATATAATATACAGTAAAAATATTAAATTTTAAAAAATATTATATAAATGTTCTGCACAATTAATTATTCATTTCGTGAATTAGAAAAACAATGAACATTAAATTTCATCCCTTAAAATTGAGATTCATGAATTTTTTACATTTTTCTATTCAAACTGGTTATGATAATCAAAGAATAATATTTTCATTTGTAAATAATTAACTATAACTAATAGTTGTTTTATATTTTATATACTCTCTAATCAAGACTACTGAATAAATTTATGTGAATTATAACAAAAAAATTAGTTAGTAGTTTATGGTATATGTGTTGGCCATATAAATATATTTACCTAGTAATCTAGACTAATTTTGGTCCACCCAGATGATAAAAAAAATAATGGAGAAACCATGAAGTAGAGGGTTGTAAAAATTAACTCATGAAGATAAACAGAGATAAAAATAATTTCTTATAACTAATTAATTTAATATATTTTAAATAATAAATAGAAGGATAATAAAAAAATGAACCACTATTAAAACACATAACATATGAATTACCCCCATTTTATTTTATAATAATTCTCTATATTATATTAATAATATTTAGTCAATAAAACCAATATAGTACCACTATTCATTAGTTTTAATTATCTTTCTTAGTTTCATAAGTTCTTCTATAGTTTGACATTGAAAAATAAATTTTTAAAATAATTTTTGTAAAAAAAAAATTTAGTATCAAGTATCCTATTTACATATTTATTAATTTCATATCATTTAATAAGTTATACTCAAATATGTAGTAGTATTCGTATTCATTTCATTAGCCTCCCCATATTTCAAAAAATCATACTCTAATTTTTTTTTCCAGTGTCATATATTTGTGATATCTCTTTATTTAATGTTTAAATATCCATTATTCATAATGTTACATTATATCATATTCATTTTATTTTCAATCTATTTTATAATAGTCATTTCATACTCTAATGTGGTGTTAAGATAATTATCTGGATAATAATTACAAATACAATATATTCTTTCCAATAAATCTATATTTCCATCATTCCTATTCAAGTCTCCAAAATAACATGAAGAATATGGTTGAGAAGGTGAATAAATTTAACATATTTTTTTTCATAAATTCATATATAAAAACTTAATTCATACACTGATATTTAATACTCAAATATGATCATTCAGAATCACTCTGGAATGTAATAATATTCTTATCTTTTTTTTAAATTTTTTTATTAATTTTAACCTCATTCAATCAGTTTTTATGTCTCCATTATTCTTACAAACAAAAAAAGTCCAATATGTCATAGAATTACCATTAATTCCATATTTCATGCACATATTTTATTCTAATATACAGATCCCCTTATTAATTTTTATGAAAAATACTTTTATAAAATCATAAATTTTCTCTTTTACAATGGTTAAAGAACCCACATAATCATCCAATTTTTAAGATGAGGGGATTGTGTTTTTTACTATGATACTGTTATTTTTATCATGAAAATATTTTGTTAATATTTTTCAACTGATATTTATATTGAATAATTGAACCAATAAACTCATTCAATGTATACCTTTTTCTAGTTTATACATTAATCAGTAGAGCCCTTCTTAGTGTGACACCTCATGGGTAGGCATCTCAAAAATAATTAAACAATTGAAGTAATATCTAATGATTCTCCATTGTCTCTAATAACTATTATAATTTTGGTGAACCAATACAACACATGGTTGAATGTTTATTTTATTATAACCATAATATATTGGTACACAACCTGCATCATTCTAAGGTTAATTATTCTAAATGTTTTTGTATAATAGTAAATAAAGTGACAACTTATCCAAATATCATGAGTTGAATTTTTTGAACCTAAATTAATGAAAAACATTTTCTCATATAAAAATATATAACATACATAATTTCATTAATGATAAAAAAATAAGATACATCATTTCAATTAGGAAAATATGGACTGGAATCATGTAGATTATTATGTTATATCATAACAGTCTAATACGTAATACTATGTTCATTATGATAGGATTCCACTCTTACAAACTAAAATACAATAAAAAATCTATCACGGAAATTATTTTTCTATGTAATCCAAATTCCATTTAAAATTTTACATACTATCTTTGACAGACTAGTCCCATTAATTGTTAATATTAAGTAGGGGATTGTTGAAAAATATATAACAATGAAAATGAATTAATATTTATTTAGAATAATTTACAACTCATTAAGGGGATTATTTGATAAAAATTATGATACCATATAGTTAAGTAGATATAAGGTTTATAGGTGTGTATAAATGATCATTTAGAAAACCGTAATAGGATATTACCTTCATGCTAAAGGTAGTTAGTATCTTTAATTAAAACCCATATATATTTTTAATCATGATACAGAATTTATGTGTAAAATATTTGATTTTAGATAAACAATAAGGATATTTAGTGAACTGTATAATGATATAGGTTGTCATTGAGAAAATTTTAGTTGGAAAACATCTCTATATAACATTGGGAAATTTTTATACCTAAACAACCTTATATTAATGGGGTTAATTTGTTTTTTATTTTTCATGAGACCTTGAGTAAGTCTTGAGATATGATATGATATGTCAATATCCTATGAAATTTTCATAGCGCATGTTCTGAATACCTAAGGGTATTAGGACAAGTTGTGATGGGTGAGATGGTTGTATGAATCAAATGTCTAGATAACCTTTTGATGGTGTATTCAATCGTTTAGTGAGTTTCATGTGTTGGGAAAAAAAATTTGGTCAAAATGACATGTGATATGGGGGGTATCCTCTAGATTATTTACATGAGAGATCTATAATGGATATGTGATATGGTACCCATGTATTAGATTAGTGTATTATTAGTATGTTAATAAAAACATGATCCCAATATTATTAGTGCATGATATCCTATGATGGTACCTTATTATTGGGATCATGTTCGAATGATGTAATTAGAATATTATTGGAAGAACCTCTTGATGATAGGGGAACATATTTCCTATAAGTTATAGGGAGTCACCATGGGGAGATGAGTGCATTTTGGAATTGATGAGACGAGACTGGGTTGTGATTACAGAACCCAGTGGAACCCCATATGGATAAGATGGGAATAAAATTATTATAATCATTTCATGCTTCTGCGATCAATTTTGTATTGATGGGAGTATATTGTGATGCTTGATAGAAGTTGGGACATGCTTTAAGATACAGGGCTAGTCCAATTGGTTAGCTCCATGAAATGGGATGGTGAGCTTATAGAATGAGTTATATAATATTTTAAGGTTTCATGTGTGTTTCTCATGTTAATATTCTATATGATAATCTATTCTAGATGACACCTACTTCAATGTGAGGGATGTCGTTGGAACCCATCTTTCTTAAGATAGTAGTGTGGCTAGAAATTTACATAGAAAACTACCATGAGTGAGAAGGTTGTGTTAAGGATATTTATGTATGTTCTCAAAATAAGTGATATTGTTTTTCTTAGATTCAATATTCAGAAAAATGGTAATGATCCAGATCTTATGTGTTTTATAATGTGACACAATATCTGGATGTATTTCTGCACCATTAGTGAAAAGACTTTTTATGAAAAAATCTTGAGTGATAATGTGTTGGTGGACATCCTTAAAGATATTTAATGGCCTTTAATGGGCTTGGGAGACCCACCTCAGAAAAGGGATTGGTCAGTTTGTAGTTATCAATGTATAAAATGGGTCATGAATTCACTTTTTGTAGGATGGTGTTGGAAGGACCCAACCATAGTAGAGAATATAGAGGAGAAATTGATATAACAACCCCCATTGATACGATAATAGTCTATATAAGATGGATATTTATATTATTTATTGACTTTTTTAAGAAATATTGTAGTATAAGGTTTATACATTTAGTGTTATATTAGTGGTTGGATTTACAATATGGTAACATTCAATACGATAAAGGTTTGTAGTCGAGATATGGCAAGAAACCATACCCAAAATCTTCATATAGGGGAGATAAAAAATTATAAACCAAAACCTATATATTTTGGAATGAGTTGATGTATGGTACAATACCACTCGCTATATATTTTTATAATTGTTGAGGAATGATATATAACCCTACAATTAGTCTTATGTATGGGTTGTGAATTTTGGCAAAGGATAATATCATCCAAATCCATTTTTTGGAATTTTTAAAAAACCACATCAATGGTTACCGGGATCCTTACATGATCACAAAACTACTCAAGAGACCATAAAAATTCAAATTCAAATTTCAATATTTATCACCTACCTCGTGCCACATGATAACGCAAGTAAAGTGCATTCCTTGAGTCTCACACCGATCACATCAAACGCACTACCCATTCATCGCCCCATCATCTCTACAGCGGAGAGACACACTCGAGTCAACATTATCGTAATCATAATCTTCTTTTCCATCATATGGATATTTATAACATTAAAACACATTGACATCATCTCAACACCATCGACCACCACCAAAAAATGAAACAATCATCACAAAAACAATCCTACATCATCATCAACACGATCACCCCTTCGCCTTCGTACACCACTAGAAACCAATAAATTAGAGTCAATAAAAGGAAGAACAATATCACGATCGGAACCCCCCTCAAAAAAGCTTCACATATAATGAAAACCAAAAAGAATAATATAAACTAACATATAGAGGCTTGAAGAAGATAACCAAAAAACCCAAACTGTTAATGAAATTTGTGTGCCAAGAACACTGGTCACCAAAACAAACCTCCCAAAACCCCACTGAATCCACTATAATAGATCCAACCAGAGGGGAGAAGTATATCGTAAGGTCAGGGTTGTGGTAAGAATGTCAGAGGTCTCCATACAACAACAATAGCAATGAAGTAGAAAACATTAAAACCAGATTAATCTTACCCAAGCAATTCCTTGAGACCCTTAGACCACCAAGACACAATAAACAAAATCTCTTTGAACCACCTCTCCATAACCGACCTAAAGAGTTGTAGTGGAATGTTAGGTCAGAGTAGCATAATAAGCGACTGAAATCTTTAGATCATAAAACCCTCTTCGGTAACCCAAGACTTCCAAGAAAGTAAGATATCAACATAGAATAAATATGAAGTGCCCTCACCAGAAAAAAAATGAGGGACCTGACCGATGAGTAAGAAAGAAAGAATATGGGTGTCATCGACCTCGAAGTGAATGGTTTCAGGAAGAAATCCTAGGAAATGTCAAATTTGGAGAGGATTTGGGAGAGAAGGGAGACATCCCCAAAAAGATACTCTTATTTAGTAAAATCCTATGAATGTAATGTTGGTGTAAGGGTGTCCCAGTTTGAACATGATTAAATGTCATTCATGTTTATTTTTTGTTATTCATTTTCCTTCGGAATACACAAGTATATGATTATTTATAACTGGGGAAAATAGTGAGACTCTACTGAGTTGTATTCGCTACAATATATATAGCTACCCTGGTACATGTGAGGAAATTATAATTATCAAATGGGTTTGAGAAAAATATTAGATGTGGTTGAGGTAAGTGTAGGTCATCATGGGTTTGGGAAAGGGTTTGAGGTGGGGCTATGGGATAGTGGAAATTTCAATTTATACTTATATTTTATTTTTATTGTTTTATATATGATATTTTACTAGTGGATGGTCAGTTATGTTGTATTTTATATGTTATATGAATTTCACATAATATTTTTATTTAATATTGATGGGTCGTCTTTTTAAGAATATGTTTTTTATTTAATAAGACTGATTTAGAGTTATTTATTTATTATTAATTATTATAATATCCATTAAATAATAATAATAATATATGACTATATACTACAATACTATTCAAAATTATTTACCATATGAGGAGGTGAATTTGAGGTCATAAAAACACTAGTTTGGAATCTGATGAGTGGTTTCATATAGGGCATCACACTTATAAAATATACTTGTAGGATCCTTATCATAACTATGTAAGTGTTTTTATCTAAATAATAAACAAAACAAATTATATCTTTCTATAATAGTAAATATTTCACTAAACATGTATGATACAGTAACATTTTGTAATTTATTTAATTTGACACCCACATAATACTTCCATTACAAAAAAATTACATACGTTTACTTTCATATAAATATATGAAACTTTATGGTTATACAAAGTGTATGTTGTATAATCATAATAGGCTTGTTATCTCACATGATACAGAAATCCTATTCAAATATTGATTATTTTACATATATATATATTACATGTGTTGATATCATCTCTTCTGTTTTTTATAATAAAGCATTAAATCAGTTATGGGGAAATAATGGAAGGTATATAAGATGATATAAATATGTCACATAGAGTTTGTTGATTTTTCATTTTATTCACATATATTCATGTACCCCTATATTATTCTTTAAATCATTATGTTCCCAGGTAAAAATTCACATCATTCATAAAATGTTTTTTAAATCATTTATTTTTAATATATAGTCAAATTTATTCAATATATTTTTAATGGGTGAATTTTTTCTCAACATATTTTGTTTATAACCGTGGAATGTTTTTCTAAAATATAGATATTGGGAATGTTCCTTTGATGTAGTGATAAACATAATTGATATCTATATATGATACCTTGTATGGTTCACCAAAAAATAGTAGCAGTGAAAGAGTGTGAAATTTGGTCTGTGGGGGGTAGTGGTAGGTTTATTTTAACTTGAGAAGTAAATAATAAAAAATCTTGAACACCCACTTTTTGGTGAAATATCATGTTACTAGGGATATAAAATATTGAGTGGCTTTATTCATCCCATTATTTGGTATTAATTTCCCATTCATTTCACTATAAGTTTTTATGAAGATTTATATTCACGATATATGAAGATATTTATCATTATTTTCAATATATTAGAATTTATTTTAATATATCTGGCACCTCTAATAAAAATTTGGTTTTCCATGAGTACTTATTGGCAGTGATATCATTTATCATGAAGTTTTTAATTTGTTTTGATATGTTTTATTAGGTTTTATTTTAATGTATAGAAAAACATCTATTATGATTTGTTAAATTAATATTTTCAATATAATGTATAGTATGGATTTCTGCTGTAATAAATCTATTTCCTATGGGTTTTTAGGATTATGATAATTTTAATGTTTAATATTTTAAATTAATTTTTTTCATAAGGATATAAACAGAAATGATTATCAAAGAATGAAAATGGAATAATCATTCTAAAAAATATTATGAATATATTATAGTTATATAGTATTTAATATACATTTTTCCTAAATTTTGTTAGATGACTTACTTTCTTAATGTAATTTTGAATACAACATGTTTCATATTAGTATATTTTTAATGGTAATATTTATATAATTTATAAGATATTCTTTTAAAAAGTTTTTTTGAATAACATGGATTATTTTTCATTAACTAAATGTATCAAAGTAATTTTAATGTTTTTTCATTATGATTTTCATGAATATGTTAAGTTTATTTAGCCTTTCTTGAGGACTCATATTTATGATTTAAATGATGATTAAAAATATAATTAATGTTGTGGTTTTGAACTATATATTTGATAAATTTCATTAAACAGAGAATTTATATCAATTAATGTTTCTATATTGTATAATTGAAAATATCCTAATTCAAATTAACTTTCATGGGATAATCACATAAATTTGGATTTGTAGACATTTTTCTATGGTGACATAATTAATGAGATGATGATAGCTAATTTTATGGATTATTGTATTTTATATAGTAGTATTGAAGGTTATATATAAGAGAAATAAAATTCTTATTATTTCTTATGGTAGTATTTTCATGTATTATAATCTAATTATGTCTGGAATGTTATATATGTATTTGGAATAAAGTCAACTTTAATTGATAAAATTCAGTATGTTTGTGTTTAAACCAAGTAATTATATTGATGTATACTCTAATTTTTTTGGGATTTTTATTATATAATAATGTGCCTTTGTTTAGTGTTTACTAATTTGGGAGTTTATATGTACTTAATAATTATAAATATTATTACATAATCTATGATTAAGTGATTTAATAATTTATTAAAAGGAGTGATTATGATATTCTGAAATATAATCCCCAATTTTAAGGATCAAATATTCATTATGAAGAATTTTTTTAATATATAATTCATTGATCAATTTATATAATTATGTTTTATTCCTGAGATATGGAATATTTAAAAAAAAAATTATGAATTTAAGACATTTAGCCTTGTTTTTAAATTAATTTGTGATATAGTAATAAACTATTACAGGTATATTAAGGTTTCTATTTTAAGACTTATGAAATTTATAAAATATAATGTGATTCAATGATTATTTTAATATCTAAACAAAACAATTTCTAGTATTCTACAGTTTCAGTATTATTATACTAAAGAAACTCTTGAAACAGAGATGGTTATAGTTAAATTGAAATTTAATTTAAATAACAATTTTATAATTTCTGTGTATTGAAATGAATTATTCTAGAAAGAATTATTTTTATATTACTTTAGGGCATTTAAAATTCTCTTAATATTTTTAAATGATTTTTTGTGTTTTTTGTATTAATTTTCTATATTTTAAAAAATTAATATATTAATCAAATATAGTGTTTCAAAAAAACCATTATTGAGTAATTTAGATTATATAATATATTAATTAAACATAATATAATTTTTTTGATAATTAATTAAGGAAGAAATGGGAGAAGTGTGTTTATTGATTTAATTAATACATTTAACATTCATTGAAAATAAGATCGATTCTGTTGTCATGTCTCATTTTTTCATGTAATATTTGATTTATTATATACATGTGAATGATTTAGTTACTTATTTTATTTAAGTTACACATATAGTGTTTTGAATATAAATTTATAGAAAAAACCATGTTAATTATATATTGGTTTGTTATGTTTTATATTCAAAATGTTCGAAAAAGATTTTTTAAATTTGAATGTTTTGTTTTATTTGGATTTTTTATGAAATAGAGGTTTATTTTTTGTTTATTTTGTGGAATGTGTTTGAACATTAATTGCATTGTGAGGCACATGTCCTTGTTTCGGTCTGATGTATTTTCTCCAATACGGAAGTGTTAATAATGGATTGATTTAAACATACTATATATTTATGTGTCATATAGATTTATGTTTGATTGAAAAAGTTAAATTGAATTTTAATTGAAGAATTAGATGGAAAATAGTGTAACAATAGAAAATAGGTATGGTTTTTTTTATTTGATTATAATAATTACTAATGAATTTTTTTTACTTAAAATTGAATGTTTTATTTATTTTTTTGATGTTTTTATAAGAATGTAAATATGAGTAAGTTGTTTTTTGTTTTTTAGATTATTTTTAATATTTTCATGTAAAATATCTTTTTGGATATTGAAAAATTATGTTAAGGATGTTTTTTGGTATATTTGATTTATATATTTCTATTTAAAATTTGTTTTATGATCTTTGGGTAATAAAATTCTACTTGAATTATGAATTGATTAAAAATATTTAATTAAATTTTGAACCATATTTAATATTTAAAAACCTTGACCCCAATATCCTAGACCCAGTGCCTTACATTATTACATTGGAATAGGTACAAGATTAAAAACCCAAAGGACGGACCATATTACTCATTTTGAAAACAATATGACATACATTATCCTTACATTACAATTTCGAATGTAAAATAAATCTTGATACTTATTTTAGAACACATGATTTCTTCTATAATATCCCTACATGTCAATTATAATATACATCTTGATATTCAGGAAAAAACTAAACATATGAAAGGGTTGAGATCTGATACCCAATAAGGGTTAAAAAATAGTGAATATTATTATGAATAAAGGAATATAATCCATAACGAAAATTGTATGAATTAAATAGAATCCCTTTAAAAATAATCTTGATAATAGAATATAAATAATAAAAGATTCCATATAAAATAATCAAATGATATAAAAAGCATGACTATGGATATTCTATAAGAAAAATAAAAACACGAAATATCAATAACTAATATCATAATGAGGTAATTCATAATTCCAGACATATGAAACATACCACCGAGGCCTCATCCAATAAATCTAAATATAAATTTGCAAGGATTTGGAATAACACTATCTAATTTGTATCATAAGACCTATGGATGTATCGATGGTATAGGGAAATCCCAACCCATCACTTACTAAATATGATTCATTCCCCATATAAAAATGGTAAATCATAGATAATATAAACATTCATATTGAGAAACTATCATAAGAAATGTGAATAATTCAACCATAAACCATGAATGGTACTAAAATATAACATCCAAAGCCAAAATGATGATAAAACCGTTATCAAAATATTGTATAATGGGTCATAATAAATCAAATATAATTAGAAATAAAATCAAACAATGGATATTGTAATTGATGAAAAAAATATAATAAAACAATTAAATCAATATTGAGAGAAATAACCATTTAATATTGATGTTATTTAAAAATGGAGAACCATTATAAAATAAAAATTTTATGTGAAAATAATCTTGTAATCCTGTAAAGTAATTTTTGATCATTCTGTAGAATCTAAAAAATCATTTTCTTATAATTTGATGAAAATGACATAGAATAGTTCATAATGAAAACAAAAAATATATTCCTTTCATACTATTTTAAAAACATTAAAACTAGGGAAAAATTCTATTATATATTTTTTGGGATAATCATATAAATGCATTTGAAAATATTTTTATGAAACATTGACAATGAGTATAAGTATTCATCAGTAAATATTTACATATTAACAATCCTGGATAATAACAAGATTGTAAAATTAAACCTTACCATGAAATATTTTTTAGTAAAGGGTTTATTAACAATATATATAATTATTAATTCATATTGTTAAAATATACCAGAATAATATCCATATTTATTAAGGGATACATGATCCTCTTATATAGTTTTGTTAATAATATTTCATGATTACCGTGGTTTTGGTTGTTAACTACTTCATTTTCTAATTTCAGTTTTGTCATGTGAGGATTTTTTCTTATGAAGATGATATATTTTATTCTTATAAAGAATGATATTTAATTCATAAATATTATATTCAATTATCCTAAATATGTTTGTAATAATTATTTAATTGTTATCATGGAGAATGAATCTCATAGCATCATGGAGATGGTAGGCTAGACGTATGCATGACTGAGTGTATCAATACCTTAATGGTAATGTGGTAATGAATTTGATGGTATATTAATTTTAAATAACACAAATCATGTAATATTTATTATTTATATCCACTATATTAATCATGATACACATCCAAATAATGTTGTGATAAAAAATTAATTACACTACACCGTGGAGATGCTACGACTTACATAAGTAAGCATGGTGAAATTATTTTTATTTGCTTAGATAAAAGAATAAATATGGTTTTAAAATCATTAATATAAAATATAATAATATTGAGGATATAATTGTTATTTTTTAGTATTGAAACAACATATTAATAGGATGTTGGGGAATAAAATAATGAGAATGAGTTTGTAAAATAATTGCATCTTCTTAAATAATCTTTCATTGGATCTCCTCTTTGGGAAACAAGGGTAGAATTTTTAGAATAAAAAGTCCTCAAGGATGTTTTTATGGAATTTGAGAAGGTAAATTGAGATTTTTTGGTAACATAATAAGTCTCAACGTCATGTGAGGAGGGGAGAGAGGATGTGTCCTTTTATAAGAGATGGGAGGGGAGCTCAATGAATCCTGTAATATTTTAAATTAATATAAATAGATTTCTGATTTGAAAAATATATAAAGAGAGTTATATCAAATATAATTTGAGTATGGGTCAAAATATTTTCATACAATTATTTTTATACATGTTTAGATAAAATTATTATCATTATCTTTTGAATTTAACCCTCAGTCAAACACTTTAACACTTACTGTAACAACTTATATTTTCTACATTTAGGGTAAATATAGTTACTCTATCGTTTCAAATGAACCCCAATGGTATCATTTATTTTATATTTAGAAATATAATAGTTATCAATAAGATTTATATTTTTTATTAATCTAATATCATTTAATAAAATATTATTTATTTTAATGTATCATTTATGTCAAATTTGAAACTATTAATTATTTTTTTTAAACATCATAAAAGTATTATAAATTAAAATATTCACTTATAATATATCAATAAGATGTCTAATGTATCTATATAATGCGTTTAGGTCATTAAATATGTCAAATTATATTTGTTTTAAAAATTTTAATATCATTTATATACTATTTCCATTGATTTCAAAATTTCTACATCATCATTATTGAAGACTTTAATTAAATTTTTTCTTCACTATATATTTTGATGAAATAAAACTGTCAAGATAATTTTATTATTTTACCAATGAAATTTTAGAGTCTAATTTCTCTTCTGTATAACCTTATATTTAAAATGTTTTACTTATTCAAATTTTGATCATGAAATTTTTATCAAATCTATAAATAAAATATAATCAATGTCATATTGTTATGCATGTTGCCTAAAAAGGATAAAAATTAAGACTATGGTTTATTTTTGGGTCTAAACCCACTTATATAATAAAATTATGACATGTTTTAGGATAATTTTATAATATTGTAACATTATTTTTACTGTTAAATACCTGATTTACCATAAACCATTGTAAAAAAAATTTAATTAATTTACTATTCATTATATCATAAATTATTTTGATATTATTTGACACTAAATATAAATTTTTTTTTAAAACTATGTATATGTTTTTATCATTTTCAATTCACTAATGTGGAAAAATTATGTTGAACTAAAATCCTGCAGATGTTGCTAAAAGGCATGTAAAAGGAAACATTCAAAAGTTCAAAAAATTATTATATTATATTTCAATGTAAAAATGATTCAAATAAACTAAATTTTTTTAATATATATTTTTATTTATCTATTTCAAATTTTTAAAAGTGAATTTAAATTAAAATAATTATTTAAATTAAATGTAATCCATTTAACAATGCTGCATTATAATTGACTATTAATTGAAAAATGAAACTTCTTAGAAAAATATATAAACATCGACATAATATAATTTTTATAATATAAACTAAATAATTAGTTTAATATTAAAAAAAAAATTATACAATTTTACACATTTTGTTTCAAAATAGGCATGCCCTTAAAAGGTGACAAAATCCACCTTTATAAAAAATATTTTTATACTTAAAATCAGATTTTCACTTATATATTTATGTAAAAAAAATTATATATAGTATATGTAAATTTTATAACATGTTTAATAAAATTCATAACTATTATTTAAATTTCTAGGATAATAGATCATGGAATTATCGAACTCAGTGTTCTGTGAAACCCAAGATATTGAATTTATTCCAGAAAGAAAAAATACTATGCATTTATGGGGTGTTGCATTCTTCCCTCTTACAAAAACTCCAACATAAAATTTTTAGGGTTGTTACCTTCTATAATATTTGGACAGTGTTTTATCATATAATCCTCTAGTTCCCATGTTTCGTCTTCAAATCTGTGATTTTTTCAGAGTAATGTTACAAGAAGAGTCATATGATTTTCCAATAATGTCTCTATGGTATCAAGAGTTTGGATGGTTTCTTCAAAATATGAATGGTTTTTATCCAACCCCATTTCATAAAATGTGATAACATGCATTATGGTTGGCATTATATTTTATAAGAGAGATATATAAAACACATCATGTTGTTCTTAGAGATTTCGCGTTATTGTCAAATGATAAGAAATAACTACAAACATTTCAGGAATAAAAAAGGGTATTATGTACCAGGTTCTTTGTTTTCATTTTTTAATAATCCTTATAAACCCCTTATTCCTACATTGAGATTCTTTAATGTGAGTCTGAGTTTTCATTTCCTTTTTCATTTTTTCTTCAATGAGTTTTAGGCCGATGAGTTTCCTATCACCAACTTCATTCAAATAAGTTAGAGTACGACATCTATTTCCATATAATGATTCATAAGTTATCATTTGAATAATTCAATGTATAATATTAATTTTTAATATTTATATGAATGGAAAGTACAAATCCCACATACCATGATATTAAAGTGATCATCCGCTCAACTTATCCCCCATTGTTTGAATTGTTATTTCATATTGTCAATCGGTTTGCGAATGGTATGTAGTTCCTAAATGAATATAAGTTTCAAAAAAATTATAAATAAATTTCTATAAATTATTTGTAATGAAGGTATCATGATAAAAAACAATTGAAATATGTTCCCCATGAAGTCTTATAACTAAATTAATATAAAGTCTTGTGAGGCGTTCAAGAGGAATGCCTTCTTTTATATAAATGGAATTGGATGATTTGGGTAGGTGATCAACAAAAACCTATATTGCATCATTATCCCAAGTAGTATTTGGTAGTTTGGTGAAAATTTACAAAGTAATTCAATCCCACTTCATCATAGTAATAGAAAAAGTTTTTTGGACACATTTATGTTGTTTCCTCACAACATTCACTTGTTGACAATGTAATCATTTGAAAACCTAATCAGAAATTTCCCACTTCATGTTATCCTGCCATAAATTTTCATTCATGTCCTTATATATCATTGTTCTAACAGGGTGTATAGGGAAATTTTATCTATGATTATTGGCCAATAACACTTTTTTTATCTTAGATACAGATAGAACACACAACATATTCCCAAATTTGAGAACACAATTTTCACAAACAAATTATGTTAATTTTCCTTCATTAACACTTCTAGTCTTCTCTTGAAATTCATCATAATATTTTTGAAAATTATTTATCTTCTATAATAAATATGGGTTTTCAATCATTTGAAATATGATTGATGTCTCACCATCCTTTAAAATTACCATGATAATATTTACTAGGTCCATGAACATTGGATCACTCTCAATCCATGTCTGGGTCTAAATTCCATGATCCATCCCACTTAACACACCTTCTACCTTATATTATTTCCCTATGTGATAATATATTGAGATATCATAGTCCTTGAGAATCTCAATCTATCACATCTCTATCATGTTGAGCTCTTTCTATGAGAGTATGAGTTTTAAGATTTTATGGTCAAGCGATATATAACATGTTTCACCATCAAGATATTGTCTACATATTTCCAAAGTGATTATTATAGAATCTAGGTCTATATGATAGGTTTGATAGTTCCATTCATTAATATTCAATATTATTTATTCATATGAGATAACATTATAATTATCATTAGGACATAATGATGTCCAATATTTGAGGAATCACTATATATGAAAGACCCATCACTTTCAGAAGATTTGATTAAAATTATATTTAGTTCATCAAAATATTCTTCACATTATTTTTTCCATATAAATTTAACACATTTTTGTGTATCCATAGTTAAAATGTCACCCAATTGGCCAAAATTATGAATGAACCACTAATAATAACCTTCAGAAAAAGGAAACTATGATCCTCAATTATGTTTATTGGTGTAGACCAATATCTGGATACCATTTTCATTGTCAGATCAACTGATATTCCATATTTTGGGACAATAGGACTATGAAAATGATCTTATTGAAGCCAGAAACCAGACATACAAACTTTTCCTTATAGCTCTTACCTTTTAAGAGTCTTCATAATGTTACATAAGTTACTTTCCTGATATTCATAGATTTTATAATAGACCATAATATTTTCAATGAATATCACTCAAAAATCATCTAGGTTTTTATTGAACACACTCTTCATTAGTTTCATTAAAACATAGGGTGTATTAATCATTCCAAATATAATTACTGTAATTTTTCAATGCACATACCTCATCCAAAATGTTGACTACATAATATATTCTTTATTTAATTGCAATTGGTGATACCCAGAATAATTATTAATCATTATGAAATATTGGGCTTCGTAATTTTGAACGAACAAGTCATCAATGTGAGTAAAAATGTGTTTTTTATTTATTTTAATAGAATTTATTTTCTTATTTACTTTCAAAACCACATGGGTCTATATTACATCTTAATGATAAGAACAGGGGATCCCCACGGTGAAACTCTATGGAGAAAAAATATATTATTTCCCAAATCCTCTAGTTGTTTCCTAAAATCCACCAATGAAACATGGGACATTCTATATGGATTATTTGACAGTGGTTGTTAATTAGGGATTATGTACATTGAAAATTCAAACTTATGTTGTGGGGGATGTCTATGTAATTTCACAGGAAATACATTAACATAGTTATACACAATGGGTACATCCACAATTTAATCATTCACTTATTATTGTATAGATTTTGTTTTCTCTACCTACCGAAGAGTTTAATTCATTACAGCAACTAGGGGTGGATCTAGATAAGAATTTGGGGAATACGTTTCTACTTTAATGATATGGGGTTATTCTTCTTCCTCACAAATCATTATTTTCTTCTTATTACATTAAACATTCACATAATATTTTGAAATGAAATCTATATAGAATATTATATCAATGTCAGTCATAGGTATGGTTAAAAGGCCAGAAAATAATGTAGGATTACATGTTATAAATGTGATTTATATACAAATTGTTATTTTAATAAGACTGTCTATAAGTGTTTTGATTGAAAACTCCAAGGTTAAAACAAAATAAATTTTTTTATTTTTTTTGGAAACTGGGAACATATTAAAGAATGAAATTGTCCAAAATAAATATAATACCATTTTCTTTGTTTGATAAAATGATTAAATTATTGACCACCACATAATTATGAATTTTATCCTCATATGTTGTGATCGAATAAGGTTATCCTTAGTACCTTGGACTTTTCTGGGGAACGATTCCTTCACACTTAGGAAATTAATTTTCATAATATGAAATTAATTTATAATTTTATGATTTAACATTAGTAGATTCTTTATTTCCCCAACAATCAAAAGGTTGGTGAACTTTTTCAACACAATTGAAACAAATTCATTTTCCTGTGAAGTAGGCGGCTGAGTGTTTCCTCTTGAAGGTGTCACATGTTAGGAAACTCAACTTCATTTTCTTCCCATTATTATTTGTTTCCTATTCCACTATATTATTCTCTTAATTTTACCTAATGTCATAAGATATGGATAATTCAATCTCAACTATGACTACACATGAGACTATATCTTTGTTTGATAATAATTTTTGTGATATTAGTTTCATTTAGAGGAATTTTGTTAACCCATAAAAGAATTAATCAAATGTTATATTTGAATTTCATATGTAAAAGTAAATATTATTTGATAAATATTTAATTCTGGCCTCATATATCGCAACATTCGCATCCTCCTATTTCATTACACTAAAACATTTCCCCTCAAAATATGTTTGCTTCTCATGAGGAAAGTATTTTTCTATGAAATGTTTTTTAATTTAAATTTATTCCATGTTTTATATTTTTTTATCGTCCATAAATTTTTGAATAAATAAACACCATTGATCTGTATCTCCATACGTATGATAAATTTCCATGAAAAACGTATCTTTTCCATTAATTCCCAATGAAAGAAATATCTTATATAAAGAGATTATACATTATTCATTTATAAGTTGATTTGTATTCCAATTCAATGTTGGGGTTTTATTTCTCCTGAAGTATTCTGCAATTATTCTTCCATGTTGTGGATCCAGATTTTTCATACAGGTACATGTTTTTTTCATAACCTAAGTCATTTTTCCCAGTACTGTTTTATGTTGTTCAACACCCAATGTAGATCTAGCTCAAATATAATAATTTATCATAGGATGGTAATTACTATATGGAGTACATGTTTTGATATGGATTCCATTAATTCCACAAAGAACCATTTATAAAAAATTTCATGCACTATATTATGTTATGATTTTATAATTAATAATTTCAAAATAATAATATACTTATCATAAATTTTAAAATTTATGGACATATAATCTCATAATCAAAACAACGGTATTATTTGGGACCTATTTACTTTTAAATCCTTAATAATGGTTTATAGTGAAATAATGAAATATCCTAAGAATATCCACCAATATTTTAAAACCAGGTGCGTGGTAACTCCCATTTTTTTGTAATAGGTGACCCTAAGTTAGGCATGGGACACCTTGTTAGGGTTGTTACCCCTAGGTATATTTTTCACATAACCACGTCCTCTATTATTATCCAAATAGGGATATATTTCCAAGAATACACACATAATAAATACCTTAAAAAATCATGGACATTGTTCTATACTTATACTCAAATTCTATCTTAGGGTTATGTCCTCTAATATATGTTTTCCAAATATATTTTCCATGGTTTCAACTAATTTTTCTCTAAAACCAACAATAATTATCGCTAACCAAAAATCCTGGAGCTGTTACATTATATTATTAAATCAGGGATAGATATGAGATTTGAATCTTAGAGGACCGATTAGTTTAGAAATTTTGAAAACCAGAATACACACATTAACCATGCATTACAATTTGTAAATTAAAATAAACTTAGAGACTCATTTTATGACACACTAATTCTCCTAGCCTAACCCTACATATAAATCATAATATAAAACCTGTAATCAAGGGAAAAATAAATGTTAATAAAGGGTGAGATCGTATGCTCAGTAAGGGTAAACATACAATTGAAGAAAATATGGATAAAAAACATAAACCATAAGAAAATATGTATAACTAAAATGAAATCCCTTTAAACATAATCTAGAGCATAATATGTGCAGAATAAATAATTCCATATAAAATAATAATATGATCATAAAAGAATAATTATTGATATTCTACTAGTTAAAAAATTACAAGAAATATAAGTAACTAATATTATAATTAGGGAATTCATAATGTTATACATGTGAAACATAATGTCAGGGCCTTGGTCAAGATATCTAAAAGTTAATTGTTTAGGCCTCCACAAAATCTATATCTGAATATTCTCATGAGACCTAATAATGTATCGAGGGGATATAAAAAGGATCACTTTCCAATTACTATGTCAAATCCATTCCTCATATGCAAATGGTGAAACATAAACAATATAACCATTCGTATTGAGAGAATAGCATATGAAAAGTGAATAATTCACCAATAAACCCTTAATGGTATACAAATTGAATATATACCATAAAAATGACCATAACCTCTTTAATAAAATATTTTATATTGTTTCATAAAAAAATAATCATGAATTTAATATAAAATTCAACAATGGATTTTGACATAAATGAAAATAATATAATTAAATCATTATAATTTTCTTGAAAGAAATACCACTATTTAAATTAATATTAGTTAAAAATGGAGTTCAATTATAAAAAAACATTTTTTGTGAATGTTTTATTTTAATCTTGTAAATGATTTTTTCACTCATTCTATATATTTTAAAAAGTTCTTATCATAAATTGTTGAAAAGGTAAAAAAGTACCTTATAATTAAATTGACAAAAGGATTCCATTCATAAAATTTTATAAAACTATCTTCATGGGATAAAATTTTATTATATATTTTAAGGATAAGTATTAAATTATATTTGAATTTAATTTTATGGAACATTGATATGGATGTTAAATATTCCCCATTATGTACTTATTTATAAACAATCTTGGATTATAATTGGATCGTGAAATTAACACTTACCTTATACTTTCCATTAGTTGAGGGACAAATAAACTCCTATATCATGATTAAATAATAGTATAAATTTATTAAATAACTATATCCATATATCCTGTAACGCCCCAAGATTCAATGACATGCTTATTTTTAATTAATTTAATGGATTGCGTTGTATGAAACCACAAGTTAAAACACACCATGAATTATCTAAGTAACCATTTAAAACGATGTCTTGAATAATAATGACAACATTTTAAAATTGTATAAACATTATATTTTAAAATAGACATCATTCATGAATTTTTAATATCAAAATTTTCTTAGGGTGAAATTTTTGTACTTTTCTGAAGACAATCAATTTTTGAGGAATAGTGAAATTGTTGCATTTTAATTCAAAACTTCATTTTCATCAAAATCATTAATATTGTTAAAATGTCATTTGATTTGGTTTTAAAATTTAATTGGAATAATATTTTGTCATAAAATTAAATGATGGTAATTGGATGTAATTTCATATTTTAGTTGTATAAAACACATTTCAATATTTTAATAGATATCATATTTTAAAACCATGCTTTTTGTTTTTCACAATGGTAATTAATTTTAAATTAATTACATCAACATCTGTGTTTTGTATTTGAAAAAATGGATCCATATTTGGAATTTGAACTTCCAAATTGTGTAAATAGGTAACATTTATTTTTCGTATTTATGAATAGTAACTTCATTATTAATTTTAATTTACTATAGAAAAAATGGTAAATCTAGTAAATAAGGGTAATAAAATAATAATATAATAAAATAAAACTAACCTAAAACATGTTATAATCCTATTTTATGAAATATTTATGACTATGTGAATCTTTGGGTTGATATTAGGACCCCATGAGGCCATATGGACGTGAAAATAACATTTTATAAGAATTAATATAAAGTATATATAAATATAACATGAACATCTATCTTTTATTATAATAATTTTTATGGGGTTATATAGTTGATATATTTTACTATAAATATTAAATAGAAATATAAAAATATTTCCTAATTAATTTATTTGAATTTATAATTTTTAGAAAGTAAATAAATAAATTTAACTATGACACAATGATGATATAGGGATTACTTCATTAATAAAGCATTCAAATAAATAATTTTTTAAATGTTAAAATGAACTTAATTTGGTTATTTTGATGTCATCCACAAATGTTTTTGTTGATATTGATATATTATATTTCATTTAATTCCTTTGGTTCAAATTAATCAAGTTTTTATTACTTTAACAAAAATTAATTCCAAAATAGTGTTCAAATTGACATAAATTAGTTTTTCTATCAAATACTATTTTATTAAATGATATAATGGTCCTAAAAATATAATCCTCAGAAAAATTATTTATATAATGTTAAAAATTTCAGTAATTATCCACTTATGGTTCATTATTCATTTTATAGTAAATATTCTTACTATGTGTTATGGAAATTCAAGATGACATGGTAAGAGTTATTATTGTTAACTAAGGGATGATGCTAAAAGATAAGGTTACTTTTCTGACCTTAACATGACTAAAAAATGTTGGTCAAGTGAATTTTCAACCCCAAAACATCTTAGATTTGAAATAAATGAGTTTGGTACCATATGAAACTGAAAAGAGATTTATAACAAATTAATATTTCAATGCCTTTCTAAAGTGCCCCTCTTCTCTCTTATAACAGGGCCCCACATCTACCCACATATTTACACCTTCATAGCTATTTTCCTAAGCCAAAAACTTCCCAAGTATCCTCTAAACATCGTTTAAATAATCTTAGAGGCCATACATTGGGATTAAAACCATCTTTAGGAGTCATTTTGTGAAAATCCAAAGGAGACACCCGAAGAAGAGGTAATTGTTTTATCACTTCTTTCAAAGTTCATTAATTATTCATCTTCCACTTACTAAGATGTTACCATATTAAAAAATAATTCACAAATATAATATATTCTGAGATGTATTTATAATTATGGGACAACCATATTACTCTTTTATCCATCTTATTAAAAAAATATCACCATGCGTGCGTACGTACAGCTTACCATATCCATGTCGCGGTGTAAACTTTTCATCATCTATATATTAAATAGATGAGTATATTAATGAATAAAAGTGTCTTACATAAAAAATATAATATTATAATATTTCGTTAAAATTCAAATTCAATACAAATTTATATAACTAAACCACTATGGAATTGATATTGTCGTTTGTGCGTATATACGACTTACTATCTGCACGAGACAATGAGACTCATCTTCCATGATCGCCATCCAAAAATGGATTTTAACGTTTTATATTATGAATAAATATGAAATATATGACATAATAATTCTACTAGGAATATATATATATATGTGTGTGTGTGTGTGTACATATATTTCATTCACTTACTTCCATCCATATGATAAGAAAACAGACACAACGTTCATGTGTACGTAAGGCCTACCGTCTCCATGAATAGTGTATTCCTATCTATTATATATTTTTATATTATAAATATATTTGATTTATAAATATTATTATACCTTTTTGAAGTAAACAAATCTTGATATGTGTAATATGATCAAGAATAAAAAGTCAAAATGCATACGATAAAATGAAATATTAGTACCCAAAATTTTACATTAAGTTGAATTTTTAATAAATGGGTAATATAAAATCATTAGAAAACCACATATAATAAAATAAATATTATTATTATTCTTATTGTAACAGCCCTAGATTTTATGAAAAATATTCTTTTTATATTTCACTAATGTCTTGTGTTGTACGCTACACCAAAAGAAGCTTGCACAATACACATCCTTGACTTACCTTGCAATCGCGACCTTCCTCGATAGCGTGTGTAGTACGCAATACCGAGTTTCACTAAACAACGATATGCTATTAAAATATTATTAAAAATAGCCATTATGAATAGTAATAACCACTTTTTGAAATTTTGTAAATCTTATTTTTCAAAATGGACTTCATTTTTGGATTCGGAATATCAAAATTAGCTTAGGGTGAAATTTTGGTAATTTTAGGATAACTTTCATATTTTGATGAATAGTGAAAATTACAAAATTTTAGTTAAAAATAACTTTTTCAATCGAAATAATTAATAGTGATAAATTATTAATTTCAGTGGTTTTAAAGTATATTTAGAATATATTTTTACAATTTAATACAATGTTGGTCATTGGATGTAATCTCACATTTAAACCAGACATAAACAAGTGTCAATCTTTTGATAGATATTGTTTCTTAAAAACACGCTATTTGTTTTTAACAGCGGGATTTAATTATAAAATTAATTAATGAAACTTCTTATGTTATGAATTTGGTAAAATAGACTTCATATTTGAATTCGGAATATGAAATATAGTTTAGGATGAAATTTTGGCATTGTTCTGAAAAACATCAATTTTTGATGAATAATGAAACTACTAAGTGGTAGTTAAAAAAACTGAATTTTTCATAAAACTTAATTCTACCGCTTCTTTGAATGGAATTTCAAAAATCAGAGAGACACGGTTGATGTCAGTAAGTAAAATTTGGTTCAATGAGATGAAAATAATTTTTGGTGAATAGTAACTTTTTACTTTTTTTTTACCACGGTTAATAGTAAATAGGGTAACTAAGGGTAAATATGATATTACTATCACCCTAACACATGTCCTAATTCTATTGGATAAGTGTAATTCGACCAAAAACAACCTTATGAATATAATATGACCATTTAGGTCCACTTGGATTAGATTATGACATTTAATATTATTTTATTTAATGAATAGTTAAAATAGTTAAAATCAAAGTTTAATAACTAAAACATTTTTAATATGGGGTTATACATAAGATAAATTCGACTATAAATATTCATTAGAAAGATAAAAAGCTTTCTTACGTAATGATATTTTATTTATAATTTTTAGACTTTAAATAAATTAATTTATTTATGACACAACGATGATGCAGTAATTACCCTTTTAAGGAAATATTAATATAATTGATGTTATAAATGCTCAAATTAATGTAATTTGAGACTTTTTATGAATTCCATGAATTTTCTAGGTTACTATGATATATTAGTGTTGATTTAATCAACTTGTTTTGAACATATAATTCTTTTATTACTTTCACAAAAATCATATATCAAATAGTGTCAAAATTGACACAAAATAGTTTTTAAATCAAATATTATATTATTAATTGTTATTTTATTCTTAAAAATCTATGTTTCGGACAAATGACTTAGATAAGGATATATATATTAATAATAAACAATTTGGGGTTCGTTTGGCATGTTATAATAAGTGTATTAACCATATAGTGTAAGAAAACAAAAAGTCACGGTAAAAGTTAAATTATTTAACTTAAAGTTAAATCTAATTGATAAGGTTAAAATAATAACCTATACTTGTCTAAATTCTATTGGTTGATAGGATTTCGAAACATCCCCACTTTATCTCTGAAATAAGACCCTTTGTAACCATTATAAACCGATTTTGACTTTAATATAAAATAATATTTTGAGGTATTCCTAAGGTGCCCCTCTCCTCCCTTATAAAAGAACACCTCCTCCCCCTCCTCCTCGCACCAATTTGAGCACTCAAGCTCGTCCAACCCCTGCCAAAATCTCTTCTCCACTTCCCTAGAAACATCCTAGAGGTTCTGGTCTTCCTCAAAGACCAATTTTAGTGCCCTAAGAGGAGGTATCAAAGAGGCGCTTCAAAGAAAAGGTAATTACCGTTACCAATTCTTTCATCTTTATTTCTTCTTCCACTTCTTCTTCTTAGGTTGTTTCATTATAAAGTAATAACATCAGTATCACTCATATACTGATATGTTATTATAAGTATGAAACAACCCTATTTCACCATCTATCCATCCTACGAGAAAAAGAAATCATCGCGCGTGCATACGTACGGAATACCGTCTCCACGCCGTGGTGTAATCTATTTTCCACCACCACCTTACATGGATGGGTATAATGGTGTAAAGAATAACTATACATAGTTATTACAACATCATATTGATTCTGATATATTGTATAATCCACTCCAATTCAATTCAATATTTATGGAAATGATATCATCGCTCGTGCGTACGTACGGACTACCGTCTCCACGACGCGATGAGATTCATTCTCCATGTTAACCATTTAAGAATGATTATAAAGTATATATAAGAAATAATATTGAAATATATGACATTATAAAGCTACTGGATATATATATATATATATATATATATTTATGTCATCTACTTACTTCCATTCTAGACAATAAGGAAAGGAAAACAATGTTCATGCGTACGTACGGACTACCGTCTCCATGAACTGTGTTTTTCATTTCAGTTATCTATCTATTATATATATATATATATACCGAATATATATGATATATAAATCATATTTTATATTATTGAAGTAATTAAATCATGATATAAGTAATAATAATGTCAAGAACAACAAGTCAAAACACCTACGATAAATGAAACGATTTTACCCAAAACGATTCTTTAACATGGAATTTACAAAAGAACGTGTAATATAATATCATAAGTGAACTATATATGATATCATAACAATGAATATGATTCTGTAATAAGTCACTGACATTTATGAAATCATTATATAGGAAGTTCGGACACATACGAAGCAAATCAGACCTAAGGTAAGGGAAATATCACAATCTCATTTTTATCCGAGATTGTTTATTCGTAAGTATTTACTGGGGTGTATTTTATCATCCACATCCATGTTTCATCAATATGTAATATTATTTCCATCCACCTAAAATTGTTTAAATCCATTTTTTACCCTTCGGTGAGTTTTTAGTAATATGTATGAAAGGAATCTTTTGTCGTTTTTCTGTACGAGGTACTTTTAGACTTTTCCGAAAAAAGTACGAAGAATGTTTTTTTTAACTTATACGGCATTAATGGATTTTTAAAACATTATTTCCAAGAATCTTCCTTTACAAGTTTTCAAGTTTATTTTTAATCAAATTCTTTTAGTTTTAAATTGTAAGACATGTTAAGAAAGGAAAATGTTTTTGAAGTAGAAATGATATTTTCCTCAAGAATGGATTTCAAGTGTTTTATCAAAATTATTTTCCATCTAAGATAATAAAGGGTTCTGTTTCTATCCCTATTATTACATGGATTTGATTATGTTGTGATGAAAATATTTTTATGAATTCCTTTATCTTATATGAATTGTTTTATGATGTCATGTTGTTTAAGAATCCCATTTATATTACATGGGTTATACAATGATGTATGATTTATGATTTTGTGACACACATAAGAATGGTATCATTATGAGATGGGTGGGACCTATATCTCCCTCCAATGCATTGGGTAAAGATTTTATATCTCATGAGATAGACATGGCTGAAATGGTAGGTTATACCGGTTCAGTGAAACAGGACTGAAACGAGGGTTACTCGATTCAGAAAGGGACTCTGTCCACTAAGATAGTCTTGGCAATGAGTCTTGACTAACATGAAATGATTCTCTATGATTATGTGTGTATGCCACAAAGTTTCATGTTTTAAGTTATGATTATTGGGATTTCATTTCACTACTATGATTTATCCCATGTTATGAAATTATGCTCTCTTTTTCAGGTTAAGATTTCCAAAAGTTATGTTCTTATGAATATGATGTGATTGATTTTTCTTTTGTATACCCTTACTGAGCATTTGAGCTCACCCTTTTATGTTTTCTTTTCCCCAGGATATAAAGAAAGGTTTTAGGTAAAAAAAAGGAAGATCTTTATGGGAGATATTGAAGATCTTTCACCACGATTAGAAGATTACGTTCCGAGTTTCCAAAGACACTAAACTATTACAATCCTTGTCTGTGTGTGTTTTTGTTATGTACTAAGTATTCCGCAAAAGTAAGGTAATGTCCATGTAAGTCAACATACGGGTCTTTACAGTTGGTATCAGAGGAAAGGTTTAGTCAACCTTTGGAAACTAGGATGCAAAAGCGTTAGTGAGATCCCTAGAGATATTTCTACGGTATGTATAGGGATGTCCCTAAGGTTAAGTATACGTATAGGTTATAGTACTAGAATTATGCTAACGATCATAGAATTTAACCTAAGAAGTTAGATATTGAGGATACTCCCCCTTTATGATGTTATTTTCCATAGCATGATTTTTGACTCTCACACTATTCTTTTTGGGTTGTAGACGATGGCTGGAACCCGAAGGAACCGTGTTGATCAATGCAATGGACAATGCAATGATTTCCCTCCTGAACAAACAAATGTTATGGGAGATGGAGTGAAAAATCTTATTGCTATACTTACACAAGCTATGAATCATTCCGGACATCCAAATGACCAGAGAAGGGAACAATATTCTATTGAGTCCTTCATGAGGCAACGTCCACCTTCTTTCAGTGGGTCTTCTGATCCACTTGTTGCTGAACAATGGATTAGTACCACTAAAAAGATATTTTCAGTTCTTCAATGTTCTGAGCATGGTAAAGTCATCTTAGCAGTATATCGTTTGGAAGGTGAAGCTGATCAATGGTGGAATCTTATCAAGAATACGAGGCAAAGAGATGAAATTGAGTCCATGGAATGGGACGAGTTCAAGAACATGTTTTTCAGTAAGTACTTCCCTCGTATTCTTCGAAAAAAGATATAAAAGGAGTTTCTTGAGCTGAAGCAAAAGGATGATGAATCTGTTAGTATATATGAAGCAAATTTTACAAGACTTTTACAGTATGCATCTGGCATTATCATCCAACCTGAAAGTAAAGTTGATCGATTTTTCAGTGGCTTAAAACCAAGTCTTCGAAGGGCATTAGCTATAAAAGACTTCAGTAGCTATGAAGAAATTGTGCGTTGTGCTATCAAGGTAGAAATGGAAGTTGGTTTTACATATCCATCTCATGGTTTTGACAAGAAACTAAAGATGGAGTTCAAGGAGAAATCTCAGAATAATGGTGAAAAGAAGATGAATGTTTCCTTATGCACAAAGTGTGGAAAGAAGCATGGTGGAGATTGTCTTAAAGGGACTAGAAAATGTTTTAAGTGTGGAAAAGAAGGTCATCGAGCAGCTGAGTGTCAAAGTAATGGAAAATAGGATTCTAATGATGTGAATAAAGAAAACACTGCAGAGAACGCACCACCAACACTTCAATGCTTCAAGTGCAAGGAAATGGGGCATTATGCTAATAAATGCCCTAATCCAAGGGTTAGTGATGATCGACATGAGAAACTGCTTAAGGCAAAGGACAAAGGGAAGTCACATGCGATCACCATTGGCGATGTTGAATATGATAACGATGTGGTGGAATGATTAAGTGTTTATGTAATGGGATTCCAAAATAATATTGTATCATGGAGTATTGGAATATTAATGTATTGGTCTAATGTGGTATTCAAAGTAATTGAGATATTTTTGGAAATAAGATGATATGAGCATAATGAAGGGAAAACGAGAAAACAAAATGTTTAACAGTATTCATGAGCTCATGATTGATATAAGGACTAAGTGATATCATGGTTTGAGTATATAGAATTTTGAGGATTTTGGTATGTGGAAAGTGTTAAATTTTAACTGCATTCATGTTTTCACTAAGGTATTCAAGAGAATACATGATTAAGGACTTTCAATGTTTGGAATGTGACCAACAAAACATATCTTATGATATATGGGGATCAGCGATGGTGTTAAATCTCTGGTAATTGTTTTCACTATGTTATGAGAGTGGACTGCAGTATTATGGATAAGCCTAAAGATTGGAATGGATTATGTTGGACATAAGTTATTATTATTTAAGGATAGAAGTTTTCTCGATATTATTGATGGGATGTTATATTAATATAGTTTTAGAAAAAGGACAACCTGCAGGACGAGCGACAACCCATCGCGTCGGACAAGGCTGTGGAAATCGAACCCACAACCGAAGTGCGACTGGCCTTTATCGCCTACCAATGACCTACAGGAAGTCCCTATTTAGTAGAAACTAGTTTTATTATATTAATCAGTATTATATGTGAAGTATAAAGTCCATTTTAGGAACCATATATGATTAATCATACTATAGATCGACTTATGTATATAATTTTGCTAACCTTTTGTTTGAGACAGATGGAATGACCTGTCATTCTATCACATGATCTGCTAACACTTCACGAATAACAAATTCAACTTCATTTATTTAAGAGATGAAGTGGAAATTGTTAAAGGCACGAACAACAGTGAGATTGTACCAAAATAAAGTAATCATTTATTCTAAGCAAATTTTCATCTTTAGGGAAATGATCTTGAAAACCAAAAATGTTGTCCTAGTGATCTTACACCTAATGAATCAGATGGTACCTTATATCATCACAAATATATGGATTTGTGATTTCTGGCTTTTCCATAGCCATGTTCTCTACCACTCTCCATCAGAACATGATGGTTAGATTTCTCTTCCAAATCCATATTTTCACCTATGTGGAAACCCAGTGATTAGTTTATTTGGGTAATCGTTACATTTCATATTTTAGTTTTTAAAGCCAAGTTTTGGTATTCCATTTTACGATGTGGGTTTCTATTAAAGAAACTTTCGAATAGTAAACCATTTATAACCCCAACGAATTTCGAGGGCGAAATTTATTTTAAGGGGGGTAGAATGTAACAGCCAGAGATTTTATGAAAAATATTCTTTTTTATTTCACTAATGTCTTGTGTTGTACGCTACACCAAAAGGAGCTTGCAAAACACGCATCCTTGACTTACCTTGCAATCTCGACCTTCCTCGATAGCGTGTGTAGTACGCAATACCGAGTTTCACTAAACAACGATATGCTATTAAAATATTATTAAAACTAGCCGTTATGAATAGTAATAACCACTTTTTGAAATTTTGTAAATCTTATTTTTCAAAATGGACTTCATTTTTGGATTCGGAATATCAAAATTATCTTAGGGTGAAATTTTGGTAATTTTCGGATAACTTTCATATTTTGATGAATACTGAAAATTACTAAATTTTAGTTAAAAACAACTTTTTCAATCGAAATAATTAATAGTGATAAATTATTAATTTTAGTGGTTTTAAAGTATATTTAGAATATATTTTTACAATTTAATACAATGTTGGTCATTGGATGTAATCTCACATTTAAACCAGACATAAACAAGTGTCAATCTTTTGATAGATAATGTTTCTTAAAAACACGTTATTTGTTTTTAACAGCGGGATTTAATTATAAAATTAATTAATGAAACTTATATGTTATTAATTTGGTAAAATAGACTTCATTTTTGAATTCGGAAAATGAAATATAGGTTAGGATGAAATTTTGGCATTGTTCTGAAAAACATCAATTTTTGATGAATAGTGAAACTACTAAGTGGTAGTTAAAAAAACTGAATTTTTCATAAAACATAATTTTACCGCTTCTGTGAATGGAATTTCAAAAATCCGAGAGACACAGTTGATGTCAGTAAGTATAATGTGGTTCAATGAGATGAAAAATAATTTTTGGTGAATAGTAACTTTTTACTTTTTTTTACCACGATTAATAGTAAATAGGGTAACTAAGGGTAAATATGATATTACTATTACCCTAACACATGTCCTAATTCTATTGGATAAGTGTAATTCGACCAAAAACAACCTTATGAATATAATATGACCATTTAGGTTCACTTGGATTAGATTATGACGTTTAATATTAGTTTATTTAATGAATAGTTAAAATAGTTAAAATCAAAGTTTAATAACTAAAACATTTTTAATATTGGGTTATACATAAGATAAATTCGACTATAAATATTCATTAGAAAGTTAAAACGATTTCCTACATAATGATATTTTATTTATAATTTTTAGACTGTAAATAAATTAATTTATTTATGACACAACGATGATGCAGTAATTACACTTTTAAGGAAATATTAACATAATTGATGTTATAAATACTCAAATGAATGTAATTTGAGACTTTTTATGAATTACACTAATTTTATAGGTTACTATGATATATTAGTGTTGATTTAATCAACTTGTTTTGAACATATAATTCTTTTATGACTTTCACAAAAATCAAATATCAAATAGTGTCAAAATTGACACAAAATAGTTTTTAAATCAAATAATATATTATTAATTGTTATTTTATTCCTAAAAATCTATGTTTCGGAAAAATGACTTAGATAAGGATATATATATTAATAATAAAAAATTTGGGGTTCGTTTGGCATGTTATAGTAAGTGTATTAACCATATAGTGTAAGAAAACAAAAAGACACGGTAAAAGTTAAATTATTTAACTTAAAGTTAAATCTAATTGATAAGGTTAAAATAATAACCTAAACTTGTCTAAATCCTATTGGTTGATAGGATTTCGACCCATCCCCACTTTATCTCCGAAATAAGACCCTTTGGAACCATTATAAACCGATTTTGACTTTAATATAAAATAATATTTTGAGGTATTCCTAAGGTGCCCCTCTCCTCCCTTATAAAAGGACACCTCCTCCCCCTCCTCCTCACACCAATTTGAGCACTCAAGCTCGGCCATCCCCTGCCAAAATCTCTTCTCCACTTCCCTAGAAACATCCTAGAGGTTCTGGTCTTCCTCAAAGACCAATTTTAGTGCCCTAAGAGGAGGTCTCAAAGAGGGGCTTCAAAGAAGAGGTAATTACCGTTACCAATTCTTTCATCTTTATTTCTTCTTTCACTTCTTCTTCTTAGGTTGTTTGATTATGAAGTAATAACATCAGTATCACTCATATAATGATATGTTATTATAAGTATGAAACAACCCTATTTCACCATCTATCCATCCTACGAGAAAAAGAAATCACCGCGCGTGCGTACGTATGGAATACCGTCTCCACGCCGTGGTGTAATCTATTTTCCACCACCAACATACATGGATGGGTATAATGGTGTAAATAATAACTATACATAGTTATTACAACATCATATTTATTATGATATATTGTATAATCCACTCCAATTCAATTCAATATTTATGGAAATGATATCATCGCTCGTGCATACGTACGGACTACCGTCTCCACGATGCGATGAGATTCATTCTCAATGTTAACCATTTAAAAATGATTATAAAGTATATATAAGAAATAATAATAAAATATATGACATTATAAAGCTACTGGATATATATATATATATATATATATATATATCATCTACTTATTTCCATTGAAGACAATAAGGAAAGGAAAACAGCGTTCATGCGTACGTACGGACTACTGTCTCCATGAATGGTGTTTTTCATTTCATTTATCTATCTATTATATATATATATATATATACTGAATATATATGATATATAAATCATATTTTATATTCTGGAAGTAAGTAAATCATTATATAAGTAATAATAATGTCAATAACAACAAGTCAAAACACCTACGGTAAATGAAACGATTTTACCCAAAACGCTTCTTTAACTTGGAATTTACAAAAGAACGAGTAATATAATATTATAAGTGAACCATATATGATATCATAACAATGAATATGATTCTTTAATAAGTCAATGACATTATTTAAATCATTATACAGGAAGTTCGGACACATACGAAGCAAATCAGACATAAGGTAAGGGAAATATCACAATCTCATTTTTATCCGAGATTGTTTATTCGTAACTATTTACTGGGGTGTATTTTATCATCCACATCCATGTTTCATCAATATGTAATATTATTTCCATCCACCTAAAATTGTTTAAATTCATCTTTTACCCTTCGGTGAGTTTTTAGTAATATGTATGAAAGGAATCTTTTGTCGTTTTTTGTACGAGGTACTTTTTGACTTTTCTGAAAAAAGTACGAAGAATGTTTTTTTAACTTATACGGAATGAATGGATTTTTAAAACATTATTTCCAAGAAGATTACATTACAAGTTTTCAAGTTTATTTTTAATCAACTTCTTTTAGTTTTAAATTGTAAGACATGTTAAGAAAGGAAAATGTTTTTGAAGTAGAGATGATATTTTCCTCAAGAATGGATTTCAAGTGTTTTATCAAAATTATTTTCCATCTAAGATAATAAAGGGTTCTATTTCTATCCCTATTATTACATGGATTTGATTATGTTGTGATGGAAATATTTTTATGAATTCCTTTATCTTATACGAATTGTTTTATGATGTCATGTTGTTTAAGAATCCCATTTATATTACATGGGTTATACAATGATGTATGATTTATGATTTGTGGCACACATAAGAATGGTATCATTATGAGATGGGTGGGACCTATATCTCCCTCCAATGCATTGGGTAAAGATTTTATATCTCATGAGATAGACATGGCTGAAATGGTAGGTTATACCGGTTCAGTGAAACAGGACTGAAACGAGGGTTACTCGATTCAGAAAGGGACTTTTTCCACTAAGATAGTCTTGGCAATGAGTCTTGACTAACAAGAAATGATTCTCTATGATTATGTGTGTATGACACAAAGTTTCATGTTTTAAGTTATGATTATTGGGATTTCATTTCACTACTATGATTTATCCCATGTTATGAAATTATGCTCTCTTTTGCAGGTTAAGATTTCCAAAAGTTATATTCTTATGAATATGATGTGATTGATTTTCCTTTTGTATACCCTTACTGAGCATTTGAGCTCACCCTTTTATGTTTTCTTTTCCCCAGGATATAAAGAAAGGTCTTAGGTAAAAAAAAGGAATATCTTTATGGGAGATATTGAAGATCTTTCACCATTATTAGAAGATTACGTTCCGAGTTTCCAAAGACACTAAACTATTACGATCCTTGTGTGTGTGTGTTTTTGTTATGTACAAAGTATTCCGCAAAAGTAATGTAATTTCCATGTACGTCAAGATACGGGTCTTTACACTTATATATGTAATTAATACCATCATAAAAGAGTTTCAGAAATATATAGAGAGTACCATAATTAAAGTAAGGTATTTTGTCTCAATTTCATTTTATTGATGCATATTGTAATGTTATGAACTTTGTTATTTTTATATGATGTATATTATACATTTTGACTTTATATGTCATGAGTATAATTATTTCATTATATTATTTTATTTTCTTTTATGAAATTATTTATAGATCCACATTACTCATTTAATATGGTTATTTGATAAGAACTATTTTTTTGATTAATTAATATTAGAAATACAGTGGACTAGAAATGATGGGTGGTGCCCAGACATTATATATCTTCTCGATGAACCGACAATCTCTCGTGTGATGAATAGGTTGTCCAAATGGATTTATGCATTTAATTTTAAAAAATATTTCAAAAGGTCTTCATAGTGATAGGTTTTAATGTGCATAAGACATGGCATCCTTAAATAATGTATTTCCCTCATTCAATTTCAGTTATTATTAATGTATGAGATTTTTTGTTGACATAACTATGGAATTAGTTCATTATCAATTTATTGATTTATGGAATATGTTTTAGTTCCTTACTTGCCAAAATATTTGTGCCTAATCTAGTTTTGTAATTGGAACGTGTTCTCATATATTTACCTTTCTGGATTGATTGATTATTTCTTATGATGCATACACTTACTGAACATTTGAGCTCACCATTATTATGTTTCTCTCCCCAGGTTATGAAGAAGATAACATTGATTAATTTTTCAAAGATTCGGTTCATTTCAATTATTGTGTAGCATGTATTATTTTTTCCCAATGTATTATGGGTATCATGTATGTAATATCGATGTCCAAGACTGCTAAACTGTATGATCTTTAGGGACATGTTTCCTTGTAAAAATGCCAATGAAATGTAATAATTCACCAACATCAGGTGATCTGTGGTTGGGGAATTACAGTTGGTATCAAAGGATGTTTAGCTACATCAATGGAAATAACATTTAGAGAACATAGATTAGAGAACATACCCTAAGTTTTAAATTGGTGATACACACATGATAATTCACCCAAAATACTAATAAATTATAATTTATGATGAATTCATATTTAATTTATGATGACTATTTTAACATTTTTTGAAGACATTATTTTATTAGATAATATGATATATGTCATTGTATAAATATAGAACATGGTAGGATGAAAGGTACCACTACTCAAGGAAATCACAGTGGTTTCCATACAGCGGAAACCAATACAGCTGGTATTGGAATAGAGAAAATTATGGTGATATTAAAGAAACATAATCAGGTTATGAAAAATAACCATTCACAAATAGAACAACCATTTCCATAGAGATAATCTCATATGGATCGCATTATGTGAAAAAATACACCATCATTTAGTGGGACTAATAAACCAATTGTAACAGAGAAGTGGATTATGTTTATAGAAAAGATATTTATATCCATCAATACAGAGAGATAGAAAATGTTACTTTTAAATCCTATTGTATAAAAATTATTATGATCAATGGTGGTAATTGATAAATAAATACTAGAGATGAAAATGAAATAGAAATTACGGAATGGATAACTTTTATGTTGATATTATTTGAAAAATATACACCTCGTGATCAAAAAATTGAGATGGAGAGGAATTTATTTAGCTTAAAGATAAGGGAAGAAGGGAGTGTTGAATATTATGAAGCTACATTTTCAAGGGTATCCAGGATTGCTATAGATTATATATGAAACACAGAGTGCATTATTGTCCACTTCATTAATGGCCATAAGTTAAATGTCCAAAGGGTACTAGTTTCACATAACTTTTCATCGTATAATGAAATAGTTTTATGTACTATCAATATGGAAATGAAATTGTCTAGGATCAATATATTCATTGGAAAAGAATACAAGAATAGGCCATATGATAACTATGAAAAAGGGAATCCTTAAAATAATAAGAAGAAGTTTGAATGATTTTTACATTGTAAACACTATGAGAAAAAGAGCTCTTGGAAACTTTTGAAGGGACTCAGAGATTATTATAAGTCCAATGATAAGGGAGACCAGGCCCCCGAGTAAAAATAGATGAAAGAAATAAATTATTTAAATTGCTATAATTTTAATGAGATGGGACACTATTCAAATTAATTCCCCAAACGTCAAGGGAATATACCAATGAAGAGGCTGATGAGAGATGGACATGATTTTGTAATCACAACTGCTGAGGTTGAGGTTTCTAATGATGTGGTGGCAGGTACATTAATTATTTACTTCCATTTAGCTAACAATTATTTTGATACAAAATCATCTCATTTAATTATATCATCCCATTTTAGATTAAAAAAAGATATTTTATATTCACAATGAAAAGGTAATTCTTAGTTAGAAATCGAAGAGGGAACCTTATCATTGAAAAAATGTGTTGGTCAGTTCCAATTTTTAATATAAACATGCTCTAATATAAAATTTCATTATAATTCCTATGGTGGATTTCAATTTAATCCTCGGTATGTATTGGATTTCAAACTATGATGTGAAAATTTATTTCATGAATAAAAATGTAATGATTTGTGAAGAATATGTACAATCTATTATTTTTAGAGAAGAAACATCCTTACCTGATTCTTATCAAATTCCAACCCTAGTATCTTTACTGAATGTGATTATTGAGGAGGATGATAAAACAACATTGAGGGATGAAGGAGTTAATATTCAAATTGAGGATGTACCTATTTTAATGTAATGCATTGATGTTATTTATTAAATATATACATGGTCACCCCTAAATCATGATGTTGAGTTTGGTATTAATTTAATCTCTGATTCTATGCCAGTATCAAAAACTCCCTATAGAATGGCCACTGCAAAATCAGTAGAGCTAAAAAAACTTCATGTGTTGGTTCAAAAGGGATTTATTCTCCCTAGTGTTTATCCATGGGGATCCTATGTTCTCTCTGTCAAAAATAATGATGGATCCATGAGGTTGTGTATTTATTATAAAGAAATAAATGCAATTACAACAAAGAGAAAGTATCTTCTACCTCATATCGATGATTTATATTATCCACTACAAGGACCTCAATTATTTTCTAAAATTTAACTTCATTTTGGATATCATCAATTATTATTGAAGAATGAAGACATTCTGATGACTGATTTTTAGATGAGGAATGATGATTATAATTTTACAGTAATTCCTTTGGGATTGATTAATGCACCATTATATTTTATTGATATCATTGATAAATTATTCAATGAATATGCTGATAGTTTTATTGTTGTATTCATTGATGGGATTCTGATCTATTAAAAAATCATTAAATACCATTAGTTTCACTAGAAAATATTTCTTAAGACTCTAATGAGAGAATAATTTTTTGCTAAATTTAGAAAGTGTGAATTCTGGATTTAGGAAACTTCTTTCCTTGGCCATATAATCTCCAAGGATATATTCTCTATTGATCCTTCAAATACAAAAGAAATTCTAGAATGGAAAGCACTGAATGTATAACTAAGTTATGCAGTTTTATTAGTTTATCAGGTTAATATTATAATTACGTCCATAATTTTGTGCAATGGGATAAATCATTAACCAGACTCAAACATAATGGGGTTATGTTAATTTTCAAATAGGAGTTTGAATAATATTTTGATGAATTTAAGAGAAGATTAGTCAATACTTATATCTTTACCTTACCATATGGGATTGATTGGTTTGTTATTTATAGTGATGCATCAAAAAAAGACTTGGTTGTGTCCTTATGTATAATGATAGGGTTATTGAGTATGCATCAAGGAAATTCAAACACCTATAGAAAAAACAATCCAATCATTTTATTGGATTAGCCTCTATAATATTTTCTATGAATATATGAATACACTGTCTCTATGGAGAAAAATGTGAGATATATATTATTCACAGGAGTTTGAAAAATATCTTCTCATAGAAAGAACTCAAAATGAGACAAAGGAGATGGCTCGATCTACTCAAGGATTATAATTTCAGAGTACACTACCACCCAGGGAAGGAAAATAATGTGGAAGATGCCTTGAGAAGAACAGACTGTGGAGATCTAAACATGATAAAATCTTAAAGGGATTATATATTCATGGATTTAGTAAATGCAGGATATGTGAATAATCATTGAGGGTAAAGCATCACAACCTTTTTGAATGGTTTCTAAACCATCATTACTAGAATGGATAAAAATGATCTCAGACTGATGATGAGGTGTTTCAAAAGAAAATCAAAACTGTGAATGATGGGAGATTGATTAATTTCATAGTTGAATATGGAATTTTGAAAATTTTAATAGGATTTATGTTCATTTTATTACTATGTTAAAAATGGAATTATTGGATGATTCTCATAGCTCCAATTTTTCTATACAACCTGGTTTCACTAATATTTATAGAGATTTGAATGAAAATTTTTGGTGGGAAAATATATAGATGTACATTGAGGATTATGTGTTGAAATGTTTTCTTTATTGATAGGTGAAGGCTAGAGGATAACTTCTTATAGGATTCATGAAATGAATTTTTATACCACTATTTGAATGGATGATATTATGATGGACATCATCATAGGGTTACCAATGACTCCCAGAAGGAATGATGAGATATTGGTTATTTTTTATCATCTTACCATTTCCGCACATTTTCTTGTAATAAGAAAAGATTTACCACTTAATATTTTAGGATGGATATGTATTAAAGAATTTTTAAGGCTTAATTGTATAGCCCAATAATTTTTTTATCGTGATCCACGTTTTAAATCAAGATTCTGTAAAAGTTTTCAAAAGGACATAAATATCAACCATTGTTTGAGAACTTCATACCACCCTCAAACTGATGAACAATCAGAATATACAACTATATATTTTAAAGACATGTTTATGTCCTGATCACAAGACATTCATGGTATTTTGGATCAGTTGTAACCTCTATTATAATTTTACTATAACAGTAGCTTCCATTCAAGTATCAAGATGGCACCATATGAAGCATTATATAAAATGAGATTCCATAAAAAAAACATTGTAGAATGATGTGGGTAGAAGAAAACATATAGTTCCATAAGTTGTAGAAGAAAAAATAGAGAAGATGAAGATTATTCAACCCATATCAAAACATCACAAAGTATGAAAAAGAGATATACCAATAACTGAAGGAATGATTTGTAATTTCAAGTAGAATATTATTTTTTCTTTATGTATGTCCATGGAATGGTGTTATACGATTTGGTAGTAAGGGTAAATTAAATCCTAGGTACATCAGAACATTGAAATTCTAGTATGAATAAAATTTGTATCCTACCATTTAGATAATTCTCTAAGTCCATCAAAAGTCCATGATGTGTTCCACGTATCACTGTTAAGGAAATACATGCAAGACTCAATGCATGTACTCACATATGAAGTAATAGATCTGGAACCAAATTTATCTTATTGTGAAGTTCCTATCAAGATACTTGATACTAGAAAACTTATGTTGAGAAATCAGACAACTAGTCTGGTAAAAGTTATTTGGAGAAACCATAAAATGGAAGAGGCGACATGGTAATCTGAAGAACATATGATCATGAACCACCAAAATCTTTTTATGTTATGATATTCTATAAATTTAAAGGGAGAAATTATTTGAATGAGGGAAAAATGTAACAACCCATGTTTCTACAGTATGTATCATTTTAAATAACTGAATTGACTGCATTGTTAGAAATCCTGAGTTCGAGCACACCACAACCTATCAAAGTATCCATTTAAAAAGTAGTTATGAATTATAATAACAAAATTTTAAAAAAAAATTAAACATTATTTTTCAAATTATACAGAATTTTTTAATTCATAATATCTAAATTAACTTAGGTTGAAAATTTAATAATTCTCTGAAATGATTGATTTTTTTTTGAATATTGAAAATTACTGCATTTTAATAAAAAATGCATTTTCATCAAATTTAATAATATTGTGAATTTTTATTTTTAATTTGTTTTCAAATATAATTGAAATAATGATTTTTTATTTAATCCAATTATTTTCATTGGATGTAATTTCACATTTTAAATTTACATAAACACATGGAAAACTTTTGATAGATATTACTTCTTAAAAACCATCATTCTGGTTTTGAAAATGCGAATTAGCTTTAAATTAATTTATAAAAATTTTGTGTTTTGAATTTGGAAAATTTAATTCCATATTTGGAATCATAAGGTCTAATTTTTTTAAGTAAGTACCTTTTATTTTCTGAAATTATGAATATTAACTTTAGTAATAAATTTTATTTACCATGGTAAATTGGTCAATCTGGTAAACAATTGTAGTAAAATAATATTATAATAATAAAAAACTATTCGAACACATATACTAGTTCTATTGGATGGTATATATTCGACCAGTGGAATCCTTGGGTCAATTTTAGGACCCCATGGGATCACATAAATGTGAAAATGACATTCTATAAGAATTAATTTGTTGTATTGAAAAATATAACATAAACATGAATGTTTTACGAAAACAATTTTTATATGGGGTTATATAATTGATGTCTTAGTATATAAATATTAATCATAGAGATAAAAATATTTCCTACATTATGGTATTTTAATTTATAATTTTTAGATATAATTAAATAAATTTATTTATGACACAATGATGATGCAGTGATTTCATCATTATTAATGGATTCCAATAAATGATAATATAATTGTAAAAATGAATGTAATTTTTTTTACTTTGAGGTCATAAACGAATTTTATGGATGATATTGACATATTATCTTTTACTTTATGTATTATTTATTTAATAATGTTGTTATGACTTTAATAAAAATCATCTTCTAAATAGTGTCCAAATTGACAGAAATGTGTTTTTAAAATAATTAATTTTTTACTAACTGATATAATGGTTATAAAAATTAATGATTCAGACTATTAAAATATATAATATTAAAAATTTCATTAATGATATACTTATAGTTTCTTATTTAGTTTATAGTAAATATAGATTCCATATATTATGAAAATACAAGAAGACATGGTAAGAGTTAAAGATTTTAATTAAGGGTTAAAGCTAAAATATAAGGTTAATTTTGTGTCTTAAAATTGTTGAAGACCAATTGGATGATAGGTTTTCAATAGAAGATCATATTTTATTCTATATAAAATTTTTTGGGACCATTTTATGGAGAAAATAAATTAGTAATAAAAAAATATTTCAACAACGTCATAAAGTTCCCATCCTCCCATTATAAAAAGGCACCACCTCTACCAACTTTTTCACAACTCCAAAGCCCTTTGTATCAGGGAAACCTAACCCAAATATCATCCCATATTCATAAAAGTATTCTCAGAGGCCCCCCTTGGGGTAGAAAATGACCATAGGGAGTATTTTTATGCAATTCAATAGGAGACTGTCAAAAAAGATGTAATTGTTTTATCCCTTTGTTCAACATTTATTTATTATTCTACATCATCCTACTAAGTGGTGATGATTATATATTATTAACTCTTTCATCTAAGTTATTATGATATAATGTTATGTTTATTGGTCAAAGACATTCCCCTTTTAAACATACTATGTAAAAAATATCACGATGCGTGCATACATACATCTTACCGTCTCCACGTCGTGGTGTAAACTTTTTTTCATATGCGAATTATATATATGCATATAATGATGAATAAAAATGACATAAATAATAAATATAACATGATATTAATTCTTTATAGATAACATTACATCCTATTTCATACCATTAAATCATTAAAGAATTGATATTGTCGCTCGTGCATATGTACGACTTACTGTCTCCACGATGAGGTGAGACTCTTCATGCCAGTTCACCAGCCATGAATTATTATAAAGATATATATTATGAATAATTATGAAATATGTGAAATAAAAAATCTACTATAATAATATATATATATATATATATATCTGTGTGTGTGTGTGTAAATATATTTTATTCCCTTACATCAATTCATACGATAATAAAATGAAAACAACATTCATGCGTACGTACGACCTACGATCTCTAAGAACTGTGTATTCCTATCAATTATATATATATTTTTATTATAAATATATATATTATAGATAAATAATATTATACATTTTTTAAGTAAATAAATAATGATCTATGTAATATGACCAAGAATAACTAGTCGAAACATGTAAAATAAAACGAAGCGATCATTACCCAAAATGTTGCATTAACTTGGAATTGTTAATAAATGTTTAATATAATGTCATAAAATAATAATATATGATATAATAAATATTATTGTGAGCCTAATATAAGTTAATAATACCATCATATAGGAGTTTTAGAAAAATACAGAGAGTATAAGACTTATGGATAGGAATTTCGTCTCAATTTCATTTCGTTGATGCATATTGTATTGTTATGCACCTGGTTATATCCTTACAGTGTATATTATTGCTTCTGACTCATTATGTCATTAATATTATATGTTTTCTGATATTATACTATTTTCATCATGTAAATTAATAATAGATTCATATTACTCACTCAAATGGAAATTTCATTAGGTATATTATTTATTTTGATTATTCTATATGAGAAATACTTTGGACAAGAAATGATGGGTGGAGCCCAAACTTTATATAGATCCATGATAGATCTATAGTTTACCATGAGATGAATATGTTGACCAAATTGGTTTCTATAATTAATTTTAAATCTTCTTGTGAATGTTCTATATGTAATAAGTTTTCATGTTCCTAGGACATGAAGTCCTTACATAAAGTATTTCACTCATATAATTTCTATTATAATTTATCCATAATATTTTGCATCGATAGATCTATGGATGTAGTTAATTCTTAGTTTATTGATTTATGGAATGTGTTTTATTTCCTTAAATTCCATATCATTTGTGTGTTATCTAGTTTTGTAAATTTAATGCGTTCTCAGATATTTACCTTTCCATATAGATTGATTATTTCTCCTGTTTTACATACCCTTTCTGAGAATTTATGCTCATTCATATTATAATTATATCACTAGGTTATGAAAAAGAGAATATTGATTAAGAATTCAAGGAATCAGATCATTTCAATTATTGTGTATATTGATTTATTTTGTTTTTTGAATTTATTATGGGTATCATGTGTGTAATATGAATTTTCCTGACTGCTAAACTGTGCAATCCTTGAGGATTTGTTTCCACGTAATACTTCCAATGAAATGTTATAATGAACCTGATTCAGGTGATCTAAGGTTGGGCATTACATATATGATATCATAGACAATCCTCTTATATTGTTTTTTAATAAATATATCATTATTAATATTTATTGGGTGTTAAGAGCTTATTTTATTATGTTTGTGTTGTTGTTAAGTCATTTTTATTATTCATATGATATATTTTATTCATATAAAGAATAATAATATGTTCCTAAATATAATATTCACTCATCATATACATTTTTTTAATCATTCTTGAAATTTTATCATGGATAATTAATCTGATTGTTTATAAGGCCCCAGCCTTAAACCTTACTTAATCTTGAGTTATTACAAGATTACACATTGAGGATCTTTTCGGGTTTAGAGTTTTAGAGAATTAGATCATAAAACCTGCATTACATTCCACATATAAAAAAAGTGGTTACATAAATATAATATTCTTCTTTCACATCAATGGAATCATATTTAAAATAAAACATGAATTTTTCTTGACACTTCCTTTACACTATCATCATATCATGTACCTTTCCCTTGACCTATGAAAAACATTTCAAAAAACATGTTATGAGAATAAAAAGCTCAGTAAGGGATATAAAAACATGGAATGAAAACATGGGTACATATATACACAAGAATGAAATCATACTTTACCCATAAAACATACGCACTTTAACATACCTCATAAAATCATGAATAAATCATAGAAATCATAATACATAAAGGTAACTTGAGGCATTCATAACATTCTTACGTTGGGAGTAACCATCTTGGTTACGTTTGGAATACCCATCACAGTATATTCCCTAAATCTGTTCGGAGAAACATTAACGTTTCACTCCTTCGCGTTACCAAATGCATTGGAGAGCTATATCGGGCTCACCCTCCCTTAGTTTATCACGGAACCACCCGTCTTCATAATAATGCCCAAGAACCTCAACATAATCGTATCACATAAATCATGCATAAAGGAAACATAACATTTCCACCTTTCAATCACAAGATATCAATACAACACATTGATATAAAAACATTATGAAAACCATTTTCAATACCAAAATAAAATAAAAGTTAAACATGGTATTTATTTTTCTTTTTAAAAAAAGGTATGGCTTGTAGAGGAAGCCAAAACTCAAATAATGGTCACGGAGGTGGAGAAGTCGTTGTCTCCGCATACGTACGACAAAAACACATTCCCTTTTGTCATTTAGTAAACCCTTCGTATAAAAAAAGATTCATTTTGAATAAACGTAATAGTCAAAGGGGTTTATACACCGTATAAAATAAGGTTTTGTATAAAACAAAATATGCCTCAATGAAAGGAGATTGAGACGAATTCCCATACCTCGGGTCTGACTTGACTAAGGTCATTCATTAATCTCCTGAATGATAAACTTGAGTTAATTTATACTTGTTTAAGACCTTTTTCATATTAATTATTCTTTTTATATCACTTATTTCCATGTCATGAACACTATGTAATTATTTAAGTTAATAACGGTCGTTTTAATGATCATTGGTACTTGAGTAAAAAATAAGCCCTTTATAATTACAAGTTGTTCATGTATCCATTATATACAGAATGGTATTCATGATTTAGATATAATATATGTCATATATATCCATTACATGCATGAATTTATAATATTACATAATCATTTAGAGGTAAGAAATGAAATGCACCGTTCATGGAGACGGTAAGCCGTACGTACGCATGAACGCTAATTTCATTTCTATTTCGTATTTTATAGAATGGAATCATAATTACATAAAGGTATATTATAATTCCAGTATAATATTATATATAATATCATAGTTCCATCCTTTACACGTCCCACATATGGTATTTAACGAATCAAATCACTTTGAGGGGGCGGTAGTCCGCACTTTCTTAAATGAAGATATCACGTTTACCCATAATGGAAACCATAAAGGTATGCCCAAAATGAAAAATACAGAAGCTTATGGAAAAAATAAACATATCATATATCATATATAAATATAGTGACATCTTAATGGCCACCTTTGTAGGTGTTAAAACAATGTTGAACAATCATCGTTTCGGGAGGCATAAATTCACCATCCACAGAAACAGTATGTTCTTTAACCATTATATGTAGGTGTGTGTAAGTGTAGCTCTAATATTTCTTATAAAAACATCCTAGTATATTGAGGATACTGTAGTTTTTACAAAATAAAAGAATAAAAAGAGTTTAGTGGGTTGGAGAAGAAAAATAAAACAAAAGGACTCAAAAGAAGACATTACCTTAAAATCGGGTAACTCCCTTTGGTTTGAGCTAAAAGGCTTCCTTGTAAAGACTTATTCCTAATGTGAGGCTTCAAGGAGTAAGAGAAGGATGTAGAGAGACAAAATGAGCAGGGGATGGCCGAGCCAAAGGCTTTGGGAGTGTGGGTAAGGAGGTAGAGGTGGGGGCCTTTTATAAGAGGAGAGGAGAGGCACTCTTGTAAAGTAAAGAAATGTTACATTATTTTAAAATGAGTTTCGGATTCAAAAGGTCCCACATTGATATAATTCGAGGGTAAGGTGATATGATTTCGAAATCCACCCATAAAATAGGTTTTAGACATGTGTAGTTCATAGATTGTACATTATCATTTCATTTTAATTAAATCCTTTATTAATGAGGTAATCGCTGCATCATCATGATGTCATAAATAATTTAATTTATTTAAAGTCTAAAATTTATAAAAAAAATACTATGATGTATGAAATCTCTTTATCTTTCCAATTACCATTTATAATCACAAATCTGACATGTATAACTCCATGTAAAATGTTTTTTAGTAAAACATCTCATGTTTGTGTCATTTTTACTTTAACATTAAATAAAAATTTATTTATGTCATTTCCCAACCAAAGTGGCTCCATGGGGTCCCCAAGTTGACCCATGGATTGTCTTGGTCGGCCATGACACATCCAATGAGGGTAGGACATGTTTCAAGCTCATATCATATTATTAAAACATTATTTTTACCTTAAACTACACTAATTACCACTAATCACGATTAAGAACTTAAAAGTTACTATTCACCAAACAAATTATTTTAATCTCATTGAACCACATTTTACTTCTTAATGACAACCATGTATGTCGGATTTTTGAAAATCAAATCACAGAAGTGGCAAAGTTTCATTTAAACGAAAAATCAGTTTCTTTAACTACCACTTAGTGGTTTCACTATTCATCAAAAATTGATGTTTTTCAAAAAGATACCAAAAATTCATCCTATTCTATATTTGATATTCTGAATTAAAAAATGATTTCTATTTTACAAAGTTGAAATCATTTATGTTTCATTAATTAATTTAATAACTAATTCCCGCTGTCATGACAAATAGCGTGTTTTTATGAAACAATAAGTATCAAAAGAATGACACTAGTTTAAGTCCAATTTCAAAGTGGAATTGATTCCAATGACCACCATTGGATAAAATGGTAGAAATATATTCTAAATTCACTTCAAAACCAATTCAAAAGATATTCTAATCATATAAATAAATGAGATTAAAAAGAGGTTTTGAATTAAAATACATCATTTTTCACTATTCATTAAAAAAATGAACTTTATCGGAAAAATACCAAAAATTCACACAAAGAATATTTTGATGTCCCAATCATAAATAATAAGTTTATTGTGACAATCATAGCTTATAAAATTGTCAAAAGATAGATTAAAAAGAAGGGGTTTCCATCAAAAGGCTGTAAAACAATCTTTTAAGAATATTAGTGTATTCCATGCATAAGATTGTATTTATTTTCATTTTAAGCCTCTAAAACACTATCTTAATCATTAATAGACATAGATAAAAATATATATTATTCATTACTTACTTGGGATGTTACATCCTTCCCCCCTTTTGAAAATTGTGTCCCCGCAATTTATTTACTTATCGAATAAATGGGGGTACTTATCCCTCATTGCATTTTCAGATTCCCATGTTGCCTCTTCCATCATGTGGTTTTTCCACAAAACCTTTACCTGATTAATCACCTTATTCTGTAACACTTGCCCCCTATGGTCAATAATCTGGATCGGTTGTTCCACATAAGATAGGTTCTCTTCCAGCTGAACTACCTCGGGACTCAAAACATGAGATGGATCTGGCATGTACTTTCTCAGCATCGAAACATGAAAAACATTGTGTGCCTGAGATAAACTCGGAGGTAATGCCACTCGGTAAGAAACTGATCCAACTCTCTCCAGAATTTCATAAGGTCCAATGAACCTTGGACTCACCTATCCTTTCTTACTAAATCACATCACACTTTTCCATGGTGATACTTTGAGAAAAACATGATCACCTACCTCAAAAGAGAGGTCCTTCCTCCTGTTGTCCGCATAACTCTTCTACCTACTCTAAGATATTCGCATGTGTTTCTATATCAGTTGAACGTTTTCTGCTATCTATTCTACCAATTCTGGTCCCATCAACTTCCTTTCACCAACTTCTTCCCAGAAAGCTGGAGTTCGACACCGCTTCCCATATAACGCCTCAAATGGTTCCATATATATACTAGAATGAAAACTGTTATTATATGAAAATTCAACAAAAGAAATATGTTTGTCCCAACTTCCCTGATAATCCATCGAACAAGCTCTTAGCATATCCTCCAAGGTCTGAATTTTTCATTATGACTGCCCATCTGATTGAGGATGAAATGTTGTACTAAAATTTAATTTAGTACCCAACGACTTCTAAAGGCCTTTCCAAAAGTTAGAAGTGAACCTAGGATCACGATCAGATAAAATGGAGAGGGAACTCCATGTAACCTGACTATCTCTTTAAGATACAAATGAGAAAGTTTATCAAGGGAAAAAGTATCTCGTATAGCAAGGAAATGAGCAGATTTAGTCAAGCAATCAACAATAACCCAGATTGCATTATTACCTCGAGATGTCTTCGTAATCCCACAAAACATTCCATGGATATATTCTCCCATTTCCACTCTGGCACTGGTAATGGCTGAAGCATCCCATTCGGTAACTTCCGCTCTACTTTAACCTGCTGACAAGTCAAACACGTCACAGTAAAATCAGAAATATCTCTTTTCATTCCATCCCACCAGTAATAATCACTCAGATCTCTGTACATCTTAGTACTGCCAGGATGAACTGAAAACGGAGAACTATGAGCTTCACATAACAACTCTCTCTTCAACTGTGAATCACAAGGCACACACAATCTCTTCCCAAATCTCAAAATGCAATCATTATCAATGTTGAATTCAGGCAACTTATCTTTCTGAACCAGTTCTACCTTTTTCTGCAACTCACTATCTTGCTTCTGTGCTTTCTTGATTCTATATGATATAGATGATCTCACTGATACCTGAAAAAAAATAGAAGAACTTCCTGCACCAAAAACTTCTATGCCAAAGTTCATCAAATCCTTAACCAAAGGATCACGTTCGAAATGTAACATTGCTAATGAAGCATTAGTTTTTCGACTCAAAGCATCAGCCACTTTATTTTCTTTTCCCGGATGGTAATGAATTATACAATCATAATCTTTTATTAATTCCAGCCATCTCCTCTGCCTCATGTTTAACTCTTTCTGAGTGAATATATACTTTAAAAATTTGTGATCAGTATATATTTCACACTTTACTCCATACAAATGATGTCTCCAAATTTTTAGGGCGAAAACAACAGCAGCTAATTCCAAATCATGTGTAGGGTAATTTACCTCATGATTTTTCAACTGTCATAATGCATAAGCAATTACCTGATCATTCTTCATTAGGACGCAACCAAGTCCTTTTAATGAAGCATCACTGTAGATAACAAACTCACCATTCCTGGAATTTAGTGCCAAAATAGGATCTTTCACCAAACTTTTTTTCAATTCCTGAAAACAATCATCACATTCTTTTGTCCAGATAAACTTAACACCCTTCCGAGTTAGCATAGTCATTGGACTAGATAACCGAGAAAAATTTCTAACAAACCTTCGGTAATAGCTTGCCAAACCAAGGAAGCTACGAATCTTAGTTACATTTGTGGGTCTTGGCTAGTCTTTCAAAACTATTGTTTTTGCAGGATAAACAGTTATCACATCTTTAGAAACAATATAACCACGGAAAGAAATTTGTTTCAACCAAAACTCACACTTGGTGAATTTCCCATACAATTTCTTTTCTTTTAAGGTTTGCAAGATAACCTTTAAATGTCTTTCATTCTCCTCTTTACATTTAGAAAAAAGCAAAATATCATCAATGAAAACCACCACAAACATATCGAAGAACTCATGGAAAATTCTATTCATTAAGTCCAGGAATACAACAGGTGCATTGGTTAGCCCAAAAGGCATTACTACAAATTCATAATGGCCATATCTTTTACGAAACACAGTCTTCGGAACGTCTGCTTCCTTTACCTTCAGCTGATGGTACCCCGATCTCAAGTCAATCTTTGAAAAATATTGAGCTCCCTGGAGCTGATCAAACAAATCATCGATATGAGGCAAAGGATATTTGTTCTTAACAGTGATGTTATTCAAGGCTCTATAATCAATGCAAATTCTCATTGAACCATCTTTATTTTTAACAAATAAAACAGGAGCACCCCATGGTGATGTGCTAGGTCGAATGAAACCTTTCTCTAATAAATATTGCAATTTCTCCTTCAACTCTAAAAGTTCAATTTGATCCATTTGATAAGGGGGTTTTTAAATTGGCTTAACATCAGGAACTAAGTCAAAAGTGAATTCAACTTCCCGATCTGGTATTATTCCAGGCAACTCATCAGGAAAAACATCAGGATACTCATTTACCACTGGCACATCATTAATCTGAACAGTTCATTTATTTTCAACGATGTGTGCAAGGTAACATTCTTTTCCATCTTTTACCCGTTTCTCGGCCTCTTGATAAGTTATCAACAGTAAAGGGTCATTGTTGTATACAAACTGAAACTCTTTCTGAAAAGAAACTTCTTTAGCTCTACAGTCAATATTAGCATGGTAAATAGAGATCCAATCCATACCCAGGATAACATCAAACTCTACTAGTGGTAGAACAATAAGTTTTGCAAGTAGGTTCTTTCCACAGATAAGGATAGGAAGATTATTATAAATTCTTTTTGCCTCAACATTTCCCCCAAGTGTTTTTACCAAAAGTTCAGGAATCATTTCTTGAGATGGTATTCCCATTTTACTAGAAAAGTTTTCAAAGATGAAAGAATGTGTAGAGCCCGAATCAAACAACACACTGGCATAATCTGAAAAAAAAAACAAAGTACCTGATAAAACTTCATTTGATGGCCTGACATCTACTGAAGTAGTTGCAAAGGATTTCACCACCCCTTTCTTCTTGTAGTCTAACTGCTTCCCATCACTCAATATCTTTTTCGGACACTCATTTTCATAGTGACCCATCTCATTGCACTTATAACATTTCACTAACTGTAAATAAAATTTGGTCTTACCTTCACTATGATCCTTTTCAGTGTAATCACGAGCGTTATGTCCCATCCTACCACATCAGTAGAACTTTCCAGAATTCAGAAGACATTCCCCAGAATGCCTTTTTCCACATTTTATCACAAACTAGAAACATAGTTTTCTTACCATCATACTTTTTTTGAAGAATTATTCCATTTCTCTTGCCACCTCGGTCTCTTCTTCTGTTGGTTGTTATAGAACATTTGATCATCGGCAAACTCCATTTCCACCTTCTCAGCACATCGAACAAGTTTTTCATAACTTTTAAACTCATGAGAAGCTAATTCCCTTCGATATTTTGGATTTAATCCTGAGTAAAAACGATTGATTTTACTATCAAGGTCTCGTATAAAATTTGGAGCATACCTTGCCAATCGAGTGAACCTTTTTTCATAGGCAGCCACTGAGTCTTCCTCTCGCCTCAATTCCAAGAAATGTTTTCCATCCTAAGTAGAACAGCCTTAGGGAAATACTTCTCAAGAAACATACCTTTGAATTAATCCCAGTCAAGAGAATCAATCTCATCTGCATCACTGATATTTTTAACCATAGACCACCACTGATCTGCCCCACCCTCCAAACGGTAAAAAGCAAGACTAACCTTTTGATTTTCTGAACACCCTATGACATCAAAAATATTATCCAGTACTTTAATCCACCCTTCAGCAAACACAGGGTTAGATGATCCCTTGAATGATGGGGGATGTTGCCTCATGAAATGTTCCACCACTGAAATGTTCCTCTCCGGTTGATCTGGCTGATCTCGTGCATTGATACCACCACCATTTATCGCTTGAGTCAACTGCGCCATTACTGCAACAAACTATTCAGTTCAAATTTCGACAATCTCAGGAAGCTGATTCGGAAGGTTATTTCCTTCTGTATGCCTTCCTAGCACCGCTTCCCTGTTTCTTCTACGGAAAACCATTCTGAACAAACTTGTCTTAGATGACACAACATTGTAATCTTCAAATACTATATCACTTCAATCTGACCATAAAAAAATTATATTTTTGTTTAATCATTTAATAGAATTCTAACTCTTAATGTTATCTAAACCGACCTCTGATACCAACTATAAGGCCCCAGCCTTAAACCTTACTTAATCTTGATTTATTACAAGATTACACATTGAGGATCCTTTCGGGTTTAGAGTTTTAGAGAATTAGATCATAAAACCTGCATTACATTCCACATATAAATAAAGTGGTAACATAATGATAGTATTATTCTTTCCCATCAATGGAAACATATTTAAAATAAAACATGGATTCTTTCTTGACACTTCCTTGACACTATCATCATATCATGTACCTGTCCCATGACCTGTGAAAAACTTTTCAAAAACTTGGGATAAGCATAAAAAGCTCAGTTAGGGATATAAAAATATGGAAAGGAAACATGGGTACATATATACATAAGAATGAAATCATACTTTACCCATAAAACATAAGCACTTTAACATACCTCATCAAATCATGAATAAATCATAGAAATTCATAAGACATAGGTAACTTGATGCATTCATAACATTCTTACGTAGGGAGTAACCCTCTTGGTTCTGTTTGGAATACCCATCATAGTATATTCCCTAAATCTCTTCGGATAAACCTTAACGTTTCACTCCTTCGCGTTACCCAATCCATTGGAGAGCTATATCAGGCTCATCCGCCCTTATTTTATCACGGAACCACCCGTCTTCATAATAATTCCCAAAAACCTCAACATAATCATATTACATAAAACATGCGTAAAGGAAACATAACATTTCCACCTTTCAATCAGAATATATCAATACAACACATTGATATAAAAACATTATGAAAACCATTTATAATACAAAAATAAAAGAGAAGTTAAACATGGTATTTATTTTTCTTTTTAAAAAAAGGTATGGCTTGTAGAGGAAGCCAAAACTCAAATAATGGTCACGGCGGCGGAGAAGTCGTTGTCGCCGCATACGTACGACAAAAAAACATTCCCCTTTGTCATTTAGTAAACACTTCGTATAAAAAAAAGATTCCTTTTGAATAAACATAAAAGTCAAAGGGGTTTATACACCGTATAAAAGAAGGTTGTGTATAAAACAAAATATGCCTCAATGAATTGAGATTGAGACGAAGTCCCATACCTCGGGTCCGACTTGACTCGGTCGTTCTTCAAACTCCTGAATAATAATCTTGACTTAATTTCTACTTGTTTAAGAACCTTTTTCAAGTTCATTATTCCTTTTATATCACTTATTGCCATGTCATGAACACTATGCAATTATTTAAGTTAATAACTGTCGTTTTAACGATCATTGGTACTTTAGTAAAAAATAATCCCTTTATAATTACAAGTTGTTCATGTATACATTATATCAAGAATGGTATTCATGATCTAGATATCATATATGTCATATATATCCCATACATGCATGCATTTATAATATTACATATCATTTAGTGGTAAGAAATGAAATGCACCGTTCATGGAGACGGTAAGCTGTACGTACGCATGAACGCTACTTTCATTTCTATTTCGTATTTTACAGAATGGAATCATAATGATATAAAGTTATATTATAATTCCAGTATAATATCATAGTTCCATCTTTTATACGTCCCACATATGGTATTTAACGAATAAAATCACTTTGAGGGGGAGGTAGTCCGCACTTTCTTTAAATGAAGATATCGCGTTTACCCATAATGGAAACCATAAAGGTATGCCCAAAATGAAAAATACATAAGCTTAAGGAAAACATAAAAATATTATATATCATATATAAATATAGTGACATATTAATGGCCACCTTTGAAGGTGTTAAAATAATGTTGAACAATCATCGTTTCGGGAGGCATAAATTCACCATCCACGGAAACAGTATGTTCGTTAACCATTAGATGTAGGTGTGTGTATGTGTAGCTCAAATAGTTCTTATAACAAAATCCTAGTATATTGATGATACTATAGTTGTTACAAAAGAAAAGAATAAAAAGAGTTTAGGGGGTTCGAGAATCAAAATAAATCAAAAGGACTCAAAAGAAGACATTACCTTAAAATCGGGTAACTCCCTTTGGTTTGAGCTCAAAGGCTTCCATGGGAAGAATTCTGCCCAAAGCGAGGCTTCAAGGAGTAAGAGAGGGATGTGGAGAGACAAAATGGTCTGGGGTTGGCCGAGCCAAAGGCTTTGGGAGTTTGGGTAAGGAGGTAGAGGTGGGGGCCTTTTATAAGAGGAGAGGAGGGGCACTCTTGGAAAGTAAAGAAATGTTACATTATTTTAAAATGAGTTTCAAATTCAAAAGGTCCCACATTGATATAATTCTTGGGTAATGTGATAAGGGTTCTAAATCCACCCATCAAATAGGTTTTGGACATGTGTATTTAATAGATTTTACATTATCATTTCATTTTATTTAAATCCTTTATTAATGAGGTAATCGCTGCATCATCATGATGTCATAAATAATTTAATTTATTTAAAGTCAAAAAATTATAAAAAAAATACTATGATGTAGGAAATCTGTTTAGAATTCCAATGACTATAATCAAAAATCTGACTTGTATAACCCCATGTAAAAATTGTTTTAGTTAAACATATAATGTTTGTGTCATTTTTACTTTAACATTAAATAAAAAATTATTTATGTCATTTCCCAACCAAAGTGGCTCCATGGGGTCCCCAAGATGACCCATGGATTGTCTTGGTCGGCCATGACACATCCAATTAGGGTAGAACATGTGTCAAGATCATCTCATATTATTAAAACATTATTTTTACCTTAAACTACACTAATTACCACTAATCGCGAATAAGAACTTAAAAGTTACTATTCACCAAAAATATTATTTTATTCTCATTGAACAACATTTTACTTATTAATTACAACCATGTATGTCGGATTTTTGAAAATCAAATCACAGAAGTAGCGAAGGTTAATTTAAACGAAAAATCTGTTTCTTTATCTACCACTTAGTGGTTTCACTATTCATCAAAAATTGATGTTTTTCAGAAAGATACCTAAACTTCACCCTAAGCAATATTTGATATTCCGAATTCAAAAATGATGTATATTTTACAAAATTCAAAACATTTAAGTTTCATTAATTAATTTAATCACTAATTCCCGATGTCATGACAAATAGCGTGTTTTTATGAAACAATAAGTATCAAAAGATTGACACTAGTTTAAGTCCAATTCCAAAGTGAAATTGATTCCAATGACCACCATTGGATAAAATGGTAAAAATATATTCTAATTTCACTTCAAAACCAATTCAAAAGATATTCTAATCATATAAATAAATTAGATTAAAAAGAGGTTTTGAATTAAAATACAACATTTTTCACTATTCATTAAAAAATGAACTTTATCAGAAAAATACCAAAAATTCACACAAAGTATATTATGATGTCCCAATCATAAATAATAAGTTTAGTTTGACAAACATATCTTATAAAAGTGTCAAAAGATAGATTAAAAAAAGGGTTTTCCATCAAAAGGCAGTAAAACAATCTTTTAAGAATATTAGTGTATTCCATGCATAAGAATGTATTTATTTTCATTTTAAGCCCCAAAATCACTATCTTAATCATTAATAGACATAAATAAAAATATCTATTATTCATTACTTACTTGGGATGTTACATTGTTTTTGGATACGGTAGACTATATATACGCACGAGTGACAGTATCATTCCATTAATGTTAATGTGGTAAGAAATATTATGGTAAATTAAATATAGGGAATCAATATAATTTCATATTGATTATTTATATCCTTTATATTCATCAGTATAACATCTAAATAATGTTGTGATGGAAAACATTACACCACATCGTTAATATGATAAGTCGTACGTATGCACGTATAATGATACGATTTTTAATTATATAGATAAATAGAAGAATATGGTTTTAACATAATCCAAATAACATCATAAAATACAAGTGATACTGCATTTATTAATGTTACATGGAAATAAAATATTAAAAGGAAGAATAATATGATGATAACACGAATGATTGGTAAAATAATTACTCTTATTCATTAGACTTCCTCTGGATCTCCTCTTAGGGACAGTAGGCTATGTCATGATAGATGAAAAGTACAAATAAACTATTTTTAGGGAAGTTTTCAAGGGATATGATTAGGGTTTAGTCGAGCAATAAGGCTCAATTTGTTGTAAGGAATTGAGGGAGGATATGTCCTTTTTAGAACTACAAAATTGGCCTATTTCAATGGTGAAAAACTGTGGCAATAGGGACCAAAAACGTGGTCGTAGGCTACAGACATATTTTGTCTCAATCATGGGTGCAATCATAGTGGAAGTAGTGTCAGACCTATTTCCATGGTTTTAACCATGGTAGTAGGTGGGATATTTCCATAGTTTTGAAAATCACAACAATAGGTCTCGTCGTTTCCAACCATGGCTATAACCATAAAAAACATTGGATGTTTCTAAAAAATAATTTTTCACTAACTGGAGTTGAGCTCTGTATCTCACCCATAGTATTCATCTACATAACAACTATACCATATTACATATCAGGTGTTTTTATATATATATATAATATTATATATATTATTAAAAACTATAGAGGTTGCATAAAAACCATAGAAATAGGACTTCATGCTATATTTTTTGCTAGAAACATTTACTCCCACGCCAGGGCGAGATACCTATAGACCCAATTCTGAAAATCGTGGAAATATCCCTACGAACAAAAGACCAATATCAACAGTTTTAAAAATAGTTGTTGTAGGTGTGGTCTATTACTACACTTTTCAAAACCATTGCAATAACTCATGGAAACATGTCCTCTAGCCAGGTTTTTAAAAACCATGGTCATATGCCACATCACTATGGGTTTAGGTCAATGAAAATAGCCTAATTTTCAACTTCTGTTATTTATTGGGAATAGGGGAACTCTTGAAATCCATTACAATATTAGATTAATATTAATTTATTTTTTATTTTGAAAATCTCTTAAGTGAGATATTTAAAATCTATGTTGATGATGGGTCATAATAATCTCATCCAATGATTTTTTGACATTTTTTGGTTATAATATTAACCATATATCTTGGATTTAACCATTATATAATCATTTTTACTCTTACCATGACAAGTTGGGTTTTTATAATTTATGATTAATATAGACACAATAATATTCTTAAAGATCTCCAATTGGGTACTTGATGAAATATTTATCATTATAAGAGTTATTTGAAATAATTTTAAATTTAAGGAATTTAATATCCTTTAATGAAATATTATTTATCTTAAAGTATAATTTATTTCAATTTTGATATTATTCATTATTTTTCTTTCCAAAACTAACATAAAACTTGATAACATCAAATAAAAACTTCTAATATATCATATAAATACTAATTTGTCAATAAAATTCTTTAATTTCATTAATTTTGAAAATTTAAATTTATTTTAATATTTTTAATATCATTTGATGGGTATTTTTGTTGATAAAAAAACTATTTCATCATCATTATGAAACCCATTAATTAAAATTTTTAATCTTTAAAAATAAAATAACTTTTATTTTTAAAAATAAATTCATTATATTTTAAATTATTACTTATAGATAAATATATCTTCTATATAGAGTATCATTAAAAATTATTTACTTATTAAAATTAGGTTTTTGAAAACATTAAAGTATCCTTACAAAAATATCATAAATGTAATAGAGGATATGATTCTACTTAAAAACAAGTCCATAATTCATAGGAACTTCGACAACATTGGGATGATTCATATAGGTCTCATCCTCTATGAACAAATTGGAAAGGATGTGTTGACACTCATTTTTTCAATTATATAACTTCATAAGGAAAAAATATTGACACCATCTATATAACATTTTTCTTAACTACAAATGAATTTATAATTAATTTATTCATTTTTTGGAATATTTTCACACCCAACAGTATATTTTATGAGTATATATATTTATATTCAACTTCTCCCTTTAAAAATAAAATCTATTTTCTTTCTACAACTCGCATTCCCTCTGATAGTTCAGCCAAAATCTATGATATGATGTTATTTAAAAATTAATTTATTCATTAATTAGTGACTCTCGCACGTGTGAGTCAATATGTGTCATCTCTTTTTTATGTGAATTCAAGATCCCAAGAATAAATAGAAGTAATAAATTAATATTAGATCCATATATCTAGAATCAATTCATAACACAAAATGATCTCCTCAACTCAGATTAAGATTCATCTCTTTCTTGTGATACTATTTCCATGAAATGAATGTAGATTTCCCACCATACAGAGTATTAATTGAAGATTAAATTTATTATGACCATGTTATAATATATCAATTCGTTAAAATTATGATTTATATTTTATAAAATTTATTTTCAATATATGTCATAATTTGTCAGTTCATTAATCTAGATAAACCTGAAATTACTATGTAGGATTATATCGCTCAAATTTTTATCAAGATAAATTCAGGTCCATATATATGGCCTTTTCATTGAATTTAATTTTTTTACATATAATATCATTGATTTTATAATCTCTCTACTGTCTAGAACAAATATATTATTTTTAATATCCATCAAGGAAACACAAAATAGACTAAATAATATTTTTCATCATCCTTGGAATTGATGGGAATGTATTTCAAACTCATGAAGACATATTGAAAGCCAACATATGTTATTTTACTAAATTTTAGCACATTAATTATACTTTTACTCACTATATAAGTTTGTCTTAATTTTACTAAATATGAAACAACGTTGATTTATTAACCCAATTGGACTTCTTTATCCTTATGCTCCCAAACAAGCATCTTGTAATATTAGTATATGTTCAATTCATTATCTCTTCAAACCCAAATTATTGTGGTGTACTAGGTATTGGAATTTATAGCCTAATTCATTTATTAGAAAAAAGAATCGATATTTATACTCTTTTACCCTAATCTACTAGATGATCTAAAGAACAACTACATTTGAAAACATTCTCTTATCACCATAGAATTCCACTATGTGAAAGTGATGAAAATAATATTTTATCAATAAATATAATTAACCATTTATAATAACATCATAAATAAATATAATAATGTAAATATATCCTATAATAGACTAGAACAAAAAATTTCCCCATACTTTCATGTGAAAAATATTTATCTTTACATATCTTTTCTTAAAACAATGAAAATGGAATGAAATTATTTTTATTCCCATACAAAAAACTATCATGAATTATAATTATTTTGAGTTCAATAATAATGATTAATTTTCTTTCAATATCCATCATTTTCTTCTCACCACGGTGAAAAAATCCTACAATTCAAATCTTATTGATGTTTTGTGTTTTTTCTCCATCATTTTCACTTATATTTTAATTTTTGTTATTTTAAATAATTAAAACAATTTATTCTCCCACATTTACATAGACCCTTATATTACAATACACATTAATTTGAAATTATATATTTATATACTAATTCATCTGGTTTCCCCATAGAAATGAGACTCTTCATGATAATTGGAATATGTCTTACATCATTTAATCATAAATAAAAAAACATTCTGAATATGTTTATTTAAAACTCTTTAATTGGTGATGTTCAAAGATTCATCTAGTTTATGATATACACTACCAAATATTCTGAATATAAAATTTACCATTATACCTCATATAGTAAATGAATGATAAGATTCATCATATCCAGCCACCAATGCCTCCAATATAATTTGAACACTAATAAATAAGTTGTTACCTTCAATCATTGGGCTAACCAAATTTTAACATCCAATGGATATCCTACAAATTTTTTCCTTCTAGATTCTATAATTCCTCTAGATATTTAAAAAATTCATAAAGATAAAAAAGGTTAGTCTTAGATAATTTTATTTCCCATAAATCATATATATTGATTTTTCTTCATCTGTCTAATGAATTATTCTCTAATTTTAATACATCATTATATTAGAATTTATTGAATTACTTTAAGATACTTGAACCTTCTTCATCATTAGTTCCTCTTAGAGGATGAAATTTAATACATCCTCAAAGAGTAATTATATATTTCCATTTAAATTATTATCCATAGATACCATTCTTTCCCATGATTAGGAAAATTTTGACTATAGAACGATTTACTATATATCATTTATTAATAAGACATTAACTATTTCAATGTAACCCAAGATAAAATTTAAACAATTTAAATTAATAGTAACTATCCTCATTTATGATTACCTAAAAATAAATAAAAATATAAACTTTAAAAAATTATTTAATGTGGTTTGTTTCTCAAATATATCCTCTTGGGATACAACAAGATTAGTTGTTGTATTATTCCCTATGTTGTGGTATGTATCATTAAATTATAATGATATCATTTCCAATCCGAGTTCATTTTAATAAAAAAATTCAATTCAAACATATATTTTTTTATGCCTTGACTGAACCTATTATTTTTGATAAATTATTTTTGGTTATGTTAACTTGTTATCTCCATCTTCCATAAACTGGTGTTTCTTCTATCAAACATATCTATTCAACAACTTCTTTCTTTCAATATCATATCTTCTGAAAATTTTAATATAACAATTAAGCATAATTACAAATAAGGTGTAAATGTTACTCAAACTACCTTGTCTAAACTACCATGACATGATACAACTTATTACAAGAAACTATTATTATAATAACTGGATCACCATACAAGAGTTCAGTAGATGATTTAACAAAATTGTAATCATGTTATTTAGAATTAAATCCACATGAATACAATATGCCATTACATTAAAGAATTTGGATATATGTAAGACCTCAATACCCACACCTAAGTCCCACCTCTCAAAATAAATTTAAAAAAAATTCATAGAAATATTCAAGAATCAATATCATAGAAAAATTAATAAAGATACACAAGGATTTCCGGGTTCAAAATATTATCCTACATCATAGGGATAACATATCTAAATCACTATTTCATTGAAAATACATGGACTAAAATCATTATCTAAAAATATCTCAAAATTAAACATAATCATAATAAGTAATACATTAATGATAAAATATAACACATGGTCCCACATATATTTGATTTTTATATTTAGTCGATGTAAATAGTTGAATTTCCATAAAATATTCATGGACAACCCACTGTTAGTGTTGGGTCGATACTATAATATCTTATACCTAGAACATAGTCAAAAAATAAAAAATGTTGAATATAAAAATATCCCCATGTATTCACATTATTCAAGCACATATAATATATTTGTTAAATAAAAAAATCATCACTACCAACTACAATAAAACTATCTTCTTATAAGTGTATCTGTATATTGAATTATACTAAAACTACTACCATGAAAGAAATAAATAGTTCTATTAGTGTTACCCAATTTCATAAATTGAATCATATATGTTGAATAAGTGTCTACAGTCATGATATTATTTTAATTTTTTCCAGGTTATATCTTATATACATGTATATAGATAATTTTATTTTCAAGGATTGTTCCATTTGCTCAACTATATGTCTTAGAAGGTAGTCGAATATAGGGTTGTTTTTATGTAATGTATAATAATATGTTTCTTTCATTTTCTTCATTTATGGTTTCATCATACTTATACCAGTCATGTAGACTCAGTTTCAATAATTTCTAATGAATGTTTTACTATTATGTTTACTTTTTAATGTTATTAGTTGTTATATTATTCGATCACATTTATCCAATATAAATTTCATGGGAGAAATTACAACCAAAATTTGTAGTTGATACCTAAAGAACATTTTGACAACCCATAATGAAAGTGTACACACCTTAGAACATGGGAAAAATTAGGTTGGATATAAAAAAATATATTATATATATATTTGTTAAGGTATAGAATTTTTCTGCACTTATTTTTTCATGGACTAAATGTAACCATTTTTAACTCTAAAAAATGTTTGGATAAATTTCACAGTTATCATTTTTATTAATTTTTCAACAATAAGTTCATTTCCCACTTTTACAGAAACCCTATATATGCACATATATCCTTCCATTTCATTAATATATCACAAAATCGGATCCTAATATTTTTTTGGGTAATATTTTGGATTAATACTAACAACAAATTAACGATTTGTTTTTGAAAACACCCATTTATGAATTTTTTATATATAATATAATTTTTTAGTTGATTTCAGTTTTATCATCAAATAAATATATATACACGATTAAATTTGGATCCATTGGCCCCCCTTCACTACCCTTCCCATCACCTCAAAGTTAGACCTCAGTTTTCATTTGTATGTGTATCTATTGATGTTCAGTTGGATTCTTAGTGAGTGCCAATAAGCATTCTGATTGTTTGGGTTTTTATATAATTATATATATATATATGTGTTCATGTGGTTGTGTAGTTGTGAATTAATATATATATATATATATATCATATATATTTAAAACCATTTTTTGTGCATATATATATGCATCTATATAATATATTCATAAATATATAAACTTTAGTGTATGTATAAATAAGTGCACTTGTTTATTCTGTTTGTGTGTGTGTGTGTTTCTTTTCTTGTGTTTATATATATTTACTCGTATTATTTGTTGATTATTTATGACTATATATTATATATAATTATACAAACACACATTTATATTGAAATTATAATGTTTATATATATGTATTTATTTCATAAAATATTATAAAATTCAGGGTATATATTATTTATATATATATATATATATTATAATATATAATCATATTATTTAAATATATAATTATTTATTATTTCTTTATTCAGAAAATGTATTTATATAGTAAAATTAATATTATATAAATATTATGTAATGTATTATAAATTATAGACATTAAATCATTAATATATAGATGTATTATAATTTATAACAATATTTTTTAAATTTTTACATAAAAATTGAAATCATATACTATTTATAGATATTATATAAAATTATATATAAAATTATCTCATTTTATATATATTCATTAATATATTGTTAAATTTATACCTTCTATAAATTATATACCCATGTTTTTTAATATAAAATAATATTAGTTTAATTTATACTTTAAAAATTTAGTCATTAAGTATATATACAAATATCTATCAAAAAGTGTAGTTGTGTGTGTTTTTCTATATATAATTATTTATATTTCAATATATATGTAAATTATAATTTATTTTAGATATTTTTAATTTATTATTCATATAATTTATATAGTTCCAAATGATACATTATATACATACATCATATATATATATATATCAAATTTGTACAATATTTTGAATTTTTTTATCCAAATTGAAGGAATATGAATAAAAAAATTATGAAGAATAATAATATAAAAAAAGTGTTAGAGAATGTATTTATAGTTTTCATGAAATTTTTTATAGAGTGTTTTAATAACGATTCTTGAATAGTTTTTTTATGTTTACATTTGTCGTTATTCAAGATGATAAATTCCATATGTGTTAGAAGAACAGTTGATGTCACAATGCCCTCCCATTTACTATTTCCTATCATAGGTCGATAATGAATGGATAGATTGACCCTTGAAGCCTAATTTTTAGAGTATTATTTTTGGAAGCTAGAAATGTGCGTATGAATCATAAGATGGGAGGAATTACCATCCTAATATAATTCATAGAAAAGTGATAAGATATATACCGCAAATAAACCCCAAAACATATCATTAAAACAATATCCAGTAACAATAAATAAGACCATTAATTTCATTTCATATATAATAAATAACTAAAATGAAATGAAAAAATCATTAGAGGAAACTCCAATGGAAACTCGCCACTCCAAGATAGTACAGTCCAGCTCAATCACCAAATCTCTCTTGATGACCTGAAATATAAATGGATATGAAAAAAAGGTGCAAAATTTTAGAACAACCTTTATACCTCATAGATAAATTTGAGAAAAGTATAGTAATTATCCAGTAAGAACGCATAAAAACCAATATGCACTTTTTATATGGGATACAAATTTACTGCCCGAATAGGGAAAACTCACTAAGTACCACATCCACATATATTAATGATAATATCAAAAGAATGTTACCATTGGGGCTGTGCAACCCCTTTCCCACTACTTTTTCAATTTCACAACCCAATGTAAACCATCTCGATGTCCCACCCCTTCCTTTCAGATGTGTGTTCGTTCATTACTATAACTACCCCAATACTCATAAGGTCCACCATATAGCATTAGAAATAGAGAAAACTACATATCATACCATGGAATATAATCCATATTACTTGAAAATAATTTACCTGAAAAACAAGACATATAAAGTGTCGGGAAATGATAGATATCAAACGTATACTCTATACATACAATGAATGACCCCACCACATATCATTAACCCACTATCACCACATAATTGGGTACACCACATGCCATTATCACACCATACAAATTCGCACCAACCACAGGCTATCATAGTTAGTCTACCAACGAGGGAGAATATGGATAATGGGTAATTCATACATCATTATTCACTAACATAGATATCAAGGAAAAACTAAAAATAAAAAACATGTGGTTCGATTATAAAATACCCAACATATGTTGGGATACGTAAAAGAATCACTAGAAAACACATGATATGACAGTACCAAAAATATCCTATTAGATGAGGTTCACCACAATTTGTTTCAAATAACTAATATACTAAACCATTCAATCATCACACCCCATTCATATACATTGATGCTTATCTTTTATGTAGTAGCTAATTATCATGAAAAATATCATTACAATAACTACTACACTTTTTTAAGCATTCATTTGAAAAATTCAATATTTTTTATTTCAAACAAATAATATATTCATTACTATATTTATTTCTCATATATAATGAATAACTATCACCAAACATTAATGCAATTCATTCCATACATTATTCAATCACATGAGTCATTTTTTCTTGTTAAAACATATATTACTCTATTTCATGGTTACCACATTCTATATTATATTAGCCGCCCATAATTAACTCTATTCCAAGAACATCATAGTATTCAAATATATTCAGCCCATTCCATAAGATAATACCATCCATCACTACAAAATAAGACATCTTATACCAACCACTTCATATTTCATATCCATCACAACAATTAAAAACTTCATAATTCTATGTATAAATAATAATTTGGAAAACATCAACATAATTATGTTTGGATTATTCAAAGCGGAAATTTAATTACCATCCATAAATATTTTAATTTTATGATGTATTAATCTCGTAAACAAATATAAATATTTAACATATGTAGTGAAACAAATCATATGATTTTTGGGGATTAAAATCACATATAAATATTTTACCAAAAAGTCTATAGAGAAAAATTTATTACATTTAATATAAAAATATAGATGGAGGAATAACATTAAATATATAAATATTCCATCACAATTAATACCATATTTTCTTTCTGGTTTTCATGACATAAAATTTCTGATATTTTAAATAGTTTCAATGCATAAAATAGTGAAGAAAAATAAAACTATATATGAGCCACAGTTATTTGTCAATTTCCACATTTTAGTTATTGTATTTATTAAAATAAATAATACCAAATATTAATGTATGAAATGGTATGTTAAAAATAATTTCTTATAAATAATATAAGGGTTCTTGAAAACACAATATGAAATAAAATTCACTGTGTTTTGCACCCCAATAAAGAGTGATAAATTAGAAATTTAAACTATTAAAGATGAAATATAAAGAACATAAAAATTCAATGGTAAATAATTAGATTAAATTTAAATGTATTTATCACCTTGATGAAATTAAATGTAAGGAATTAAATTAGGGAAATTAAATTGAATTAAGTATAACATATTTTTCTTACAAATATACACAAAAAATACATAGGTTGTAAGTGTATGAGTCATGACAACAATATATATAAAAATATTCATATCATATTTAAAAAACCAAAAAAGGAAACATGATGTAAAAAAGAAAATAACCACCCCTTATTATGCTTCTTATAGATCTTTCTTCAAACCCAAGCAGGAAAACTACCTAAGAATATCTGGGCACTAATAAACTATGATACTGATATCTTCCTAATTATTTATATCAAATTACTGTCAAACAAAGGTAATGTCATTGTTGAAACATAAAGGTGATTCAGGTAATAAAAATCAATATCATATAAACTTGAAATCAATATAAATTCACCTATCATTCATATGCACATAGAAAAATTTTCAATAGAAATCTTAGAGATATTAAAATAAAAGATATTTGATTAAAATTTCCCTTGAATGATGGAAAATTATAGGAACCATCTAGAAACAACACCATGTGCTTCGAAATCCATAAATATTAGGTCCCTAGGTCCAACAACTCCCAATAAAACTACAACAAATTCTCTTTATCCCATTGTATGAAGAATACTTAGACCAAGTAATACCCAAATCCTAATCTCATTCCTGAGTCTCTATTAGGACCATTTCTCCCTCCCACCACACATTTATATAATTCTAGCTCGATGATTCATGCCTATCATTGTCAATTTCCTATATTAAACTCTTATTGATCTTCAAATCATGATATATAACCCAAAAAATTAAATTTTATTTAACAATTTTAAGGAATATTACATAGGAGACTCATTTTTATTATTATAATCCATCACCAACCATATTTGATTTACCGCATAGATCATAATAAATTCCAATTTAATATAAAAATATTCATGGTTCATTACCAAATTATAGAATACATAAAATTCTTTAAAACATCCACAAATATGGGAAGAATGACTAAACATAGGAACAATAATAACATATACTATTGAAATTATATAAAACATCATCCAGTGAATCCCACAACAAGATTTTGAAAAAAAATCTAATGATGTTAGACAAGTATATCATTTCATGAAATATCAATGAAATATGTTTGTTTCATATTATCAGTTTATACACCCAAAAAAGGAATGGATACAAACATATCACAAAATCTATAAGAACCATGAAACTGCCAATGAAAAAACCAACTCAATTCCCGTGAGATCAAAAATATATATAAACCAAAACAAATATTTTTATATATCGTAGACCCCATAAAAAATCCCAACAATATCAATTTATATGAAAATGGAAATAAATTTTTATGAGGTAGTTTATTATAAAAATAGAACCACTTAACATGTATACATGTATAGTTTTATGAAATTTAATTCTTAATAAACCTGCCAAAAATATTATAAATTATTAAAAAATTAATATTTTAAAATAATTTTATAAAACCATTTAAACTAATAGATTCAGTTTAAATAAAATCTTCTTTTCGTAAAATATGAGCATTTCCAAACTCTTTTAATTTTATTTCCACCCTTGATAATAGAAAGCATAAAAGAAAATTATAAAATTATTTTCAAAAATGTTAAGTCAAAATTTAAGCATGTCATGAAACCAAAAATAGAAATAAAAAAATAAAATAGAACAATGCTCCCAAAACACAGATATAGATATATAAAAAAATCATCCAAAATAATCTCATTAACTACTGATTCCAACATGATTAAATAAATTTCAATCCAATTAAACATTTCTTATGTAATATAATTTTAATGAATAAGATAGTACTATATTAAATTTTTTAATAAAATACATTACTCAAAATAGAATCTCATTGAAATGTTTATGTAATACTATATAGGGTGACCGACATTCGATGAAAAACATTCCATTATAGGTATTTAATCCAAATTTTATTAAATGAATCTATGAATCTCATATTTCCCTAACATGTAACGAAGCATGTGATTCCTATCATGAACTAATCTAAATTAATATGTCACAATAATAATTAACATTTCATATTAATTTTAAGTATCCTTAATAAATATAGAAAAAAAATAAAAAACAAAATAATAATCAAAACTATGCACTATGTAAAATTTTAATTACATAAAAATTAATGAATGTATATTAAATCAATAAATTATTCCTCAAAACATGAAAATTTTTCATTGAAATCCACAAATAATGATATTTATTATGACATAAAATATTTAGATTTATAACCCATTATTTATCCACTAAATCTCTTTTAACAATAACAATAAAAATTTTCAAAATAATTGGGTAAAAAATGTTTATAAATCAATCTAAACAAGTTACATGATCACCCTAAATAACATTAAAATATTTTTAATATAATATTCATCTCCATTTTTTTAAAAAAAATCACATCATGGTTTTTAAGAAAGAATTGTGTCTTGATTTAATATTTTGATCAACATAAAATATTATTAAAAGTGGGTATATAATAGTTTTGACATCATTAAATAAATACTTTGAAAAATTCTTTTCACCATGTTTATATTAATGAGAATATGTTCATAACTATAGAATCCAAATCAACAAATAAAAGGATTAAAAATTAATGATGATAAAACAATTCACTTTATCAAGGTAAAATGTACCCCCTGTTTGTTAAAAAAAATATTCAATTATAAATAACACATCCTAGTAAGCACATCAAATGGGTTAATGCTTCCTTTTACCATTTAGTATAGGTGAGTTTCATTACAGTCTATAATTTTTCAAGAACATCATATATTATACTTATCATAAAATAATGTTACATATAACAACATAAATAGGGATATAAAAATCATACAAATCAATAGAATTCATACACCACATCATGATATTTTTCTTTATATGGCCATGATTTTCCCATTCATTTTGGAAATACATCGTGTAAAAAAATTCCATGATTTGAGATGTCTCTATTTTATTTATATGCATGAATCCATAACATAAATTAATTGAATAAGAAAAATCCTAAATCTATATTGAATTTAATTTTTCGAAACTCATTTCAATAAGTCAATATAATTCCCAATATGACCCCATTAAAATAAAAGTGTTAAAAATATAATGCATGTATATTTACTAGGTGTCTACCCTAAAATAAATTCCACTTCACTTAATCATTTTATAGACATTGATTCCATACATCGGACTATAGGGAACATAAATTCCTAGTCTTATTTGGTCTATGTGGCCCATTTCAGATATTAAGTTTATTTAATAACATTTCCCAATGAATCGATGAAATCCACATAGTTCGAATCACTAGTTTCAATTATATTTATCAACCATCATTTTGGCACAACACTATCACAATCCACTACACTAGCACCCCAAAAAGGTAATTAATGATGAGAATGAATGAACCTCAAATCCCACCTCCAATAGGCATGTGTTGGTGACTCAAATAAATTATATAAAAGATAGGTTGTAAGACATTTCCCTAAATGAATTAGTTAAGGAAATGTGATAATATGGGAAAAACATCCACAACACATGATTTAAATAGACCAAGATCCAACAAAAATATATATAACAAATAATTATATTAATAAGAAAATAAATCAATAAAATAAAATAAAACAAATATCATAAGAAGAAAAACTAATTTTAACTCTCCAAATACTGATTGTATGATCTAGAATGGTCTCTATTAACTTCCCTTTTACCTAAAATCTATATAAGGGTAAGGATAATATGTATACAATGTTGGAACCTCATCATTTTTCTTTTGAGTAAATGTGATTAAAATATACTTATTCTCCCATGGGTAAAGAGTAAAACTACTATACACATATTTTGTTGAATACACATCTCTAATCCCACCATTAAAAAATCCCCAATTATTTTATCCAAGTGTAATAAAATAATATATGAATATAAAATTAATAATTACCCGAAAACCCTTACAAATGAGTATTTTTAACTCACACCCCTATTATAAAAAATTCTTGTTCTCCACTACATTTCTGATTGGTGTGGTATTTGTGACATCCATACATACACCAATACTTCCAAAATCCAATATCATAGTTTAACATTAGGGAAAAAACATGTCAAAATATCACATCATTACCAATTTACATCCACTTCCTTCAGTAAATAACTAGAGTAGTTTAATATCATAAATGTTAATAAAATCAACCTCATTCACTCCTCCTACTATTAATAATCCCAACTAAATATCTATAACCCCACCATCAAAACATCTAATAACACAATACATGTTACTCACAAACCTTGCATGATTATACCCACTTGAGGATATCATTTATAGTCTACTATTAAATCAAGATCAGGGAAGAGGGGGATTTCATCCATCCAACATCACAAACAAAGATGTTATGTAATACACTATGAACTAAAACATTTTTCACTAGGGTAAATAAATTGACTCGAGAGAGGTACATTATGAAATCAAAAGAAAATGTAGGAATTGATAGCCTCACAAAAATACTAGAATATGATGTATTGATAAAAAACTTAAAAAACACAGAAATTCTTCAATTACATCACCATAACCCATTCACCACTATAAACATCAAAATATTTCTTATAAAAACCAATAAAACTCATTTAATCATTCATTTAGAAAATTATTGATATCTATTTTCCCACCATTATGATATTAATTATTCCATATCATTATTATATTTAATGGAATATAACTATATACCATAACCCATAATTATTCCTTCCATAATTCATTATTTTAATGTAATTATATTAAAATTACATCATACATCCATTTTTTTAACCTTTCATTTCTATAGTAAATTAACATCCAACTATTATCATTATTCAAACCACATAGTAGAGTTCATATCTAATAATTTCATCCCATATCATACTATCAAGCATCAAAATTATTGAATAAATCATATACCAGCTAACTTTTATTTCACAACACAAAAAAAATAAGAATCATTCAAAATTCTAGTATTCCAAAATAGATAGACCAAAATCAAAATCATTCGTATTATTATTATTAAAATAATTCCTTTAATTTCTTCCATAATCTATATTCATTTATATGAGGAGTTTTTATGAACAATCATAAGAGTTCATATTTTATGTAATAATAAATTCCCTGATATAAAGGGAAACACATTACGAAGTAAAAAGTACATGAAACACTAATCAGATTAAAAAGTATTTCATTTTCTTGAAAATATCCATACTCATGCGTCACACTACATCCATAAATTGTGTATCACTTTTTCTACCATGTTTTTAATTTTTTGTTGGTGTTATTCTATTTGTAATAGTTTCATCATCACAATTATATAATAAAAATGGGAAATATGAATAAAATACATTTTTGAAACATATTATCTAATTTCCATATTTCATGTTATTATATTTCTTATAAGAATTTATTAAAATTACAAATGTAATAAAAGTAATTTTAAACTACTAGTTTTCCTAAATAAAAGAGAGTGAGAGTCATGAATATCATACCTAAAATAATTGTTACTACATGTTTCACCCAAAAGGTGAGTAAGAAAAAATAATCTCAAAGGATTTGAAATGAAATAATTAAATCAAAAGAATATCTAGATTATATTAGAATCAATAATAAATCATTGATTTCAGAAACTCAAGGGATTACAAGTGATTCGAATGGGAAAATGAAAATGAATTTAGAAAAATAGTTATTGTTTTACCCGAATATCCCCAAAGACTCAAGAAAATAGTCTATATATAACTAAAATTAAATTACAATCTAGTTAATTCTATCACATGATCTTTTATGGAACACACCATGGTTTATATGTATTTCTATTTAAATAAATCATTGTGTATTTGATAATATACATTAAATGAATCACAAAGACAATATGAACTATTATACAATAAAATGTTATAGCCTTACTATTAAATTAATAGGTATGAATAGTATAAATCAAATTATGAAAAAAATTATAGATTTATCAAATATAAAAAAATTAATAATTAATTGAATATAAATATATACCCATTTTTCAAAAATTTGATTTGATTATTTATTGATTTCTAAAAAATGGGTTTAATATTATATTTCATTTGAAAATTATAATTAATATCAAATAATATTATAATTTCTAATTGTATAAATTAATATCATTTTCAAAATCAACATGTAAATATTATCTTTGGCTGAATTTTTTGGATTTTTTTAAAAAATATTTATTTTGTGTGAATAGTGAGAATAATGATAATTGTAAAATTTTCAATTAAATTTATGTCAAAAGTCCCCCTATGTTTTTAAAATTATATTAAATTAAAATGATTAATAATTAATAATAAATAATGAAAATATTTAACTAATAATAATCATTATACTTAATTTTGGTTTAAGTTTATTTTTTGTCATTAAACACATTTCTATAAAAAATATTCTATTCACCAAAGGTTTTTATACATTAAGGAATTAAATTAAATTAAATTTATTGGTTTTTAATGAAATTTTTATATTTTATATTCAATAATATATTTCAACACTTTAATGGGTATAAATAATCAATTAATGGGAGTGAGTTATGATTTATTCTTAGGAATTTTTTTCCTAAAATGTTTGTTAATTAGGGATTTCATACTTATATAAATTATATTCTGACACTTATATAAATTTAATATATTAATTTGGATTTTATATTATTATTACTCACAATTAATATAATATAATTGTTTCAAATTATTTTTTGGTCACAATGTATAATAAAAATCGTAAAATATTGTTACCTTAGTTAACATTAAGATAGGTAAGCCCAAGGACTAAAACAATATACAAGTGTAATATTTCCACAATAACCTATATAATTAATATTTTTAAAAAAATTTAAAACCATAAATTTCTCTATTTGTTTAATTCATGTCAATGTTTATCCACATTCTGGTGAAAGAGACCTTATATCATTGATCTTTTAAGAAATTTCTAGTGTGTCTCTACCCTCACTTATAAAAGGGTACTTCTTTCCATTCCATCTAAAAATAATTTGTTCCTTATTTCCAAAAGAATATATCCACAAGAACATTCCTCGATTAAATCCCTTATTCCTATATATTTTATTCTTCTCTTATGTCTGCTCATTAATTAATATTTGGTAAGTCTTAGGAGGTCCCTCAAGGAAGAGGTATATAACATAACCAGGATCTTACAATTTTATTTCTTCTTAATCCGTTAAAAAACATGTTTAATACATCAAAATGTGAATTATAAATTATCAGGATTATAAATTTATTTTACTATGATGATACCAAAATCATTTAAAACATATTCTCTATTAATTTGGAGATGAATGCATCTCTCTTGTGTACGTGTGGAAACTACCACCACATGAAGATTTGAATCATTTTTCAAACCCATATTTCATTGGTTTGTTATTAATATATTATATATATATATATATATTAAATTTATGTTATAATGATGGTTATTTAAAGGTTAATTATTATTTTATTTCATTTCATTTCCTATGTCATAAAATAGAAAGATCATTTGTGTGTACGGCTAGACTACCATATCCATAGAGTGATGTAAGTATTTTTTCATAACCATTTATTTGAATTTTTATAATTACTTATAATATATATATATGATATTTACATAATTATTAACATTATATACATGATGAAACCATGATCATTGTTCATGTACCATTTCCTCCAAAACAAAGAATTCATGAATAATGAAGTAGATAACATCTAAAATGATTATGATAATGAAATATTGTTAAATAATGGATGGAAGGATGTCATAAGTACAAATTATATAGTATTATAGTTAAAATAATTCTTTTATTATAGAATTATAACAAATATAGGTTTACTAAATTGTATTTTGGAGTGCTTAAGAAGTAATATTGACATAAGGTAAGGGTGTTATGTTACAATATCATTTTTATTGGAATTATTTATGCTTAAATTTATGAAAATGAAATTATATGATCATGATCTCCTAAATGTAAATTATTTTATTAAACTCTGTATAATTTTTAATATTAAATTTTCTTTTAATATTCCTCTCTTTATGTAATCAAGGGACTGAGAAATTTTTTTTTAAGTAAAACGTACCCTGTTTTTCTCACTAGTACAATATAATTTACTACATACATATATATTATAAAAATGTTTTATAGAATATTTTTACAATTCCATAAATATTTATTACTTTTATTTTTCAAAAATATAACCTTCATTATCATGGTTTAAAAAATATTCATAATTTTTTAAAAATTTATTAAATTATTATTTTTTCAAACAATTTGATTATTTTTTATTTTATATACAGAATATTATTTCATTTAAATATTCCTTATATGTTTCATTCTTTATTTGAAGGAAATCATTTCCTTTAGTATTTATGGATTTTTTAGAATAAGTAAATTAAAATGGAAAGGGTTCGTTGATCATGAAATATTATCGGGATCATTTGATGACCATTTTGTCTATAACAACATCATTTATTTTTCATATGAATTACTATTGATGACATACAGTTTTACAATATTAATTAATTCTATGAATGCATTTATATTTTAATTATGATAACTTTCTATGACCAATATCTTATCCTTGATTTATGATTTAAGGATATGATGACTTTTTATGATCGTATTTCATACATATATATTGTATTCATAATTTCATATGTGCGCCCATAAATATATATCCTTTCACATTATTGACTATATGTGGATATATCATTAAAAAATGAAGACTATATTTGGGAATCATCATCTTTTTAATAATTTAACTTATCAAAAATATTGTATTGTGAGTAATCCTTGACTATGTAAATGATGCAATGATGAGTGAACTCAATCCACTTTGATTTTCTTAATAGTGGTCATTTTATAGAGAAATTATTTTCTATTCTTATGTGTATAAAAAAAACATATATATTATTTTTAGGATATATTTTCATTGATAATGGATTATTATTTATGAATTTTCACACTGTTTTCATTTGTTTTTTGGATGATAAAACATTATGACATGTTTCATGATTATGATAAATGAAATTCTTGGTGTGATTATATATTATTAATATTATATTCTCATGAAGTTATACTTATGTTACTCTAACTTATGCTCATTTATTTATATCTTTTATATTTATTATTAATGAGCATATTTCCTCACACTTTCGTAGGGTTCCCTTTCCTCGATTATGAAGAACATTTTTACGTATGTTATATCTATGAACGGTTCTTGTTTTGAAGAAGATGCTGCGAAATAATATAAATAAATAATTAAACATCATATTATTTATAAATTTTTTTAAAAATGTAAATACTTTTTTGTTTGGAGTGGATTTTGTTGTTATATGAATAATATTTCTACTAATATGATATCAAATTTTCTTTGTAAAATTTTCATTTCTATAGTTTGTATAAGGCATAGGATTAGTAACTTTTGAAATCTATGATGAGGAAAATTCATTTATAATCCTTAGGATAAGAATGTGAGTTAAAGGATATCCTTTATTATGATAAATCTAGGAGTGTCTTCTTCCCAAAAAAAATAAACCAATGTATGGATTACACATGCGTATGTGGTTTTGGAATTGATGTATATAAATATTATAACAATTAAAATATTTATTCAAGTACATATTGACAATCATTTATGTGCACGGTGAATGGACCCTTACTCTTCACCTAGTCTGACACGCATATGGTATATGCCTTAGTGAATTTAAAATTTCATTAAGATCTATTATGATGTATTTCAATAGATAATGACCATGGGATACCTATTTTAAACTTTAGGTCTCATATATTGAAAATATTATTTAATTATTTAGACATACTATAAATTAGTTTCATAGTTATATGATTCGCCGCTATGATTTTTTATCTCATAATATTATTTTTTGTTTTAGTTAATGGATGGAACCAGAAGGAATCATATTGATGGTCAACGTGATGGACAATTAAATGACACTCGCATTAAGAAAAATAATGTTATAGGATAAAAAATGAAACATATTGTTTCTATTATTATAATGTATTATCATGAATTTAATCCTGTTGATATTAAAAATGAGTAACAGGAGGAAAAAATTATTAGGTCTTCAGGAGGAAACTCCCTCCACATTTTTGTTGGTAAAACGATCCAATAATTGTGGAGAAATGGATTAGTATCATGAAAAAGATATTTTTAATTATCCAATCTTTAGTAAAACTAATTATTATCCTATATATTGATTGTTTATAAGATGAAATTAACCAATGGTGGACTCTTATTAAAAATATTAGGCAATAGGTGGAAATTTAATTCTTAGAATGGGATTCTTTTTTGGATAATATTTTTATGTATGTATATTTCATATATATTTTATACTATGATCACGAAGGAATTACTATGGATTTACCAAAAAAAGTTGAATCAATTTGTTCCATTATGGGATATTTGGTAAGACATTAGAATTATGGTTCTAGTAGTATTAATACTCCCAAATGTTAAATTGATCAATTCACCACTAGATTAAAACCAATTATCTAAATGGTTTTATCCATAAAAAACATTATTAGAAATAAATAAATCATTTTATGTGATATCAAGGATTAAATAAAGATTGGTTTCACCCATCAATCACTTGGTTTTGTTATGAAAAAAATGATGTAATTTCATGGAAATTCTAATAACTTAAAACTTATAGGGAAGATGATGATTTTTATTTTCTTTCATTGGAGTTGAAAGAATCAGGGGAGAATTATGTTCAGTGAAATAATAAATGTTTTAATTGTGTAAGAGTAGTCTATCATGCAATGGATTAATTAAGTATTTCACTATAGTTAACTATTGATAATGATAAAGATAAATATCCATATAAGGATCCCCCATTACAATAATACCATAATTTCATGTGGTATGGAAATTACACTAACAAGTTCGAGAAACTAAAAGTTAATGATGATGATCATTATCAAAATAATTTTTATCCAATAGATAATTGAAATTTTCATATTATTATTACTTCTAATTTTTGGTTTAAAAATTAATACGAGAAGTTATACCTTGTAGCCAATCTAGAACTACTAACATCGTATCTTATTTTACATCTACCATATCTTTTATATCTAAAAAATCACCAATATATCTCAAAATTAATCATCAATTATTTAATGATGAAATTTTTTTATAAACACATATTGGTTTGATAATCACATCTCACGTATTTGAAGAATGCCTAATTGATGATTATAGAAATGTATTACCTGAAAATATTTTTTTTCTTCCTCAAATGTTATTTTATGTGATTTAGCAAAAGGATTGGATTTCTTTATATAATTCCCATTGAAATTTATATATAAGGAAGTAACATTTGGTATTCCAAACCAAAATATGATTATCTATCGGAATTGGGAAAAATAGGAAATTCTAAATGAAATTACAACTATTGCATGGGTTATGATTCTAACTCATAGGAGGAGTTTTTCTAAGATGGTTGAGAAAAAAATATACATCAACGAAATTCCCATTAAACAGAAGTTTTTATATTTTTTTTACAAGATAGTTTCTTATAATTCCTCAAAATCATGATATCGAGTAATCAAAATAACTAATACTCAATTCAATTTTTATTTCAAATCCTCCATATACAATGTCCTCGAATGAGCTACATGAATTATGGAAGAAACTATAGGAGAATCTTGATATCGTGTTCATTCGTCTATATGAAAAACAATGGGGTGAATGTATTATTTTTTTAAGAAGGAATATGGGTCAATTATACCAATCATTTATTATCCTTAACATATCATGCTCATGATAAGGATCAAGTACCCCTATCCATAATAATGAATTTTTTATCAATTACAATTACTATAATATTTTTCTAATAAGGATATGTGACCTCAATTATTTAAATTGAGGGTAAAAATTGGATACATATCCATAAAAAATATTTGATCGAGATATGGGTACTATGAATTTTGATTCATTCTATTTGGTCTTCTAAATTACGTCATCTATATTCGTGCATTTAATGAATATATTATTTATTGATTACATTGATCAATTGGTGGTAGTCTTTATATAATTTATTATTTGGTAGTTCAAGTGTAATTTGGATCATAAAGATTATTTTGGAATTATAAGGAACAAACTAAAGAAGTAGAATCTGTTTGAAAAAAATTAAAATTGTTAATTTTTTATACATAATGTTTTATTTATTTTTTAATATAATTGAATGCCCGGATAAATCATAGGACTTGTAATTAATTGGGGTTTATTGTTCATTGGTAGAAAACAAAGACTATGACTATGATATTTATAATTCATCGATTGATTTGATATTATTAAACATTCGAGAAAAATTTTAAATGAATATTTAATTGACTCATTATGTTATCTCATAAAGAATTAAATATCATCTTGAATAAAAAAGATGAATAACATTTCATGGAAATGAAATGATGTGTGGTTAGTAAAACTTTTCTCATAGTAACCTGCAATGGAGGGGGATTTTTAGATTATAAAAATATTCCCAAAAAAGAATGGATGGTATTATTATCTAGTATGATATATTGACAGATTATTTCTATAGTCAATTGATTTTTCATGAGTAAACTAATTTGAATCATGATTTTTCTTAGCAGTGATAATCATTAAATTAATGATCGGAATAGATTCTCTTTACATAGAATGTTATGACATATAAACTGATGATAATTGTTTAATGTATATATTCACACAAAATATTTGGATATAACACATTGATGATTGTTTGGGTTCATTAAACCTCTTGGTTTCTAAATAAATTACCACACTAGGAAAGAGAATGGTGTGGTTGATGTTTTAATTGAATGTATTGTGGCAACCTTTCAACAAAAATGATAAAAAGTGCTCTAATATTTAGGGAATTTTAAGGAATGGAACCTGAAATTTTTATCGAATTGGATAAAAATTATCTTTCCCAAATGTGTGCTCCTCTATTTACCCATGTTAATATTAATGAAGCATGGATGAAATTTTTGGATCTATAAAATATGGTGATAAATGTTCTTGATTTTGACCATAATTATGATGGAATGATATGTTCTATAAATTTAGTACATTCCACGTCAATACTAATCATAAGGAAGTGACTATTGAAATAATCATATAACCCATCATTTTATATTCTTAATGATATTATAAAGATGTATATAGATATTAATGTGTATATCTGATGGTACATAATAATGGGAGATATTGTTGAGTTTTTATCATGGTGATTGGTATATTAATATGTTATGGTTAAGAGATATATGTAAAATGTTATGTTATAACCATTACTCATATTGGAATGGGAATGATAAAAAAGGGTCATGTATTTCATTGTTGAACACCTAAGAACATTTAATGTCTACTATGCTATTTTGGTGGTAGATAATTATCATATGAAGTTTGTAAAATTCATTGATAATATTGATTTTTTATCTCTTTACCATCATTCTACGATATACATTATGGAAGTGATATGGAAACATTGGGTACCACATTATATAGCATATGATCGAGATCCAATGTTAACCTTGATTTCTAGGGAATTCCTCAGTAAGAACACGATTTTGAGTAGTGTACATGTAAAAGTTATCATCCTCAATAATATGTTCAGTCTAAAAGGACTATTCAAACCTTGGGTGTTTTTTTGATTTTATTTTCTCATTATTTCAACGCTGGTATGTATTAACACCATCCTCTCATCAATTTTTTTTACCGTAATATCATTCAATTGAAAAATTAAATGAATTTCCATATACACCATTTTATGAAGAACTATTAAAGTGTATTATGTTGGGATTTAGTTGTAGAAATTAAGATAGTGTTACCTATGATAGTTAAAGAAATGGAATAAAATTTTAGATCAATTTATAAGCACATAATGGTACCTCAATGTCTACATGAGACTTATTATGATAGTCATTGGTAGATTTATAATTTTATGTTGGTGATAAAGTTTTCAATTGAATTTCTAGATGGAATAATTTTATTTGATTCTGATATATGGAAAATATGAGGCCTATGTATATTGTCCTTTTAATGATTCTTGATCAAATAAGGACTGTATCATTTTAATTCTCACAATTAGTAAACCATTATTATGTTCACGATGTGTTCTATATATCTCTTATAAATAAGTAAATACATGATCCTTCACATATAATGATCATAGATGTTATACCACTAGATAACAATCATTCCAATGAATAACATCTAGTAGGAATATTTTTTCATATAGATAATGTATATTGAAACAATATTACCCCATTGGTTAATGTTCTTTATAGGAATTAGAAACATGAAGAAGAAAAATGGGAAAATGATGATTTAATAAAGAATATATATCCTTATTTTTTTATACCGAGTGAAATAATTTTGAGGGAGTAATTAATTTTATCAGGGGTAGAATATAACACCCCTTGATTTTATATGTAATTTTTTGAAATAAAACCTGAAGTATATGATTGATTCCTTACAGGGAACTCTGAGTCTATATGATCTATTATACAATTAAACATCACAACCTTGCAAATAAATTGTTAGTTATAAATAACAATAACCAAATATGATATATATTTTAAAATATTTTTAATTAATAGATTTTTTATTAAATTATGATAAAATATTAATTTTTTTTATTATGTCATTTTAAAAATCAAAAATATGTTTCCTTAAAAAATAGTTTTAACCACATTTTCACATGGACAATTGAATTAATTAATATATTTTTCATATTCATTATTTTTGTAAATTAATATAATTTTATAAATTAGTTTTTCAATATTATATTTGTTACAATTTTTAGGTGTTGCCTAAATTTATTTTTTAGTGAATAGTGAAGAATATCGTTTGTTGTAAAAATTGTAATTTCATTTCATAAAAAATAGAAAATATAATTTTAATTTTGATATTATTGTTACATAATTCTAATATATTTATAAATTTTATAAAAATAGTATAATAATCAACATTATACATTATTTCTGAATTAGTTTATTTTTGTTCTTCCGAACACATTTTTTTATAAACTATTTTTTGTGAACAGCGAGTTTTCTACATAATTATATAAATTAATTACTAAATTTTAGTTTTTTTTAATTAAATTAACATGGTATATATTCAATTATATATTATATCATACATTTTATGGTTTTTTCATGGATTATAATAGACATAAGTCGTGTTTTATGCTTAAAAATTCATTTATCTAAAATGGGTTTTTATTTTGGTTTTAATTGTCATTTAAAATTAGAATTTTTCAATTATAAAAATTGAATATAGTAATATTTATTTACTATTTTTTATTATCATAATTTTTATAATCTAATGAGTTTATCATAAATTTTTTACATAGTGAAAATGTTATAAAATTTTGTTACATTGGTTATGGTTAAAATTAGTTTAAAAGTGTTGTGGGGAGTTAAACCAAGTGATAATGGTAGGATGATAATAAAATCATATAATATTAATTTTTTTATAAAAATAATTTCAAAGGTATATTATCGTTGAAAAAAAAATTCTTACTGGATCCACATTCCCATGGAAGTTACATTGTATCATTGAAATCAATTAAGAGATTCAATGTGTCTCTCCCCCCTTCACATATAAAAAAGAAACAAAAACTCATACCTTATTTAATGATTTTGGAAATTTTATATTAGTAAAAAAACAATCCCAAACATCCAAGATTAATTCCCTTCATTTCACAGCTTCCAGTGTTTTCCTATGACCAAACCTTCAAGTATTAATGTGTATACCAAAGGAGGTCTCTAAAAGAAGTGGTATATATAATATCTGAGTGTTTCCAATTTTATTTATATTTTTTTAACCACAAAAAAATTATTAATAATGTGTCATAAATATATTCATATTTCAACATAATTATTTCAAAATAATTTATCACATCTTCTTCATCAAATGAGTGATAAAATCATCCCCTGTGCATACATGTGGACTACCGCCTCAACTTTGTGATATGAATTATTTTACATTAACATTTATCATTCTTGGTTAATATGTTATATTAAATTTTTGTATCATATATTCGTAATATTATAATGGTTATATAAAATTTTAATATATTTTACCTCACTTTCATTTTATCCATCAAAAATTATAATATCACATGTGTCTTTATTTGGACTATGGTATCCACATAGTGATATAATTAATTTTTCATTACCACCTTATTTAGGTTGTTATAGTTATTTATATAATAAATATATATGATATTTTTATCATTATTGATATTTTAGATATAAATTAACATTGTAAAATGTTCAAGTAAAATGAAAAATATACTAATAACTATATGAGAATTTAAGGAGTTAACAATCGAAGGGAAAATGATAATAATGAAATTAAAATAAATTAATGATATGACATAATAAGTAAGAAATACAAGGTGTTATATTTATTTTTATTTATATTTTAATAAATTAAACTAAATTTTATTTTATCAAATATTATTTTAGATCACTGATGATGACAGATGGATATTGGGTTAGGGTTTTATGTTACAATCTAATTTTCTAGATACTTTATGCTGAAATTTTTAATGATGAAATTATGTGATCTATCTCCCATAAATAATATTTATTTTCTTCTCCTGTATATATTTATAGAGATAAAATGTTTCTTTTTATTTTTCTTTCATAAGGTAATATATAAATCTAGTAATGTGTTTTAGGAAAACTAATTTTATTTTTTGTCTTCAACATGTAATATTTTCTTCCATGTCCATCCTTTCTTTGTAATTTTTTGAATAATATTTATTCAATTCTCAAAATATTATTTATGTAAAATTTAAATATATTTATAATTATTTAATATGCTTTAAAATTAATATTCTTATCATTTACAAAACATTTTTGATGTTTTATTTTAATAAAAACGTGAAAGTATTTTTTTTATCTGCACTATATAGATATATTTCAAAAAACATCATGAAATAAAATATCATTAATGTTTCCATTATAAATTTTATTGTTTATTTTAAAATAAATAATTTTACCTTAATATTTTCTGAAATTTTTTCATATATAATAAGTGATTAAAACTAATAGTTTTATTGATGTATGTAATGTTATATTTATATATTGAATGATGTTTTATTTCTAATAACCTAGTTTAATGACTATTATGATTTACTGGGTACATGATTCAATTATACTATATTTATTATTTCTTTTGATTTTTTATCATCTTGATGATAAAATTTTTATAAATCCAATTCCCTTAACTTATTTTTTTGTTTTATTATATGATTAATGGTTTATGATTTATCAAACACATATTTATGGTTTTAATTATGTGAGATGTGGTCCTAGAATTATAAATCCCTTTGATGTATTGTGTACATATGGGTAGTGAACCCAATCCATTATGATTATCATGTCGGTGACCCTTTCGAAATAAATTGATTTTCTATATTTACTTTTATAAACAAAAACACATTTCTTACTATTATGACATGTTCTCATGGATCATTATTGATGATTTATTATTCAATACTCTTCTATCCAATATCGTTTTAAGGATAAAAATTTATGTCATGTTTCATGATTATGGTCAATAAATTCATGGTCTGGTTTTATTTTGCAAACCCCATGTTCTCATACCCAATACCAAAATTATGGACAACTATAATTATTGATTGTTATATGTTTTTCTGCCTAAATGTGTCTCTCATCTCACCATTTCTTATTATTCATTCCCTATCTTTTGGAGAACTTTTTTATGTATGTTATGTATAAGAATGCTGGTAGTTGTAAAAGTACATAAACGGAACTAATTTAAATAATTTATTTTCCAATTCCTTATGAATCTATGTTTCTAAAAACACTAATAAATCAATATTTATCATTTGTTTTATTTATATCTAACTGATTATTTTTAAAATAATATGTACTACTTATATATTGAATGTCTGCATCACTATAGTATAAAAATCCAATATTTTTATATTTAATATTTCTTCCATATTCATCAAAAATGATTTAAAATATATATATTTTTTTAACTATTTCAATATTTTCTAAGATCTAATTTGGAAGAATTATTGTATAAACATTTATTAATTTTATTCACATATGAATTACATACTTGTGAAAAAGGTGAAACATAAGGGTAATATGGTTTTCTATTACCTAATATATTATCATCCAATATGAATTTGAATCATACTTCCATGATGAATGATCTGTCGACATTTTATTTGAATGCTACCTTTATGAAGAATTAAAAAGCTCAATGGGACCCTCACACAAAACACATCTACAATTAAACAACTTTAGAAACAATGTCCAATTAGTAACATAACCGCAATAAAGGTATATTGTAAAAAAACCTAGTTATTTTCACATTTCATGATTAATACCATGATGTAGAGACCTCATAGTGACCATTTTATTGATCTCATATGTCCTCATCCACCCCAAACCCTCATGACCAAATAGTCTTAATTAGATGAGAATTTTCCAATAAATAATCCACATTGGTGGAAACCCCTTGAAAAAAGATGACACCCACAATTGATTCACAACAATTGTAATGACCCGACCCACTATGGCGCGTTGGTCTGGGGAAGGGTTGATCCACCACTAATGCAAGCATACCTCAAATATTCCAGGGGATGGTGATTAGCTATGATTAGAAATATTCAACATATAGGAGGCCATATCTAGTGGTACCTATACACACACCCACATCAATATCCATGCAATAGTGGAAATATAAAATTTTATACGAAACAAATATTATTTCATAAATATGTCCCACATCATAGTACTACATAAGTATTATAATTTGATAAAAAGGAATATAAAATAAAACCATGTTTGGGTAATGTGCCCAACCTTCTTAGTAGAAGGGAACCACAATATAATGAATGACAAATACATTACATGGCTTGTCCATCCCATTACTATGCTCCACCCACTACCGATCTCCTAGAGAAAAGAAAAGAATATCAGTAGTATAAAAATAAATAAAATTTGTGGATATAGAGTAAAAAGGATAAAGTACAAAAATTACAATAATATTTCCAAAAAAATTCAATCCAAGGAGATTTACTGAAAATAATCTAATTGTTAAACCAAATTCTTAGAGAAAAAACCCATGTGACAGAGATAACTACATCAAAACCACTTATTGCCTATACATATATAGTCATATCACCATCCCTTGGTATGTGACGAAAATTGAAACATTCCAGAATGTATCCAGAATATCTCATATATACATGAAACAGACTCCTATGTATCATTTTCCCAACTATACATCCAACCACCTCAACCATCATGAGGGTCATAGATAACACTCATCTTGTAGAACTCATCCACAAGACCTTCCATCCTATATAGAACTCCACCTATAGATATCACATATTAGGAATCATTAGTATGTTGTCATATACCCAATATCTCAGATAATCTATTTATGAGAGAACATGCTCTTCATGTATCTCTTGGAAGAATGTCACCATGTGACTCGATAGAGATCAATACTCGAATAGGGGATCCCCTCTGGATAACTAGGTGAAACAACAAAACCCTGCTGAAACATCACAGATAGAAAAGGTTATCACACCATAATCCAAATATATAAAAACTCTCTATGAAGAGGAACCACTTACTAGTATTTTTGTGCTTATTATAGAACCTCATATAGAGAAAACATCACAATCAAATGCCAAAGGAAACATGGAGGATTCATTGGAGTTACACAGTCATTTAAACTATTACCCCATAAGAAAGATCAGATTTAAATACACAAAAGGGGTTAATTCCTATAGATTACTAGGAGGACACCATGCCGTATTGAAAAAACTATCCTAAGTAGGGTATTAGTTACTTGGTAAATATTTCTCCAACCGATTCCATAATCCCAACCAAGGGAAAAACGATGGATAGGGGTATATCTCTAGGACTCTCTGTGGGATATATGCTCCATGAAATGGGGAACATATTTCCAATGACAGATGAAAAAAATCAATACAAAATGTGGGAACACACCCATGTAGATCATGATTGGGACATCCATAGAGGGGTCACAATCCTATGATGAGAAACTTATGACACATCGAACCCTAATCAATATATACAATGGGAACTCACTCGACCAGTACCTGACTATACATCACTATCTAAAGTTACACATACCATCACATTGTTTCGTATCTATAATTTCACAAACATGTAAAACACTTCATCCTATGAATAAATTTACTCGTCATAGGATACTCATAGGCCTCCATTTGTGTATTTAAGATAAATATATAAGACAAAAATATCAATGAATGGTACGTTGAATATACCCAAAATACATGGAGTATCTTTTAACATTTTCCCCTATCCATGTATCATTCAGTACACATCATGTAAAAAATGAAAATACATTATTTGTTTACTATGTCATTTGGTGTGTGACCTCATCCAAAATTCTATGTGTGTACTTACCCATTAATGGTTGATTGGAAATGTAGATACCCAAAAAGATGTACCATTAGTACATGGAGTGTTCTTCATGGTCTCCCAAAAGCATGTGTCCTTGTATTTTCCATTGTATCTCAAATTTTTTCCATGTATTTTGGAAATGTACTTCGACATGGCCATGCTCCAATGACATGAAATGACTGGCCAGATCCCTAGGCCACATAAAAGAGGCTAACTACATGATGTGTAATCCTAGTACATAGAGTGTACTCCCAAAAATTTCATCTTCCATAAAGTGGAATAACTCAATGTTCATTCTCAAACACTAAACACTATGTTGTTAGATATTATAACTGTAAATCTCTTTTGAGCCACTCAAAACTCACTATTTTCACACAAAAGCAATAGATGAATCCCCAGTATCTTCCATTTAGTCATATTATGCTTATAAAACCTTAAAAAATTAATAAAAATGGGTTTGGGGAATAAATATATTAAATATCCTACTTCATGGTAAATACTTGATGGTTTAGGTCCAAAATGACACATAGAATCCGCATCATCTTGATCCACTAATGTTCAGAAAGAAAAATGTGGAATGATTATCCTTTCCCTTGATTATATGACCACAATACATCTTTCACATAATTGGGATCTAGATTCCCTCTCATTGTGGTTGTGAAAAAAATTTATAGGGACATATTAGATAATTTATTTCAAATAATCTAATATACCATTGACACACCCTCCAATACTATCAATCACATGGGTACCCAATACCGATAAAAATTCTATCACACCTAGTGTAAAACACATGTCATGAAATAAAAATATGGTGCCATAATTTCATTAATATTATTCATTCACGATTAATATCAAATTTACTAAATAACCTCATGTGCGTGAAAAATATATATTTAATATTTTCATGAAACCACAACGAGGAAAATCAGGACACAATATCCCACAATAACTCAGTGTCTAGATTATGAGATATTTCTAGAAAATTTCTAATTACTTACATGAAAATTCTCATATCACTACACACTACACACATTGATGTATTTTTATCCCAAAATGTGATATCATATGCAAAAGGGGGGAAATTGGATCTGAACTGGATCTCCCTTACTAACAAGATCACAAAAAAAATTTATATGTCATCCAAAGACAATCACATGTGTAATACCCAAGATAAAAAAGGGAAAAATTCTAATAATATATCCAAACTGCTACCATATATCTTAGAATACAACAACACATTAAATTCAGATCTCATCCAAGATGACATTGTGGATTAGTCGTGCACATGTCACATATGCTGCAGTAGGTGGAAAACACACAACAACATACCTAACTATCGTCAAAGGGTCTAGTGGAAGTCCTTAGTGCAATACTAAACATGAAATTTAATAAATAGAGTATTAATTATATATATATCATATCTCTCTGGATTACACTCAATAAACATCAATGTGGTGAGAGATAACTAAACATAAGATCTCGTCATCGAACTCTAAGGAAAACCGTGTTCAGTCTATAACTACCACTAGAATGTCTTAGAAAACCACATAAACTCTTTATTTATCCATTTTAATAGTTTCCTTTCCTACCTTAATATGGTTTACATACTCCTCACTTTTCTAGTGGATTCCTAGACATGTAAAACCTTGCAACCAAAATATCATTGTTCTGCCCCATAATTTTCTTAAAAAGAAGAGGTAAACAACAATCGACTAGGGAAAGGGTCCACTATCACCCATGAATCTATGAATATTTCTATTAATAAGTGGACCTTATAATACCATAATTGATACTTCAAGTGCTCCTCAAAATGAAAATACTCTTGAAGTGTGTCTATAACCTCACAAAAGCGTCATGTATACTCAACACATGAGGCCAAGAAATTATTGATTTCCCCAATGTTTACTACCTATAACTAATCAAATAATACTTATAATTCCTATAAATAAGTATCAAAATAACTATTATAGGATCCAATATGCTAAAAGGTATTACTATAAATCTATGAAAACCTCCACTAAATCCTAGAGCTGGAGATAACCAGACCTATGGCCAAAATTTGAGATCCATCTTGTTTCTATAATCTAGGAATAGAAGATATCTATTTGATAGTGTGGTTACTCCTCCTAGATAGTATCTTTGGTGAGGAAATTTCAGCTACACCTAACCAAAATTACTTGTACACCTACTAAGTGACGGAAAAGTGTATCCCATTTAAACAGAATGGGTCTTACAAGCCCACATAGGCCCCAAAAACCCCAATATCCAAATTAAACATTAGATCCACCCAAGATAATGTTTGAGCTAGAAAGGAATCCATTGGTGTTAGTAGGCCTCAAACGAGGTTAATTATTAGGGTAAGCATACTCCTGTTTCCTCGTAATCCATAACAGAGGTAAGTATGTCAAATATAATACCTCAAAAATAACTTTAAGTCTTTAGTTTATAATAACATACTACATGATACACAACCTTTGACTTTTACCTACTATCCACCTCAATCAGTTCATTATCTGAAACCCTAGAACCAAAAACGTCCAAAAACTCCATTTTCAACATAAATCTTCCACTACACCATGACTCTATCCTCTTCAGTATGCACTAACTCTCCAAAATGATTCTTTTCACAATGAAATAACTCCCCTTTGTGGTGGAACAGTATTTATTCCTTGTGGATCCAAAATAAATCCAAACATCACCATAATGGGGCACCACCAATGAATTTATTTACCCTAGATGAATTATGAGAAATAATTGGGGAAGAAAATATATCTCATGATTGTATTTAACAATATTATTTAGAAATTATAAATTATACATATCGTACCCTCAACCTATATTGGAGTCTCTCTTTCAATAAACTTTTATAATTAAAACCACTTGTGTCTCTATCATCTAAATCCTTGAGCCTGAATTATACAACCTAGGTGTAGTATTTGGGAAAAATATCAATGTTATATAATCAATCCTTATTCTCTTATGACATGGACACAACCTTGAATATTTCTAATAGAAATTGTTCCCTCTACATAGGTGGACTAACGACCATATCTATAACATTGTCTGGATAAGTAGGAATCTTGTGATTGAGGAGTACATACCCATAACATGTGAAAAAATTCCTCATACCCATTGGACCATGCTATACTATAGAATTATAAAGGGTCCTCCAATGATGAGAAATTTATTGCATGAATACTATCCGTAGGTACTCCTTAACATGGGTCCCATGAAATCCCTAACTCAGAATCTTTCAATATGAACTCGATGTAGGAATATTTTTTCTAGGACCCAAAGATCCATCCATGGATCATTCTGGAAAAATTCATCAACCTAAAACATAATATGTGGATTGATGTACTGATCAACATCTTGATTCTCTACCAGTGATCAACTGAAAAGAAATTTTCTTTTTGACAATTCCCCAATATGGAGTCCTTGACACTCATTGGGTCACACCATCAGCCATACTACATAACACCTAAACATTATCATAGTGTAACAATTATAAATAAGACAACATATTCAACTGTTAATGATTATTTCAAAGGATATGACTCATGTTGGACATGAAAACTATAACTGAGTCCTATATGATGCATGTACAAAATCATTCTTTGAAAACATTTCATAAATAATCAATAACGAAAATAAGGATATTAGAATCCCAGTATATGGATATATTGACAACCATAAATACACTGGAGTCCTTGGTCTAAAATCTGAACACAATTCATGTTAACAAATTGAAATTATATCCCAATGCAAGCTCAAATATTTACAACCAATACACTAGGGTCTTAATATAGAACCCCATTCTCTTACAACTTTCTAACGGCCAAATGTACCTTGGTCTACCTAGATAGTGGAAATCCATGATTCCACTACCCCGTGTATTAATCGAATACGAGTAGGGTTGATGAATAGAACTGAGTAGGCATGTCACACATATGGGATGCCTTAGCTTAAGGTTCCTATACACATAAACCCACATCAATATCGATGAAAAAAATTTAGATGAAAATAAAATTAAAAAAATACATTTATAAATTTATCCGACATCATGGTACTAAATATGTATTGGTAGGAAATAAATTATAAACAATAACCCAAAAAATGCAAAATGTTTAAACCTTGTCAGTTGAAAGGGGCTGCTATCAGATTTATGACTAGTAAACTACTCTCTCTATATGGACTAGAACTATATTCCATCATCTATTGGTCCCATAGAAAAGCATTGAAATTACTATAGTTTTCATAATACAGGACATGTGAGGGAAGATAATGTGTAGGGGTGAGTATAAAATACCTAATAGGTTACCCAAAAACCCAAAACAAAAGGGATTAACAGATATGTATTTGTTAGACCAACCAAAAATCATAAGAAAACCCTCAATAGAGAGAGATAACGCCAATGATACCACTACATAGCTATAAATTAATATTCTACTCATTTCCCCATGTTATGACATAAACGATGATACACACCAAAATCTGTCCCAGAATATTCAAGATAAATTCAATGCAGACTCTCAAGTCTCTTAGTCCTAACTATTTAGGTTGCTATACAATTTTTCTCTAGGTTTATTAGGAATTATTCCCTATGATAACTCACTCCATATGACCTTCCATTATATATATGAAAAAATTGATACATATCACACATAGGGAACTACTAAGCCAATGTAATGTCCCTACCATCCCATATTAAAATAAATATGATAGAATATTCTTATCAGGTATCTCCTTAAAAAGAGAAGAAATATAGCCAATTAAATTCCAAACATTAGATAGGGGATCACTCCCAAGGTAGTTGGGGGACATTGAAGACTCTAGATGAGACACTACACAAACAATAGGGTATCACACTGTAACTCAAATCTAGATCTACTCAATAAGAAGATGATCTATTCCCATGTAGTGTTGGCTATGAAAATTCTGCAACACCGACCAGAGAAAATATCACAGTATAACGCTGAAGGAAACTAAGAGGATTAATTTCATATAAAAACACCATCACACTACTATTACATCATAAAGATAAAATCATGATACCCTGATTGGTATCAATGCCAAGGGATCACTATGAAGACACTAGACTTTACCAAAAACGTCATCATTTTTAGGGGATAAAATTATAAGTAAATATTGGTCAAAAAAATTCAAAAAATTCCTACTAAGAAAAACACATTGGATGTGAATATCTCTTTAAGAATCTTGATGGGAAGTATTCTCTAATACATAGTGTAAATACAGTTGATGAGAGATAAGAAAACTGACTCTAGAATATTGAATCACACCAATGTTTCACATGATGAAGGAAGATATAGGGGGTCCATGATCATATAACGATGACATTTATTACACACCAAACACAAATAAGAATAAAGCAGTTGAACTCACTCAACCATTTTTGGTCTATTCGTCACCAACTGTAGCATCAATAAATGACACATCAAGTTTCATATCTAATTACAAAACCATTTCCACCACCACATCCCATGTGGAAAATCACTCAAGATAAGCAACTCATGGACCTCTATCCAATTTATGAAGAATATTATTGGATATAATGGTCTCAAAAAAAGGTACAGAGTGTGTACCCATAATATGAGGCATGTATCTTGAATCCATCTCTTGGAAATATCCCCTTCAATAACCAACATGTGAAAAAAGGATAATAAACATAGTGTACCACTTATTCCCTGGTGTGTGACCCCAGTTGTTCTAATGGACATGTCTTTTCTAATCCATGGGAGGCTGACCCAGTTGACGCACACATCATGTTATTCATTTACAAGGATAAAACCATTTCTTTACTCATGACCATGTAAGTCACCCCATTCCTATCTATTCATTCATGTATATTGACATTAACAAGTTCCCATGAAATGAAAAGACTACCCATGTCCTAGAGCCACATGACCTGGGTTTACTAGCAAATGTCAATCCCTAGTACACGGCGTGTTATTCAAAAATGGATTATCTTCAAGAAATGAGAAGTGAATTAGTATTGTTATAATGCACTAATCACAATGTGAGTAGAAATTCCAAATGGGAATATCCTGTGAGCCACTTGAAACCCCCCAATTTTCACCAAGACCACAGATCAATCCACATAGGGTCCCCATTTGTCACCTATGGGGTCTAAAACCTTAAAAAGAATCCAATGTGTGTCAGGAGGTAAATATCATAAATTATCATACCATGTTTTGAAACACCAGTGCATAAATTCCTAAATGATGCCCAGAATCTGTTGCACTTCCTTCCAGGGACTATTAACAATAATAATGGGGCTAGGTGGATCAATTTCTCATGTGTTGGCCATATGACTTCTGTCTCCAGAAGGGGATCCCCCTCTATAATCTTGTGAGAACCAATGAGGGAGGGATATCTTATTCCAATTATTTTTAATAAAATAAAATATAATTAACAGACCTTTTAACACTCGTTTTCACCAAGGAGACAGTTACTGACAAACATTATGTCATTCCTCGGGTTAAACATGCAATCTAATCTCATGTTCGGTGTCAAATTTTTAATCAGATTCTTAGTTCAAAAGTTTTTATACATTAAATAATTAAATTATTATGTGTAGTAAAATATTTTTAATATGTTTATTTTCACCCCACCTAGGCTCTTAGGGTCCTGAAATTCCTTTCCAACTCATCACCTCATTCAAAAAAAAAAGAAATATTCCAATACCACACATTAAAAATCCAAAGTGTTACCATACATCGTACCCCTAGCACCAAAAATGATTTCCGCATTCACATTACATTAAATTATCCAAACATTATCTGGTACCATGACCTATAATATGGATTTGTGGTGTTTAGGAAGGCCATAACTCATCTTTAGCTTCCTCAAATTATCAAAACTCTAGAAGGAGAAATACTGAGCATTTAATGTTTATAAGATATTAAATTGTTTCATGTTGATGAATTGATTAATTTTTTAAAAAATTATTAAATATTATGATTAATAGAACAATTTCATTTATTATATTTATAATTCCATTTACGGATCCTCAAATATAAGTTAAAAAAAGTATTCTGGATATAGTATTGAATAATTGACAAGAGCTATTGAGGAATAGCTTCACAATTTTCTCATGTTATTCCTGAAAATATATAATAATTCATGAATTCCACTATAAAATGGTTCTAATAAATATATCACATTTTCATCCATACTGATATAGTATATTTTCAATAGTGGAAATTGAGGGAGGGGCACCAACATTACAAAATTAATTTCTATCATAATTGGTATTCTATAATATGATAATGTGATTACATATTGAAAATATAAATCTTATAAAATATTATATTTATTTAGGGAATCATTTTAATATTTACACATCTATATAAATAAAATCATAATATTTCAAAAGGACTATAAATTACTCTAAAATTTCCAACATGTAGTGTATATCAATTAAATATTGATTAATTAATACATTTTAATTTGTTAATTTACCATTAAACCGTCCATAGGTTTGATTATTTATACGTAAATGAGGATATATTATGTTATATTTTTTTAATTCATATAATACAACACCTAGAAGATGGTCCTTGGTGAAAATAATTTTCATCTGTTCCTTTAATTTTTCAATAAACTAACAACCATCCATCTTGCATTATCTAAATATAAAATTAATCACAGCAATGTAAAATGTATCAATTATAGACCATGATGAATTATATTTGAAAATTTTAACATTCCACTTTGACCATACATAGAACACATGTAGATTTTTTTTATCCACTAATATCATTACAAAAATAATCTTATATGGATATTAATATTTATTTGGAATAATTATAGAGTATATTATAATGATTATTAATAGGAGTTTTATATTTCATACTGAATATAGAATTAATGTGTTTTTATAAAAATACATAATTTTCCAGATCATAAATGAAATTCCTTGTTTTTATAATTTCAAGGATATATCATTTAAATAATGCCAGAATGTACCATTTAAAAAAACACAATAGGTTACGGTGATACATCCTTTTATGTCAACGTTTCTAAAATTTTAATTCTTTATCGTGATGACAGAAATATAAATCCGATAAAGCATCATTCGTTTGGATGTTCAAAGAAGGTATAATAACATATCAATTAATACAAGATAGAAAATTTCATGAGATTAATTATATTGTCAACATTTTATTTTTCTTTTAGAAAACCCAAAAAAATGGTTGTGGGAATATATTCAGGTTCTAGTAATTTTCTTTTCAAATGTATTTATATAATTTATTTTCATTAGTGAATACATATAAAAAAATTAATTTGATTATTTTTTCAAAAAATTATAAAATAATATGGAAATTAAATATATTTAATCAGTGATAGGTCATACATGTCAAAATTAGGGATAAATGAAGAGTTAGTGTCAGAGAACGATAGAGGACACACTATTTTCCACTGGCAGATCACACTATATTAGGGATAAATAGATTTTAGCTTTTCATCTTCCAAAATGGTGTAGTTTTTCTATTTTAGAATTCATCAAATATATAAAATATCATTTAGAGGTTTTAATTGATCATAAAGGGTTCAGGATAACACAATTTTCTTATATTTATGAATGGCTTAATACATCTAGATACACATTCATTGCACCTAAAATATTTTGACATACATTAACCATGGAGTTTTTATTTTTTATTGTTAAATATAGTAATATAGAATACCTGATGATGTTTTTACTATATAGAATATTTTTTTTGGATATTATGTGAATTTGGGTTGTTTTTAATACAATAATTCATATATAAAATAGATCACAATGTGTTTCACCCAGTAAGAGGGGAATTTCAATATGGTCTAGAAAATTATAGATAAATATACAATGTTCAATGATGTAAGATGATTTGGAAGGGGTATACCATATATTGAAATCACATAGATTGTTTTATTATTTAGTAGTATATTATTAATGAAATAGTTTAATTAATTACCATATAGTTATTCATTGTGGATAATAGTGGTCTGCCAAAATATTGTTAGAATGGGTGACTAGTTTGTGAATGAATTAGAGGAATATATTTTGTTTTATTTACCATCATGGTGTAGGAGTAGGGACAACATAATCTTGTACATAATATTTAAAAGGGTACACTATATATTTACTCTAAAAAAGATATAATATGGAATTTATAACCTTCATATTATTTATTTTAGATATCCTATATAAATAATATTTAGATTATAAATTTGATTTATGAATATATTTTTATTTAATTTTATGTAAATATTAATTCAATATCATAAAGAATTCATCGTATAGAAGGATGACCATGTTTACATTTATTGTTTTATCATTTTTCATAGCTAATGGTTATATGTTTTTTATAAAGGATAAATGTTAACATTTTATGTTTCAAAAAGTGTATTTAATCTTGTGGAATAAGTTATTAAATAATATTATACCAAGGAAAAAATCAATTTATGTAATAAAATTATATTTTTTAATCATTTAAAAATACGTGAGTTTTAATATATGATATTACAGATATCTAATTTTCTTTAAAAATTTGTTGATAAAATGAGTAATGTTAAAATAAAATTTCTATGGTGTGTGAATTTTTATTTTCATTAATAAGGTTATAATAATGAAAAAATCATAATTTAGTTATTTTATGTCCAATTAATTTTTTCCTCTAGATGATGAAAAATATTTATTGTTTTTTAGTGACGAGAATTACGACAAGATCAAATGAAAAATATTTTTTCAGGGAGACAATCAATGGGTAACTACAGTAGGTTAATGAATTTACCTATTCATGTTTTTATTGTATATTATAGAGGACCATAATTGGGAGTTATTAAACTCTAACCATAAATCAATGACATCGAAATTGGTGGTTTTTCTATAGATCTTTGGTGAAATCTCTAGGACACTAATGTTTGGAAATTATTTCTATGGGAATTCCTAATATGTGGTGGTCGTATTCCCCATAAAAAAGGAACTAAAATTGAAAATAATGAAGAATAATAATATGTTTCGTGAAGGAAACAAAAACATGTCAATATTGAAAAAATATAAAAAAGAGAAATTAGTAGAAATTAAAAAAAATCGGATACCATATATTCAATTATTTGAAACATTCAGGGAACTGAGGTTTCAACAATTTAGAAAAAAACCCTTGATTAAATCCTAATGTCCATCTCTAATTATCCATTATTGAATAATCATGATTCCCTTCTAGGGAAGTGTGATATCTTTCCCATAAAAGTGTCATTGAAAATAAACACTTCATACTATCCAGGGTACAATCACTAGGGGAATATTAAATTAGTTGGAAAACTAGAAAAATGTTCCCACTCATGCCACTTAGACATAATACTATTAGAATAATTAATATAAAACAAAAAACATAATGGAAATAGTAATTATAATAATATCATAAAATTAATGAAAATTAATTATGAAAACTATTTTTATTAGAGAGTAATTTAATATGTATTTCATAAACATCCTTTTTAAAATATCACCATTGTTTTTGAATTTTATTCATTCTTCTCACATGGAATACCCATTCCATATAGAGTCACACATAAGCATCCAACCAATATGGTAGCTAAAATACTCATGAGTGGTAACACATCTTTTATAAAAAAAATTCCACATGGTGAGGAGCCAATTATCCATAATTTGAAATAGAAACCAATTTAAAATCTATAATGGTCCCTTGATATGGGATGATGAATACATGTCAATTTGTGAATGAATGTCATTCTAAAAAATAAATTATTTGATTAATTTATTTTTAAAAATTAAAAAAAAACATGTTATGTATTTCACTCTAAAATATGATTTGAAAACCACATAAAAATATTGTTTTCAATATTTTATTTTTATATATTAGCTAATCTGGGGGAATAAAGATATCCAACACAATCACACCTCACACATAAGCTTGCAAGGCCATCCATATCCTCTCCCCCAAGGGGAGAGCCTATCCACCAATCAGTTTTTATTAAATATATTGGCACATATACTCTATTTATTTCATGAACAAGGGCCCATTATATATTAATGGACAATTCATAACCAAACTCCAACCTTCCAATCACACCACCTATACTTCCAATCACCACTACTTATGCATACATATAATCCTATATCAATCCATAGTCATGCTTTCATCATCAGAGGATGGATTCCTATCTTCCCACCCCTTATGAACCATCACAAAAGTATTCATATAAGGTTTTCTAGAAAAAACATAATTAAAGACTTATAAATACAAATAAATAATGTTCCCAAAATTTGAGGATAGAGAAAAAATCCAACTAACTCAAATAATTTTTTGTTCTAAAAGAATCAAAAATGATTTAGGTGGATCCATGATCCTTCTTCCTTCCCAGAATGAATCCAAAAAAACCAAATAAAAACATGACCTAAGAGAAGATTACATGTATAATTTTATTTCTAGTTTTTTTATGAAGACCAGATTGATTGAGAATAATAAGTATATAATAAAAACCTAACTAGTTCCCTAGTTCTAAAAGACCATGATTTATTGAAATCAGATATAGATTGATGAGATTCACTAAAAACGCCCAGAAGAGTCTTCATTTTTTGATGAAATAGGGAAACTGGAGTAGAATTGGTTTCTTGGGAGAGATTTTATATTAAAATAAAAATTTAAATATATGATTCACTTGATCACATTTTTTGGCTGGACAGTTTACCAAACATTGTTCCGTACATGTTGTCAACACAATCTCTGAACAATGAGGTCATATTATTTTTTAAAAAATTTAATAATTTCATGAACCAACCATGTGAAATAATTAAATCCCATTATAAATAATTATTATGTAAATATATATGATTTACACTAACAATAAGAAAACCATCATCCTCTTCCTTTAGTCCCACAAGATATTTAAAACATACCATTTGAATCTATCGGTTTTCCCAAATCTATGTGAAAACTGAGAAACATCTCACATATTTCCATGACATTCAATAATATCCTAGAAACATCTTAGGTATATTATTAAACTAACCATATCTCAAAAACCCATAGATCAGAGAAACATAACTAAAACTATTTGAGTTACACTCTCCATATAATTGGTCTTTCTACATATGTAATGATTGATATTATTGCTGTATTTGAAGAGCTATATAAAACATTTTAATATGAATTTATCACATTCTTAATTACCTTTACAAATTCTAAAATTAAACCATAATTCTGCCACTATATAAATAAATTTCTCAAGAAATATTATCTCTATTAATTTTAGAATATATAATAGTGAATGGATAAATGTAGCATCTTACCCAAGATCAATATGGTCAAAAAACTTTAATGATCAGGGTCATAATGGTACTTCCATATATGACATACATAAATGACAACATAATCAAATGAAATCCTTCATTGTAAATCCCATTGGTAAGCCACATCAATAATTAATTACATTATATCAAGAAGGTCCAAAATATCATGGAGGTAACTTCTATTATTTTTCCAAAACATGATTATATAGCCTTGGAGGTAACTTCATTGAAATGATCCCCCCCTAAAAACAAGAATAGGTGATAATTATGACCCACACAATACTATTCACTACTCTATGACGTTGTCATAATTTTGATGATCATCTAAGTCCTCCATATCATCATAAATTCTAGAGTAGATTAAATTAATGAATTCTTCCATGTATCTACCAAAACAATTATATAGAAACATAAAAACCAATATAATCCTTTGAATGGATCTTGTTTTATCAATTTCTTCCATATTTTTTATCTAATAACTTCAAAAAAAGTGAACAATCCCCCATGAGTAATGAAAATAAAATACATAAGATCTATGTGTATCTTCCCATGTTAGGATTATTTACTCTGAAATCCCATCCATTTGAGTATGATATCATTTGATGATGGTTAATTAAAATCCAATTTATTGTGAAAATTATTACAAAAACAAATTTATAAACATTGGTTGTAAATAAAATATGCCAGAAACTGGTAAATTATGTAAAATAACAACTTCCCAGATATAATTCCTTGGCTGGTCATTAAAGATGTTATCTTTTTGAACCAACATTAAGTAGGATGATATTTTTAGTTTTTCTAAAATATTCTATATTGACTGAAAAATTTGGAGTATTATTTGTAAACATGATAAAAATTACATGGTGATTTTTTTCTATTTACATACTTGTAAATATAATAATCTGAGATTTTGAAAGAATAAAATTATGATTCATAACTTATTATACATGAAATATTGATCTTGAATGAACAATAATATATATAACAATCATAAAATGGCCATTATAATGGAGTGTATGAATAGGGTTGTATAATTTATGATGTTATTAAAAAACAAGTTATATAATAATTTTTTTATATAATTTTATTTTAAAAAATCAATCAGCATTCATTTATATTTATTCTATGTATCAAAAATATAAATTATTTAATTTTAAAATAAGATATTATAATATATATTTTCAAAATTTAGATTCTTTAATAAAATAAACATCTTTTTTAAAATTACCATATCAAAATTGACATTGCGTGAATTTTTTAATGACCTGGACTTTTTAAATGAAACTTTTTTCTTGATAATGTGTGGTAAATTCCATTTTACACAACAAAAACATATTACTAAAAATGTGTGTTATATTATATTATATAAAAAACCATATATATTTAATAATTAATTGGTATTCATAGTGTGTAAAGAGAAATGTGTCTGTTGGGATTGGGCTGTTATATAATTTTTTGTCAAATATGTCTATTGGCCAATATGATTATTGGTAAGTTCAATCATGGATATAATTTTACCATTACAGTTATTGTTTATAAGTATTAATAAAAATGGTTAATTGATTAAGTAATAATAATTGATTCCCTCAACTACTAGAGTTGTGTCATTTGAAGCCCATTTGTTAGAACATGAAATGATGGTTTCACCACATGGGTTTACCCTTATCCAAGAAAAATCCATTCTTTCAAAAATTATTCTTGAATGAAATATCTTATAGGGGATGTTTATGATAGGCAAGAATACCACTCCATCAATGTTATCCACAACATCCAATGAAATTACAACCATCACACACATAAACCATAGGGCATCTGTGTATATAATAAGGTGTAAGGTTCAAACACCTTAATTACATAATGTGTAAATTATATTTAATAATATATTTTTTATTCCATCAATACCTTTTCAGAATAATTTTTCTAAATAAAACATATTTTTAATTGACATTAATTTGATAAATTTATTTTTGGAAGAAAATAAAACATAATTATAACTGGTTAGAAAATATATATAAATTTTATAATAAACCAAAATATTTTAGTGATTTTATTTGATGCAATAGATTATTAAAACACTTTATTCAAATAATAAATGATTAAATAATTTTATATTGGAATAGAAATGTTTTTATAAGTGTCATAAAAATATTATTTTCTAAAAAATCCTATTTTTTAAAAAATAAGAATTTTCATAATTAAATTCTAAAGTTTTAATTTTTTAAAAAAAATTTAAAAAATAAAAACAATTTTGTAATTCAGAATGTAAAAATTAGGTTTGTTTTAATTTAGGAATTTTTCAAAAATACGTTTTTTTTAGAATAGTAAAAAAAGATTCTGTGTTTCATTATATTTAATGACATCACACATATGTCATAATATTTTAATATTCAATTAAAAAAATCTAATGAATTATTTTTATTTAAGTAATATGAATTATTTTAATCTATTCTAATCAATTTCTAAAACTATAAGTAAAATTCCTAAGTATAAAAAAATATGATTTTCAAATACATAACTATGGGGACACATCACATTTCCAGGCCCTAAAAAATAATAAATTATCATATTTGGTTCTAGTGGATTATAATAAAAAAACCACTTTCCAAAATTTCCCAAATCATGGGAAAAAATAGCATTTTTCCAATGGTATATAATTTTCTATAACATAGTTTTCGAAGACCAATATTTTGATATAATTTGACAAATTCACAACTTTTATTATAACCACCCACACATTTCACCTATCATATTCTCTCCCAATCCATCATTCATGAGGTTCTAGTGTTTTCCTCCCAATTATCCCCCCTAAGGTGTCCTCATTCCCCAATGTATCCTTCCATATTTTGTAGGAAAAAATCAACTAGGTAAGGTAAAACTTTACTTTTCATTTCCAACCTATGTTATTTTATCTAATATATATTATCCCATTACTATAAAAAGTTTCTAATATTAATGTGAGTTACTTTTCCACTTTAATTTTACCATTTTCTAAAACCATGTATTATACTTTTTCTAGCACTGAATTCTATTATAAAATTTCAGATTTTACATGACAAATTATCTTTTCATTTTTATATTAATACCTAACCTGTATATCTTTTCATTTTGTGTTCAAATATAATTTCTGAATCACTTTTATATCTGTTTATTTACATATGTTAAAACAATATTACTTTTTATGGTTTGTTAATAATGTAACAATAATGTATATAAGCTCTTTTTTATACCAATATTTTTATAATAATATCATTGTTAATACTACAAATGTAATTAATGAAAATAAATTTTATAATCTATGTGGACCATATTAATTGATAAATATAAAGGGTACTCCTTGATAGTGCCACAATGCATTGGGTAATAAATTTAATATCTAGAGATAACATGTTTCATGATACCTTGGTGAATAATCTAGTTAATTGTTATTTATTACACATTGGTGACAAACCAATCGGTTATTATTATGAATTATTGATTTCAATATTGAATCCACAATTCCATGTTATGATTCATGTCATATTTATTACAATATGCCTTATTTTTTTGTACTCATCTCCTAATGACATTCCTTATATTAATTTTAATATTTCTCATTATCTAAGTTAAATTGTTTCCCTTACATATTCCCCTTTTTGGCATCATTATCACCCATTTACATTGATTTATGTCTCTAGGATATGTGCTTACTTAAATATACTTAGTATGAACCCATAAATATTCTATTAAAGTGGATTAAGAGAATTTTTTTCCATTTATTAATATTCTAATTCTCAAGATAAAAAATTTCAAAATATCATATGTATATTCCATGTAATTAATGTTATATGTAATACAATGGTGGTAAGCCATTTTTTTATTTTTCAATAAAATTTGATTCTTTATTGAATAGTGAAAAATAATAATTATTGTATAGAAATGTTTTATTACAATAGAATATGTAATTTAAAAGTAACATTGTGTGTGGAATTTTATTTCATGTAACAAAATTATTCATTATTTATATATAACCAAATTAATTAAATTTTATTCAACATTAATATGAGTTTTACTAAATGTTTATTTTTGTGTTTGAAAATACAGTTTCCTAAGAACTCTTTTAATATTAATAGTTTTTATCCATTTTAATTCATTAGAATCCCCAAATGAAGAATTATTTATATGAAATTTATAGATTATATATCGATAAAATGTGTTAAATTCATATAATGGTGATAAATATTCATTTATTTAATATAAAATTAACATATTCTTGAAATATAGTTTTCATTGAAAACCACTTTTTTATCCATCATACTAATTTATTTTATAAAAAAAATTCATTTTTTTAATTAAATTTGGTAAAAGGGATTCCATATATGGATATATCATAAATTATATTATATAATATGGGGAAATTATTTTTTTCATAACGAATATTTTAAACATTAAAATGATTCTTCTATAGTAATGGTAATAATGGATTTATCAGTTGTTAAACTAAAAGGAAAATGATAATAATGAATATTTATTTTTTATAAATTCTATTGTATGTACATATTTAAAAATTATTACATATAATTTAGTTAATGGTCCATTATTCATCCATTTATTATTTAATATTTTTAATATCAATTTTTTAAACATTTCATGTGTGTCCCCTCCCCAAATTATAAAAGACCACTCCCTCTCCGATCCTATTCAAACCTTCACAGCCATTTAGATAAACTAATAACTAGAAAACCTACCTTCCCCACATCCCTCTTCATGTCATATATCCCATATATCAATAATAATTTAATCATATGAATTATTTTGGTTCGAAAAAAGGATTCTTTCTAAATAAGAGGTCTCACAATTTACACAGTGTTTTTATGTATGTTATTCTTCTACCACATTAAAATATTGTTCAATTATAATGATAGAAATAAAAAAATTAACTCCTATATATTGAGACATTATTATTTAAATTTCAAAACCTAAATCTATCACCTCTTCCATCGATTGGAAATGAAACCATCATTCGTTTATATGGTAGAATACTATCTCACGAACAGATGTAATTTGTTTTTCATTATCACGTATCACAACATTTAATATGTATTTATTTAAATTATATATATATATATTTTATTTTTAGATTATTTTAACATTTTTTATTTTAAAATCATATTTTAATTCTTAATTTCTATTCTTAGTGAGATATTGTAACGTTCCTTGTGTGTGTGGAAGACTACCACCTCGTGAAACGATGAGATTCAATTTTCACTGATACATTACATGGAAGGTAAAAAGTAGAAAGTAAATGAATATATTACTTATAAATATGAAATATTTATCATTCTAAAAATATAATAATTCATTTTATTTCTTACATTTCTAGACACTAAAAATGACAATGACATTCATGGGTACGAGTGTACGACTACATCCTTGAATTTATGCGATCATTTTTCATCATCAAATATAATAGATAGTATATATAAAAAAATTTAAAGAAAGAATATAGAATTTATGATATAATGATAATTATTTAATGACATAATAATATATAGATTCATTACATAATTATATTTGAAAAATGGAAAAGTTACTCAACGGTATGTATAACCATCTTTCTCCATGATTAAAATATAGTTCATTTTTATACCAATATTTCATAATTTTATTTAAATGTATTATTTATCTTGTAAATGATAATTATATCATGTATATTATTTTTTTATATTCTTTTATAATGACTTATCTAACCATTTTTATCCTACCAAATAAATTTTTGATATATAATCTAAATACCAGAAAAAATACCGAAGTGAACTCAAATGATTAACTAATTTTTCATATAATAGTAAGAGATAAAAAAATTCAAATTTAAAACCTGAAAACAATTATTATGAAAAAATAACATGACATTATTTTTTAAAAATATAAATAATGTTTTTTTCGTGTAATACTCAAGGTAAGGGTATCTTTTATTAAAAAACATTGATTTTTTAAAATGTTTTAATGATTAATTTTATAAATATATTATTCAAATTCCATATTCGTAAATATTATTTTATATATTTTTTTATATATATATATAAATTGATTTAAAATAAATATTTATCCTCTTGTTACTTTATTAAAATATGTTCTATAAATTAATATTTTAAACATAATGTTCCACATTGGATAGAAAAGGAAAAAAAGAATGTTCTAATATATTACATAAAGTGATAAAATAATTTCCCACCACTTTAATTTCTATATTATTTTTTTATTTTATTAATATATTTGATTATTTATTCAATTAAAAACAATATTTACCTTTTTTCAAGGTATTTTTGTATTTGAAAATGTTTTTTAATATAAAGGTGTATTGATATTCAGGTGTTTATTCATATGTGTTTAATATTTTTTATCAAATGTTTTATGATTAAAATTGAAGAAATAATTATTTTATTCTTGATATAGTACTAAAAATTTATATATGAGTAATTTTTGAGCATAATAAAGATTAAAATATATTTTGATCCACATTATATCCCATGAGTTAAATTGATATATTTTATACGAAGGATTGATCCTTATTTTAGTTTATGAAATATTGGTGAGACTAACATCATTATATGAATTGGGAGACCCATTATAGATTTCTAATGCCTTAGGTAAGGATATGTTTTCCATATAATTATTTTTGGATATTATCCTAATGATTATTCAAATTTTAATTGTTTGGATGGGTTTAATTATTATTATACTCTATGTTTTAATAATATGGTTTTGAATTGTGTTTTTTGGGTTTCAAGGATTCTCTTAGGAAAATAATTTATGTTTTTTTCTTGTGGAAATTTATTATTTAATGTGCTCATGAATATTTGAAATAATGGTAATCATTACATGGTTTTACATGTTATCCATGTGATAAATATATTAATTTTTTATGTCATTTTCTATGATTTTGGTGATCATCTATCATTTTCAAATGTTTTTCACTGGATATAAGTATGGGTATGAAAAATGAAAAAATATTTTTTAATTCCAAGAATAAAATTCAAGAAAACAAATAACATTTTGTTTTAAAAGATTTGAATTGTGGGAAAATTTATATTATTAAATGTTTCATATTTTTATTTGTAAAGATTATTATGTAAGGGTAGTGGCCAAACTCTCTAAAAATATAATACAAAATATTAATTTGTAATTGAAGGATGTGTATTATGAATTAATGTCCTGATAATATGTAATGTTTAAATATGGGACCTTATAGTTTGTATCCGGGAGAGGTTTTTATTAAATTTATTGGTATATATTTTTTGGAGATTTTTATAAAAATACCATATAAAAAATGTTTGTATTTTAAGGATTATATTTTTATATTGGATATATAATAAGATTTGATTAAAGGAGGTAATTGTTAAAGAAATAATAGTAATCATAATTTATAGATGATTATTTACTCTTTATTATTTGATATAATCAAACTAGAATTTATTTAGTAAATGGTTGTATCAAGTAGGCCCTAAAGTAAACATTGGTATAAAGAAAAAACTGATAGTTTTCTGAATATGAAATTGAATATATAGTGATCTATATAAAAGAATCTTGTGTATATTCACAAATAGATATCAAATTTTACGTTTAGATAGTTGAACCTAGGTGAGTTTCAAAACTAATCAAATGAGGTAGAAATTAAGCTCTATGGATGTTCTAGTGTATGTGATCACAATGGTACATACATTTAATGGACTATGTTTCAAGACTGTTGAAAGGACCCAAGAAGATGTATTGAAAGATTGGGGATATTTTTTTATGTTGTAAAGGAGGGTATAAATAAATAATATTCAATGGAAAATGGAAGTGTTTGTACAATTCCATTAAGGGGAATAAAATACACCCAAGGTATCAATTGAATTATTAAAATTTGTGGAGTATTGGAATTATGAAATCTATATCTTAGGTTGAATGCTTGAGATTGGGATAGAAATTAAAATACATATTATTTCATAGAAATTCCTAATTTCATTATAATCAAGGACAATGAAAATACAGATGACATATGAATGGAATGGTTAATATCCAAGATTATGTTTTTAATTTTTGAATCATAAAACATGATTTAATTTTTGGAAGGATGTATTAAATAATATGATGAAAAATAATCATTAATAGATTATGAGTAACATTGAGTGATTATGATATCGACATTAAGGGATTTCGGAGTTACGATGTAGTAGAACATTAATGGTTGTCCATAACATTAAATAGGTTAATTACCCATTGATGTTTTATGTGAAGGTAGTACATATGGAGTAATTTATTCAATTTTGATAAATGATTATGGTATACTTACCCCTTTTTTTAAAATGACAATATTTTAGTTGAAAGAGAATAATATTTCATTTTGTTGAGGTAAGTCTATTGGTTTTGAAATGAATAAGGTTTGTGTGGTATATATTGATTAAGATGATTTTTCATGTTGTTCACCATATTTAATGGAAATCCATAAGAGTTATATTAGTACTATTTTTTAAAAAGTACAATCTATTATATCATGAATGTCCAAAGGGCTTAAGACCACAACTAAAAGGAGACAATGTTGCAGTTCCAACTATTGGACTATGTGATTTCCTTATTATAATTAAATTGGTATTTCAATAAAAAGGTTTTACATATAATTATTAGGATTATTTTGGGTGTATAAGTTCTATTGTAAAAAACCATGGGATTAAAAAGTAATTTTGTGAATAGTTTTTTAATTTAATTTTTGAATATGTTCATAGTTTTGGGAAACATATATGATTATGTTAAATAGAAACTTATGGTATTTTATTTATGGAATAGAGGTTGAATTATTTGTTTACTATGGATTTATGGTAATTACTGTAATTTATTGAAATTATTAGTATATCATTGAAATTATATGATTAAGGAATATAATTTTTTAGTGTGATACTTTAATAGTGTTTTGTTTTGTTTAAGAAAAATATTAAATCAACATCAAAAGAATATGTGATCAAACCATTCCAATTTTTCAGCTTAAATCATAGGAAAGAATAATTTTTGATATTTTTATAGATACTTATTCATTGCATTATCTATTAAAAAATGGGTTATAATATTGAGGCTTTGGAGATTAATGTTATATGTTATCATATAAAGTTTTATTTTTATTGTAAAAAATATTAAATAATTCTATCAATTTTAGAAGTTATGAATTTTTAATTTTTGGAGGATCATATAGTTATCTTTATCTGTATTATGTGATTCATTATATGTTTAGATTAGTTATTCAAGAATTAATACCTCATCATGAATACTAATTATTTGGAAAATAAAATATGAGATTATGGTGGAAAATAACTAATCAATGAAATTAAACTTATCAAATAAGCATATTGCATTTTTTTCTTACTCTAGATGGAAATGAAATCCTAAAACCATGGAAAATGATCATGAAAATAAAATTTTATCATATATTGTTCATTTTTTATGAAACAATGGTTATTTTCACACCAATTTGGTTTATGGTTTTTGTGGATGTTGACATTTTCATGATAATTAAATTTATTATTATTAGTGATCTCTATCACTCACCATAATTATTGTGGAATTACAATAATCAACCATTTATAAATAATCAATTCCCAAAAATGTTCTCCTATTTGGTAATCTAGATTGTGTTATTCCCAATGAAATTTCACTTCACTTTATCTTTTAACAAGAGAGAGTTTATTGAGAAATTTATACAATGTGGGACTTCAAGAAATGAATTTTTTAAAATGTAAAACCTTTTTAAAATGAGATAATGATAAAATTCTGATGATATGATTTATTAAACTAATTGCAGGAGGCATATGACTTTCAATATTTTCTCACTTAGGAAGAATGGTTCTAAAACATGCCCCAAACTTAAAATGGAGAAACCTGGCTTTATGTAAGATCAAACTAAGATGCATTTATCTGAGAATAAGCCTATAGTGAATGGAAAATCTGCTGACACAATTTCAGTGGATTCCAGTGAAAATTTGACCCCTGGGAAAATTAAAATATCATGGGAAGATGTTGTGGAAGAGGGATACATGGAGACCCCCACCTTGTCTATTTTAAATCCCGTTAATATAGAAATAGGTCCTATTTTGGATATTGATACAGCTCAAGATGTTTAGTCAAACCCTGCTTATACTGCACAGATTATCACTGATGTGCCGCGAGATGATTAAGCTATATTTCAAGCTTTTCCTGGTAACATGGATGAAGCCCAAGTCCCTCCAAGTGTTGATTTGGTGTCTATTTAAGCTGATATTCAAAAGGAGGCAGGAATTGTTATACAGTAGATCTCTGCCTCGGTCACTCCCTCAAAGCTGACCACCCAGGTTGCTACACCTAGATCTTCTAGGAAAACTGAGCTGCCTTCTTTAATATCAGAACCACCAGTTGTGGCTGGAAATGAAAAAAATAACTCTCATACACATTCTGATTTACCAGAAGTGGAGGATGACCAAACAGAAATGTAGGAGCTGGATTCTCAAACCACTCCTTTGGATGATAAGAAGGTGAGTACATCCTTGGAAGTTCCATTTGATCAACATGTTGTGGTTAGTGTGCAAGGACTGAGCACCCCAGCTACGCAAGTGAGATGGTCAAAGCATGGGAAAGATGTCAATGAGGAGGTACAAGAGGATGCATGGAAGAAGGTTAGAAAAAAAGCCACAAGAATAATGATAAAAGAATTGATGAAATGAAAAGAAGAGAGATGTCTCAAGAGGATAGCTCTGATGAGGACTTAGAAACCTTGCTACAACAAGATGTGCAAATAGAATCCAAAAACAATGGAGGGCGAGGGAGGGGGCGTGGGTGTGGGCGTGGGTGCGTCAATATAGATCTCTATAATGAGATGCGGAGTAAGGAGAAGATCATCGCGGAGAAAATCACAATGAAGATTGGTTCCCTAGAAAGGGGTTCTTGAAAGCTTCATTCTATTTTTTTCTTTTGATTTTGGCTTGCTTGATGTCTCTCCTAACTTCTTATTTTAATAAAATAATTTGGGGCCTTCCCTCACCTTTAAAAAAACAACATGATATTTTAATAGAATAACATATGATTTGATGGCATATTCAACACAAAACACCAAGCATAAATAAACTGAACAATGTATTAAAATTATAACATATCATAAAAGATGATGGGTATTAATATGGTTAACTAATTTATGATATATATATATAATAAAATAAAAAATATTTCTGATAAATGATAAATACATAATCACACAATTCATAGTAATTTTTTTTTCCTCAAAACATAGATTTGTTCAGAAATTATTATTATTATTATTTTGAAAATATAAATATTATGTTTTATAAAATTTATATAATAATTTTTTTTCTAATTGGAATATCATAATTAACATATCAAAATTTATATTGGATTTTTTGATAATATTGATTTTTTAGGAAATAGTGAAAAATACAGATTTCCATAAAACCATATATTCTTTTAAATATATTAATTAACTTGTACACAACCCATATGTTTTCAGCTTATTATAATTTATTTACAAATTTAGATAACCACACTCATAATTTAGAATTATCAAAACCGTCAACCATATTCAATATGGGATCAAATTTTCAATATAAAATTTATATTGGGGAAATGATATCTTATAATCGATTCTAGGGAGCTGCTGGGTTCACAATGATCATTGATATATATAATTTAAGAGTAAATGTACAATTTGGCAGTTTTTTATGGATTGTTTTACACTAAGAAAATTTTATAATGATTTTATCATATAAGAATAGTTATTAGGTTCAATTGTAATATTTTAATAGACCATTGATGGGTAATGTATTTAAAAATTATTTTACTAATAAAAAATAGAAGTGTATTGCTTCTTGGGATAAAATGATGATGAAGACATGTTAGTGAAGCTATTTATTTATTAATTTCCATCATACTAATCATCATATATCCAAATAAATGTGAAAAGTGAGACAATGTGTAAGCATGATTTACCTAGAAAAGTTTAGATTGTTTAAATGCTAATTTAACTTAATTACTTGTAATTGAAAAATACATAATATCCTGATAATCAATTTATACGGTATTTTCAAAATCAAATAATTATATAATATTGTTTTTTTCTGGTATATTAAAAAGACATTGAGCAATCTCCTTCGTGTATTTTTTTAATGGTTGAATCCATGAAATTTGTTCCATATGAGTTATATACAAATGAATAGATCATATATGTTAATGTAAATATGAGTAGTTGATATAGTTTCCCACAAATAAATTTTCACATTAACATGAATTTCATGGAAGAGAATATTTTGTAAAAGGATACAAAAGATCATTCAAAGGTTATTTCAGAGAATGTAGTTTATGACAACACCTTTTGGAATGATTGATGATATTAATTGAAACAATTTCAATAAAGAATAATATAAATTATATTAATATTGAAAAAATACTTGAATTGATTTTCATCATGTAGTACTATTGAGATCTTTTTTCCAATATCATTCCACAGTTTCATATATTGATAATGTTAAATTCAACCATCATCATTGAAAACACATGAATTCGGTGTAAATAAAACAATGTGAATGTAAATGGAAGGGAAAAAATCTAGTTATGTGTCATAAAAGATAAAAATAAGAAATGATATGTGTGACTTGAGAAATAATATTATGTATATTATAATATATATTAAATTATTTTTAAAATAAGTTTATGTAAATTTCTAAATCATTTCGAACAATTACATTTTTAATGAAATAATAATATTTCAAACTAGTGGTAAATCTGATAACACTAATATATTCCAAAATTAAAAAATATATCATATTACTAACACATTATATGGATAGATTTATGATTACATAACAGATAATTATAAACAATTTTTGGATTTCATAATATGTAATCTATGTGAATTTTTTCTTGTAGATTCGATCTTTGAGTCACATTACACAAAAGGATAACAGATAAAAATTTTATATAATACACAGAATACGATTTAATATTTCATAATACATATTATAATACAAATTATATACTTTCGTTAAAAATTAGGATTTTCGATAATAACTAATAGTTATTTTATACAGTTAGACATAGATTCTGTATTAGACATTATTGGTATATTAAATAAAATTCTATAAAACAGATGTTATATATGGATTTAATATTAAGGAACACTGATATAAACACTTATTTAATATAATGTATAGAAATATAATTCATATTTTCCATTGTATTTTACATTAAAAGTTTTATAATTTCATTGATATTCCATATTTAATATTATAATACCAATATTACAGATAGTTACACATTGATGTCATTTTATATAGTTTGTAACATTTTGATTTAGTAGTGAATTTATTGAAATTGATAATCAAATGTATTACTATATATTAAAAATAAAATTGTATAAAACTATTTTTATACCTAAATTTTAATTTTCAAGAAACTATTAATAATTTTTTTTAGATTAAAAAAGTTTTCGTGCATAAATTATAGTTTATATCATGATTTCATTTCATAAAACACTATTGTAATTCATTATATTCTATATACGCTGACAATAAATTCATTTTTATAGTTAAATTTCATTTTATCATAAAAATAAAAGAAAAATAATAAAAAATAATAAATCATCTACTTGATAGTAAATAACCTATTATTATAATCCCCAGACAACAATTTATACTTTAGCCTATTCTGGAATCAAATTGACCACTATATTCACTATGCACCCTTCAGTTTTTTATTCTTGAAGTTTAACAGTAAAAAAACATCGTTATTAAATCCATGAGTTCAGGTCTCAAATCTCATCAAAAAATTTTGGATTAATGCATTCATTGTTGTACATAAAATATAATATGTTTTTCAACAATAATAATGCAATTTCAAGCGTAGTTTATGATATAAATCATTAAAAATTAAACACACATTATACCCATTTTAAACATAGTTTATTGAAATATTATGATAGAACCAGTAAAAAATAAAAAATGTTGTTGGTGAGTAGAACTGATTGAAAATAGTGTGAGGAATAATTAATGGAATATATAATACATATTAATTAAAAAACATGAACAAATAACATTATGGTGGAATTATGATATTGATAAAATGAAAAAATACAGACATTTTCAAGAATGAATATGTAATATGAAATTGATGGATATAAAAAACCCTTTTATAGTATATGTATTGTGTATACACATATTATATATATTAGGAATAAAAAACATACTGTATATGTTAGGAATATGCATATAATAATAGTTTTTAAAATATAAAAATGAAATACAGTTATAAAGGAAAAAAGAGAAAAACAATCACCAATTGCCAAAAATTATTATATTGTGGAGACTTTTGGGAGAAGGAATTAGAAAATGTTTTCAGAATATTGTGTATCCAACCTTGTTTCATTCCAAATGAATTTCGAATTTCAGTCTCAAGTAAGGTCATATATAATATTGAAAATAGAAACAATTATAAATAATTTTTTTGGACTAATAGGAAAAATTCCCCTTGAAAAAATATGTTTTCCACATATCATTTAAACTCTTTATCAAGAGAATAAAAAGTGTTTTCATAAATAATTGAACAAATTATTTGTTTATAAACATTTAAGACAATGTTAAACAATATATTACCTATATTGATAAATAACATATTTATCTTGTATATCAAAAAAAACACAATCCTTCATTTAATAGTGGATAGATTTATCCTTAGGAATGTTAGATTAGAGGTGGCTATTTAGGGGCAGTAGGTACCATCAGCATTGACGGTTCAACCATAAAATCCCTTGTAAAATTTTTTATTCTCATTCCTTAATTTCCATTGTGTTTATAACCTCAACTTATTTATTATAGACCTCTTTAAAATAGTAATCATCGGCGTCCATATAAAAATTTATATCCTAGATGTTGTGAAAAAAATTAAATTCCCTAGGATATCATTCTAGTTTTCAAACTATTCTTAGATATTCCATGTTCATTTTCAAAATCCTTCCATTTATATCCTATTAATAATATATGGACTTATCAAAATACCTTAAAAATATTGAATCTCAAAATAATGGGTATATGTATAACTCCAGAATAAAATAATCTCAATAAAATTGTCACATACACTAACCATTAGTGTGATCTAATATCCACATTTTACTACATAAAAAAATCACATAATAAAAAAAATTAATAGGATTCAATTAAATCATTCAGTGGTAAATTAATTTGTAAAAATACCACTAATTGTAAGAGAACATATAGTTTTTATGACCAGTGAAACATAAATATAATATATTTCATGAAATTGACTATTAGATAAACATATAGATTTTGATTTTATAATAGAATGAATAAATGGGATATAAAGACATAAAATATAGGCGATTATAGAAACATTTGGAAAAGACATGTACTAATAGAATTAGGGTATATTTAGTTTCTGATGCGAGGAGAGAGGCGAATGAATATTGCACGCCTCAATTTCTAGGAAATATGTACATATAGTTGATATTCGTATTACATGAATGTGGGAGATCATGTAGAGGTATTTTCTTATGGGGAAGACTGTGGAGAAGGATCCAACTTTTTTATTTTTTTATTCCCATATAACCTAACAATAATTCATGAGGAATATCATTTTATTCCATGTAATTCATTTCTGAATATATTTTTCATATATGAATATGAAAATTTCATCGAATGTATATTTAATTAGATTCTGTTTAAAATATTAAAATAACTAAAAAGGGGGTTTAAATGAAAAAAAATAATGTGAAAGATTTTTTTATTTAAGAGAATAATACTTTGATAATGAAAATTATTATTGATTGTACAAATTTCATATAAATAAATAATTAAATTAAATAATAAATATCATTATGAAATAAGGGATGAGTATCAAGATAAGTTTCATTCCAAAAATTTCAACAAACTAAATAACATAATTTTAAAATAATGGAGAGGTAATCTTATTTAGAAACCTTACATACATTTATTTCAAGCGCATTTATGAAAGATGGAAGCAAAAAAACATGTGTAATGCCATGGTGGAAATAATTGAATAAAATACCCCAAATAAAGGTCTTATCTGAATAATAATAATATTATATAATAAATAATTTAATAAATATAATATATAAAATACATCAATCCTCTTAAAGAAATGATTTTATAGTCTCTATGTTATAGTAATTATATGATAAGTTATTAGAAGAAAACATACCTCAATATACCTATCATGCTATATAGATTCAGTGTTTAAATGAAATAACATAACATAGAATCCCCAAAATGAATTGTTGGAAACACTATGTAAAGAGGAATATAGATATAATATTTAGAATTATGGGGATTGTGGATAGGGAAGGTATTGTAATTAATATAGATGATTTAGATATATAAGTATTTCTCAAGTGTGAAGTATAAAAATTTATGGAGTTGAATCATATCCCTGATGTTGCGGAAGAATAAATATTATATGGAAAAGTTAAAACATTACATGAAATTCTAAAAATTTATGCATGTTGTTTCATACCATTTTATAAGTTCTTGTAAAATATTTACTAAAATTTAAATAAAAATATATTGGGATTATAGAAAAGAATAATTTCATTTTTAGATCAATATGGTATAAATAATTCTAAAATTTAATACTATAAAACTATTATAATACATAACTAAAAAATATTTAATATAATCTGAATTTTTATAAAATAATAATTATTAAGAAGTTGTCTATACAGTGAGAATCACATGGTGTATTGTCTTAATGTTTTTAATCATGTCTCATAACATCTACTCAATTGTATATCTCTTGATAAAAAAATAATAAAATTTAATCAAAAAATGAACAAATATGTAGTGTATGTATTTCAATACCCCAAATTAAATACCGATTAAAACACTAGATATATGAAATTATGAATAAATTAATAAATATATAATGGAAAGGCCAATAATTAATTGAACGAAAAAATTTCATATTTTCAATGTTTTAGTTTTCATATGGATGAGTATTGGATGAAATAATAGATTCGATATCTTGTCAAATTTTAGCCATTCTATTTTTAAATTAAATAATTTAATATGGAATATATAAAAGGTCAATTTGAAAGAAATATGGGGTGTATAATGTAGATAGAATACAGAGAATTAACAGTTTTACAAATGAAAAATGTAAAGAAATTTGGAGAGATATTCAATAATGATTATTCTTTCTCAACTATGATGTGAAATATGGTAGAATAGAATTTATACCTATGATGATGAGGTATGTTTTAGGATAAATATAAGATATGAAATAATATTCAAATATTGTGCTTTGGTGAAATTCTAGATACCAACATAAATTTATTTTTAAACATCATGATTCATGAATATGAAAATCCAAATACTCTATTAGTAATTTTTTTAAAAACCAAATAAATATTGAAGAAATAGTTATTTTCAAAAAAGGATTGATGAAAAAATCAAAATAAATAAACTACAGTCACAAAAAATTGATACATTTTTGCAACACCTAACATGTAGTATAATAAAAAAAATCCCAAAATGGCATGTAAAACATTAAAATAATTTATGAAAAACTTGTAGTTATATTGAATTAAGTAATCATATAAAATATTATACTTCAAGAAACAACTTATGATGTGATATTTTCATAAGAACAAGGTAATATTTATTTTCACACCTCTATACAAAAAATTATTTTTTGAAACAACATTTCATAACAAAATTATGGACAACATTGTGTTGTGTAATAATAAATTCTTCCCTTGTTGAAAATATTCTACCATCAAAATATAATATTTGGTTCTTAAAATTTAGCTTCCTATAACTTCATCAATATTCAATTAATCCTAATTAACCAGGCAAGAATAACCAATCAATAAAATCCTAAATCAAATAGCATAAACCATGGATGAAATCAAAGTGCTTAATAGAGAGAAGAATAAAGTGTTTTTTGAGGGAATAGAATAATGGGACATTGATATATATTTTTAAGATGTCAATCTTATGCCTAATGAAATCAAATAAAATGGATGCGGATGATATCGAAGAGTTACCGATGAAATTTTTCAATATTTTAGTGGGTGTAGTTTTTAGTAGGAAAAAAATATTCATAACGAAGAAACTTGTTTCAAACCCTAATTTGATGAAGGGGTAGCTATGGAGAAATATTAGGTGGTGGATGCAATGTCAGAGGAGGAGTCTGATGGGGCTGTAGAGGTGGAATGGAATTCAGAGTCTAAGGTAATGTGAATTTTTTTTTACAATTTTGTTACATCTCAATTAAATATTAAAATGATTAGTAATGTTTAATAATTATATCCTTATCTATGATTATGTCATCCAAAATATTCTAAATTAAAATAACACTAAATTTATTTTGGGAAATGTATATTTCAACGACATCACATTAGTCAGAAGAAAGCGTTAACCTAATTATGTATTTACAAAAAAATATTTTTATACATCATTTATTTAGAGAAAATAACAAATGAATTCAAATAATTAATTTAATGATCAAATCATGAAAACATTATCATTATTAAATATAAAGATAATTTATGGATTTTAAGATCCCTAATTTTTAATTATAATTGATTAAATAATCCTGTATGAAATATAAATTGATAATTAAAATTTAATGAATTATCTATTATTTTGATTTATTCATTTTATATTTCTATATAAACATCATCTATGATGTTATCCCCGTTCATAACCCTGTACTGAAAACTAGATCAAATTATATGAAAATATATTTGGAAATATAATTCAAATTCATGCAAATACATAACAAACACCATTATAAATATGATTTAATCATGTGCATCTAAAATATGAAAAGTTTTAATATTATATAATATATACCACGTTAATTCTATTAGTGTGATCAAATCCCATGCAAAATAAAAAAATATAAATAAATTATAACTACACTAATAAGAGAAATGTAACGAGAACAAACCATAAAATAAAATAAATAACCAACACAGTTTGAAGCCTAAAAAGGAATTAATCTTCAAAAAAAATATTAATGGAGTTGATACACGTTGGAGAACAAACCATGTATCTGATTAAAATATTCATATAATGGAGAAGTGATCAAAAACTATAAAATATTTCATGGGAACCCTAGTTTCTAACCAAATAAATTTGTATCAAAATTATTATAATATCATCAAGCTAGTAATTTATAATCTATAACCTATATGAGTATCTCCAAATCAAATTAGATTATAGGAATATATAATGACTTTAAACATCCTAGTACACTGAAAACCATGTATGTGAAACTCTATAACATGTATCTCCATTCCACGAATTAAATAAAGAATACTAAGAAATAAATTAATTATAAACATCATATTTTCAACACAAAATATATCATAAATTTACACATCCCAAAACTATATCTAAAACTATACAAGCATATAAATAGTAAATAATTTAAAAAAACAAAACAATTATTCCAATATAGGGGAAATGGTGAAAATAGTGTAGAACATAGACCAATATTCTATCACCCCATGAATTTTTTCAGTGATTTTATAATAGTGATAAACTTGGATGATGTCAATTGAAATATTTTAAATGTTTTATGAGAATTATAAATCATTTCAATTAAAATAAAGCAACACTAGAAATTGAATTTCATTTTTAACAAAATATTTATATTAAGAGGTATAAGAAGGACCATCCACTAATTTTTATTCCACTTTCTCCCGCTTAATGAAATTCACAATACATATGTGATGATAAACATCAAAATCTATCAAAAACATTGATCATTAAATTATATGTATCATACCAGAGGGAATATAACCTGATTCTATAATGACATAAAAAGGAAACATAAACATGAATATAATATATTACCGTAATCATGGATTTATGATTTATATCTAACCTAATTTGAAAAGTATAATGTTAATGAAACACCAAAAAAATCCACATGAAAGTTATTTTATCGTCTTGAGATTTCATTTGCAAATGTGTGGTTGTATTATAAAGAATAAAAACCCAATGTAATAAAAAAGAAGTGAATCTCAAGTAGTTTATTATATAAAATTTAATGTAGAATTAATTTTTATTGTTTTTTCAAGAGAATATTTGATATTTATGGGGTTAAAGTGATTCATTGAAATAGATATATAAAGTAATAAACAATGGGTCTCTTCTGGATGAAGATAATGCATAGGGGTATCACATTAAAACAATAAATCTAAAAAATAAATATTATATTTTTGAAAATAACAACGCTTAAGGAATACAAAAAAATAAAACCACCTTGTTTTTTATGAGTATGATATGAAGATGAATAAATATATTGAATTATTCAAGAGAATCTCTAATAAATGAGGGGACAAAGAAGGAAATATTGAAATAGAAATAGAAATCAATGAATACAGAATAATAGGTGAGATGATATCAGGATGGAATTTAAAATTTTAGTGAAAAAATGTTACAGAAGGTGATCAAAGAACATTGAGAAACTAGGGTAATGTTTTGGGAGAGTGTTGTTGCTTGTCGTAGGGAGTCTATAAGAGAATGAAATGAAAATGAAAGATGAATAATAGAATGATCAAGAGATGATGCATAGATAGGTGTAGATACATCATCTGAGGTGGTGGAGATGGACGAGACTAAGGTAGATTCATTGGAGGAGTTGGTTATTTTTCAATAAAGATAAGTTTGGGGACTATTTGAGGAATATGGGAAGTAGGGAAGGATTTAGGAATCATGATGATGAATGTATTGGGAATCGATTTGGTGGTGATATGTGGATGGAAAGTGCACAACTTTTAATATAAATTATATCTTTAAATATACCATTGTTCATTTCTTTTTTATGATATATATTTATTATTTATATGTTTTTTATCCTATTAATTTAAATTAAATTAAAATAATTATGAATATTTTTATATGATAATTTTTGGGTTAAGAACAACTTTTTTTGAAAAAATAATGTTTATAATGATTATCCATTTCAATGATTTTAAAAAACCATAATAAGTGATTTTATAAATATTATTTATACATTATATTTATATAAATTTAAATTTAAATTCATAATATGGATATTAAATAAAATATTGTTAAATTTATATCATCTTCTTCAGTATAAATATGTTTGATGAAAAAAAAATTCATCAAGTCACTAGGTTTAATTGAAAAATAAATTATAACAATATTTTGAATTGAATTTTATAAAATGGATTCCAAATTTGGTAGAATAATTAATTATATTATACTATTAGCTAAAAGTAATTTTTTCTTATAAGAAATTGTGAAAATATAAAAAAATTGTTTATTTTGGTAAATGTTAAAATGAATATATTGGGGGTTAGAATAAAATGATAATTTTAAATTGACCTTAATAATTTTCTAAATTAAATTGAATGGATCCATTTTGACCATATATTATGTTTTTTTCCATATTAGTCCACTTTTGACATTTTTTCATGTGAAAAACATGGGCATCGGTTTTAATTTCAAAAAATTCCATGTTTTCCCTCTCCCCCACTTACAAAAGTCCACCCACTCTCATTTCCTCTTCAAACATAAAAAGACCATTGGATAATACATTAAATAAAAAATATTCTTTCCTTTGGATCCAATGACCAAGATACCTTTTCATGATCATACATCCTACCATACAAGGATATTTGTGCAAACCAACATCGGTTTTTGGAATAAAGGAATCATTCTTAAATGAATTTTTAATGACCCAAACTATTACTAAATAAAATTACACATGATATAATTAAATTTATTATTATATAAAATGGATATATAAAACATATGATCATCCTTGGGTTTATGTTTTCGGATTTTAAGATACCGTTTGGATTTTTACCATTGCTAATATAGTCATTGAATAGTGATCACATGATTTTTATAAACATATGTCTTTAAAAAATCCAAATTACTCTGAAAAAGAAAGTGATGGACTCATCCAATATTATTTATCCATATAAATCACATTTTTCGATGGTTAGAAAGGTGGAAGCATTACTGGGCATTCCTCATGAACAAGCACAAGCCGAGCTTCAATACGTTAAGCTTGAACAGACCTTCCTACAGGAGAAGTGAAAGTTAATAGAGATTACCACCCAATGAATTTTTTCCGAGCCTCCCCAAGAGTCTTTCAGAATCAAAACCCTTACCCTAAGGTCTTATGCAGGTTTTATATGGGGTTATGTATCAATACCTTATCATTATTATTTTTTGCATTATGTTTTTATATAATAATGAATATACATTCATATTATTATTGATACTTTGTAACAGAGTTATAAATAAGAAAAATTATTTCTTCTTGACATTCAATTATGAAATATAATTTTATTAATTCATATATTTTTGAATTAAATAATATTTTAATAAACTATTATTACCAAATTAAATTTTATTAAATATAAATGAAATTATAATTTAATGTATAATTGTTATTTTTATTAGGGTTTGAAAACTGTTTTTCTCAAAACCGATGAATTTTCAACAAATGTTGGATTTTTATTTTAGAATTAAATATTTACATATATAGAAAATTATTTAGATAAAATGTATATTTTTTATGAATTAGTACATTGAAATTTTCTAATGGTGAATTTTTCATAATTTTCTAAGACAATCAAATTTTTGGGTAAAAATTAATTACTATTTAAATAAATAATGTGTTTTATGACATCATAATGAACCAATTATGATGTAATAAATGACAATAAAAGTTATTTTCTCCCAATATATTTTTTATCTTTAAAATAATAATATTTTATATTTTTAAAAAGGGATTTCTTCCTTCTCATTTTTATCTCAAATTAATTATGTCATTATGCACTTGTATTTTCAATTTCAAATGTTGGGGTATGATTTCCATCCTCCCTCATACATCCCTATTTAGGTTCAAATGATAAGATACCCCTTTATCTCTCAGTAAATCCCCTAATGTACCCCCATTACAATGCCAATTTTTTTTAAGGGATTTATCTCTCTTCATTTTCATTCAAAAAATTATTTTATATTATGCATCTTAATTAAATTAAAATGTGGGGATATTTTGTTATATGACCCCATGCTATATATTTCTTGTAATAATGTTGATAATACATTTTATCTCTCATTAGACCATTTTAAAATGCCTATTTTATGTTGTTATGCTATAGAAGTTACACCAAAATTTCCATTCCAAAATTATTGGGTATTGAATAAGATACCCATTTCTCTATCGAGGGTATTCACCATTATTCACATGTACTTATTGATTGAGTAATTACATTTATTTATTCCACATATCTTATTTGTGGAATAAATTGTGATGTATAATGAATACATGTTGTATGATATACATGGCTCACTGATGGATGAAATGAAATTATTTAGAAGGGTGTGCACGGATAGTGCTCCAATGCACTGGGTAAGTATTAGTATCACGATACTTCCAGTGCAATGAAGTTTTCTCAATATAAATCAACTATAATGTGGGTATACTCATGATCTAGGTGTAGTGATCCTTGGAACATGATAATATCATGTAAAATGTTGTTGCCACATTTTTATGACATGATAATCATTCTATTTCATTCCTTTTTGGTCATGTTTCTCTTATTCCATATTGTAATGCCCATTTAATAACATGTAATAATCTTTTAATGTTATTAGTTATTTACTCTCTTACTGGGTTTTTTATCTCACCCAATTCTTATTCATGTACTCAGGTTATCTAATGAAATGCTAAGTACCAAGTAATGTAATTGTCATATAAAAGAAGATTTCAATAAAGATTTCATGTTTTATTTTATAAATATTTATGTAATGTACCTGATTTTCCAAGACATTATACCTCTTGATCCTCATAGTTTTATTAACAAAATGTTTATGTAATGAATCGTTATTATGTGTGTAATAAAGGAAAAGGTTTTTATAGTTTGTATCTGAGGATATATTTAGTTATTTTTTAGATTAGGATTATAAAACACTAGTGAAAGGATTAGGGATAAAAATAAGTATAATAAAACCATCCCTAAATTTTTGTGAGTATAGATTATGTGGTTTTTCAAGAATAGACATCCTTGTCTAGATACTAACAAGTAGAGGTGGCTTTGGAATAAATGTATCTAGGGGTAAAACTTGAAAATACTTCTTTGGGCTAGAATAGAACTAGAATTGGTGCATGACAATAGGCATTGCTTCAATTTTGGATACAACACTTACAGGGAAATTATTTGTAAATTAATAAGATTTTTATGAACAATTATAATGGGAATTAAAAAATTCCCCTATGAATATAGGTTGAGATATAGATCATGGATAACATAGATGGAAGTCTATTAATTCATAATTTAAGGAAATAACTGTATTTTATAAGTAATCCCTTTTTTCCAGGGATCCCCCAGTATGTGTTACCCTTAAACTTCCTTTTATTCTAGTCAATGGTTAGTAATAAGAGGAATTATGCTAACATCTAGTGCAAAGATCATTACGATGATTGTTCTAATAAGATGACCAATCCGATGAGAGTGGGAACAAGAAACCTCATCATGATACTCTCTTAGTTAAATCATGTTTTGAATAAAAAAATGGGTCAAGATGGACATTCTTTGCCCCAAAATACTGAAAAAGTCGCAATTGAGAGCTTCATGAGACAAAGGCCTCACATGTTTAATGGATCGTCTGATCCCCCAATCACTGAACAATGGATAAAATACATTGAGAATATCATCATTGTCCATCAATGTTCTGAACAATAGAATTTTATCTCTAGGATTATCATATGTAGTGTAAATTTTATAAATAGTGGACATTCATCAAAAATACGAAGCCTGATGAAAAGTCCGGGGTTTTGGAATGGAATGATTTTTGGAAATTGTTTTTTGATAAATATTTTACCTTCACCCTCTAATATAAAAAGGAAAGGTACTTCATCTCCCTTAATCATAAAGATGATGAATCCAATAGAGCATACAAGGAAATATTCACAAGGATTGCACTATTTTCCACCATCTTTGTCATTACCCTTGAATTTAAGGTTTAACGCTTTATTTATGGTATAAAACCTAGCCTATAGAAATCCCTAGTGATCTGTGACTTTGATAGATATGCGAAAATAGTCTGATGTGACCCCAAAGATGAAATAGAGATCAAAAAATCTAAGGGGTATTCTGGGGATAAGAAGTAGAATGTAGACATTATTTTTGGAAGTCTAATGGATGAATCCAATGGTGCTATGAAATTTCAGCACCCCACTTTCTGAAGGTGTGGAAAAAATCACCCTTGAAATTTCCTGAAGGGTTTGAGGAAATGATTTAACCGTTGAAGTGAAGGCCATATGAACATTAACTGCTGGAATGGAAAATGATCTACTATGGAAGAGGATAGAAACGCTCTATTAGACACATAACACAGTTTTTTTTCAACTGTAAATAACTAGGGAACTTTGTAAACTAGTTCCCTAATCCAAGGGTTTTCAAAGGAAACCAACAACCTCCAATATAACACGAGCGATCTTTTTCCATCCCTACAACCAAAGAAAACCATGAAAATGAAGTGGTGACAGGTACACTAGTTATTCATTCAAGAATAGCGAACGCATTTCTGAATCCGGTTGTATTAATTCTTTTATATCCAAAAATATTTCTTGAATAATAACAACACCACCCAAAATCATGAATGTATAAGATGTCAGTGAGAATAGAAAATGGAGAAATCATTGCATCCCATAAATATAAGTCCACACCTATCACAATATGTGTATTGAACATTCCTACAGACCTCGTCATAATCTAGATGGTATAATTTGATTAAATTCTTAGAATGGATAGGATTTCATTATACAAATCGAACAAAAATTTCCATGGAAGGGAAATCAATATCCATATTGAGAATTAACCCCCGATTTTGTACAAGTAAATGAGGAGGACTAATCTTATTTATTACAATAATTTAAATCATGGATATTTTTTCATTATGATAACATATATCATTCACAGATTATTGAGTCTATGGATGAAACTATCCTTAAAGACATGCCTATTGTGAGGGAATTTTCTGAAGTGTTTCCTAAGGAATTTCCAGGTCTTCCTCAAACAAGAGATGTTGAATTCACAATTGATCTTATACATGGGGTGTCTCCAATATCCAAGACTACATAAAGAATGGTTGTTTTCGATTTAGAGTAGATAAAGAAACAACTATAGGAGAATCTTGATAATTGTTTTATACACCTATGTTTTTCACCATTGGGTGATTAAATCCTCTTTATGAAGAATAAGGATGATTTAATGCACATTTGAATTGAATATAGTGTTCTCAACAAAAAAATAAAGAAAATGTATCCTCATCAACTAATTGATGACTTCTTTGATCAGCTACATGGAGAACAATTCATATCCAAGGTGTATTTTCAGTAAGGATATTACCGTGTAAGGGTAAAAAAAGGGATATCTAGAAGACTACTTTTTGAATAAGGTATGTGCACTATGAATTCATAGTAATGCTGTTTGAAATCACTAATGCTCTTTAAATATTTATGTACTTCATGAATAGAGTCCTTAGAGAATACCTGGACAAATTTGTGGTAGTCTTTATAGATGATATAATAATATAATCCAAATCCATGGTAGAGCATGAGGATCACATAAGAACTATACTATAGACCTTATGAAAAGAGAATATTAATGAAAAGTATGGAAAGTGTGAGTTATTCATGAACTGGTCTCATTCTTGGTTCATATCATCACACGTTATGGGATATCAATGGATTCCACCAAGATAGCTACAACTGAGTGATGGCCAAGGACAACATCAGTGACTAATATCCTTAGATTTTTGGGGGTTTTCTAGTTATTATCAATGATTAGTGAGAAATTTCTCACTATTTTTAAGGGCTTTTACAAAGATAACTTGTTAGGGGGTAAAGTTATCTTGGAGTGATGAATGTTGAGAGTGCTTCAAGGAGTTGAAAATGATGCTTATCACTATGCCCATGCTCACACTACCCACAAGTGGAGAACATTTTGTGGTATTCAGTGATGCTTTGGAGAAGGTACTAGGATGTGTGTTGATGAAAAATGAAAACATCATTGCCTATTATTAAAGGAAATTTAATGTTCATGATAGAAACTATGAAAAACATGATCGGGAGTTGGCTGTAATAATATTCCCTTTGAAAATTTGGCAACATTGCCTCTATAGGGAGAAGTGAGAAATACATATGAATCAAAAAATTCCCAAGTATATATTCACATAGAAAGAGATGAGTATGTGAAAATGATAATGGTTAGAGCTGATCAAATACTATTACTGGTCAATCCATTACCACCTTGGGAAAGCGGACAAGGTGGCAGATTCTCTAAGTAGAAATGACAAACTGATTCTATTATTAATGGAAATTAAAAAGGATCAAATATTATTTGATATGATGAGGATGGAAAAGGGAGTCATAATGAATGGAACATAATCAACCTATTAAAAAATTATTTCTCAACCGTCTCTTTTCGATAAGATAAAGGATACTCAGAAAGATAATGAGGGAATATAGAAGAATGTGGAAATTATTAAAAAAAGGGAAATCATTGGTGTTCAATGTTAATGAAAAATGAATTTTTAGATTTGGGTAAAAACTATGCATTCCATCAAATATGAAGTTAATGAAACAACTTTTGGATGATGCACATAGTTTGAATTTATCCATTCACCCAGAAACACAATAATGTATCATGATCTCCCAGAGAATTATTGGTGGGATAATGTGAAAAAGGAGATCGTGAAGTATAAATCAAGTTCCCGGGTACATTAAAAATGGAAGGATGAGAGGCAGGTGTCCAAGGGTATGATGCAAGAATTACCCATATCAACATGTAAATAAAAGAACATCACCATGGGATTTTTCACTAGACATCTGAAGACAGAAAAAGAAAAAAATGTTATCTGGGTTGTTGTGTATCGTCATACAATGGATCCACACTTCATTACAATCCAGGATGATTTCTCATTAGATTATCTAGCATTGATATACATCAGATAAGTGGTAAGGTCTAATTGAATACCTGTATCTATAAGAATTGATAAAGATATATGATTCTCTTCTACGTTCTGGAAGCATCTCCAACATGTTTTGAATACTGAGGTGAACTTTAGTACAACTTGTCATCCTCAAACTACTGTCAAATATTATTGGTCTATCCAAAAACATGAGGACATGTTGATAGCATCTTCAATGGTCATCAATGGAGGAAGGGACAAAACATATTACCCTGGTTGAATTTTCTTACAATAATTGTTTCCACTCAAGCATAAAAATGGCCCATTATTTAGCTCTTTATGGGGAGAGGATCAAAACACCAACATGTTGGGATGATGTTGGGGAGAGAAAACTCTGAGTTCAACAAATGGTCAATTAAATGGAGGAGAAGGTTATGAAAGTATAAAAGTACATTAAAGATTTTCAGGATTGAGAAAAGTGTTATTCTCATAATCATTGATGAGACATAGAGTTTGATGTGGGAGAAATGATATTCTTCTACATATCACTCTGGAAGAGAGTTATGAGATTTTTTATGAATGGAAGGATTTGACTAATGTATAGAGGCCCTTTTGAAATCCTTGGTCATAGTAGAGTAGTGGTATATCCATTAGCACTCCCACCGAACCTATCTATAGTACATGATGTATTCCATGTATCACTCTTGAGGAAGTACCTATCATACCCATCACATGTAATAAATCCAGAGGTGGTACCATTAGAAAATTACCTCTCATTTGAAGATAAGTCAGTGAACATATTAGATCATAAGGAAAAAGTTCTATAAAATAAGACAATGACCCTTGCAAAAGTGTTGTGAAAAATCCACACGTTTGAAGAAGAAATGTGGGTATTAGATGAAGTGATGAAGAAGAGTTAACCTCATTCATTTTATTATGGGAAAAAAGAAATTTCAAGGGAGAAATTTCTTAAGTAGGGAATATTGTAACAACCAAAACATTTATTAATAAAAATTCATCTTGGCCAAATTAAGTGTATTATTATCTAAAATTGTTATATAAAACATATAAAAATCCTTGGTATTATGTTTTTTGTTTTTAAAATAACGTTAGGAATTTTTACCTTTCTTAATACAGTCGTTGATTAGTGATCACTTGATTAGTATAAATATAAGACTTTATCAAATCCAGTTTACATAGAAAAAAGGAATTGATGGCCTCATCCAGTAAAAGTACTCCATAAAAATCTCATTCGTTTGATCTTGGGAATGAGGTAGAATCACTAGGCTTATCTCTTGACCAAGACCAAGACAATCTTCAATGCGTTAAGCTTGAACCGATCCAGCTATGGGAGAATTGAAATTTAATAGAGATTACCACCTCAGCGATGTTATCCAAGTCACGCCAATAGTATGTCACCATTGTACACATTACCCTTAAGTTGTATGCATGTGTCATAAAGAATTATGTAACAATAAAATAGCTCTATAATTATGTGCATTATGTTTTTATATAATACTGAATACACATTGGTTTTTTATTTTTACTTTGTGAATGGTTTTTACAGAAAAAATAGTATTTTTAGTAAATATTCAATAAAGAAATATATTTTAATGAATTCATGTATTTTTTAACAAAATAATATTTTAATAAAATTTTATTACTAAATTACTATTTGTTTAATATAAATGATCATATAATTTTTTATACAATCGTAATTTTTAATATGGATTGAAAACTGTATTTTTCAAAACCATGAACTTTCCATAAATTTGATTTTTTATTTTAAAATTTTAAATAACATATTTATAAAATTATTTAGATAAAATTAATATTATTTTTGGAATTCAAATGTCCAAATTATCTAATGGGGATTTTTTTCATAATTTTATTAGTTGGTTGAACTATTTGGTAAAAATTAAATACCGTTTAAATATTTAATGTGTTTTACGACAACATAATGACCCAATAGTAGTTTAATAGAATAATATTAAAAGGTTGTTAAGAAAATAAATGTTTTTCTGTTAAAATAATGTTATTTTAGAATTTTTTAATTAATTTTATCATTCCTTAGTAGACCCTCCAAAACATATAATATATTTTCTATGTTTAAAATGAATACCTTGAGAGTGTGACTCATCTCCACATATGGAAGAAAAATATTTTAATCAGTTCATCCATTGGAAAGGGAAACTATTCTGAGATATATTGAAAACAAGAATATTGGAAAAGTATTTAATATTAATGTTAACATTATTTGATATTACCATAGTGTTACACTCTCTCAATAAAATCCAGAGAAGCTACAGATTAACCTTTTAATGTCTTATCTATTAAGGTAGAAGATTCATCAACATGAACATATATTTATCCTGGGGATTCCTTCTCTGTTCTAGATTAATCATCTCTCAAAACCTTGAAAGAAAAGAGAGATTCAGATCCATTATGTGGATAAATGTTATTACCAAAGGGTATCCAGAAATTCATTATGCCCGAGGACAGTATAAAAACTTGTTCCTATTAAAAACGCTTTAGACCAATCTCATTTCCCTCTTTCTTTTTTTTCATAATCTTGAGGATAAGTTTAAAAAACTCCCCTTGGAAAGAGAATACTTTTGTAATGGTTGAAGATTATCATTCTCCATTACCCTAGTCATGATTATCAGTCCTGCGGAAGGTACTGAAGACTTGGGGGGATCATTTGATGCGTTGAAAAGAGAAAATGTAGGTTTATACCTTGGTGACATGAGAACCTATCTGGATGTTTTGTCCATGAATTCAAGCTAAAAAATAAAATTTCATTAAGATTAATGATGGTTAAAGGTAATGTAGAATTGATACAAATGAAAAGGAAAATATATTTTCAGTATTAACATAAATCTCTCATTCTGCCACAAGGTTAATAATTACCCATGATACATCATCCATGACATTATCTGGTGAAGAATCATAAGGGGATTTAATGTCCCCCATGTTCGATATCTAAATAAAATGTTGGAGGATTTCCCATGCATCCCAAAGTATACGGTTCAAGACTGGAAAAAAGTTAATGGAAGAAGGAGGCACATAATTCAACCCTATTATGGATGGATTTGGAAAAAACATAACATATTCAGAATGCTGAGACCCTTCAGGCCTGCCTTCATCTTCATAATGTTTAACAGATGGGATATAAAACTCATTCTGATGGAAGCTGCCTGATTGCCTTGGTTTCTAAGGTATTTATTATCTATCTGTATCATTCCTATTATACCTTCAACAAAGATGTTTTTAGGGCTATGAAACATTTAAAATTTATGCATCATATTTTGATATGGACTTCATACAATGATTAGTATACACAAAATTTTCTTTCCCACCACTCGATATATTACTTTTGTAAAAGCCCCATGAGATTATAAAGAATCCAAACCATTTGAATATCCATCTTCCAATCCGATTGATTCATCTAATAAGTGTAATGTAATTGAAAATTTTGATGTCTTGAAATCCATTTGAATCAATAAATATCTCACTACCATTGGGGTTTTCTCATGTCTAACATACGTTGATAAAAAAGGGTTTGATATGTGAAAGAATCTGAACTGATGAGAAAAACAATAGGGGATGTAAGACTCACTGATAATTTCACCGTCAATCCTGGTCGATAATATAATATCTATGAATTCCATAATATAACACCTCATCTCATGATTTTATTCCTTACCATAATCAATAAAAGTCCTAGTTGGAGGGTTACCAAAAAGAATGAAGCTGAATTCTTTTGATACATTCAATGCCCTCAGCACTACATCTAGTCTCAGGTTATGGCACCGAATACCAAAAACATTCATTAAAGATGGATTGAATTTACCATTGGGGACTCTAAATAAATTCAACAATGAGTATGATGAAGAGTGTGCCTCAATCCTGCCCCATAACACTTGGAATGTTAGTATAAGTCTACATGGAGACTCTTCTTTGAATAAATACAGCAGATAATGGTACATTTCTTCTGATAGAATAATTTCTATCCAAAAGTTCATTTTTTCTACCAATTTTTCAGTGATAAAAAAATTTACTGGCCTTACACCGCCTACAAACTAGTAAACTGGAAGAAAGTAAATTCTTAGCCACATGATAAGGAATCCGTCTAAGCGTATCATTGCATAAATGTCATATTTGACATTATAGACCCATTGCTTATAGTCACATCTCTCCAATGTAGTCCAATATGTTCTTCAAATACTCTAGTTATCAATATGAGGACAAATAGTATGATGTCCATAGGTGGTACCTTTCTCTATTATTGGTTAGAAAAGGCTTCCATCCACACACTATAATGAATATCTTTCCTGTATTTGGGTAATTTATTTCCAATTTTCAATAGTTTTTGTGTCAATGGTGGTGTTCTGGTAACATCACCCCATTTTGTAACTGGATAAATAGACCCATCATACATTTTCCCAAGAATGGGAAGCCCTGATATTTTGTAGGTAACCCATAAACTAATTCCAGCTTCTCAATGTGTCAAATAGATGGAATTTGTTTGCAGACTCCATCAACTCATTAATTTATTACTGCAATTTTTTTAAAAAACATAAGTTTTTCCCATCTAGACAGCTGCATAAATGTAATCATCTGATACCTCTATCCTGAATTTTCCACAAGTTCGATGCCCCCAAAATTCCTTCATCCATTTAGGTTTAACACCTCCACCAGAACAAAGATCCCAATCTTCCTTCCAACATTTAGACTGATCTGTTTGAGAGGCACGATTGTTTGAATCATAGAAATGTGGTCTTATCTCTAAAACTATATCTTTTATATTCAGAGTAGAACTACTATGATGTACGATGTATCCAATAGGGATTGTTCTCCCACGAACTTCCATGCCCCTCATGGTAATATTCCTGAAATGAAAATTGGAGTATTGAATAAATCAATTCATTGGGATGTATTTCTTAGTTGAGAGAATTTGGGAATCTTGGAAAATACCATGCCCATACAGGGGAAGATAGTAACTCCCAAGGTATTCACTTTGATATAAAATTAAACTTTTCAATATTTCATGAAGATTACTTTCAACAACATCATAATAATCTTGTCTGACGATCTTCATCATCTCAGTTTGACGTGCATTATTTTCTTCAGTAGAGGTTATAATGTAAGCCATTTACAGTAAATGAATTATCAAACACCTCTTATTCGTTTGGAATTTTGTATTAATAAAATTTAAATTTCCACTTAAATGAATATGAATATTTGTAAAAGGAAATTCTATATAGAGTTGCTTCGATGAGGTCAGTTGAGTAGGTCCTTCGAAATTGGTCCTATCAGAACTAATATAACGAAGTTTATTAGCATAGCTCCATCTCTCAAGTAGTTTCACATTGAGAAAATATCAATGAAACTATACAAGAGGACAATGTGTTGAGGTTGGAGGAACAATTTATAGACTGAGAGACAAACAATATGAAAGTGAGGGTGAAGAATTTCAAAAATGATTTAACCTATTAATAGACATCAGAAGACCATCACAGTATTCCTGCAAGAAATATCAATCTGACAGAATTTAACAAAATATCTACATTGAATTCTTTAGTGGTTCAACAATTACTCCATACTCCTTTCCCCATAATTTTTCCTCTGGACACATCCCTATTTCTCAAAGGATCCAATCCTAAGGGGGGGGGGGGCTTTTGTTGAAACTACTTAGTAAGATAAAAAAAACTATTAATGCACCCAATATATTTCAAATACTCAAGATGATGTTCAAATAAGTAAAAAGATAGAAAAAGATTCAAGGTCCTACGTGGAAGCCCGTAGTGGAATACCCACACGATAGACCTGTGCGATAGACCTATGGGGTAGACCCCAACGACAGACCTTCGAGGTGGTATACATTCTATACCTTTATGGGGAAGATCTATGCAGAAAGACTACATGGTGGACCTCTTACAACAAATATATTTCGAACCAAAACCCCTCATTTCCTAAATATAGGACCCTTGGGCTCCTCATTTGACAAATTAAAAATTTTAATGACTTCCAAAAGCTCCCATTGCGTAGATATATCACCAAAATCTGACAAATTGTCACATGTAGATCTCAAAAAACATGAGATAATATATAATTTAATGGTATAAATATTTGTTGATAGTCTTTTAGAGTTCAAAGAATTAATAGGATTGGTTTCCCTATTTAATGCATTTTCTTCCATCATTGCTCAGGCCTAGGCTTCACACCTGTGCGAAAAACCTGCATAACAGACATATGCAGAGTACCTACCTTGCAAGATTATGGATTATATAAATGCATTAAACTCAAGAAAATAAATTTAATATATTATTCATTATTATTGAGGGTAATTTCCCTGAATTAATATAAAATAAATTCAAATTCAATTAAAAAACATTTGTTCCACAGTACAATATATTATGAAATAAATTCCCTATATTTTTAGAATATTTCATTTATTTACATGGGCTTCCTATGTTTTTTAAACTGCATGAATGGTTCTGGGGCATGGAAACCCCCTAGGATGGTTTGGGTAGGCCAAGAAGAACCCAAATGAGCATGAACTGATTTGGGATGAATAAAGAGTGTAGATGGGAATTTCCTGGTGTGTGGGTACGGGAAAAGCCACTTCATAGGGTGAATCTCTTAAATAGAATAAGAATTTTTTATTTTTGATTTTTTTATTAAATCTAACCCATGAACAACCAATTGAGTTGTATAGATTCCATACACAAGGGCTTTTATTTTTTTATTTTTTTTATTTCAAAATCCTATTACATAGGTTTAGAAAATTTGGTTTAAAAAATCATCAACCTCATGGGACTATATATATATATATTCTGTATATATTCATACGCCTAAATATATATGCACCTATTTATATATTTCATATATATATATATATATTCACGCACCTATTAATATATATATATATATATATCTATATTCACATGCATATATCGTATATATATAAATATAATATATATACATATAATAATATTTTTTTAAAAGGTATTGAAAGACACCTCGAAACACTATTCACTTGTTTATTTCATGGGTTATTTTAACTTGAATAGTATACTGGGTTCTATTCGCATGATTATAATAAATTTTTTTAAACATATTATAAAATAATTAACTAGATAACCATTTTATTATGTAATTTTTTCCAAAACATTATAATATCATTATTCAGATGTCCATAAAAAAGTCATTTGATATTCGATAGAGATTTTGTCAATGGTGTTAAAAACATTGTGTTATCCTCTAGATGAATTAATTAAGAATTAATTTTAATGATACATTATTAAATACACAATCTATATGATATCAATTATTGATACTTGGTGCATAATAGAGTACTAAAATATCCATAATTTAAAAAATTTCACAAAGTGATCGACATTTTGACATCACTTATTTCTTAAAAATATCCCAATAAGAACCCATTGATCCTGTTTAATTTAAATTAATAAATATATATATATATATATAACCAATTATCTTGTAATTACAACTATAATGGTGTTGAAATCATCATCAGATATCCTCACCCAATGGACCTAAACACTAAACACTATAGACCATCAAGACGTGCTTCAAAAGATTAATAATATGTCAAATATTATTTTCAGAAATCATTAATATAAATAAATTCCATTAACACACTGATTATCCCATGAGTTGTTCTCCATTAAAAAAATATTGGATTGAAGTGCTCTAATCCAGGCATCTCCTCTCTAAAAAGATGGATTATGGACTGAGGAGCTCCCAAAATCATCGGATGAATAGTCCCATGAATTGAAAACCCATTCATGCTTAAATAGTCATGTTAATGCTTATTGAAATACTGCTTGGGCCCCTAGACAAACATAAACTCATTAATAATCCAAAAAATGAGTTTTATTACCATTTAACCATGTCATAAATATTATTCCATTTTTATATCATAAAACACTATAATGAATATATTTCATAATCAAAACCATCCATTAACTCAAATGATATTCTATCATCATATATTTTTCCATGCATTAACTACATATTTTTAATATTATTAATAAATATTTTTATTATAAATTATTATAGTCGTGAATAATATGAATTTATTTATTTCATCAAAATAATTTAATCATGGAGAATACCTGATCCAATGTTGAGGACCACTATGTCCTAAACTCTATCTCTTAGGATTTGGCCCATAATTTGGAATAATTTAATTATGTAACACATTATGATATTAACTTGATAGTATTGAACACTACTCATATGGTAAGTGTGGATATGAGAATCTCATCAAGTCCTTCAAGGGAATAAGGTATAGTCATAGAAACATCCTCTATAAACCTACTCCATAAAATATAATCTCTTTTATGGTGATATATCATAACATAGGATTCACACATTTCATCATCACTATATCAAGCCTTATAATTTATTATACATACTCGATAGTCTTTCAATTTTCTACCATTTCCATGGATCTAGAAAAGTTATTAAAATTGTAATTACCTATGTTCTAAATGACTCTTCCTTTTGGAAGAGAAAATTACTATTATTACCCTTACAATAATTTCATACTACAAATGACATAGCCCACCCTTTTTAACCACCATATAATTAATTCATTGATTTTAATAAACATGATTAAATTTTGTGATTATTTTTTCAATAAAATTTGATTTAATATATATTTATATGATCAATAATATATTAATATATTAATAAATAAGTTTTATCTAATGCTATAAAAAATATATTTTACATATATTTTAATGATAAAAAAATTCACAATAAAAAAATTACATATTTTATAATTGGGAAACTGATAGATGGTCAAAAACAATCTAATGGTGATAAGTAACCAAAAAAGAACAAAATGGAATAATTAAACAACATTTTAGAGTATAGAACATGGGAAATTGTAATATGGTAGAAAATATTACAAAATTAGTACCATGATATAGTGTTAGTAAATGTTATTAATGAAATAAATAGATGTCAAAAATTGAGGTTGGATGGAATTATGATTGTCAACCAATTGACTCAGAATATTTCATTTATATTAGTTATAGTCATGTATGTGATCAAATTAATGTGTTGATTGATATATACAGAAAGAATGATTTTTACCATAATAAAAGGTTTTGATTAATGATGAAATTACTATAAAATTCTAATATACATTCAATATTTTATTTAATAATCCAATAAATAAATGTTTATTTATAATTCATTTTCATTTGATGAGGATATTTATATTTAAATACATGAACGAGGAAATCAAAATCAATGGATGATAAAGTGATTCATGAAAAATTTCATATACTTCTAAAAAATTAAACTGATTGATATTAATGATAATTTCAAACCCTACTCACTAGATTTATTAATAACCATAATAAGGCATGCAATTATGACTATATTCATTGGCTAGAGAAATGTGGGTTTAATTAATGTTCTTCTAAAAGGATATTATTTTATTTTAAATTATAAATATATTTTACTTTTTCTAACATTTTTTAAATTATTATATAAAAATGGAAAATATGAAATATAAAATATTTATTAAAAGTACTTCACACCTATACTAAAAAAAAGTATGAGGTACAGTTCAGCTGATTAAAATAAGATATATATTATATATATATATTAAACAATTTATGCGATACAAAACATCATAATAATTATATTTTTTTAATATATATTATGATTGATTATTCATAATCCTAAGACACCTCTACCCCATGTTAGATATTTTTGATGGAGGCTCATTTAAAAAAATAGTTTCTGAGATATTTTCAATTAATAGAACCTTATAAAATCATTACATAATGAATAATTTCTTAGCTAATATATATTTTTCATAAATAGTGTATACATTGTTTCTTATATCTTTATATGGTTATATATTATATGAATCATATATCATAGTTTAAAAAATATATATTCATTATATTTTATGAATCTAGTTTATTATGATAATGTCAGAAGGTGGATTTTTGGAGTCTCACCATGATAGTACTTAATAATGAACAAATAGGTGTACATGAACATGATAAAATTTAACATATGAGGGTAGATATTGAATATATTAAATATAGTAAATATTAAAGAGTAATATAAGAGGCCCTATACTTTGGATTGGTCAATAATATAAATAAACACAAAAAAATCCATGTTACAAAGAGCCACACAAACATAGATTTGAAGCTATGAAACCCCATAAATGCCTACCTTATCCAGGGTAGTATTGTTTTTCACAATAATTTATCAAAAATTTTATGTAGTAAATTGTTGATACCTTCATGTATTAAAATATTATAGGGTGAACATGATTTTGATTTATATCTATCAACACCCAAATATTTACTTCTTCCATGAATTATAATTTATAATTTTTTAGATAATACTCTATACAAAAAAATAACTTTCAAAAGATTATGTGAGAGTTGGAATTTATTTAGCTCATTAGATTTGTGTCAAGAAACATGTTACTCTTGATTATTGTGATATTTAAATGATCATATGTGTTTTTAAAATATTCATATCATAGATAATTAATCATATAAGGAAATATATTGTTATTTAAATATATCATTCAACATTTATTTTGAATGAATTTTTTAAAAATAAATAAAAGTGTTCTAAACTAATCTAATAAATGTTAGAATAAGGAATAGACTATCCCTTTTAGATAATTACACATATTATCTATTTTATAAAATAATCATCTTAAGGATTAATATATTATCCTAAATTGTTTAATGATAATCAAATATCTCATCGTTAATTATTATGAAATAATTTTATGTGAAAATGTAAATTTTCAATGATATTAATATAATAAATTAGTTCATGAATTTGTGATAATGTTAAAATTCTAGTTAGTATCACATAATATTCTAGAGAATACTTTTGGAGATTGGTGATGAGTTAGTGTGAGATTTTTAGGCCTTTAGAGACATATAATAGAAGAATAAAATAATATATATTATATTATGTGTGAACAATTTCTCCAAAATAATTGAATATATCCCAAATGTTGCATCATATGAAAAATCCTAGACCGTCATTATGTTTGGGATGTAGGGATTATAATAGGCGGGGAATGACCATTCTATATACATATAAAATTTACCCATAAATAAAAATAATTTTCAAAATCATTAATTCATAACATCTAAAAATATTAGTTTGTATTCTTTATTGATTTGGAAAATAATTATCATACACACCGCAAAAATATCCCAGTGAATTTTAAAAAAGAGTTAAAAACCCCTACCTTTTCTATAGTATTGAATTTCCATTTCTAATGGTGTCTAATTAATACTCAAATTTAAAACATAAAAATATGATAACCCTTATGAAAAGTAGTATAACCAAAAAATGAAAATAGAATATCCACCAATATTAATTAAAACTAAATAACAATCGACTAATTGTTATATAACTACTAAATTTCCTATAAATATAAAAATAACTCAAATAAATAATTTAGATCATCTATACATCCTCATAAATTAATCTAATATTAAATAATCCATATGTTAAAACCCTTAATATTCTTTTACTGTAGACTAATAATTAATAAAATGTGAACATCTAATTATAATAGATATTAATAATTAGGGTAAGAAACATGATTGGTGTTAATTTTAAAATATTTTGGAAAAATAAATAATTCTCCCAGATATGAAGGAATGAAAATTTTAAAAATAATATTGGGAAGTAAAGATGATATTAGGGGGGTGAATATTTCATTATATTTTGTATGAAAAATTACCTATGATCAACCTTAATACAATAAAAAAAATTTGGTAGAAGAATACCTCGTGGTATCCTTGGAGAAATTCACCACTAACATGGGATAAGAGTGGTTAATACAGGGGAATGAGGGGGTGAAAGGGTTGGATGGGAAATAATATTAAATAACCCATTCTAATGTAAATATAACCTAGGACTACTGAGTACTCATCTTGGGGATACTCTAAAAAAGTTTGTACCCAATTGGAACTCACTTTTATATGAGGCACTCCCAGATCTCAACACCTACCACATGGTAGATGGTTCCACCTACTTCCCCATGAATATAGGTACCACAACCCTGAGACTAAACCAAACTTATAAAAGAGCAATTGAATCACCATAGTAACACAAATAACATCAAAATTCATTCATAAACGTCATAATTGATGTTCATGGAACAAATAAAGTCAACTCATCAAAAATGATAATATAAAATACCTCACAAATTAATTATCCAGTTTTTCAGAAATACCCAACTGTCACACATAATTATATCCACAAGGACACAATAATTTAAAACTAAATGACCATAAAATATTTCCTCATTAATAATAAAACCAAAAATTTTATTGTGATATTTTTTAACTAAGATAATACTAAATCCATATAAAATTATCCAAACTACTACAATGATATAAGCCACAACTCAAATATAGGTTCACCAAGCCTAAATATTTCAACAAAATCAAAAATATAAAATCAGTAAGAAGGAATATTCAAATACAAACTCTAGTATAAATCCAAAATTCCACACTATGTTTCAAATGTATAAATCATATATCCCAATAAAATCCCCAAATTCTATAAAATTATATTTCTCATAGGGTATTCCTACTTCACAAACTACAACCCATATCTACAGTCATCACCACTTATAAAATGCATGATCCCATAAAATATTACAAATCCTAGATTTTCAATTAATTTTAATACCAAAAACATATTCTAATCAAAATATAACAAAAAATTAGACAGTCACCCACGTTCTAATAAATATCATATATTTTTTATATTTCAAAATATAGCACAATGATTTGTTAAAAACATAATGATATTGATACAATCCTCAAAAATTACCAACCAACTTGTTACGCACATATATAACTCCTTCAATAATAATAACTTATGTTTTATCCAGGCCTATCATACCACCAGATTATAATTTTCAAAAACATTTTCTTGTTTTAAAGGCTATAAAAAAGATACATTTAATATTCATATATAAATTCCATATAATGAAAAAATAAGATATATAAAATCTAATAATTTTTAAAATATTATTTTAGAAAATACTTTTCCAAATCATCTTTACAATGAATTCTTAATTTCTAAATCATCACCACATTTATAAATAATGTGTCCATTTTAATGAATATAGTATAGATTCGTTTCAACATTTTTAAATCATGAAAATAATTGAACAATTAATGAAAAAGAAACTAATAAATAAAATATTGTTAGGAATGGATTAGAAAATACAATATAATTCTACTAATATTAATTTATTATAAAAAAATAAATATTAAGAAGAAAAAAACAATTGAAAATATGTCACAATATTGGGAATAAATTTTTGCGTAATATTTTAACACATAACCGGTTCAATAAAACCACTAATTTTTTATAATTTTTTTCATAGAAATAGTATATTATATGATACATAAAAAACATAATACCATGTATACAATTTATATACTAAAAATTGAATAAATTATTTTCTATCTGGTAAATTATATATCAATTCTATATTACATTATGATAGGAAATAGATATGATAATTTAATTTTAGCATATATATTAGTACATTTATTATCATAAATATATATTAATGTGTTATTTATGAAAAAATTTATTTCTATAGTAGTTCTTTTTTTAATAGTTAAGAGTTATATAATTTAAAGAACCTAAATAATTTATCATTCCTCATTGTTCCATTAGATCACTTGCTGCATAAATTTATATAATATTTTAATTTTTGTAATTCATTTAACATTTAACATGAAATTATCCCAATTTCATTTTATGATACAAAACCAACTACCTTACTAAAGCATATAGTTGTAAGATAATATTGTAAGGAACTCCTGGAAATATATGTTTCATCTATATTCACATTGGTAGGGACTACACATGGTGTGAAAATGGTGTTCTAATAGTCCTATCTCTACAAATACAATAAAATAATATATCATTTATATCTATAAAATAGTACTCTAATTCAATTTTTAATAACACTAACCCTATTTCCTGAACTATACCCATGTCAATAATTCCAATTATAACAATATAACACCTTGATCCCCAGGGGTTTTCGACTAATACCATTGGTTTTATTATACATATTGGGATGATTTACCCATTGGGGATTTCATAATAATCCTTAAAAATGTTTATCTGATGGACCAGAATGACAGATTAAGATATCTAATGATCCCATGATATAAAAACAAACCACATGATAAAAATAAATGATATTATAAAAATAATGATATCCCATTTTTATTGATGTTACAAACATACAATTATTTAACATCATACCATAATTACAATACCGTATACAATGTAGAAAATTAATAAAACCAAATAGACTTGGAAATGATAAAAAAAGCCTCATGAATATATATCAATGTATTCTAACTCAATATGGATCATAAATACATGAAATTATGATTTAACCTCACTATCTTATGTTGTAATCAATAACTATCTATATACATTCAATTAAAGAAATGAAGCATTTGAAATTACATGTATACTATGGATTCTATAAAGTACATAAGAATATAAATACTTTGTAAGTAACCATAAATGCACCTCAACATAATAATGAGTAAGTATATGTATAAATGGAAATGTCTTCATATAATCCAAAAATAAGAATAAAATTTTTGGTAATATTACCAACAGAAAAGGAATAGATAGTGCACAAACTATTGACTGGTAGAAAATGTCTATAACATAGTTACTCCCTATAGTCAGAGGTTTTATTCATATAATCAGTTAATTTTTATCAAGCCTTTTCTTTGTAACACATTTCTGTGAAGGATAATACTGAATCTAATTTCCTCTAAAATTTAGCATAAAATAGAGTTATTTTGTAATCACGGACCATGATAATGGGATGATGTATTATATTTTAGAGCAACATCAACCCATCCCATAGGAAAGTGTAAATTGTGTTTGTTGGTATGGTTACAACGAGATTCCCATACAACATTTATCTCCAATAGTAAAAATAGCTACATATAATTATATAACAACTATATATATAACCCATTATGAATTCACACAATCTATCAAAATTATTTCCATGCTCATAGAAACAATTAAATTAATGGAACAATAGGCCCAATATATCCAATGTAAGTCAATATTTATGAGGTTGTATCATATATAATATCTATATAACATAATCAAAAATTAATCCTAAATATTTAAACGAATATTATAATTCTATATGTATTATATTAAGGAATAATATTAAAGAAAATATTTCAAATTAATTTGGGAACAAATCATGTAAAAATATTTCTAAATGGATTTTATAGTGTTGTTCAATATCATCATATGGTATAGTGTCTGAAAATTATATTCTTCATTAAATTATATCCAAAAGGCATAAAATTATTTTGGGTGTCACATGTTGGAATTAATAATACACCATTTATAAAAATAAGCCTCTTTTTGGTCATAACCAATACATATGTGTATTAACAAAAATAAACAAAATAATGAGATATAGAATTTGAATAGATAATTATTTTAATTAATTTTATTTCAATAATAATTATCCCTTCCAAATATATATTGTTTTATTATGAAAATTTATATTGAAAATAATAAAACAACTAATATAATTATACAAAATTTACAAAAATAATAAATTTTATTTTTTATAAAAATTAATTTTGTGTTTAGACTAAATATTAATTTCAAAAGAAAAAAAATGTGTAGGATCCACATAAATTTGTTCCACTAATTAATAAATTCAATTATCCATAACGAAAACTCTTAAATGTGTTTATATTTTGACCAGTGACTTATAAGTCATTTAGAAAACAATACGAATAAATAACACTATATTAAGATGTGTCAGGTAGTAATCCAAGATAAAACATGAAAAAATACTCAAAAATTAATATTGAATGTAACATTATATATGAAAAAATAAATATTGCTTCATAACATGAATAAAACTATTTACACCGTGTCCTCCAAATCGAATCCGACAACATTCTTAAGTATGGACTCATATAAAAGGATGAACACACTTATTTATCAATAATATGAATTGATTCTATTTTCATGAAAAAAATCATATTGTAATAGATAATTCGTAATGAAATATAAGGAATTATAAATAACACATTAAAAAGAATCAAATTAGGCTTATTAAATAAAGTCTCTCTCATAGAAATCATAATATATGTTTCGAAGACAGTATTAGAAATGAAAATCTTATTAAAAATAATTAATACATTTTTCATTAAATCTCATTTCAAAACAAATATATAATTATTAAAAAATAAAATTATGTCCCAAAAATTCATGATTTATAAAAAATAGTTTTTATTGTTTATTAATAATTTGGATATTATTCAGTTTGAATATTTTAAGCATAGTCTAAAAAATCATTAGAATGGTTTAAATCGCCAAACATTTTAAAATATTAATATTACGAATAAAAAATACCTACAAAGAGTACCGTGATAGATACCAATAACATCTTATAATCATTAGATAATGCAGTGTAACAAATGACACAAAATTAAACATAGAAAATAATTACTGAATATTAAATCCCATATAAAAAATATTAAAATAACTCCAAAAATTCTCAACATCATAATTATTCAAATCCATAATTTAAACCCTATATATATCCTTTATTTTAATTCTAAATTCATATAATCATAATGATAACCAATGTATCAAATTATTCAACATAAAATGTAAATAAATTGAAGGAAGCCATCTTATGAATGCTTTTATTAAAAAAATGAATCATAATACAAAATTTTAGTGGTTAATTCACCATATCATAATGAAATTAAAATAAAAAACCTATCCAACATAGAGATAAATATGGAAAATAAGTGTGGGAAATATAGAATAAATAACAATGTTAGATTACATTTTATGGAATACAAATAAATGCCCATAAATCACAGTTAATACAAATATAAGAACATGATTGAGTATAATACACAGAGTACCCCAAGTATAAGCTTATGATTGGATGTGAATAAATTCACTTGAAGGAAAGGATAAAAGTGATAAATGTGTATAATGAGAGATTATAATTTTACATATTTTGTGGAAAATATAGTGGGGGTATATCAATTACAAACAACTGGGTTGACCGAGGAAATAATGGCTTACTTAGCAAACTAAAAATTATTCTAGGATCATTGGGTTTCCAATACCTTGAACCAGGTACACGATGCAACCTACTATCCTATGATTATAGATTACACTAACCTTATCCTAACCCAAACTCTTAAACAACTCAATAAATCAAAAAACATGTATGAAACACATATAATTTAATATGGAAACATATACACTCGAGTTTGAGACCCAAAAAAAATACTTCTCATCCAAACAAAAAACCTAATTCTGACATCACATAGATAACATAATATATCAAAAATACCACGATTTGATATTTAATTAGACCCATAAAATGATAGTTCATTAAAATCCATTATTTTTATAAAACCCTAATAAAAATTATAGATTAATAGTCATGACATGAAATATAACTATATATCACACTATTGTGTGATGTGGATATTATCACTTAAAATCTTGTTTTAAATTTAAAATTGAGATTTTTATTGAAACCCCATATTATATCATCAAGACCATGTAAACATACTTATATTTTATGAAAGATATAATATAAAGATTATTGATTCAGTTATTATAGATAGAAAGTATATTCATGTAATTCTTATATGTGACATGACTAATATGACTAAATGTGCATGTTTTCAATTTAAATGTTATGTTTTATTTCTAAAAATGGTTCAAATGATCATAAAAATAAGTATAATATAATGGAATGTCATGATGAATTATATAAAATTATCATCGAAACAATTTATACCAATATGGATCAAAAAACTTCTTCAGGACTCTCGATGAGGTTTAAATGAACCAACAGGTGTGTTTTAAATTAAATAATAATATTTTAGTTCCTAACATATATCTTCTTATAATAACTGAGAAAAAAAATCTCCCATTGTTATGAAACTATAGGTGAATTATTTATTGTTTAATTCTCAATTTTACTTAAAAATAAAAAGTCATTTCAATTAATGATTATTTAGAATGACCTAAAGGTATATTTACAATTTAAAGTATTAGATATGTTTAAAATTCTTTTCATATAACTAAAACTATGAGAAAACGAAAATATAGTTTTGATAATCTATAAAAATAATAACAATTCGCTTATACCATGTAAGAATGAATCCAATATAAACGTGACACATGGTGTGATTGATATGGATAGATGTTCATGTTTTCAGTAAAATGTGAAATTTCTTTCCGTAGAAAATATTACTTATCAATATTATTGGATATTAAATTCTCATATTTTTTATTTATCTTATGTTTTGATCCTACCCACCCTTTTATATAAAATATTTTTGGTGTTTGAGATTTCAGGATGAGGCTTGATGATATATCGACAATGTTTGAGAAGAAATCTCAATTGGGTGTACGTCATTGAATCACCATTCAGGTCGCACCGAAATAATCTGTACAATTTGATCTAAAAATATGTAGTTATTTTCATTGTAATCATTCCCAGAAATTAAAAAATGGAGTCTTAATATTGATTTAAAGGATTTTGTCTCATGTGTGACATAACATGGTGTTTGACATCTGTGTAAAGAAAATTAGTGTAATGGTGTTATTTTCCCTGGATGGGATTTATGGAATCATCGGTATTATCAAATCGTGTATCATATCAATTTTTTATAGGTTCTATTATCTTGGATATTATCACAATGAGGTTATAGGGTCTATTGAACATCTATCCCTTAGTTGGTTTTGATTTGATGCATTGATCATGCTAAAAATGTGTTAGATTTAGGGGGCTTATGAATCATGTTTTAGATATTTATAAGCGATTAATCTAGAATGTATTGGCCATAATTTATCTCACCATTATTCGATTGTTTTAGTGTAATCATAATACAATGAAGATATATCATACCAAAACCTATATTTTTCTGACCACATATAAATTTAGAGACCCCCATTACTTTTCTCAGATCACATAATTTGATATAAAACATTAATTGATCTAAGGATCATTTTTTGTGTATCTTGATCAAAAATTGGATTAATTTTAATCCTTATATTTAAAATTTCAATAATTCTTCTCTTTGAGGTGTGTTATTCACTTCTTTCCTTCTATTTTCAACTTTTTTTTCACATTGAAAATGTATTATTTTGTGGAGTTGTTCATTTGTATAAGGTTGTATTGGATTTTAAATATTTTCCGGTTATATATTGATAAGGGGATTTTTCATTTTATTGGTACTCAATAACATCATATATACTATTTGGGAATTCACAAAGAGTATCACAAAATTAGTTATGTTAGGTGGTTCTATAATTCAACATTGTTATATGTAAATATTTGATTAACATTATTTTTTACTATTTTGGGGATTTGTACATATTAGAATAATAAATATACTGAACCTCCAAAAAAATGGATTTTTGTTCAATGAGGTCATTCATATCTGTTAATTTCTTCCATGAATTTATGTGGGAATAAAACTCTATGATGATATTTCTAAAAAACCCTATTATTGATGATAATTGCGTATTAATTATATATAATTTCAAGTTAAAACACATATCACTAAAATATAATCAAATAAATATCTTAACTGAACCATTGAGGTGAAAATATTAGTATTTAATGAATGAAAATTTAAAATTAAAAGTGTTTGAGGTGAGGTTTATTAGCATAACTGTTTTTATATGCTTGTTGTTATTGTGTGGTCTTATTGGTATTTTAGTGTGGATATGTTTATGGTAGACTAGGGTGGTTTATCTGGTGTTTTGATAGTGTGTGTTTGGTAGATGGGATACATTAGCTAATTGTGTTGGCCATCAGGTCTACCTCGTTATTCCTATATTGGGTAGAAATTCTACATTTTTTAGTTAGTGTAAGGTAGCATCGATCCATGGGTTGGATTATATGGGATATAGGTATAAAAATAGAGTGTATTGTGATAGATGTTTTTGTTTCTGTTCATGATGGGTGTTGCGTTTTAGTATAGATTAATTTAGGTAATATAATATAACTAAGAATTATAAACATAGATATAGGTAATGACGGGAATTAATTATGTTATTGGTTAGAAATGGGTTTCCATTTAATATGGTACATGATGGATTAAGGAATTTTGGTTTGTTTGTAATTGGTAAATATAGAAATAGTGTCATGTAAAAGTTATACATGACTTGGATAATATTTACTATGGTTTTGTTGGGTATAAAGGATGATTGGTTAGTTTTTCTATAATTTGTAACAGGGATAGCATGTGGTGATTGCTGTTTAATGATGGGTTTTTGTATTGTTTGTCCAGTGATGTTGTTTACTATCTATATTGGTATTTTGTGGGATATATATATATATATGATTATTCTCTCTATTATTTTGGCACCCCTCGATTGTTGAATAATCTTACTAATGCCCATAGTTTTTATGTTCTGGGTATTTTACCCATCACCTAGGTTAATAAGTATGGATGATTATAAGCACCATCTTCTCGGGTCTCTCTATCAGGTCTAGTATAATAAATTAGATCAGTGGATGATTTGATGAGATATGGTATGGGATATAGAAGGTGAGATAAATATAAATACAAATATATGTCATATTGCAATCTATTTTCCTCAGGCATCCTGATGGTAGGGGTTTCAGTCTTTTTACCATATTCAATAAAATTATTATTTTTAATATGAATGCACCATAGTGGTATTGTTTTTATTCATTTTAATCTATTCAATTAAATTATTATTTTTCTTAATAATGAACCGTAGGGTATCACCCTAGGGTCGATCACAAGGCTGTTGCATCCACTCATTGTCTTCCTACAGTCACTATTATTATATACCTAATATATAAGTAACTTATATAATATATATTTAAAGGTTTTAAATTTTCAAAATATAAATATAATATAAATATATTAATATACTAAAATAGACAACAAAAATAAAATGAAGAATATAAAAAAATGTTTGTGGATGAAAAACTTTTCTATCGGGTTTCATGGTGTTGTTATCACGACTATTCAAAATCTTTCTTCATTAATTTAATCAATTTAAGGATACAGACCTTTCAATATACACCTTCTAAATTAAATGGTATTACCATACACTATTAAATCTTAATGTATGAGTAATATCTTCTACATCAACACCTAATATAACTCCACTATTTGAATGACTTAGATATCAAGGAGTAGGAAAATGATTAAACAGGGAAGAACAAATCAATAGTAGACAATATGGGGAGACCAATCACCATAATAATTTTAACCACAAAATAATCCTTTTAATAAAACATGATAAATCATTAATGTGCATAAAACTCAAATACCACCACTTCCCCCCCTCAAACAAAATCAATGGTTAGTTCTCCAAAAACATTGATTTAAGATGAATCATGGTGGAGAAACACGTCAAATAAATGAAATGAGAGAAGAAGAGAAAAGAATAGAAGAAGAAGAAAGTCAGACTAATATATATTAAACGTATGAAGAACAATTACATAAACACAAATCATCCTTATCCCCATAAAATGGATATATCATGAAATGGGAGAAAGAACACACATTTCTAAAGATAAGGGGTGAAAAATTATTATTTGCAACATTTAAACCGAAGGTTTCCATGTGGATGATCCATTAAATGACCAAATTTTTAATAGTTTTCTCCATTAATGATTTTCCATAATGTGTTCTATATTTACCCTCAAAATGTCATAGTCATTGTTGATCAAACATGGGGGTTATGGATTTAATATCGAGGTTGAATTGTTGTGACCAAGAATTCCCGAATTTTTTATCTAATATCAAACGTAAAATGCACCTATTTATGAGTTTAGATATCTATAAATTTAATTTATCTAATGATTATATGAATAATAGTTCATCTCCATTTGGAATCAATGCAATTAGATATTTGTATCCCTTGTTATGCATCCGTTATGGAGGTGGGGTCCACACTGTTCACCCAAATAATTATTCACCTTATTTGATTTGTTAGGGCTTCTAGATGATCGAATTAGACCATGGTCCAGAAGAAAAAGTTAAAGTAAATGAATAAAAAATTGAAACAATGAATTAAAAATTCAATTTGGAATAATAATTTAATTTTTTTTACCAAAATAGACTTAAAATAAAAATCTGTTAAGATTGCATAATTAGTCCATTTTTCCATTTTGGCCTAGAATAACACAAAAAAATTAAAATGTGACACTATACCATTAAATAAAATTATTATGGGGTTAAAAACCATGAATTATAGAATAAAATATTTGAAAATATAAGCTTTATGAATCCCGCCCACTTTACAATTGCACTCCTGAGAAATTATCATATATTCAAATCAAAATTCAGACAACAATAAAAAAAGAGAATACATAAATGATAATATACAAAATAGTATTCTATCATATATATTATATGAAATACAATTCCCTGTCATTTTAATGCATCATATTTGGATTTTCTTAACCCAAAAAATATATTTATGGACCAATCAAAACTTACCTCACTTTGAATTTTCTACTCACACTTCACTCATGAAAAAATAAATTTATAGTTATTATCATACTTGAAAATTGAATTTATCACCATTGCCTTGTGAAAATTATCATTTCTCCATATCTAGAAGCAACAAAATGAATTCAATCATGAGTAATTTCATTAACGGTTGAAATTACTCTATGAATTTGGGTTGGTGGGTAAATGATTAAAAATGTCAGTCCACAATGATGAGGCTTCAATCATAGTAACCATGCATCAATAATAAAATGATAACTCTTGAAATTACACTCTAACACACCTTAAAAATTTTATATTTAACACCACCCCATTTTTTTGAAATAGGACATGAGTCAATTAGTTATTACAAAAAATTATATCATCTATTTTCTCCCACTTGTTTTTCCCTTTTTAAAGCTCCAGAAAGGCACATCTTTATTTCATATTTCATTTATTTTTTTATCATGGATACTGAGATGATAGTTTAATAAAATTAATGAATTAAAATTCATGTCCATTATTCTAAATATGTACATTATTCATAAAATAATTTATAATGATGAATTCAGGTTCATCTCAACCTTTTCACTTTTTTGGGAAGGAGATATGGATAAAATAAAAATGAACAATGAAAAAATGAATGAAGCCTAATTTTATAATAATAAATTCCCACAATTTTGACACACACCTCTCATAATCCACAAATGAAACATTTCCCTGTGAACAAACCTAAAAATCCCATCTTTTACACTCAAACGAGATATATTTGTGCAATAATACTAAATGTTTTGGAATGTAAGGAAATTTCATCTTTTATTATGTCTTAATTCTATAATGAAATTAATGGAATCTAAGGGCTAATGAAAGTTATCTCTTAGTATGGGTGTTAAGATAAAATTTTTCTATACAAATTAGTGCCTCAAAAATATAATTTTTTTTTCATGACATCCAAATCATTGAAAGAGAATACTCAAAAATTCTGGTTCTCACACAAAATCTATGTTTTTCTCAAGATTATATGGGTATTTAAAAGACCATGTCAAAATGTTTATGAATACCTTGCATGATGGGGGAAATATTTAGAGTTATTGTTTTAGGGGAATGGATTTAAAAAGATAGTAAAAGTCATAAACAATATTAGAAAATAAAATTCAACAAAAGATTTCACATAGACTATCATTTAAAATTCATTTTTTTCCAAAATCATATTAATTCTTTCAAAATCAATTGATGCATGAAATGTGGTCAAAATATTAGTTGAAGAGAAAATTTCATAAAAATAATAAAAAAAATAAAAAAAATAAAAAAATCATTCAAATACCACTGACAGGTTGAATCTTCCCCCACACATAAATTTCACTACCCATAATTTCAACTCAACAATATATAAATAACAAAAGAAAAAAAAGAGAAGGAAAGAGACAACCTGACTTTATTTTTGAAGAGGTATCCATGAGTTAATCTTCTAGATACAACCAAATATTCATAAAAAATATGACATAAGGAAATGAATAAGAAAAATAAATAAAAATATGATGTGAAAAAGGGATAGAACATGTTTTGGACCCCCAATTGGTTGCTAGGATTTTACTTCCCCTTACTTAGGTAGTTGTAGCTGGTTAGCTGTAATGGCCCAGACCTCTCCGGTCCATTCCTTTGTGAAACTGTGGTGCTGTAGGTGTTTCGGGAAGTCAAGGTGACATGGGTGTGTGTTTGGGTGGGCTTTTGATGAATGTTAAGGGTAACAACTTTCTCAAGGATGGCGCACGGTTTTCCTAAACCGTGCGGCCACACCATGCAAGGATGGTCTTGAGGACAGTGGCTAACGCAGGGTTAGCGCACAGTTTTCCTAACCATGCAGACTAACCATGTGAGGAGGGGTTATCGAGGTAAATACTAACACCCAGTTAGCACACGGTTTGTTAAACCATGCGGACTAACCGTGTGGGTACTTATAGTTAGATAATAAAATTGTGGATCTAACTCGTTTTTTATTTAATCACCTCATTTAAGCCCCTAATCGGCCATAACTCGGGATTACCCTTCCTTGGAGGTGTAAGAGCCTCTCCCAAGAATTTTGGAGGCGATCCAGAGGCTTCCCATTGCAAATCGAAGCCAGTTTCTTGAGGTAAGTGATCTTTTTTGTTTGGTTTCTTAGATCTAACTAGATCTACTCCTCATTTTCTGTCGACATCTTAGATCTACGCCTATTATGGGTAGATCTAAGTGTTTGGATAAATTTTGTGATGAGATTTGGTCTTGGTTGTGTTAGGAGAGGAGATCTAAGGAGTATTCGTGGGGAATCAACCCAGTTTCTTGGGCATTCATCGTCCCTTGTGGTTTTCCTCGAAAACCATTGAAGTAGGGGATTCGTGGATTGTCTAATTGTTCATGAGAAATCGTAGAGTTAGCTTGATTTAGTCCATTGGATATCAATGCAATTGACCAAATTAAATACATGAACCAGATTAATATAATTGGTTTGATCGCATGTTGTTTCATTGTACCACGATAACGGTTTGCCTCTTGATTTTCTAGATAAGTGTGATATATATGCCTTGCATGTTTGCATGCTGTTCTTGATGGAAATTGATAAAGAACTTTAAGCCGTAATTAATTGATAATTAATTGGATAAAGATAAAGAGGCATGTAAATGAATCCAGTCGTTGACATTGTTGTAGTTGTTCTAACTTGATGTTGATCAAACTTGGCATAGTAAGCATGTTTAATCTTCGGTGATATCTTACTGAGTTGATTTATAATGTTTGAACAAACAAATTGAAATTGTTAATTCAAAATGGATTAAATAACTTAATTTAGTTTCATGAAGGGATTGGAGTTACCCTCTTGTTGTGAATTAGTTCTAAAATTCCATTTGATGTGATTGTTGGTGTTTATTGTTTGAAGGTCGGATGCCTTGTTAAAGGACCAAGAGCCCATTTGTGGTAATGATTGTTTTCCTGCTGCTTGTGTTGTGTTGTGACCCTAGAAGGGGTGCTGTGATATCTTGTTTTGTGATGTGACCCTGGAGGGGTCTTGTGATTTGTGGAGGCAGGGAGGCCTTGTAGTTGTAGTCGCCGATGACGCCTGGAGTGGTGAGATGCATCAGTTTATGCATGTGGGTGTCAGGGAGTACACCGAGGATGATGGAATGGGGTGGTTGTGATTGTTGGATGCTGTTGATCCTTGGTTGTTTATCTACTTTACTTTTCCCCACTGCTCAAGGTAGCTGGTATTTCTTACCCTTCTTCCGAAGGAGGTGAAGACACGAGGGGTATGTCACATACATTTCTTGTTTAGCCTCTCAAGGGAGAATGGGTCTAGGCTGTAGCTATAGGCTGCAAGGACTTGACAGTTAGTACGTCTACTCACTGTGTTGAGCCCCCTTGTGTTTAGTAGAATAGGTTTCTTTTATAGAATTCCCGGGAATATGTGAAAGTAATTTTGTAATGTATGTTTGAATAAATGATGTTAACCCATGGGGAGGGAGTTTTTTGGAACTTAATGATGAGATTATGAACTTTTGAAGGGAAAATGGTTTTTGAATGTGATTCCATGAAAGTTAATGTGGGTTGTTCATTGATAATTAATGATTGAAGAATTAATTAATGTACAGTGGAATTGATAAAAAGGAAAGGAAGTAATATAATAAATCCCTTTAACTGGTTGTGTACTTATAGGATACCTAGTCTTAGAAGTGGCAGCCCGGAGTCTGAGAGATGTTAGCTGCAGTTGTGTATAAGACTAGGTTATGCCCGTAGTGTGGTTGTGAGTTATAATGTATTCTCTACTTTTTGTGTTTCTATACGCTACTCCACCCTGTCAGAAAGGGAAACTAACACCCTAGGGATTCTGAGCCTTGGGGGTGTTTTCCCCAACATTCCGGTGGGAGGATGAATGGTTGACTAACCCCTTTGACTCCGCTATCTTCTCTTGGTAGACACTAGTTCCATTGGCACAATGGTTTGTTTTCCCCATATATGTGTGTAGAGGGCTGTAATGGCTTGCGGTTATTTCCACACATATATTCTGGATGTAGTATCCTATGGACTACTATAGGTGTAACGTGTATATGCTGAGATGGCTTGAGGATCCTTACGTAGTGTATGGGATATAATGGATTGAGGTACAATACCCGACGTATGATACACGTTATGCGGGCTATGGTGGCCCCCGGTACCAACCTGGTTACTTTTGGTTGTGAGGATACTGTTGAGCTTAGCCTAGGTGTCTGCGGGCAGGCCTTTGTGGTGCACGAGGTGCTGATTGTGGAGCTTAGCCCATGTTTATGCGGTCAAGCCTTTGGAGAGAGATGCATAGGACATATGTCGTTGGGGAAAATCGGAAAACCTGTGGGGAAGTATTAGCGGGGTACACTTGATATTATTTATTAAATGTTATATTATTGTATGAATTAATTGGTGAGAGAAGCCATGGTGATGTTTGGAACATTTTATACCAGTTAGGTGATGAGTTAGTTTAACTGTTGTTCACTGTGATTTAGCATTATATATTTACAATTGCACGAGAGGCTTCAGAGAGGATCCTATTGAGTATACTGTTATACTTACCATACATATATATAATATGTTTTTCAGCTCACTTAAAGCAGGTTGGAGATAAATCTAGTTTCTACTAGCTTGGGGTGGTAGGAGTTGTTCAGTCTTGTGGTTGTGGCTATTTTTACTTTATTTTGGGAACTTGTAGTTTCCCCTTTCTGTTGTTTTACTTTTTTCATGACATTAAATATATGAACTTGGGTTTTCTTTTACATTTCAGTTCTGAGTTGTAGTTGGTTGGTGTCTACCTTATCTCTCCCTTCTGCATTTGTTCTCTTAGAGGGTAATGCCTCCCATTTGTGTGTTTACTATACCCTCGGTGCTAGTCGCCAACCCGGGGCCTAATGGAGTTGGGACTCAAGGGTTATTATCTCCCTTCTCACATTTCTAGCCTAGGAGGGCTACACATTGTGGGGAGGGGGTTGTGACAGAGTGGTATCTAAGCTTTGGTTGAGGGATAGGATGGAGTTTGGAGTTAGGGACAGGTGTAGTTGCTTGCGTTGGTAGGGAAACAATGTCATTCATGTTTATCAAGTGAGGTAAACACTAGAGACCGGATGAGACATAAGAGTTTAGGGCCCCCTATGATCTTTTGTATGGATCGTTATGTTTACAATGGATACTAAACATGGTGATACTAGTTGAAGGGTAGATACCTAGGAAAGGATCATGAATCATTCTTCTTTGTGCCTATGTTTGAATGGGTAGACCTTGGGATAGGTTAACCTAAATCAAATGAATGAAAATAATTAATTAATTAATGTTGAGTCTTCCATATTCCAAACTGAGGATATCTAATTGTTTTTTATTTTTCAGGTATGGCTCCAGGTTCTCGTCCTTATCAGGTTTGTGTAGAAGATGTCCAGTAGGTTGTCCCAGCAAATCGTTGTTGGGTGGAGGTCGACAATGATGACACTTTGAGGAAGACACTCCAAGAGTTTCAGTGTTAGAGTTTGTAGAAGTATGAGGGCTCCGTTTTAGATGCAGTCATGGAAGATTGGTGGGAGGAGTTCCGAGACAAGTTTAGAGTCGAGTTCCTTTATTCAACTGTGAAGGTGCCTAGTCTCCAGGAGCTTCTTACCCTTCAACAGTAGATCTCCACTATTCGAGAGTTTGGAATCCATTTCAGGAACTTTTGTGACATGCTTCGGACTTGTTACTAGATGAGGAGAACAGGGAGAGGCATTTCGAGGAGGTTTTACATCCAGAGATCCAAGAACAGTTCATCCCATTTATGTTAAACACATATATTAAGGAGTTGGTGAGGGCAGATGTTATTGAGCGGACTTTGTTCGGGACCGGATCATCATGAGACGAGAATCAGCATGATTCCTCACGAAGCAAGGCTGCGGTCCGGGGTTCCCAGTTTTTAGGGAAAAAGAGTTTCCGTTAAGCCGGGGGTAGGTCCCAACTCTTCACATCTCGTTTCTCCAGAGGCAGCAACTATCAGGCTTATTCCAAGAGATCAGGAACTTTTTTTTCTTGTGGTGGTCGTGGTCATCATCACCGGGAGTGCCCGACCTTTCAGAGCGGTCATCATGCACTGGTCTCTTCTTTCCATGTTCCTACGTTGAGGCAGTTCCAATCGAGGTAGCAACAGCCAGTTCTGCTAGCTTTCGATCATTAGAGGGTAGATGGGGCAGGTATTGGACATCCCCATGACGCTCCTCGTCCTCCGAGAGCAGAGTGTGGGCATGGTGGTTGTCGTCATCAGGGCCATAGAGGTCATGGAGGAGGTCGTAGACAGCTTCATGCTCAAGCGTTTCAAGTACCAGACGAGCCATATGTCATTCAGGGTTCCCTTTTCTTGTTTTCTACCTTGGTGTATGCCCTGTTTGATTCAAGAGCGATACACTCCTTCATATCACCTACCCTTTTCCATGCTTTGGGACATGAGGTAGTGGGGCTTCTAGTGCCCTTGGAGTTGACTACACCAGATGGAGGTCGAGCTAGCTTGTTTGAAGTCTGTAGAGACTGTGAGCTACTGTTGGGGCAGCATAGCTCTTGGGGAGATTTCTTATGTTTACGGATACAAACATATGATGTCATCCTCGGCATGGATTGGATCTATTTGGTGTAGGATCTCATGGATTGATTTAGGAAGAAGGTCATCTTCATCGGTGCGTATGGAGAGCAGGTGATGTTTTTTGGTGAGAGAGATCCTCGAATGGGTCATAGAAGAATTCCATCCTTATCAACCATGGAGACTGAGATGATGCTGAGTTCTTCAGAGGTTCGGCAGTTGGAATTTCTAAGGGTCGTAGAAGAGTACCCTGATATTTTTCTAGAAGAGGATGTAGCCTTACCCCCATGACGAGAGATCGAGTTTGGGATCGAGCTATAGCTAGGAGCGTCTCCTATATATATATGTATCTATATGGAATGGCCCCTTCTGATTTATGAGAGCTACGTATATAGCTTCATGGTCTATTGCAGTGTGGTTTTGTTCGTCCAAGTGTGTCACCATGGGGTGCACCAATTCTGTTAGTGAGGAAGGCCAACGACAGTTTGCGGTTGTCTATCGATTATCGTCGCTTAAAAAAAGTGACAATAAAGAACCTCTATCCTCATCCGCGGATCGATGACATATTCGATCAACTGAAGGGTGAAATTTGGTTCTTAAAGATCAACTTTCGGTTAGGATATCATCAGATGCATTTGCAGGATGAGGATATCCTGAAGACTGCTTTTCATTGTCATCATTGGCTTTATGAGTTAGTTGTAATGCTGTTTGGTGTGACTAATTCTCCAGTTGTTTTCATGGGTTTGATGAATGATGTGTTCTATGAGATCTTGGAAAATTTCGTGGTAGTGTTCATTGACGAAATCCTTGTGTACTACACATCTGAAAAGGAGCATGCAGAGCATCTGCGAGCCGTCTTGGGAGTTCTTCGTTGACATCAGCTATTTATGAAGTTGTCAAAGTCTATGTTTTCGGCTCGAGAAGTCCATTTCTTGGGGAATTTTTTGTCCCAACAAGGAGTTGATATGGATCCATTGAAGATATAAGTAGTACTGTCTTGGGAAGCCCCCAAGACAATGTCAGAGGTGTGAAGTTTCCTTGGTCTCGCATACTATTACAGGAGGTTCGTAGCCAATTAATCATGGGTTGCGACTCCTCTAACAGCTCTGACTAGAAAGGATCATGACATCGAATGGACTGATCAGTTCCAGGCATCCTTCTAGAATCTAAATGAGAGGTTAGTAAGTTCTCTGGTTCTTTGACTTCTAGCTAAGGGAGTTCAGTTTGAGGTTTTCTGTGATGCTTCACATATGGGGTTAGGTTGTGTTCTTATGCAGCAGAGGTCCATTGTTTCTTATGGGTCTTGGCAGTTTCATCTCCATGAACGCAACTATGCCACCCACGATCTTGAGTTGGTAGCCATGGTGTTTTCTATGAATTTGTGGAGACATTACCTCATTGGTGAGCGCTTTTTGGTCTTCACCCACCATAAGAGTTTGAGGTGGGTTTTCTCCCAGCGTGACTTGATCTTGCGGCAGCATCTGAGGATGGAGTTCTTGCAGGAATATGACTTCGAAATATCGTATACACCTGGAAAGGGGAATGTTATAGCTAATGTGTTGAGCCAAAAGTCACGTAGTGATGCTGTGCTTGAATCCGGTGATTCGTAGAGAGTAATGGAGGAACTTTCACATTTTCATCTTGACGTTGGGAGAAGTTGGGGGAATAGTTTGTCTTTTCCAGATGATGGTACAATCATCCATCATGCAGATGGTGGAAGAGTCCCAGTTGGGGGATCGTGAGGTGGAGGTCTAGAGAGACCGAGTTGTTTATATTGAGGCCCCTGATGGTTGGTCTGAGGATGAACAACACAGAGTGTTGTATCCAAGAAGAATTTTTGTTCCGTTGACGATGTACAAGAAGGTTCTCAGAGAGTTCCATAATTCTCCTCCAGTAGTACATCCTGGCATGACAAAGATGTACCAAGCTTTGAGGAGTCAGTTTTGGTGGCCTGGGATGAAGCGCGCGGTTGCGATGTTTGTGTGTTGATGTTTAGTCTCCCAGAAGGTGAAGGTTGAACATCATGTCCCTGGTGGACTTCTCCAGCCATTAGAGATTCCTCAATGGAAGTGGGAGGATATCTAAAAAAGATTTGTTACAGGTTTACCTCGAGATCCGGGAGGACACGATGCTATTTGGGTGGTAGTGGATCGTTTAACATAATCGGCCCACTTCATAGCGATCAAGGAGTTGAGCTCAGTGGAAGTTTTGTCGAGGCAGTATCTAGAGGAGGTAGTGAGACTTCATGGAGTCCCTAGGACGATCATATCTAATCGAGATCCTTGTTTAACCTCCAAGGTGTGGAGGGGTCTCCAACATTATTTCGGTTCTCAACTATACCTTAGCACTGCTTTTCAACCTAAAACGGATGGTCAGATAGAGAAAACCATCCATACTTTTGAAGACATGATGCACTCCTGTGTTCTGGATTTTGTAGGTTAATGGATGAGGCACTTAGCCTTGGAGGAGCTCACTTACAATAATATTTATCACTCCACGATCGTCATGAATCCTTTTGAAGCATTGTATGTCCGGCATTTCCGTTCCTCGTTGTGCTGGACTGGGGTCAGAGAGTCAGCAATTCATAGACCAGAACTAGTGTAGAATACAACAGAGATGGTTCAGGTGATTCTTGAGAGGATTAAGGCAGTGCATGATCATTAGAAATCATATGCCGATCAGATAAGGAGACCCTTAGAGTTTAATTTTGGGGATCATGGGTTTCTAGAGCTGACTCCCCATCGTGGGCAGTGAAGGTATGGTCGTGGGAGTAAGAATTATCCCCGTTTTGTTGGGCCTTTGGAGGTGTGAGCTCGTGTTGGAGTTGTGGCGTACCGAGTGGCACTTCCGCCATAGATGAGTCAAATACATGATGTTTTCCATGTATCACAGCTACGTCGTTATCTTCATGATGACTCTCACATCATAGATTGGGGAGAGATCGATGTTGATGATGATGCCACCTTTGAGGAGCGACCTGTGGAGATACAATACCGCTAGGAGAAAATGTTGTGCGGACGTTCCATCCACTTGGTTCGTGTCTTATGGCGACACGATGTCTTGGAGGAGAGTCTTTGAAAATGTGAGTCACAGATATGTGTGCAGTACCCAGATTTGTTTTATTTTTAACTCATTTCATGTATCGTTGTCACTTTTGTTAATGAAACATTCATGTTTATGAGATGGCTCCCTTTGTTGCTTTGGTGGCTTTCTCTCTTTTGAGAGGTATCTCGAGGGCTGGTTGTTCAGAACCTATTTCGTTTTTCTCTTTAGGTGGGTTTTGGATTCTCGAGGAAAAGAATGTTTTGAGAGGTATCTAATGAAATGTCTTGGACCTCTCTGGTCCATTACTTTGTGAAAATGTGGTACTGGAGGTGTTCCCGGAATTCAATGTAACATGGGGGTCAGTTTGGGTGGAATTTTGAGGAATGTTAAATGCTAATAGATTTTGCACGGTTGGTGCACGGTTTGCCAAAACTGTGTGGACAAACCATGCAAGTTTGGTCTTTAGGACAGTGGATAATTCACGGTTAGTGCACGGTTTTCCTTAATATGTGGACTAACAGTGCGAGGATGGGTTGTCAAGGCAGAAGCTAACGCACGATTGGCGCACAGGTTGTTAAACTGTACGGACTAACCGTGCAGGCATTTAAAGTTAGATCCTAAAATTGAGGATCTAACTCATTTTACCTTTACACTATTGGAAAATAGACCTATACCCAGAGTTTTGGAGAACTGTGGGTGTAGGTGTTTCTTTCAAGGCCTATAACGATGGTTTTATGAAAACCATGGGAATATTTTTTTTAAGACCTATACCCACGGTTTTACAAAACCTTGTGTATTACTTTGGCGGGTAAAAAAAATCTATGGGAAACAAAAAATATTTGACGGGAAAACCTATACCCACGGTTTTCCCTCCTTTACCCACAGTTTAAATTAATATATTAAATAGATAAAAATAATTTAACATATAAATCTGTAGGCCAGTTGGTGATGAGGTGTTTGTTAATTTCCATGATCCAAAGTTGAATCCTGCGGAGGGTTTTTTTCAGATACAGTGAGATATATAAATATATTAATGGAATGTTAGTTTCATTTGAAGCAAAGCACTATTGCTGGGTTGGTTATTCAAGACGAATTATAGGAGAATGGTCCGGGATCGAAACTCACCGCCTATTTTTTTCCTGATACACAATTTATTAATATATTAAACAAAATCGTTATATATATAAGAAGAATTGTTGTAGGTTAGTGGTGGAACGCATCGCCTAAAAGGTGAAATTGGCTGAAGATATAGGTTCAACACCCGCTGTTCTCTTTTTTGTAAAATTAATACCCACGGTTTTAAAACCGTTGGTAAAGCTCTTGACAGCGTGGAATGGGTATGCGGATTTTACAGCGTGGAAAAAATTCTATAACGACAGTTTGTAAAATATTGGGAATAGGCTCGTGACCTATTGTGACACATTTTAAGCCCATGGTTCACAAAACGGTGGGTATAGCCTATACCCACGGTTTTGGGGGCTATACCCACGGTTTAAAACCATGGGTATAGGTCAATTTTCCAGTAGTGTTATTCACCTCATTTAAGCACCTAATCTGCCATAACTCAGGATTACCTTTCCTTAGAGGTGGAAGAACCTATCCCAAGCATTTTGGAGGCGATCCAGAGGCTTCTCCTTGCGAATCGAAGTCGGTTTCTTGAGGAAAGTGATCCTTTTTGTTTGGTTTCTTAGATATACCTATGTCTACTCATCCTTTTCTCTTAGGATCTTAGAGCTATGCCTGTTATGGGTAGATCTATGTGTGTGGGTGACGTTTGTGATGATATTTTATCTTTTTTGTGTTAGGATATGAGATCTAAGGAGCATTAGTGGAGAATCGACCCGGTTTCTTAGGCATTCATAGACCGTTGTGTTCTTCCTCGAAAACTTTTAATGTAGGGGATCCGTGGCTTCTCTAATTTTTTATGTGAAATCATAGAGTTAGCATGTTTTAACCCTTTGGATCATATTGGAATTGACCTAATTAAATACTTGAACCGGAATAAAAGAATCGGGTTGATCGCTTGTTGTTGCTTTGTACCGTGATAACGGTTTGCCTCTTGATTTGCTAGATAAGTGTGATATATATGCCTTGTTTGTTA